>CM055880.1:29256504-30456504 GCA_029582165.1 Portulaca oleracea | reverse complement strand
TGGTGGCCCTCCATTTATATTTTTTTGGATGATGAGCCTAAAACCTTTAATAAAACATTCTCCATACCACTAGGGGACTAAAACCCCTAAATCCATATTATGTATGTCATCCCCCTCTCCCCCTCTTCCGACAACAATGCAGCATAGTAGCAGTAGCCCACCAATTCAAATAATATAAGGTACAATCATTAGTTTCTTGTAAGGTAGAAACGGCGAAAAATACATTAAACCAATGCAAAAGATTAATTATAATGCAAAAATGATGCATTATTTAAACTACAACAGTAAATAGAAATGATCCATTACATATGGGTAAAAGATACATTTATATCATGGAAAAATATATACACTGTAATGCAGATATAATACATTATGTAAATAACACACAGGAAAACAAAAATGATATATTATGTACACATGAAAGGTACATTATATCCCAGAAAAGAATATATCACTCATAAAGTTGTAATGTAGATATAATACATTCGTAAAAGATACTGGAGCGTGACGCGATGGGAGAGATTGTAGACTTAGCTTGAGTTGTTGTTGTAGAAGAGATGAGAGAAATCCATAAGCAATAGAATAAGGGGAGAAAGATGAACATCTCAATCACCCATGCTTGAACTTCTCAACAATAGCCTTGAACTTGAATAATAACAAGAATAATAACCAAAATCAACCAATATCAATAACCTTGAACACCAAAGGGATTGGATATGACCTTGGATAAAGGAGATTCCACCACCAAAGCCTAACACCCCACCATGACCATCATAAAGGAAGAATCCACCAAATGATCAATAAAGGAATGACTAGAAACACCACCATTAAACAATGGATAAAGTAATCTAGATTTTGAGAGAAAACTTAGGGAAACCCTAACCAATGCATAAGCATATTCATAATCATCAAAAGCTGCCTGGAAAAAAGTCCTAACAAGTTATTTATACTAAACTAGAAATTAAGTAAAAACAGAGCAAAAATAACGAAACTTCGCGTTCTTCCAGAAGGTTGGCTCGGGCGAGCCAGGTAGTGGCTCGGGCGAGCAGGCCTTCTGTCCGCAACAAATCGTCGCTCGTGTGCGCGACTTAACACAGCGAGTTTGCTCGGCGAGCCAGGGTTGCTCGAGCGTGCCCATCAAGGTTTGACCACGGACGTGACACATCTGGCAGGCGCTAGGACAAATCTCGCAGAAGCTTGGCTCGGGCGAGCCAAGGAGCGGCTCGGGCGAGCAGGCCCACTGAGAGGTTGACCATGTGCGCGGCAAAGTCTGGCAGAATGGTGGCTCCGGCGAGCCATGCTTCTGGGCAGTTTTTCCCTGCCGACTTCCAACGCGCATAACTTCTTCATACGAACTCCGTTTTAGGCCCGTAAGATATCGTTGGAAAGCTCTCAGTGTGTACTATAAGCTCCTAAAATTTGAGACCTATCAGAGTTATATTGAAGGAGTTATGGCCTAAAGCGTGAAGGCGCGCGCATTTCCAACATTTGATCGCCTTCTCCCCTGCATGTTATTAACTTGGTTACTTTCGAGTCTTGATACCACCACGCCCTTCATTTTCGGTATGACCCAATCCAGTCCCGAGGCCTCCGAGGTCATTGACAAGTCCCGAGCCTCTCCTTACTCCAACAAGGATGGCTCGCCGAGGCCACGATAGTGTGATGCTCACCACCCCGCCTTTTGTAAAGGTGTAACGATTCCTGAAAACGAGTGGGTGAGCGGTTTTAGTCCGTTGATGATGGGTCGGGATTTCATCGACCTTATCTTTAACCGCAATCCCGGCTATGAAAGCTTGGCACCGATCCCGATACTGAACCCGATACGGTTCAGATACATAGGAAAACAGAAATGATACATTATGTACATGAAAGCTACATTACATCGTAGAAAGAAATTATCACTCATAAAGTAAAATAAATTACAATAGGATTCAAACCCTAAACCTTTAGATATTTTACCAATAAATCATTGAATTGTTGCTAATCAGAGAAGAAATTCATTTTATTTGTACTATTGCTGATGGGAAAAGACACACTACAAATTGAACAAATATAAACTATAAAGTACAAAAAAATGCACCTAAAAGTTCAAATAAAATTTAGGCGCGTGGTTTTAGCCCAAGCATGTGTACAATGGCTATTTATGAACATATGTATTTTATAATTTGCGGCATAGTGTAAAGAGAGGGTTAATTAGAGGAGAGAGATTATATTGTTGATTGTTCTACTCTAACCAACCTTAACTAAAGAAATGATGGTTTTTACATTAAAAAAGTTCACATAATAAAAATGGTTTAAGAAAAAAAATATTTTGATGAGGGGCACAACACACCATACTCAATACACCCTGGAGGGACTAAGCTCTATAAGGACCTCAAATAGATGTTTAAGTAGAGTAACATGAAGCGAGAAGTGCTCGAGTAGGTGGCCAAGGGCCTCACAAGTCAGTGAGTTAGGGCGGAGCACCACGACCTACAGGGTTACTACAACCCTTAAATTAAAGATCCTAGAGTAGAAGTGTCTTTAACGTTTTCCCAACAAACTAGGGCAACGGTCGTTATGACTCAAGGAGTTGGGGCCCTAATGTTCAAATTCAGTTTTTGGTCTCAAGAAAGGTTCTAAGTAACATATTATGGGTACGGTTTTCATGTAAGGATTAAGCAAATAAGGAAAAACAAGGGCTGGAGGGTAGTATTGGGCCAACCTAGTGAAGAACTAAACACGTATTTCGTGGTTTTAGGAGTGATCGGTATTCGGTTATCAAGTGTGAGGATTGCACTGTAATTCCCCGGCCCCCTCCCGGGCCGCGGAAATTACCGATAACTGCTTCAAGGATTGCTAACTGGCCCCGCAAATCACCACGAGTCTTTCCAGCATGCTTCGTTCACGCTCACACGCTGTCTGGGAAAACTTCCCAGGAAGTCACCCATCCTTTGACTACTCCCAGCCAAGCACGCTTAACTGAGGAGTTCCCAACGGATGAGCTACCTTAAAAGAAGGTGCACCTTGGTGATATAAGTAGTCAGTTCAATCCCATTAAGCCGCATTTAACCATATATCTGGGGTGTTACAATCACCCCCACTTAAGCGCACAATGTCCTCGTTGTGCCACAATCCAATCCAGAATCTTTGCCCCCCTAAGTGACTGCCCATGACTCTCCCGTCCACTGGCGCAACTCATGGTCGTGGGTCGGCTTTGATACCATCTGTAATGCCCCGACCCCATCCCCGGCCGCGGACATTACCGATAACTGCTTCAAGGATTGCTGACTAGCCCCACAAATCACCATGAGTCTTTCCAGCATGCTTCGTCCTCGCTCACACTGTCTGAGAAAACTTCCCAGGAGGTCACCCATCCTTTGACTACTCCCAGCCAAGCACGCTTAACTGAGGAGTTCCCAACGGATGAGCTACCATAAAAGAAAGTGCACCTTGGTGATATAAGTAGTCATTTCAATCCCTTTAAGCCACATTTAACCATATATCTGGGGTGTTACATGCACGGATATACTAGCATCAGATTCCCTCTACCGGGTGGTAAATTGATGCATATTTCCCCATGTCTGTCATCACTTCTATGTATGACAGTCCTTGAAAATATTCGAATGCAATCCTAACCGATTGGTTCCAAAATCCCTCTCGCGAGAGTTAGGATTAGGAACCAATCACTCCACCCTATATTCCCAATACAATGTTTGAGGGAGGATCATAACCTCCCGACACCAAAATCCTCCAACATCGAATCTAAGGAGGAACATCTAATTGCCTCACCCTAACCACACTAATCCAAGTCTAATCCCCCATTTGGAGCCCTAATTACCCCTAACCTCAAGGGACTTGGCTACTAATTCTCATGGTAGATATAAACTCAATAATCGAAACAAGGTTTAACCTACATCTAACACAATGATCAAAAGCTAGCATAGAAATAATAATCAAGGCAATTAAAAGCATAAACCAACACAGTTGGGGTGGGCATGAAAAACCGAAATCGCTGTGGACATTTTTCCTCGCCGTTCGAGCTTCTGAACGTCCACGTGGATTGGGGTGTGATTTGTTGATTCGTGGAGTGCTTGGATAAAAATGCCACTAAACTTTTTCAAAATTGCAAATTTGCCATCCGGAATTTTCATGTCATCAGAATGCCATTCATCTCTGTTAACTGTGTCAAAAATGTCACTTTTACCGTTTATTTACCTGCTACAGCCGGTAAACTGCAAGTGGAGGGTGTTTAATGATAACCTACCCTAAATTAAAAATTTCACACACCCAAAATTAATTAACCCCCCTCCCACTTAATTTTTTACTGCCTATATTTACTGCCCTTCCCCCCTTGAATGTTCATCTTCTTCTTCATCTTTCTTCTTCCTCCAAAACTTCTTCACTCTATGTAACTAAACGTCATTACAAAGCTCTTTTCCCTCCTTGAATTACCTAATCCAACCCCTTCTTTTTTTAATGTGTAAATTGACAGACCCTGCATATATGTGGTTTAGGGTGAGGGTGAGGGGGACCTTTTGGGCAAATTTGCAATTTCAAATCGGATGGGATCGAATGGAGATCATCTCTATCTTAGATGAGTCATCGGAGAATTATTTTTGTGGGTGTTTGTATGTGAATTTTTTTTTGTGGGTGTGGAAGAATTTGGGTGAAATGGGTTGGGGACCTTTTGGATACCTTTTGGGCAAGTTAATTTGGAGCCTTTGAACTGATCAGTGTGTTTAGTTCTGGAGAAAGAGTTGAACTTTGTGTTGAGTTGCTGAGGAAGTTAACATTCACACCCCTTATACTTAGACCACCACCATACAACAACAATAGTCACAGTCCCACAGGAGGCTGATGACGAGAGCCCCCCATTGATGATTTTTGTGTCAAATTAGGGTTTTTCAGGTTGAAAATTGAAGAATTAGACTGAAAGCCCTAATTTTTTGAGCCCATAATTGAAGAAGATGAAGTGGGGAGGGAGCTCTGTGTTCTGGCGGAAGTTTTTGCAGTGAAAAAGATGGTGGATGAAGAAGAAAGAAGAAGATGAAGAACCAGGGGGAATGAGAAAAACCTTCAAATTGGTATTCCCTGACTGGAGACAACTGAATGAAGAAAGTAGAAGAAAGAGAAAAGAACTGGAAGTGAGATGCTTTGACTTCCTTCATTGAATTAAACAAAAGAAACAAAGGGCATATATATAGCCCTGACTTAGCGTACAGAAGGAAAGAAAAAAAGGAAAATAAATAAAGAAACAAGAAAAACAATCTTTAAATCCTAATACCCCCCCTCAATATGAAGGTTGGGATACTCCTAATTTATTCAGAATGAACCTATGCTGAATCCCAGTTAATGGTTTTGTGAGAAGATCTGCAAGCTGTAGCTTAGTAGGTACATGATTCAATGTCGCCAGTCCTTCCATCAGTTTGGATCTCACAAAATGACAGTCAAGCTCTATATGTTTCGTACGATCATGATACACTGGATTCTTTGCTATATATATAGCAGCTTGACTGTCACATTTCACTGGTATAGGTATAATATCTGTCATAGTAAGCTCATAGAGAAGCCTACTCAACCATGCAAGCTCAGCTACTAGCCTTCGTATGCTCCTGTATTCAGCCTCTGCAGAAGACAAGCTAACGGACTGTTGCTTCTTAGATTTCCAGGAAATCAAGGATCCTCCCAAGAAGACAACGAAACCTCTAATTGACATGTGAGGGTGAATACAAGAACCCTAGTCAGAATCACAATATGCTTCTAAATTAGAACTTGAATCTTTATTCAACACAATACCAAGTGAGGGACTTCCCTTTAAATATTTGATGACATGGACAGCAACTTGATAGTGTGGTACCCTTGGAGCCTGCTTAAATTGGCTAAGATGTTGCACTAAAAACTTATATTAGGTCTGGTGTTTGTCAGAAAATTTAACTTTCCAATCAATTGTCTGTACAAGGTTGGATTCTCCAATCATTCTCCTTCGTCTGGGCTCAGTTTGCTGTTAAGCTCTAAAGGTGTAACCACTGGAACACTATTTTGACATCCAAAACCTTGAATAATTTCTCTAACAAACTTCTGTTGTGTTAGAATAAGCCCTTTAGGAGATCTTAAGACTTCAATCCCAAGGAAAAAATAAACATGCCCCAAGTCTTTGATCTTGAACATCTTATCAAGATATTTCTTGATTCTTTCAATCTCAACATCATCATTCCCAGTCAAAAGAATATCATCAACATATATAGTAAGGAAGGTAACCGAAGAATCAATCATTATCCAAAAAAGAGAATAATCATTTTCCGAATGACAATATCCTTCTTTGTACAAAATCTCAGCTAGCTTAGCATACCAATGTCTTGATGCTTGCTTGAGACCATAAAGAGATTTGGTTAATTTGCACACAACATTAGGGAGGTCACTGGACAATCCCGGTGGAAGTTTCATGTATATTTCCTCATTCAAATCCCCATGCAAAAAGGCATTATTAACATCAAGTTGGTTAATGATCCAACCCTTTTTAACTGCAATAGCCATAAGGGTTCTAACAGTTGTCATTTTTACAACAGGTGAGAAAGTTTCAGTAAAATCAACCCCTTCCCTTTGAGTAAAACCTTGAACCACAAGTCTAGCCTTTAGTCTTTCTATGGTGCCATCTGCCCTATGTTTGACTTTATAGACCCACTTACAACCTATTGGTTTCTTTCCAGGGGGTAAAGACACAATATCCCATGTTTGATTACTAATAAGAGCTTCAAATTCATTTTCCATAGCTTGTTGCCATCCTGAATGTCTAGAAGCTTGATCATAAGATGTGGGTTCAGTGTAGTCAAGACTCTTGAGGAGAGACTGGCTGTTGGCATGTAAAGCATGGAAATCATAAAGAGGAGGTTGAAGTGTCAGATTTGTAACTATTAACAAACAGTGAGCATGAGCCTTATTTTTCTTAGCCAAGAGAATGTAATCATTCAAGTAGGATGGCTTGTTATGAATTCTTGTTGACCTCCTAAGTGAAGGCTCTAAAGTAATACTAGGCTCATTATTTTCTTCAACAGAAGGGTCTAGAGTTGTGTCTTGACTTGACATATCAGACTGTCTTATTGTAGCATTGCTAGGCTCAAAGTCAGTGTGCAAAAAGTTCTCAGTTTTATCAGGAAACTGGTGGGTTTGATCTTGTTCAGGGGTATAGGGGTAGACATCTTCATGAAAAACAACATCCCTAGAAGTAAGGAATTCTTTTGTGTCCAAGATCATTACTTTATATGTCTTCTTTCCCATGGGATACCCTAGGAAAACACATGGTATGGCTCTAGGCTGAAATTTAGATCTACCTTGCTTTAGAGTGGAAATGTAACAAAGACATCCAAAAACCTTCAAGTGGTCCAGGTTAGGTAATTTTCCATACAATAGCTCAAAAGGAGTTTTGTTATCCCGAACAACACTAGGCATTCTGTTTATGAGGTATGTGGCTGTCATAAGGCAATCCCCCCAAAATTTCTCAGGTAATTTGGATTGGAAAAGAACAGATAAACTAACTTCAAGTAAATGTTTGTGTTTCCTTTTAACCACCCCATTTTGTTGCGATGTTTGGACACAACTAGTTTGATGTATGATCCCATGTTTTACAAAAAAATCTTTGGCTGCATGACTAAGGCCTAACTCAAGGGCATTGTCAGAACGAATGATCTTAACATCTTTACCATATTGGGTCTTAATCATTAAAACAGAGGCCCTGATTAATGACAAAGCTTCACCCTTGGTAATCATACGATGTGTCCATATGCTTCTGTTGAAATCATCATCCAAAGTAAGGAAATACCTATGTCCAGTGTATGTTTTAGTGGAATATAGTCCCCAAACATCCACATGTATTAGATCAAAAGGTTGGGTGGTTGTAATTCTACTATGGGGAAAAGGTAGCCTATGTTGTTTGGCTTTGGGACAAATACCACAACTAGTCACAACAACATCACAACTTTTATTATCAACACACTTAGCAAAATGCAACTGTTTCAGTTTCTTTAAAGAAATATGTCCTAATCTTCTATGCCACAAATCACAAGATTTACAAGTCTGCCCAAACTGTCCTTCAATAAGAAAACTACTACAAGACTTGTCTCTACACACAGTATCAATGTTATTACTAGAGTCAACACTATTCTTTATGTCTTTACTCAATCTTTCAGCTAGCTGTGCATCAAGAATGTACAGGCCATTGGACGATTTACCAAGAATGTTCGCTCTCGTTTCGAGCCGAATTCTTCTCTTTATTAGGGAGTTTTTATATGTTCTAACCCCGTATTTTATTCGAGTTATGAGATTTTTGTAGTTTTGTAGGAAAATAAGAGAGTGACCTAAAATGGAGCCAAAACGGAGCAAAAACTCACCAAATAAGGGGTGGAGGCAGAAGGGTTGCTCGACCGAGCAGCATGTTGGCTCGCCCGAGCAGCATGTTGGCTCGCCCGAGCAACACCTCTGGAAGGACAGCAACATTTGCCGATTGATTTTGAGCCAAGAAGAGGAGAGACAGAAAGCTGGCTCGCCCGAGCAACATACTGGCTCGGCTGAGCCATGCTTCTGCACAACGACCGTGGAAAGTTCGAAAAATATGGCTAAGGCAATGAAGAAACAGAGAGCCAGCTCGCTCGAGCAAGGGCCCTGCTTGACCGAGCTGAGCTTCTGAGCTGCCGAGGAGCAAGAAACACGCGACCAGAATGCTTGCTCGCCCGAGCAGCATTCTGGCTCGCCCGAGCCAATTCGGTTTTCTGCATACAGACTAGAAATGAGATGCTGCGTTTTGTGCAACTAACTTGGGTCATTATAAGAGCCTTAGCTGCGATTCCATTGAGGGGAACAATTAGCTGAAGTTTTAGTTTGTAATTCTTGATTTTAATGATTTCTTAATTAGCTTTTACTTTCTCTCTCTAAGGGTTTCTCTTGCCTTGTTCTCCAAGTTCTTGAGATTTTGAATGTAATCAATTTTTCTTCAAGTAATTTTCAGCATCCCTTTTTCTTCATTACTTTATGCTTTAGATTTCATTGAAGTTTGCCATTGAAGGTTCCTAGATTAGCCACAAACAATCAATCTTTTGGTGAAAAGGGGGATTAAGGGCCACAAATCTTACTTAGAGTGAAGATTTGAGGGTCCTTAGTAACTTAATTCACAACTTTCTATTTTGGTCGGGGAAAGTTGCAAACGAAGGTGAAGAATGAAGAATGGAGATCGATTTTGACTAGTCATCAAGGGTATGGACTACATTCTAATCTTGTTTAGATTGATTAGTTGCTATTTAATTGCTATTTGCTTGCTTGATCTTAGTGGTAGTTAGAGTTTTATTAAATGTTCGTTTGATAAGCTTTTAGATTTCTTACGTTTATAGTTAGTAATTACTTGTTTGATTGTGTTTCTTTTTAATGGTCATGTTTAGTATTATGATTAGGGATAGTTTAATCGCTTAATTTTCATACTTTAATGTTTTCCGCAATTGAGAACCTCTAACAAGCCAAAAACCTAGACAAACCTCACACCCATCCCTGAGATCGACAATCCTTACTTATAAAACCACAAAAATTACAACCGAACAATGGCGCCGTTGCCGGGGATGGCGTTATTTAGGAGTTTAGAATTGGTTTGTTTGTGCATAGTGTGAATAGTTTAATTGCTTTGCTTGTTTAGCATCAAGTTTAAAAATCACTAAAAATTTTAAAAATAGAAAAACCAACTAAAAAGGAGAAAGTGCGTCATTCGATAGGATGGGTTCGAATACCGGAAACTAGTAGACTGGTTAGGGTAGAGAGACCTTTAGTCGACTTGCCTAACATGGGCGAGGAAGGGCCGAGGGTTACCTTGAGCGACCAGCTCTATCCATCTTATGACCCGCCTCCATCGTGTTTTGTGTTACCGACCCTACCTCAGGGAGTTACCTTTGATCCCAGACAGTATCATACCCAGAATCTACCTCTTTTTATTGGGACGGGGTTGGCGCTTATCTGGACAACAGAGTATAAGGAGTACCTTAGTATGGTCACACCACCAGGGGTACCTTTAGATTATGTTTTGTTGAAATATTTGCCCTTCGCCCTGTGAGATTCAGCGAAGAGGTGGATGTATAGTATTAAACCGGGGTCTATAAACTCATGGGATAGTTTCTTAAAGGTATTTATGAAGAGGTATTTCCCAAATTCTATGGCAGTTCAAATGAGAAATTCCATTTTGAAGTTTAGACAGGACAAGGGGGAGCCTTATTGGAAAGCTTTTGAGCGGTTCAAGAATCTTTTGTCTCAATTTCCCCACCATGGGTTTGACTTAGTGAGATTGTGCCAAATAGTGTATGAGGGGGTAGATCAGGAAACCCGAGTAACCTTAGAGTCTATGTGTCAAGGGGGATTTATGGACAAAACTGCAGAGGAAGCTTGGGATTTTTTGGAGAGTATGTCAGAAAGAGTAATGCAATGGGGAAATACTAGGGATGAGTCCATAGGAGCACAGTTGTCCAATGCATGAGGAGGGGTTCACGCGGTGAGTGAGAGTACTGGGTACGAAGCTAGGTTTGCTTCTTTACAGAATATGGTAAAAACCCTAGCCCAACAGCAAATGGCATCTACTAAGACCCATCCTTGCGTACAAGTGAATTCTTTAGAGCAACCCATGTCTCCGAACCCTCAACCCTCTTTGATTTGTGCTTGGTGCCAAGGACCTGACCATGCATATGTTAACTGCCCTTTGTATTTGCAACATGTGTCGTCCAATGTGGAAAATGTTAATGCTATGTTTAACCAGTACCGGCCCTACCAATTTCCTGGGATGCCAAAACACCCTTTCTTATCTTATGGACCGGATAATAAAAATGTTTTGAGGCCACCGATACACCAAGGAGGAAGTTTCCAAGGAAACCCACCTCCTCCTCATCAACATCAAACCCAATCAAGATCACCGCCTCAGGCTGCTTATCAAGCACCTCGAGGGCAGACCATCCATCCCCATATTGCCCATACCCGACCTCCACCAGGATACCAAAGTGAGGACAAGGGGGATAGGAAGTATAAGGAGTTAGAGTCTGGTTTGAGTAGGGTTGAAGATACGATGAGTGACATGGCGAAAATGGTGAAACAATTGAATGAAAGTGTAGCTCAACTTATGATGTCTAATAGGGATAGGGGAACTTTTCCTGGACAACCGGAGGCGAACCCTAAGGGGAAAGCTTCTAGTTCGTCCTCTTGTGACCCGAACCATGTTAGGGACTTAATGCGGTGATTACTCTTAGATCAGGAAAGGAAGTAGACAATCAGGTCCGAGAATTACCTTCAGACTCGCCTAGGAAACAACATGTGAGTGCTGGACCTTGTGATGAGCTAGTGTCAGTTGAGGATGAGCCGTATGAGGAAGAGAGGTTGACCAACTTAGGTGACAACCCGAGTCCTAAGACCTCACCTAGAGTACTTCCTGATTCCAGTCCTATACAACCTGTGGCGTATAAGCCTCCCCCACCTTTTCCTCAAAGGTTGAGGGGAACTAAGGACCAGAAATTTCTTGAAAAGATTAGGGAGACTTTTTCTCAAGTCAAGGTCAACATTCCCTTGTTGGACGCTATTCAGCAACGTCCTTCTTACGCTAGGTGTTTAGTCCCATTTTAGGGGCTAAATACCACTCGTTCATGCCCAAGTCTATTGCCATTCCCTAATAAAATGGTTATTTATTACGTGTTTTGTGACTTTTAGGCTTTAAGTTCGGAGAATAATAAAAGGGGGCGAAGATGCGGAAAAAGGCGATAACTCGGTCATCCCGAGACCTTTGGAGCTGATTTGATGCCGTGGTGAAGACCCAGGAAGCAAGGGAGACCAGCCGTGTGTAAAGGAGAGGGATTTCGGGCCAAAAAGCTAAGTATGGGGGCATCCAGGCTCGTAGCGTTAACATAACACCGGTATAGCGATCGCTACGTCCCCATACTTAGATGGAGATCACCTGAAGAGCGTAGCGGTTGCTACGCCTGTCGTAGCGATCGTTACGAGCCCAGGCAGAAGGTTCTGCCCAAGGCCGTAGCGGTCGCTACCCCTTTCATAGCGCCCGCTACGATGAAGCCCTGATTTTCCAAGTTTTCCTGCTGACGGTCGTAGCGTTCGCTACGCCCTCCGTAGCGTTCGCTACGGATGAGTGACTGGGTCGCGACGCTGGGCGTAGCGGACGCCTTGGAGCTGAAACGATTCACCTGCTTTGGGTCGTAGCGAACGCGACGATGTCCGTAGCGTTCGCGACGACCTTGTTTCCTGCTTATTTTTCTGCCAAAACGACTGTGTTTTGGCCCTTCTTCCCCTTTGTTTAATTAGCCCGACTTGTCATTTTTGAGGTAGTTCTTAGCTAGAGATTAATGTTCTTTCTTTTTACATCTTCTACCTTTCAAGAGTTTTAGGATTAGCTTTGTGGGGATTAATTTCTACTTTGTTGATTAATCACTTTCTTCAATCAAGGCAAGTTGCTCTTCATCATTTGGGTATTATTGCTCTTCATTTATTGCCAATTTATTGCTCATCCATTTAGGCATAATCTCTTTTCTCCTCACTTTAATGTTTCCAAATGTTTTGTTGCTTGTGTTTAGTGTAGTTTTATGTTGTTAATCGTAGTGGTTAGCTTTATTATCCATCCTTTGAGTAGAATCATGCTAGGGTTTTATTGGTTGTGTGTTGCTAATTTCTCCACCATGTCTAGAGGCTAATCTTCCTTGAGGTGAGGGGGTGATTATGGCCTTAATGGGTTTTGGCTAAGGTGTTTATTGATTAAAGTGTGTTTTAGTTGGAGGAGTCTATTTCCACCTAGTGTCTTCTCATTGGGGGTGGCGGTTCAAGGTCCGAGAGCTCTTTGAATCGTTATACACTCAATGCGAAGCCTAGAGTGGGATAGTAAGGTCTATGCTTGCGAGGGTAAGTGTAGGCTTAACTAGGAATTAACGCAATTCTCAACCCCGATGGTCCATGGTGGACATAGGGTAGTTAATATGAATCTTCCTCGAGGGAGGGGATTCATTGTGGCCTTTTTCCCGCGTTGTTCCATAGATGAATCCAACTTTATGCGCTTTAGTCATGAAAACTCCTTGATCAAAGATTCCGTTAAGTGTCTAAAACCCCCGGACCTCTCTTTGTCTAATTATCACCTCGTTAATCGTCTTTCTAGTTTTAATTTTGTTATAATCAAAGTGTTCTTTGCTCCGTGATATATTTCTTGATTCAAGGCTAAAACCGAAACAAAATACGAGAATTTAGGCCACAGGCTCCCTGAGTTCGACAATTTACATCGGCCTGCAAACCGCTGTACACAAAATGGCGCCGTTGCCGGGGAGCTAGTGTCCCTAGCTCCTCGTTGTTTTGTTTCTAGGTTTTTGTTTTGAATCCTTCTAGCTGCTTGAGGTTTTGTGAGTCTAGGTCCTAGGATAATTTTACGTGTCCTTGTTGTTGGTGTTGTATGCAGACAAGGTCTCATAGAGGCCAAGCCCCACTCGTCCCCCTCGACCCCGAGATTGAAGCTTCGGCTCGGAGAGCCCACGGTAGTACTCGTCGGCGTCGTCGGGAGCAACGACAACAACAACAAGCCGCCATCGAAGGCCAAGGAGGCCAGGGCCAAGGAGGTGATCCACCACCAAACCCACCCCGTCCCTTAGCTTGGTACAATACACCCACTCCAGGGACGGGAGGCAACCCCATCATTCTACCTGCTCTACCCAATAATGCCTTGTACGACTTCAAGGCCAACTTTGTGAACATGTTTGAGCAAAACCCGTTCAATGGTTTTGAGAGGGAGAGTCCCATTGACCATATCGACAAGTTCGAAGAAAGGATCGGTTATGTCCAAATACCAGGAGTTCCACCATGCTACATGAAGCTTAAGTTCTTTCCATTGACTTTAGCGGGGAAAGCCAAGCTTTGGCTCAATACTTGTCCTCCTGGAACTTATGATACTTGGGAGAAGTTGAGCGGAGATTTCCTCAAGAGGTTCTACACCACCGATGAGACCCATCTTCGACGGCAAGATATCTTCAATTTTAAACAAGAGCAAGGTGAGTCACTTTTTGATGCTTGGGGACGGTACAAGAATCTTCAACGCAGAGTTCCTCATCACAACTTGGATGATTGGTTGCTCCTTAATACCTTCTATCAAGGGCTCAATGGACATTTGAGAGAGTTGATTGATAATGCCTCGGGAAGAACTTTTCTTGGCAAGACCGCTGAGGAGGCGAATGTTTTCCTTCATGAGCTAGCACAAAACTCTCCAAATTGGGGTTCGGACCATTCGCGAAGAGGGGAAGGATCTTCATCTAGTGATGCCGTGTTGAAACACCTTGCCGATCAAATCTCGGAGTTGAGTCAAAAGTTTGCCCTCATGGATACCTCGAGGCAAGTCAATGCCGTTCAAGAGATGCAAGGCCTTTCATCCATGCCCGATAGCAACATGGTTGAATGCAACGTTTGCAATGGGTACCACCCTAATGGTCAATGCCTAGGGTACCACGACATGGAGCAAGCCAATGCCATCTACCCCAACAACAACCTCTCCTATTCCAATAACCATCCCATTAGACCACAAGGAAACCTGGCATACAATGCTCGACACCGAAGTTTCCCTCCCGGATTTTCTAACCAACCTCAACCTCTTGTTCGCCCTCACGGCCAAAACACATTTCAAAACCCTCCATACCACCAACCCCAATACTTTCAAAATCCTCCTCCACAACAACCTTAGTATAACCACACCCCCCACAACCATCCTCTTCTACTCAAGATCCGGAATTGAAAGCAATGCTTCAAAAAGATTTTAACCAACCAAGAAAACCGGATCAACCAACTTGAGCTCCATGTGGCTCAAATGGCCCAACAATCCGTCCGACCTCCCCAACCTATACCAAGACAAACCTTGCCAAACCCCAACAATGGGAAAGGACAGGAGAAGCAAGTCAACGCAATCCACTTGAGGAGTTGAACTACTTATGAGGGCTCTTCTATGGTAGAGGAGGAACCGTTGGGAGAAAGGAGTGGAGATGTTGTTGACATCACTCATGAGGAGGTAGGTGAAGATAACATTGTTGATGGGAAAGAGGGAAGTGAAGGCATTGAGTCCAGCGAAATTGAGAGGAAGGAGCCTACACTGAAGAGTGTTGAGAAGGGGGTTGAACATGAGCCGATCCCCCAACCACTCAAACCATACAAGCCACCGGTTCCATACCCCGAGAGGCTTGTCAAGACAAGGGATGAAGCTAAGTTCTCCAAATTCATTGATATGCTCAAAAAGCTTCACGTGAATATCCCTTTCCTAGATGCGATTTCGGAGGTCCCGGTTTTCAAGAAGTACCTCAAGGATCTCTTGACCAACAAAAGGAAGATCCGGCATGAGAACTCCATTTCTCTCACAGCCGATTGTAGTGCCATCATCTCCAACAAAACTCCTACCAAGTTGGCCGATCCCGGAAGTTTTTCTATACCTTGCTCAATTGGGGAGATGAAGATAGGAAACGCCCTTTGTGACCTTGGGGCTAGTGTGAGTGTCATGCCATGGTCAATATGTCAAAAGCTCCGCCTCGATGAGCTCACTCCAACCACCATTAATTTGCAACTTGCGGACCGGTCGATTAGGAGGCCAATGGGTATCTTGGAGGACATTCCGGTCCAAGTTGGTAAATTACTCATCCCTTGTGATTTTGTGATATTGGAGATGGATGAGGACCTACATACCACTATTATTCTTGGGAGGCCATTCTTGGCCACGGCCGGGGCTATGATTGATGTGCAAAATGGGAGACTATCTCTCAATGTGGGAGGAGAGCAAGTAGTGTTCAATCTCGAGGAGGGAAAGAAGCACCCGACATTTGATGACTCATGCTATGCAATTGATGTGGTTGAGGATGCGGTCGATGATTCTTTATGGGAGTCTCTATTCCTCCAAGGTGCTTTTGATGATCCACTTGAAGCAAGCTTGATGGGCACTTGTTCTTCAACAACGGAGGGGGACGATGTGAAGTTCTTCACTGACCTTTTGGATGCTACTCCCATTATTGAGAAGTTTTCTCCGGATGAAACATTTGTGCAATGCATGGAGATTGAAGAGGTCGTCACCGAGAGACCAATCAAGTCAAAGAAATTACCTCAAGTTGAGCTCAAGCCTTTGCCATCCACTTTGAGGTATGAGTTTTTGGGTGAGGAGGAGACATTCCCTGTGATCATTAATGCTAACCTTGATGGCACTCAAACTTCAAAACTTCTTCGTGTTCTTAGAAAACATAGAAGTGCCTTGGGTTATACTATTGAGGATCTCAAGGGTCTATCCCTTTCTATTTGCATGCATGCTATCGATCTTATGCAAGATGCTAAACCATGTAGACAACCACAACGTCGATTAAACCCGAATATGCAAGAAGTGGTTAAAAAAGAGATCGTTAAATTGCTTTCCGCCGGGATCATTTACCCTATCGCTAATAGCGAATGGGTGAGCCCCGTGCATTGTGTGCCCAAGAAGGGTGGCATGACTGTTATTGAAAATGATCATCAAGAATTGATTAGCACTAGAGTTGCGAATGGGTGGCGCATGTGCATTGATTATAGACAATTAAACAAGGCGACCCTCAAAGACCATTACCCTTTGCCATTTATTGATCAAATGCTAGAGAGACTTGCCGGTAAATCCCATTTTTGCTTTCTTGATGGCTATTCTTGATTCTTTCAAATACCCATTCACCCAAGCGACCAAGACAAGACCACATTTACTTGCCCTTTTGGCACCTTCGCATACCGGAGGATGCCCTTTGGGTTATGTAACGCGCCCGGCACCTTTCAAAGGTGCATGTTGGCTATTTTCTCGGACTATGTGGAGAGTCTTATGGAAATTTTTATGGATGATTTCAGTGTGTATGGGTATACCTTTGATGTTTGTCTTGCAAATTTGGAAAAAGTGTTGATTCGTTGTGAAGATGTCAATCTAGTCCTTAACTGGGAAAAATGCCATTTTATGGTTGAGGAGGGTGTTGTCCTTGGCCATGTGATTTCAAAGCGGGGCATAGAAGTGGATAGAGCTAAAGTGGAGGTCATTGAGCGCCTACCACCCCCCACCACTGTCAAGGGGGTGCGTAGTTTTCTTGGACACGCCGGGTTTTACCGGCGATTTGTCAAAAACTTTTCGAAAATTGCTCGACCTCTCACTGAGCTTCTATGCAAGGATGCCCCTTTTGTCTTTACTAATGAGTGTCTTGAAGCGTTTCAGAAATTGAAGGAGGCCTTGACCATCGCACCGGTAGTTCAACCACCGGACTGGAGCTTACCGTTCGATGTTATGTGCGATGCTAGCGACTATGCCGTGGGGGCATGCCTAGCACAAACTAAGGATAAGCAACCAAGGGTCATCTATTATGCAAGTCATGCCTTAGACGCCGCCCAACGCAACTATACCACCACGGAGAAGGAGTTGTTGGCTATTGTTTTTGCATTGGACAAGTTTCGCCAATACCTTTTGATTTCCAAAGTAGTGGTGTACACCGATCACTCGGATTTGAAGTATCTACTAGGCAAGAAGGAGGCTAACCCGAGGCTCATTCGTTGGTTGCTACTAATGCAAGAATTCAACATCACCATCCAGGACAAAGCCGGTTCCAAAAACGTGGTGGCCGACCACCTTTCACGGATCCTTGTCGAATTGGAGTCCCGACCTATCAATGATTCTTTTCCGGATGAGAAGTTGCTTGCTATCCAAGAGGAGACCCCATGGTTCGCTGATATTGTGAACTACCTTGCTTCGGATGTGGTCCCGCCCGAGCTCCATTCAAACCAAAGGAAGAAATTCTTTTGTGACGTCAAGCACTATATTTGGCACGAGCCTTACTTGTTCCGCATATGCAACGATGGCCTATATAGAAGATGCATAGCTTAAAGCGAGGTTCCGGAGATCTTAAATCATTGTCACAACAAGCCATGTGGAGGACATGGGGGAAAGGATAAAACCGCAGCCAAGGTTCTTCAATGCGGATATTGGTGGCCGACGCTTTTCAAAGATGTAGAAGTTCATGTCAAAGCTTGCGATGAATGCCAAAGAGTTGGGAGTCTTTCTAGGAGAAATGAAGCACCCTTGACCTATATACTTGAATGTGAGATTTTTGATGTGTGGGGTATTGACTTCATGGGCCCATTTCCTTCGTCAAGGGGGAATGAATACATTTTGGTGGCGGTAGATTACGTTTCCAAATGGGCCGAGGCTATTGCAAGCCAAAGATGTGATGCCAATACGGTCTCCAAGTTCTTCAAGAGGGTAATCTTCCCTAGGTTCGGCATCCCAAGAGTAGTCATTAGTGATAATGGGCCTCACTTTATTTTGAAGAAGTTCGAGGCATTGCTCAAGAAGTATGGGGTGAATCACAAGAGAGGTTTGCCCTACCACCCCCAAACTCAAGGGCAAGTGGAGATCACAAACCGGGCTATTAAGGAAATCCTTCAAAAGACCGTTGCGTCCTCAAGAAAAGATTGGGCGGACAAACTTGATGATGCTCTATGGGCGTATAGGACGGCATTCAAGACTCCCATAGGCACCACTCCTTACCGATTGGTCTATGGTAAGGCATGCCACTTCCCGGTGGAACTCGAATACAAAACATTTTGGGCGGTAAGGAAAGTGAATTTTGATGCAAAGGCCGCGGGGGAGAAACGGTTGTTCCAATTGGAAGAATTGGAGGAGATCCGCCAGCAAGCTTATGAGAATAATCGAATCTACAAGGAGAGGACAAAGGCTTGGCATGACAAGCACCTCAATTACCGGAACTTCAAGGTGGGTGATCAAGTATTGTTGTACAATTCTCGCCTCCAACTTTTCCCGGGCAAGTTAAAAACCAAATGGTCGGGACCCTTTGTCATTGTCAAGCTCCACCCGGGTGGAGTTGTGGAGTTGGAGAACAAGAAGGGGGAAACTTTTAAAGTGAACTCTTCCAAGGTCAAACCATATGTCATGAGCGAAGAGTATGTGGGGATTATGGTAACTTTCCTCCCCGATACCTAATGTCAAGATCCGGTCAATGGTCAAACTAAGGGCCTTAAGCAAGCGCATCATGGGAGGCAACCCATGCTTGTAATGAGGAATTAGTTCTAGGAAAAAAAGAAAAAAAAACAAGAGAAAAAAAAGAGAGATGAAAAAAAAAGAAGAGAAAAAAAAGGGGGAATCATGAGTGGGAGAAGAAAAAAAAACGAGGGAGGTTTGGAGGTTGTGTGTAAGATTTGAAGCATATTGGTTTTAGAGGAGATAAGTTGAAGGAGAAGCTAAGGAGAAGAGAGATGAGGAACAATTGAAATTTTTTAAGTTTGGGAGCGTAGCGTTCGCTACACCCTGTGTAGCGCTCGCTACGGAGCACTCCTTGTCTTTCTGTTTGGCCACTGTTTAGAGTGTAGCGTTCGCTATACCCTGCGTAGCGCTCGCTACGGAGCACTCCTTGTCTTTTTGTTTGGCCATCGCGTGGCTGGGTTTCACAGGTGCGTAGCGTTCGCTACAGATCGATTCCTGACTTTCTGCCTGGCAACTGTCTCGGGCATCGCGTTCGCTACGCAGACCGTAGCGCTCGCTACGGATCGATTCCCAGTTTCTCGGCACTAGGCGTAGCGAACGCGACGCCCAGCGTAGCGAACGCGACGCCCAATTTTTACGCAGACTGTAAAAGGGGAATTTCGGCCCCCCCTTCATTTCACTTCACTTTTCACTCCAAATTCGACTCACCTTCCTCTTTCCTCCCCAACCTTCCTAAACCCTAACCCTCAAAAATCACCATCTTCATCCTTCTCGACTCATTCTCCACCAAAAAGACCATCACTCTTCCCCCACAAACTCCATTTCCACCCTTCTCTTGTCACCTTTTGCAACCCCACATACCCATTTTCACTTTCTTCCTCTAGCATTTGAACTCTTCATTGAGTTTGGTTTTAGAGGAAGCAAAGCTTGAATCTTCCAAGTTTACTCTCACGCATTCATTCTTCAAAAGAGGAACAAGTGAAAAATATGCCTCCACGACCTAGCAAGAGGGTGCGGGATGGAGCTTCATCCTCAAGGGCATCACCCATTATTGACCAAGAAGATGAAGGTAATGACTTCCCTGATTTTCCTACCCAAAAAGTTGAGCCTTTACGCTTAAGTTTGCATGATAGGCATAGAGTTACCGTTCAAAATGATAGACAGGCTCGACGGTTAGCACGGTTCAAAACTAGGAATATATGTTTTCCTTATGTTTATGATGTTGAAACGTGCAATGAAGACCACTTGGGGCCTAGCATGGAACATTTAATTGGGGTAATGGGGTGGGAGCAATTTGTTCAAATTCGTGCACCCCAGAGGGATCAAGCAATTTATGAGTTCCTTTCGTCTTTTGAGTTGTTGAATGATGGGACAACTGATGCTTGTTTTACTGCGTGGGTGGGCAACAAGCCCATTGAGTGTGATCTTGTGAAGTTCAATAATTTGTTGGGTTTGCCAAACGGAGGCCTAACCTATGGCCAAGCCTCGTTCTTCAATGAGGGGGAGGCTATGCGGGAAATAACATGTTGGCGGAGAACTTTAATTAGGGCACCAAATGGGGATGTATTGTATTATGATGTTCGGGGTTCCAAATCCTGAGATTTTTGTAATCTCGCCGTTAGGGTCTTCTATAGGTTAGTCACAAATTCGGTTTTCGCACGGGATGATGGTAAGGAGAAGGTGCGGAAAGATGACCTAGCTATTTTGCACCATGCTTTACATGGTCGCCGAGTCAACACGGGATCGTGTATTCTGCACCAACTTAAGCAAATGTCTACCGATGGTGCCGGGACTTGTATAGCGCTGGGTCACATTATTACCCACTTCCTACACCAGTATGGGGGCCCGATAACCCCATACCTTGGCCGTTG
Organism: Portulaca oleracea; assembly: GCA_029582165.1. Classification (NCBI taxonomy): domain Eukaryota; kingdom Viridiplantae; phylum Streptophyta; class Magnoliopsida; order Caryophyllales; family Portulacaceae; genus Portulaca; species Portulaca oleracea. The sequence goes on along the minus strand of CM055880.1, from coordinate 30,435,639 downwards.
CGATACGCACCACATTCCAGAACCTATGGATAGCGACCGCCTCCGCCACTTCCGTTTTTTCTCCGTGAATCCATCGCCTCCAGCACTCCTCTACCACCATGGGTCCGTCCCCAAAGCTGTGACTACTCTTCGGAACCAACAAGCCCCTCGTTTAATCGATGTGCGGGATCAAAACAATTGGTCTTGCGGGCAAGAGCAAACTCCTAGGCTTGTTGGTGGGGATAGGGGGTTCATGATGCCTCCTTTTAAGAGGGAGTTGGAGCAGCTGTGGGAGGCGGCTGAAAATCAACGCGAGGCACTGAGGCGAGGTGCAGAGAGGGTGGCCCAAGAAGAGAATGTTGGGGAGCAAGGACAAGGGTTGGGAGGACAAGGCGGTTGGGTTTTGCGTCAAGAGGATTTTGATGGGCTGCGAAACGACGTGAGGGACCTTGCCGGTTCCATGAATCAAATGATGATTGCCCAAACGCGAACTTATGACTCATTGACGCAATTGAACAATCGGGTGGGTCGCTTGGAGAACATCGCGGATGACTGGGCCTACTACCACTACGTTGTCATGGGCCATCCGCCGCGTGATCCGGGATGGGTCAACCCGTACTACCCACCACCTCCTCCTCCTGAAGGAGATCCACCATCATGATTGTAAGCTTTATCCCCTCCCCACTCTTTCTCTTTATTCGATTTATCATTTGATTGTTTGTGGGGAGATGTGCATCTAGTGGGTGGGTGGGGCGTTCTTGTGTTCCCGTCCCTTGTCGGTTTTATCAAAGATCTTGTTGTCTTATCTGTGACACCGTCCATCTCTACCTTCATCCATCTTCCATCATGTTTAGATTGGTTTTGGTTAATCACTTGCACTTAGCTCCATTCAGTGCCAAGTGATGTTTCACCCTCAACAAGCCACCTCATTGATTGAGAACGAGGTTGAGGTTTCACAGGCAATGTATATAGCTTTGTTCTTGCATATAGATTTGTTTCTTGCATTTTTCCTTTGTCCATTTGGACATTTTTGTATATTTCTTTTGCATGTAAATTCGATTGCATTTCGATACGTTGCATTTTTCTTCTAACCTTATTAGTCTTAGCCTTTCTTTTGTGATCGTGGTCCGAACTTTGGTTACACATTGGAAACATACCAGGTACGTTCGTTCCACCCTTTTCTATTTTTGTACATATTTCTATGTTTTTGTTTGTATAGTTTGTTTTCTTTTTGCATGCTTGTTTTTCTTTTTGGTGGCGCACCCCTAGTATGCTCTGTGTTGGGTTTTTCTTGTTGTTGGGCTGTGTAGGCTCAGCGCCACCCCTTTTTATGTGTTAGATGTTTGTACATATGTTTGTTTTTCCTAGTTTTTCTACCCTTCAAGAGACATCCTTCCTACAATGAGGACATTGTGGATTTTAAGTGTGGGGGGGGGGGGGGGGAGATCATTATGTTTTGGGTAGAACACCTAGTCTTTTTCTTAAAAAAAAATGAAAAAGTGCTAAAAGATGAAATGCAAAAATCGAAAAGTTTTTGTGTGAAAGAGTAAAAAGGGGAGAAATGTTGTGAAAACCCCAAAAGTTTCTTTTTCTTTTTGAAGATACTTCCATTCACAGTTTTGTAGATAGTTGTCTAATTCGCTGATTCAGTTAGTTGGAAGCGGCCGGTATGAATAAATAGAGACCTTAGGAAGGATTTTTGCCATGACTTATCTCTTTTAGACCTCTACATGGAATGGGAAAGCGTAATCCTCAAATCTTACACGCTTTGACTGTGTCTTCTTACCTAAGTTAGACGGTTTAGTTGTTCAATTGCTTAAGCTCTTAATTAATACATTAATCAAATAACTGTCGGGCCTACCGTCATGGGTTGGTTTGGGTGGATCGGCACCCTATGCCCCTTAAGTGCAATGACTCACGTATGGAGAAACCCAGCAGGGAGGGTAGCCCTTTGCGAAGGCCGGTACTTAAATCCCGCAAAACCCGACGCAAACACTCTAAAAGACACAAAGCGGATTGAGTGGAAAGAAAAGAGTGTAGTTTTTGCAATGAAAGAAAAGAGCGAAGCAAGAAAAAGAAAAAAAAGTTGAGTAAAAGAATCATAAGAAAGAGCAAGGAAAAGCAAGAAAAGAAAAGAAAAAAAAGAGAAAGAAAAAGAGTGGTGTAAGAAAAAGAAAGAAAAAAAAAGGGTTGAAAGAAAAACCAAGAGTGAAGTAGGATAGATAATTCCGAGCTTGAGCATGAGAACAACTCTGACTGTCTGGTTTAGGATAGGAAATACCGACTAGAGCCCACTTGCACATATTCACGAGGTGTCTTGCTCAGCAGGAAGTGTTTTGGTTCAAAATCTCAAAGATTGGCAGTTTTCCAACCTTCGTGTCTTAATTTGTTTGTTCTTGTTTCTTCCAATTAATTGTTGAGGCGGGTTGGGGAACTAGGTGCATGATTGGGGACGGGAGTATTTTCTTTGTTTTTGTTTGGCTTTGTTTTTTCGGTTTTCACTTCTCTTTCTTTCCCCTTTTTCCTTTTTCTTTGGCTTTTGTGGGCACAGCCGCTACAAACCCTCACGAGTCTACCGCGTCCACCCGGGCTACCGGGGGGTTTAAAGGGCTTGATGCATATGCTAAATGCATCCGCGATTCCTGCGAAAGTGAGTTAGGTGTTTATGTTTTCTAGTTTCTTAGGTTTCTTTCGGTTAATTTTGCTCGGGACGAGCAAAAGTCAAAGTGTGGGGGGGTGTTTAGTCCCATTTTAGGGGCTAAATACCACTCGTTCACGCCCAAGTCTATTGCCGTTCCCTAATAAAATGGTTATTTATTACGTGTTTTGTGACTTTTAGGCTTTAAGTTCGGAGAATAATAAGAGGGGGCGAAGATGCGGAAAAAGGCGATAACTCAGTCATCCCGAGACCTTTGGAGCTGATTTGATGCCGCGGTGAAGACCCGGGAAGCAAGGAAGACCAGCCGTGTGTAAAGGAGAGGGATTTCGGGCCAAAAGGCTAAGTATGGGGGCATCCAGGCTCGTAGCGTTGTAGCGATCGCTACGTCCCCATACTTAGATGGAGATCACCTGAAGAGCGTAGCGGTCGCTACGCCTGTCGTAGCGATCGTTACGAGCCCGTGCGAAGGTTACGCCAAGGCCGTAGCGGTCGCTACCCCTTTCATAGCGCCCGCTACGATGAAGCCCTGATTTTCCAAGTTTTCCTGCTGACGGTCGTAGCGTTCGCTACGCCCTCCGTAGCGTTCGCTACGGATGAGTGACTGGGTCGCGACGCTGGGCGTAGCGGACGCCTTGGAGCTGAAACGATTCGCCTGCTTTGGGTCGTAGCGAACGCGACGATGTCCGTAGCGTTCGCGACGACCTTGTTTCCTGCTTATTTTTCTGCCAAAACGACTGTGTTTTGGCCCTTCTTCCCCTTTGTTTAATTAGCCCGACTTGTCATTTTTGAGGTAGTTCTTAGCTAGAGATTAATGTTCTTTCTTTTTACATCTTCTACCTTTCAAGAGTTTTAGGATTAGCTTTGTGGGGATTAATTTCTACTTTGTTGATTAATCACTTTCTTCAATCAAGGCAAGTTGCTCTTCATCGTTTGGGTATTATTGCTCTTCATTTATTGCCAATTTATTGCTCATCCATTTAGGTATAATCTCTTTTCTCCTCACTTTAATGTTTCCAAATGTTTTGTTGCTTGTGTTTAGTGTAGTTTTATGTTGTTAATCGTAGTGGTTAGCTTTATTATCCATCCTTTGAGTAGAATCATGCTAGGGTTTTATTGGTTGTGTGTTGCTAATTTCTCCACCATGTCTAGAGGCTAATCTTCCTTGAGGTGAGGGGGTGATTAAGGCCTTAATGGGTTTTGGCTAAGGTGTTTATTGATTAAAGTGTGTTTTAGTTGGAGGAGTCTATTTCCACCTAATGTCTTCTCATTGGGGGTGGCGGTTCAAGGTCCGAGAGCTCTTTGAATCGTTATAGACTCAATGGGAAGCCTAGAGTGGGATAGTAAGGTCTATGCTTGCGAGGGTAAGTGTAGGCTTAACTAGGAATTAACGCAATTCTCAACCCCGATGGTCCATGGTGGACATAGGGTAGTTAATATGAATCTTCCTCGAGGGAGGGGATTCATTGTGGCCTTTTTCTCGCGTCGTTCCATAGATGAATCCAACTTTATGCGCTTTAGTCATGAAAACTCCTTGATCAAAGATTCCGTTAAGTGTCTAAAACCCCCGAACCTCTCTTTGTCTAATTATCACCTAGTTAATCGTCTTTCTAGTTTTAATTTTGTTATAATCAAAGTGTTCTTTGCTCCGTGATTTATTTCTTGATTCAAGGCTAAAACCGAAACAAAATACGATAATTTAGGCCACAGGCTCCCTGAGTTCGACAATTTACACCGGCCTGCAAACCGCTGTACACTAGGTTCCTCAAAGAATTGTGTACAACGAAGAGAGTAACTCAGGTTCCTAAGAAGGCCTTTTTGGCCTCTAATGTGAGCTCCATCTTGTCTAGTCAGGTTCCAGTGAAATACAAGGACCCTGGGTGCCCAACTATTTCCATTACCATAGGAGACAATCAGATTGAGAGAGCCCTCCTTGATTTAGGGGCAAGTGTCAACTTGTTACCTTTACATGTGTATGAGACCTTGGGGTTGGGGGAATTGAAACCTACAAGAATGGTTCTCCAATTAGCTGATCGGTCTACGAGAGTGCCTAAGGGAGTAGTTGAGGATGTGTTCATCCAAGTTGGAACCTTTGTCTTCCCTGTAGACTTTGTTATGTTAGAGACAGCTAGGGTTCAGAGTCCTCGTGACGAGATTCCAGTCATTTTAGGTAGACCCTTTCTAGCCACATCTAATGCTTGGATTAATTGTAAAGATGGGAGAATGAAACTGACTTTTGGGAATTTAACCATGGAATTGAATATTTTTGACCTACAGAAGTCACCATTAGGACATGATGAGCAAGAGTGTAATGCTGTGAATTGGATTAGTGACCTTGACAGTGGTAACCCTTCTGATATGGATGTTGCCCCTAGTGTGAGTGATCTTGTTGAGTTAGGATTCGACCCGGACTGTGTAACCTCACTGTGTGATTCTGATGTGTTTGACGGAGAATTGCTTTATGAATCTTTGTTTGCCTCTCAACATGTGCCTGACATAATAGAACCTGAGCCACCATCTTCTAAAACCCTTGAACTTAAACCTCTTCCCTCTGAGTTAAAGTATGTTTTCCTCGGCCCTAGTGAGACTTACCCGGTTATTATAGCTTCGAACCTAGGAGAGGACCAAGAAAACAAACTAGTCGAGGTTCTTAGGATAAACAAAGGGGCTTTGGGATGGACGCTTGGAGATATCAGGGGGATTAGTCCATCTATTGTGCAGCATAGGATATTTTTGGAAGATGATAGTGTGGCCCAGAGGGACCCTTTAAGGAGACTCAACCTCCAAATGAAGGAGGTGGTTAAGAAGGAGATTCTGAAGTGGTTAGACAATGATATCATTTACCCGATTTCTGACAGTAAGTGGGTTAGTCCTATACATGTAGTCCTTAAAAAGGCCGGGTTGACAGTTGTGGAGAATGAGAGGGGCGAGTTAGTGTCAACCCGCATTCCATCGGGATGGAGAGTGTGCATAGATTACAGAAAACTCAACAAGGCTACGAGAAAAGACAATTTTCCGTTACCTTTCATGGATCAAATGTTAGAAAAACTGGCGGGGCATGACTTCTTTTGTTTTCTAGATGGCTATTCGGGGTACACTCAGATTTCTATAGCCCCATGTGATCAGGAGAAAACTACTTTTACATGCCCATTTGGCACGTTTGCTTTCCGTAGGATGCCCTTCGGACTTTGCAACGCCCCCGGCACTTTTCAGCGGTGCATGGTGTCTATATTCTCGGACCTTGTTGATGACTGTGTTGAAATTTTCATGGACGATTTCTCAGTATTTGGCACCACCTTTGATGATTGTTTGTCCAATTTGAGTCGAGTCTTGAGTCGGTGCCAAGAAAAACACTTGACTTTAAACTGGGAGAAGTGCCACTTTATGGTACGAAAGGGCATAGTTTTGGGCCACGTGATTTCAAAGGATGGAATCAAAGTGGATAAAGTGAAAATTGACCTAGTTAGGAACTTGACCCCCCACCTGTGTGAAGGAGGTTAGGTCCTTCTTAGGACATGCTGGGTTTTATCGTCGATTCATTCGTGACTTTAGTAAGATTGCCAAGCCCCTTTCTGCTTTATTGGCCAAGGAGGTGACTTTTGATTTTTCTGATGAGTGTTTGAAGGCCTTTAACACACTTAAAGATGCCTTGATATCACCTCCTATTCTCAAACCTCCCACATGGGGGGAACCGTTTGAGTTGATGTGTGATGCTTCCGACTTTGCTATAGGTGTGGTCTTAGGACAACCAATTGACAAAAAACCTGACGTGATTCACTATGCAAGTCATACTTTGAATGAAGCACAACTGAATTACACGGTAACTGAGAAAGAGTTTCTAGCTGTAGTTTATGCATTTGAGAAATTTCGGGCTTATCTGTTGGGATCTAACGTGATTTTGTTTACTGACCATTCGGCGATTCGCTATTTGATGGAGAAAAAAGAGTCCAAGCCTAGATTGGTTAGGTGGGTGTTGTTACTTCAAGAATTTGACTGTGAAATCCGTGATAGGAAAGGATCTGACAATCCAGTAGCGGACCGCCTTTCTAGGATAACGCCTGAACATGCGATAGAATCTCCTATAGATGCTTGTTTTCCTGATGAGCGCATTCTTAGCATAGGAGTAGAACCGTGGTTTGCTGACATTGTTAATTTTAAAGTCACGGGAAAAATGCCTAATGATTGGAATAGGCATGATAGAGATAGGTTCCTTTACATTGTCAAAAATTTCATATGGAATGACCCCTATCTGTTTAAGTATTGTCCTGATCAAGTTCTTAGAAGGTGTGTTCCGGATGAGTCTATCATGGATGTCCTTTCATTTTTCCACGACCAACCTTGTGGGGGACATTTTAGTGGGAAGAAGACAGCATATAAGGTCTTACAAAGTGGATTCTATTGGCCTACCATCTTTAGAGACGCCCATAACTATGCCCAGAGCTGTTTTAGGTGTCAGAGTTTGAGTAAAATCTCTAGAAGAAACATGATGCCCTTGCAACTCGAGATCTTTGTGGATGTATTCGATGTTTGGGGCATTGATTTTATGGGACCATTTCCTACCTCTTTTGGGAATGAGTTTATTCTTCTAGCAGTGGACTATGTGTCAAAATGGGTTGAAGCAATTCCGTCAAAAAGAAATGACGCCAAAGTTGTGACTAGGTTCCTTCGAGAAAACATTTTCTCTAGGTTTGGGGTGCCTAAAGCCATCATTAGCGACCAGGGGACTCACTTCAATAATCGTTCTTTTGCGGCTTTGTTTAGAAATATTCTGTTAAGCATAGAATGACCACCGCCTATCACCCTCAATCAAATGGCCAAGCTGAGGTTTCCAATAGGCAGATTAAGCAAATTCTTGAAAAGACAGTGTCAAAGAATAGGAAAGATTGGTCTACCAAATTGACCGATGCTTTATGGGCCAATAGGACAGCTTACAAGACTCCCATAGGAATGTCACCGTACAGAGAAGTCTTTGGGAAACCTTGTCATTTGCCAGTAGAGCTTGAGCATAGGGCGTGGTGGGCTTTGAAAGCTTGAACCTTGACCTGTCGGCAGTTGGGGATATTAGAAAGTTGACCTTGTGTGAACTAGAGGAATTAAGGAGAGAAGCATACGAAAACGGAAGGTTGAGTAAGGAGCGATCAAAAGTCTTGCATGATAAGGTGATCCTTAGAAAAACCTTTGTTCCGGGGCAGAAAGTCCTCCTTTATGACTCACGTTTGCACTTGTTTGCGGGTAAGCTGAAGTCTAGATGGACCGGCCCATTCATTGTGACCACTGTGTTTCCCTCGGGAGTAGTTGAAATTAAGGACCCCACTAATGCATCTGTGTGGAAGGTTAACGATCACAGGTTGAAACCCTTTTTGGAGCTTCCAGAGAAGGTGGATGTGGAGTGTGTAACATTCCATGTTCCATCTGTTGGTTGAAGAACATTGAGGTAACATTCTTGTGTATATTGTAAATTAGTTCATTTTTCTTGTTTGTTTCTTTGTTTACTTCTCTTAACTATGCACTAACGAGAAGGAAGGATCATTTATTGCTCGCATATTCACCATTTCATGGCTTGTATACTCAATCTCCATTTACAAGTCATGCGATGATTTATTTGGGATCTAATCAGGTATTATCCTTCTTTATCTTTGGAATTGGTTGGTGAGAAAATTCTTTTTCATTCTTCTTGTTAGTTTTTTTTTTAGGGTGTTTGTCTTCCTTTATTTCTTGCCACAATGAGGATATAGTGTGGCCTTTTTGTGTGGGAGTGGGGAGGCATGCATGCCGGCTTTCTTTTCTCTTTCTTTGAAAAATTTTTGAAAAACCAAAAGTTTTTGTTTTGTTTACTTAGGTTAATTTTTGTAGATTTTTGAGTATTTCGGGTTTTTGAGATGTCTCGGGAGGTTTTTGAGAGATTGAGAATTTGAACATGTTTTTGGTAGAAGTGAGAAGGCTTATTCCTTTTGACAAATTTTAACTCCTTGAATTGTTGGCCAGAACCACTGCTCGGGCGAGCAAAAAATGGCTCGGGCGAGCACCCTTACTGAGGAAGTTTCTTGCGTAAAGGAGAACGAAATGGAAGCATTTCCAGAAGCGTCGCTCTGGCGAGTGACATACTGGCTCGAGCGAGCGATCGGATCTTGAAACTAGAGCGTGTTCGGGACGAAAAAGCTCGGGCGAGCAACACGTTTGCTCGGTCGAGCTTGTCAACTGAAGTGCCACAGGGAAAGAGTCGACAGATCGCCCGGCCCGTCGAGAAGCGGCTCGGGCGAGCACTGTCGGCTTTCGGTCGGCGATGATTCGGACGAACTGCTTCGCATCCAGAATCCCTGCTCGGGCGAGCCGTCAGCAGAATCTTTTTCTGTCGGGGTTATTTATGCGTTTTTCTCTCACTTTTTTTTAGTTTTTCCCATTCGTTTCTCTCTCATACCTCTCCTCTCCTTTCCTTCCCCAAACCCTAGCATTCAACCCTAACTTTTGAATCTTTGCTATTTTCTTTGATTTCTTCCAGATTTTGGTCGGATTCTGTGCCCTAATTGTGCTGCTGTTGCTGTGCGCTGTCAACAAGCGAAATCCCAACACCCCGACGCTGCTGCTGTGGTACGACGGACGTTGTGCGAGAGGTGCTTCGGTTGTTCTGAGTTTTGGGGGGGAGAAAGGCTTTGCCAAGGACGTTTGAGGTCTCAAGGTACCCGATTTTCTGTTTGTGTGTTTGCTCTTTGCCCGATTTGTGCTGCCGCTTGGTGTTTGGTGCTTATTTGGGAGGTAACGTTCACAATTGGTGCTTTAAAGCTCATTTTAAAAGTTAAGTTGGGTGTTGCTTGTGAATTGTTTTTCAGAAATTAGGGTTTGAGTGTTGTGTATTGGTTGCTATTTGGGGACTCTTGAGTTGCTAGTGTTGTTTTGAAATTCAAAATGGTTCGATCTAAGAGGGCCCGCACCGATGAGGAAGGTACACCTTGACCACCGCCCGAGTCTTCATCGGCGGCGGTGGATAAGGATAGTTACAAGGCCCAACCGCCCACGCCTCTTCGGGCTGAACCGGAATTGCGAATTCGGTTTAGGGATGAGCATCATCGAGAGAAGTATGAGCTTTATCAACACCGGAAACTTTGTGCTCCGGATATATATGATGAAGCCACAGTGAGGAGGGTGTATTGTGGCCCCAGTTTTGATTTTATCATAAGGACCTTGGGCTGGGAATCTTTCATCAAGATTGACGAATCTCTTTATGATCAACCAATCCTTGAGTTCCTCAGTTCTTTCCAAGTCGAAGATGTTGATACACGCCACGCTAAGTTTCGATATAGAGTGGACAACAAGGAGAAAACTTGCACGGTGCAAGAGTTTTGTCAAGCACTTGGGTTACCGGCGGATGGGCTTTATTATAAGGAGAGCGTACACTTTGATGAACAATCCGCTATGAAAAGCCTTACTTGTTGGCGTCGGAAACATCAAGGGTCAAATGCCCTAGAGGATTGCTCCTTCTTGACTAGAAATTCCAAGTCTCGTGACTTGTGCAACTTGGCGATTCGAATTTTTCATTGAATATTCTCGAGTTCGGTCTTCGGAAGGGATGATGGGAGGGCGAATGTGACGATTGGACGATTTGTTTGTCATCTTTCACACCCTCCAAGGGAAGCGGGTGAACACGGGGTCTTGCATTTTGAATTGCTTAAAAGACATTACCTTTAGGCACCTTACCTCTACGATTGGAATGGGGCATATTATTTGCCACTTTTTGATGAAGCAACATTTTGGAGGATATATCCGCAAGTTCACCCTGCGATATTTTCCCGACCCCATCGACGGTATTCGGTTGCAACGCATGGGTATCCTTGAGCGCCACAACACAAAGCATATCTACAAGCACGACTCGGATAAATATGCAACTTCCATTCATTTGGATCATAAGCGAGCCGCACGTTGGTTGGATGTGACCAATCAACACAACTGGTCGTGCGGCGAAAATCCATGGAGCACCCGTCGAGTTGGGGGTCCCGATGACCCATTTGTGCGCGAAAATGTGGAAGAAGAGGGGGAGCCGACAACCCAGGGTGAGGCTAGTGGTAGTAATTCCCAAGAGATTACGATGGGGCACTTAGCAAGCCGATTGGACCAACTGAGTGTTGACCTCCGCGAGCAACGAACTTTGCTACAAGGTACGCATAACTTGATGGAGAGTCAATAGGAACTCCTTCGTGCGCAGCAATCAACACTCGAAAGGCACGAAGGATATTTCCAACGCTATGACGAGTACTTCCATCAACAAAATCAATATTGGAGGGATTGGGGATACTACCACTATGATATAGCCGACCATTCGCCAGCACCGCCCGACTATGTCAACCAGTACTCCCAACTTACTTCCCCTACTATACATACCCTCCTCCGGGAGGTAATGAGCAGTGATTGTGAGCATTCCGCACTCCCCTCTTTTATTTTGCATTAGATGTGTGCTTTCAATTTTGAGATATACATGCGCGAGGGGTTGTGTGATGTTCCCGGGCAGTGGCGAGGCATTTCTCCCTTGATTCCCGCCTCATATAGTGAGATTCGGGGTTGAGGTTAGTCAGTGATCATGTACATGTGTGAATATTTGAAGTTTCTTTTTCTGGTGTTACGTTCGTGGATCGTGTGCTGGGATGTGCGTTTACTTGGCGATCTTCAGGTATCATCCTTTAACCATCCCTTTCATTGTGAATATATTGATGATCCATGAGGTATGCTTGATTTTCTTTTTGGGTGGCGAACCCCGTGGGTGTGAATGTTGGGATATTATTGTTGTTGGAGCCGTGTGGGCTCGGGTCGCCACCAATTATTGTTTGTTATGTGTTTGTTGTGTGTTTTTAGGTTTTCTACCTTATTTGTGACACCCTTCTTCTCACAATGGGGACATTGTGAAGTTTTGTTTGGGAGTGGGGGATGATGCTTCCATTTGTCATGGGTAGATCACCTAGTTTTGAGTCTTTATTTTCGTTTTTCGTAGTTTGTGTCGAAAAATTTGAAAAATTTTGTGTGAAAAGGAGAAAAAAGGGAGTGAAAAATCTTGAAAGTTTTCGTTTTTCGTTTTGTTTTTGTTTTTGCTTGTTTCTTGGATTTCGTTGTTGAAATCAGGAAGCCGTTCTTAATCTTCTTTGAAAGAAATCGGTTTGAGCATTTTCGACCCTAACTTAGGCGATTGTCATGACTTACCTTAATTAGATTCTTTTCATCAAGTGTCTAGTGAGATCCCATTCCTTCTTTTATGTTCTAGTTGAAACTGGGAGATTCTAGGGGTTCATATTCGAGCTTGTTTTCTAAAAAGAAAAAAAAAAGAAAAAGAAAAAAAAAGAAAAAAGAAGAGATAAAAAGCAAAAGCCAAAGCAAAAGTCAGAAAATAGTAGCAAAATTAAATAATTTGACTAAGTGGGGCGTGTCGGCTTTACGACATCAACCACCATACACTTAGCCAACCTACACGGGCCCGGTATCAGTGGTACGGCACGGATGCCCCTTAACCCTCCTCCTATATCGCTTTGCGACGGAGAGGCGAATGGAAAAGTCCGTGTTGGGAGGGTATACCCCTTATATGGGCCGTCCAATTCCCGAAAATAAGGCTAATACCGACATTAAAAAGAAGAAAAAGTTTGAAATGTTAATAAAGTGAGGGGCTCTTCCTTGCATCACCTGCGGCCCTCACCAAGCCAAGGGCGACCAAATGCGGGGAGGGGCAACTCTTTCCTTTCCTTTGTTTGTTTCACTGTTTTGTAAGCTCGGGTGTGCATCTTTTGGGTCGTCCGGGATCGATTAGAACTATTTAAAACTCTTTTAAATGGGATTAAACTCTACATGAGGTGTAAGGGATCAAAAACTTCTAAGATTGGCAGTTGTTTGAGTTAAGTGTTGTGAGATGCTCATAACGGTTCCTTTTGGAGGAATAATACCGTTTTCTTAATTGAAATAACTCGATTCATTGAAACGAGCATTTTCTCTTTTTCTTTTCTTTTAAACTTGTTTTGGTTTTCACTTTCCCTCTTTCCTTTTTCTATGGCTTTTGTGGGTATAGTTGCTATAAACCCTCACGAGATCTACCTCGTCCACCCAGGCTGCCGGGGGGTTTAAAGGGCTTGATGCATATGCTAAATGCATCCGCGATTCTTGCGAAAGTGAGTTAGGATTTTTAGTTTCTCTTTCTAGTTCTTTTCTTTGTTTTTAGTTTGCTCGGGGCGAGCAAACCCTTGTGTCGGAGTGGTGTTCGGTCTCGTTTCGAGCCGAATTCTTCTCTTTATTAGGGAGTTTTTATATGTTCTAACCCCGTATTTTATTCGAGTTATGAGATTTTTTGTAGTTTTGTAGGAAAATAAGAGAGTGACCTAAAATGGAGCCAAAACGGAGCAAAAACTCACTAAATAAGGGGTGGAGGCAGAAGGGTTGCTCGACCGAGCAGCATGTTTGCTCGCCCGAGCAACACCTCTGGAAGGACAGCAAGATTTGCCGATTGATTTTGAGCCAAGAAGAGGAGAGACAGAAAGTTGGCTCGCCCGAGCAACATACTGGCTCGGCCGAGCCATGCTTCTGCACAACGACCGTGGAAAGTTCGAAAAATATGGCTAAGGCAATGAAGAAACAGAGAGCCAGCTCGCCCGAGCAAGGGCCCTGCTCGACCGAGCTGAGCTTCTGAGCTGCCGAGGAGAAGTTGCCAAGGAGCAAGAAACACGCGACCAGAATGCTTGCTCGCTGAAAGCGGCGATTCAGCTCACCCGAGCCAATTCGGTTTCTCGTCTGATGGAAATGAGATGCTGCGTTTTGTGCAACTAACTTGGGTCATTATAAGAGCCTTAGCTGCGATTCCATTGAGGGGAACAATTAGCTGAAGTTTTAGTTTGTAATTCTTGGTTTTAATGATTTCTTAATTAGCTTTTACTTTCTCTCTCTAAGGGTGTCTCTTGCCTTGTTCTCCAAGTTCTTGAGATTTTGAATGTAATCAATTTTTCTTCAAGTAATTTTCAGCATCCCTTTTTCTTCATTACTTTATGCTTTAGATTTCATTGAAGTTTGCCATTGAAGGTTCCTAGATTAGCCACAAACAATCAATCTTTTAGTGAAAAGGGGGATTAAGGGCCACAAATCTTACTTAGAGTGAAGATTTGAGGGTCCTTAGTAACTTAATTCACAACTTTCTATTTTGTTCGGGGAAAGTTGCAAACGAAGGTGAAGAATGAAGAATGGAGATCGATTTTGACGAGTCATCAAGGGTATGGACTACATTCTAATCTTGTTTAGATTGATTAGTTGCTATTTAATTGCTATTTGCTTGCTTGATCTTAGTGGTAGTTAGAGTTTTATTAAATGTTCGTTTGATAAGCTTATAGATTTCTTACGTTTATAGTTAGTAATTACTTGTTTGATTGTGTTTCTTTTTAATGGTCGTGTTTAGTATTATGATTAGGGATAGTTTAATCGCTTAATTTTCATACTTTAATGTTTTCCGCAATTGAGAACCTCTAACAAGCCAAAAACCTAGACAAACCTCACACCCATCTCTGAGATCGACAATCCTTACTTATAAAACCACAAAAATTACAACCAAACAAAGAACCAGAGGCCTCCTCAGAGAAGGGCCCTGCAAGGTACAAATTTGAGGAGTAAAAACAAAACTACATCCCAATTGTTGACTAAGCCTCTTTACAGAGATAAGATTGAAACTGAAATTAGGAACAAGAAGAACATGTGAAAGGACCATGTTATCATGTAACCTAAAATCACCATATTGTGTGACCTTTATTTTTTCTTTATTTAGGAGGACAATGGTGACAGGAACATCTAAGACCTTCAGATTAGTTAACATTGTTTTTTCATGCATCATATGGTCAGAAGCACCAGAATCAATAATCCAAGTTGTGTTTGCAACAACAGAAACAAGACAAGTATTATCAGAGGTAAGAGAAACAATACCAGCCATATGCGCCGAGCTAGTTCATCATGATGATATACTGCTTCTTTTCTTGCTCCATTTTGAAGTTCCCATAGAAATTTGAGCATTTGCTTGGACTGCCCACGATCGAGCCCAGGTAGAGTGAAGTCGGGATTCTCAAGAATTAGGGAATGATTTCCAGACCCGTCTTCCATGCCCTGAGCTACATTGGCAAATCTTGGACCTTGCTCATTTCTTCCTCTATTTCTGGAAGCTTGTGCATTTCCCTTGTCGTTCTTGTTTAGGTACCCATGGAGTTTGTAACATTTCTCCACTGGGTGGCCAGGCTTCTTACAGTGTGTGCAGATAATAACATCCTTCTTTGACTTTGGCTTCCATTGGTAGTTAGCGGAGGACTGAAAACATGCGCTCTCTGAAGAGAAATTGGAAATGTGCCTGACCTGACGTTGTCTTTATTCTTGCAAGACCATGGCATAAACCTGGCTTATATTGGGAAAGGGAGTCATAATAAGGATGTTTCCCTGTAGGCTGGTGTAGCTTTCATTCAATCCCATAAGGAATTGAATGATTCTTTGGTCTTCTGCATATTTGAGCAAGGCAGTGTTGATTCTAACATCACAGGTACACTTGCCACATCCACAGCGTGGCAATCCTTTAACAAGGGTGAGTTCGTCCCAAACCTTCTTGCATTTGTTGAAGTACACAGCGATGTCAAGATTTTCTTGGGCTAAAGCACTGACCGAGTTGGAGTTGAAATTGCTTTGCCTTGTTCGTTTGACCATACTTTTCTGTGAGTTCTTTCCAGATCTGGTTAGGCGTTTCTGAGTACATGACGCTTTCTCTAATATCTTTGCTCAAGGAATTGAGTAGCCAAGATATCACCATGTCTTGGCACCTTTTCCAAAGAGGTAGAAGGGAAGAACTCTTCCCAAGTTGTTCATAGGAACCATCGACGAACACTAGCTTATTTTTGGTTGAAAGAGCGATACTGGCAGATGTCTTCCAGTTTTCGAACTCCTCTCCCTGGAAAACTTCAGAAACCAGTGATTGACCTGGGTGATCAGAAGGGTGTATGTAAAGCGGATCAGATGGATTGATTGTGGTGGGTGTTTTGGCATCTCCTTTGATTTCAGATATTTTGAGGAAAAACTGGGGGAACGAAGAAGGAAAGAAGAGAAAAATGGCGGCGTATTTTTGAGAGAAGGAACAAGGAGCGGGATTCGGATCAGATCCGCTTTGATACCATGAGAAAAACCTTCAAATTGGTATTCCTTGACTGGAGATAACTAAATAAAGAAAGCTGAAGAAAGAGAAAAGAACAGGAAGAGAGATGCTATGACTTCCTTCATTGAATTAAACAAAAGAAACAAAGGGCATATATATAGCCCTGACATAGCGTACAGAAGGAAAGAAAAAAAGGAAAATAAATAAAGAAACAAGAAAAACAATCTTCAAATCCTAATAGGGAAGGAGGGTAGTTAATTTATGTTGTAAAAATATAAGGGGGAGGGTAATCAATTACGGTGGAAGAACTTTTTGAGCCCGGAATTTAAGAAGATGAAGAAGTAAGAAGAAAGAAGAAGATGAAGATGGTGGATGAAGAAGAAGATGAATAAATTAGGGTTTAATTAGGGTAGGTTATTTTGGTGGGGAAAATTTTAATGTTTAATTATGAAATTAAACACCCTCACCTGCAAACAACCGGCTGTAGCTGGTAAACAACCGGTAAAAGTTGTATTTTTGACACAGTTAACAGAGATGAATGACATTCTGATGACATGAAAATTCCGGGTGACAAATTGGAAATTTTGAAAAAGTTTAGTGGCATTTTTATCTAAGAACTCTTGATTCGTGCTGGGGTTTAACCTTTGAAAACTCTTTAAGAAAATCAAACTTACATTTCACGAATAATATTTTGTAAAATCACTTTTCCTTTACTTGTGCATTTTATGAGTCATCGAATTAAATCTTTTAGAGTAAACATCCACTTGTTTCAAACTCTTCTAAATTTAACTCAATTTGCTCATTTAAATGTTAGGCTCGGAAGAGAGTGATTTATGAAACTATTATTAGAAATATAAGAAAGAGAATCTTAAAGTTGCATCGATACATTATAAAACTATAGTTTATGCAATCCTCGATGTGTTTTGGTTCGAAATGGGAATCCCCACCCGAATTTTTAAGGGAAAAGCCAAGACAAAACCGAAAGGAAAATAAAGAAAGACTCTGCCTGCGAAACCCAAGAATGGATTCGGGGGTAAGGCTACGAACTTGAAAAGTAAACTTTAAGAGTTCGCCTCTCACAAAAGGAAAGACTCTACTAAAAGGTTAAAATGCGCTTTTGATAAAGTTTGGAAGGGAAATGAATGAATACTATATAGAATTACTTCATTGAACATGCAAAAGAATAAAAGAAAGAAAGGTACATAATATACAACACATTATTTACATAAGGAAGAAATAATTAAAAGCTTACATTGTGACCTTTTAGGGAAGCCTTGCCTAGCCTTTGTAGAAACCTCTTTGGCTGCCTTTGAAAGCCTTGAATACTCGTCTTGAATATGCCAAAATAGTGCCAAAAGTGGATAGGGAAGTATGGAAAAGCGATGAGAAAAAGGGTAGGAAAAGGCTCTTTTTGTGGTGTCTTGGGTACTAGAAAGATTAGGCTTTTTGTGAAATTTTTAGGGTTTTATGGAAGGATAATTGATGGAGACAATCCCGCAAGTCCAGCAACAGCTCAAGTGTTTCCAGCCAGTTTAGATCAGGAGGAGGAAGATGATTCAGCAATAGCAACAACACGAGCAAGTTCTTCATCATCTTTATCACCCAAGAAAGATCAAGAAGCAGCTTCAGCACCAGCAATAACAGCCACAAGCCTTGCTAAACCACACTCAGCAATTGTTGGAGCATTTCCAGTGAAGCAATGAGCTTCCATCGGCTCAACAAAGAATTCAGAGTTATGCGGCAACCACCATCCCACCAACTTCATCCATCCAGAATTGCTACACCTTGGTAAGGCAAGTCCTGGCCAGCACAGCCATTTCATGCCACCAGCATTGGCCATCCAGGTCAATTTCAGTTCCCCGCACAAACAGTCCAAGCAGACCTCTTTCTCAATTCTGTATCTATGAATTGAGTGAGATTCAGCACAAGTTCCCCAGGAGTTTTTTGTTCCTTGACATGCATTTTCTAAGGATAAATTATATCTCGGCATGTTCGAGTAAGACAACACCAAGTTACAGCCACCAAAACAAGCAACCCTGCAAGGTTGTTTGTTATCAGTTTTTCCAGAATCCTAGTCCTGTGGCTAACTTATTTTGATGCAGCTAAAATGAGGGTTAACTAGGTCTTTTCCAGCCTTTCTTAAGCTATTGAGGTTATATCTAGCTTAAGAAAGCCAGGGAAAGTTACTGAGATAACTTTGTTTTTACCCTCCCAGCTAGGAAAGGCTCTGATTGGCTGAAATTGCGAACGCTTGGGAGTTTGGTCCAATCAGAAGCAAGCTTTGTTTTTCTTTTCATTTTCAATTGTATCCGGATGATATTAGCTAGACTAAGATGTAATATGATGTATTTAGTTTAGTTCTGCACCTAGCTTAGAAGGGAGATTAGCAGGTTGCTTGAATTAAGTGCCTCTAATCGAACTGCTTTAGATTAGCTATATATAGTGATGTATTCAGCTGCTTAAGAACACAATCAGTGATATTTCAATAGCATTCTGAGTGCCAAAGTTGAGCCTCTCATTTGTGAGTGTCATCAACCTCTCAATTGGTTAAATCTACTTCAGTATCCAGGAACTGGCAAACCTGGTGGTGTGTGTAGAGCTTGCTTGCTTCAATGGTGGTGAGTCTGAATCTGTTGAGGTAACCAAGTCCCTGCCCTTGTGGTCATTCTGTGGTGTGTCTATATCAGATTGAGCATAAGTCTATCCTTTTATTTCTTTATTGGGTTGTCATCCATTTCAGCTAATTGCATCCAATTAGCTTTGTTTTAAAGCCTCAACTCCAAGTGTGATTCTGTGTGGTGTAATGTAAGTTCTATACTCTGATCTTTGGGAGCTTGCATACATCATCTTGGTATCAGAGCATTGTGTTCTTTCTTGGAGTGTGTTTGCTTGTTTTAGTAAAATGGCCGAAACTAGTAAAACACCAACAGGAAGTCTTAGAACAAACTCTTAAAGAGAAGGAAGAAGTAGAACATAAATTGAAATTTTTGAGTGAGCAGTTAAATTATTATATGAGATTGCATAGACATCAGTTGAATAAGGAGACTGATGATGAGATAGAGGAAGGAGAAGGTGAGAATCCTTTTAGTAGGACAGGGAGAGGAGGTCGAGGTCCTAGGCCTACACCCAGAAGAAGGAGGAGAGTTAGGCGATCACCTAGGATTAGTGAACCTGAGGAGAATAGTGAAAGTGAAAGAGAAATAAGGAGGGAAGACAGGAGGGTTGAAAAGCTTGATTTCAATATTGAAATACCTGAATTCACAGGAGAGTTAGATCCTGATGTTTTCCTAGATTGGTTACAGACTGTAGAGAGGGTCTTTGACTTGAAGGAGGTTACAGAAGAGAATAAGGTGAAGTTAGTAGCTTTAAAACTAAAGAAATATGCCTCTACTTGGTTGACTAATCAGCAAAAGAGGAGAGTGGAGATTAGAGAATACAGGGTGAGCACTTGGACAGAGATGAGACAGAAGTTGAAGGAGAAATTCCTTCCAGACAACTACATGAAAGAGAATTACTTCAAGTTGCAGCATTTTGTGCAAGGCAGCAAATCTGTTGAAAAATACATAAAAGAGTTTGAGCATTTGCTTTGGAAATGTAACATGCAAGAGAATGAAGTACAAACTTACATCAGATATCTTGCAGGTTTGAATGAGAGTATCAGGAACATTGTTGAGCTGCAGGTCTATGATCCCCTTGATGAGCTGAGCTCATTGGCTGACAAAGTGGAGCAGCAGAAAAAAGCTCGAGCAAAGGATTACAGCACCAGCAGGTACCCAGCCAAACCTTACACTCAAACCAAACCCAATCCATACAGCAGGCCTTATATTCCCTCACAAAAGGCCTATCCACCCTTACCCCCACCTCAAGCCAGATATCCAACCCCAAGACCCCCACAAAATCAGCCACAAAATGCCCCACAAAGAACCCCAGCCCCTGCTAGCAAATCCTACCCAAAAAGAAGATGCTTCAAGTGCCAAGGACTTGGGCATATATCATCTGAATGTCCCAACAGGAGAGCAGTCACATTGGCTGAGTTTCAAGCAGCTCTTTTGCTTGATCTTGAACCTTTTGATAAGCAAGAGCAGTATGAAGAGCCCCATGGAGACCCTGTGTATGATGAGGAGGAGGTTGAAGCAGGACTTGATGAAGGAGAGATGCTTGTGATAAGGAGGATCTTGAGCAGTTCAGCAGTAGATGAAGCAGCAGAGCAAAGGGAGAATATTTTCCACACCAGGTGCATAGTTGGTGGGAAAATTTGCTCCTTGATCATTGATGGATGCAGCTGCACCAATGCAGCCTCTGAAACCATGGTGAAAAAGATCAATTTGGCTACCAGCATTCATCCAGCCCCCTATACCATACAATGGTTGAACCAAAGTAAAGGTATAAAGATTTCTTCTAGATGCCTTGTTAATTTCTCAATTGGTTCAACTTGTATTGATGAAGTTTGGTGTGATGTGATTCCTATCAATGCCTGTCACCTATTGTTAGGAAGGCCTTAGATGTATGACAGATCTGTTAGTCATGATGGGATAGCAAATACATATTCCCTTTGCCTAAGCCAGAAAAAGATCACCCTTACCCCTCTTAGACCATCCCAGCTCATAAAAAGACCTAAAAACCTTATTGTTGAGCCTACTCTTAACGTCCATTTTACAGTTGAACAACATAAGTTCAGTAAACAAAGTGGACTCATTTTGCTTGACATTGAGGAAGACCTAACCCCACAAAATAACCATCCCCTTTTTCAACCAATCCTAAACTAGTATCAGTATATCTTTCCTGAGGAGATGCCCCTAGGCCTACCCCCTAAGAGAGACATACAACATAAGATAGATCTTGTTCCAGGATCTGTCTTGCCAAACAAACCTGCCTATAGAATGACCCCATCTGAGACAAATGAGGTTCAAAGACAGGTTGATGAAGTATTGGAGAAGGGTATGATAAGGGAGAGTTTGAACCCCTGTGCAGTACCAGCCTTGTTGGTACCTAAGAAGGATGGCAGTCAAAGAATGTGTATTGACTGTAGAGCGATTAACAAGATAACTGTTAAGTACAGGTATCCAATCCCAAGGCTTGAAGATATGCTTGATGAACTGCATGGCTCAGTGGTGTTTTCCAAGATTGATCTGAGGAGTGGCTACTACCAGATCAGGATATGTGAAGGAGATGAATGGAAACCAGCTTTCAAGACCAAAGGAGGGTTATTTGAGTGGTTAGTCATGCCTTTTGGCCTGACCAATGCACCATCTACATTCATGAGGCTAATGAATCAGGTTCTAAAGCCATTGATTGGTAAGTGTGTTGTTGTCTATTTTGATGACATACATATTTATAGTCAATATGAATTGGAGCATTAAAAAGAGTGTGATGGAGATATTGAGCAGGGAGCAGTTATATGGGAATTTAAAGAAGTGTCAATTCTTTGCAAGCCAAGTCTCTTTTCTTGCCTACATTGTGACAGCAGAAGGTATCCAAGTGGATGAGGAAAAGGTCAAGGCAATCAGGGAGTGGCCTATTCCCAGTTCAATTCAGTAAATTAGAAGTTTTCATGGTTTAGCTTCATTTTACAAGAGGTTCGTGAGGAATTTTAGCACCATCCTAGCCCCTATGACACAGCTACTGAAGGGCAAAAGTTTCTCTTGGACTCCAGCAGCACAAAGAGCCTTTGAAAAAGTTAAGAGGCAGCTTACTTAAGCACCAGTTCTAGCTTTACCAAGCTTCTCTAAGGTCTTTGAAGTAGAGTGTGATGCTTCAAGTGTTGGCATAGGAGCAGTCCTGACCCAAGAAGGCAAACCTGTTGCCTACTTCAGTGAGAAGTTGAATGAAGCCAAGAGGAGATACAACACCTATGATAAAGAGTTTTATGCTATCATAAGAGCTCTACAACACCGGTGGCACTACCTAATTGGAGCTGTGTTCATATTGCACAGTGATCATGAAGCCTTGAAATTCATTCAAGGGCAGCACAAACTCAACACCAGGCATGTTGCCTGGGTAGAGTTTATGCATCAGTTCCATTTCATGATCCATCACAAGTCAGGGAAGCTGAACAAGGGAGCTGATGCTCTTTCAAGGAGATATTTGTTACTGCAGGTTCTAGATGCAAGGGTACTTGGCTTTGAGCAGTTGAAAGCCTTGTACAAAGAAGATGAGGATTTTGGTGAGATTTTTCAGAAGTGTCAAGAACACCCACAGCGTCTGTATCATATAGACCAAGGGTTTCTTTTTAAGGGAGCAAGATTGTGCATACCAAGGAGCAGTTTCAGGGAGTTACTACTTTCAGAAATCCATGGAGGATGTTTAGCAGGTAACTTTGGCATTGAGAAAACCCTTCTCGTGCTAAAGGAGCACTATTGTGGAGCACTGGGTTAAAAGGTGTGCAGTGTGTCAAGTAGCAAAGAGCCACAACCTACCTCAAGGGCTGTACACTCCATTGCCAATCCCAACAAGCCCCTGGGAAGATGTGAGCCTGGATTTCATAGTTGGTCTGCCAAGATCACAAAGGGGAAAAGATACAGTGATGGTGGTGGTAGACAAATTCAACAAAATGGCACATTTTGTTCCATGCCATACAACCAATGATGCAGTAAGGGTAGCTGAGCTATACTTCCAAGAAGTGGTGAGACTTCATGGAATCCCTAAAAGCATGGTGTCTGATAGGGATGCCAAATTCTTGAGTCATTTCTGGGTGACTCTCTGGAAGAAGTTAGGCACATAGCTCAAATACAGCACAACATACCATCCACAAACTGATGGGCAGGCAGAGGTGACCAACAGGACACTAGGAACTCTATTGAGATCACTGATAAACACAAATAAAACAGGATGGGACACCCTTTTGCCCCATGCTGAATTTGTATTCAAAAGAGCCCCTTCAAAGGCAACTGGCCTTTCCCCATTTCAGGTGGTATATGGGAAAAATCCTATCACTCCTTTGGATTTATCTCCACTAACAAATTCTCTAAAGTCCAGTTATGAAGCAGGTATACATGCAGAGAAGATCAAGAAGCTTCATCAACAGGTTAGAGAGAAACTCATCAAGTATAATGAGCAAACAACTACTTCAGCCAACAAGAATAGGAGAAAGGTAGTTTTCCAGCCAGGAGACCTAGTCTGGATACACCTAAGAAAGGACAGGTTTCCAGCAAAGAGGAAAGGAAAGCTCGTTCCAAGAGCAGATGGCCCATTTGAAGTACTGGAGAAAATAGGAGACAATGCCTACAGATAAGATCTTTCAGAAGACTATGGAGGGAGTGCTACTTTCAACATAGCAGACTTAAGGCCCTACTTTCCAGCACATGAAGACCTTCCAAGTTTGAGGACAAACTTTCCTCAACCTGGGGAGGATGATGGAGACCATCCAGCAAGTCCAGCAACAGCTCAAGTGTCACTAGCCAGTTTAGATCAGGAGGAGGAAGATGATTCAGCAATAGGAACAGCACAAGCAAGTTCTTCATCATCTTCATCACCCAAGAAAGATCAGGAAGCAGCTTCAGCACCAGTAATAATAGCCACAAGCCTTGCTAAACCACACTCAGCAACTGTTGGAACATTTCCATCAGAAACAGCAGGCTTCCATCCAGCTCAACAACAGTCCAAGCAGACCTCTTTCTCAATTCTGTATCTATGAATTGAGTGAGATTCAGCACAAGTTCCCTAGGAGTTTTTTGTTCCTTGACATGCATTTTCTAAGGATAAATTATGTCCCGGCATGTTCGAGTAAGACAGCACCAAGTTACAGCCACCAGAACAAGCAACCCTGCAAGGTTGTTTGTTATCAGTTTTTCTAGAATCCCAGTCCTGTGGCTAACTTATTTTGATGCAGCTATAATGAGGGTTAACTAAGTCTTTTCCAGCCTTCCTTAATCTATTGAGGATATATCTAGCTTAAGAAAGCCTGGGAAAGTTACTGAGATAACTTAGTTTTTACCCCCCAGCCAGGAAAGGCTATGATTGGCTGAAATTGCCGACCCTTGGGAGTTTGGTCCAATCAGAAGCAGGATTTGTTTTTCTTTTCATTTTCAATTGTATCTGGATGAAATTAGCTAGACTAAGATGTAATATGATGTATTTAGTTTAGTTCTGCAGCTAGCTTAGAAGGGAGATTAGCAGGTTGTTTGAATTAATTGCCTCCAATCAAACTGCTTTAGATTAGCTATATATAGTGATGTATTCACCTGCTTAAGAACACAATCAGTAATATTTCAATAGCATTCTGAGTGCCAAAGTTGAGCCTCTCGTTTGTGAGTGTCATCAAACTCTCAATTGGTTAAATCTACTTTAGTATCCAGGAGCTGGCAAACCTGGTGGTGTGTGTAGAGCTTGCTTGCTTGCTTCAATGGTGGTGAGTCTGTATCTTTTGAGGTAACCAAGTCCTTGCCCTTGTGGTCATTCTATGGTGTGTCTGTATCAGATTGAGCATAAGTCTATCCTTTTATTTTTTTATTGGGTTGTCATCCATTTCAGCTAATTGCATCCAATTAGCTTTGTTTTAAAGCCTCAACTGCAAGTGTGATTCTGTGTGGTGTAATGTAAGTTCTATACTCTGATCTTTGGGAACTTGCATACATCAATAATGGAAGGAAGATGAGAATGGTGATAAGAGAACATAAAGAAGTGGGGAAACGTAGATAATAATGGTAGGAAAATGATGAAGAAGGATAGGAAAAAGGTAGGGAATAGGATATGAAGAAAGACTCTTTTTGTGATGTTTTAGGATAGTTTTGTGGGAAATTTATGTCAAAATTTATGTGGAGATGAGGGAAGATAGGATGAGAGTATGGATTAGGGGATTGAAGAAGATAGAAGAATGGATATTATGATGGTAAAAATGTGGTGTAAAAGATGATAGAAAAGGTGTAGGAAGAAAGGGCTTTTTTGTGGGTTTTTGGTGGTGTTTTAGGATGTTTTTGTCAGGGTTTTATGAAATAATGGTGGGGATATTATGAGAGTATGGATTAAGGGGTTTAAGAGGATGAAGATAAGGAGATTAGGATAATAAGAGAGTGGTGGAAATGTGATAGGAAAAGAGTGGTAGAATGATGATACTAGAATAGAGATTAGGGAGATGATGAAAGAATGAGAGAGTGGATGAATGAAAGTGTAGGGGGAAGAATGGGTGAATGATTTGGTGAGTTTTGCTTTGGAATGAGGGGGTATTTATAGGCTTTAGGAGGCTTCAAGAGAGGATTAACATACATGCACATATATGCATTCATCCAATTCGTAGTCAACTTGGCACAAAATCCATGGTGGAAAAGGGAGTGTATGTGATGGACGATAACACATGATGAATTAACCCATGTGTGGACGCATTGAAGGCCGGTCGGCCTACAAAAGGGGAGGGGATGAATCCAACTTAGTTCATGTATTCTTGGACGGTAGAAACATGAATAAAACACATGCTAAATCTCCTTTTCACACTTGGACGGTAGGTGATTTATTTGATGCATTTGGCATGTTTTTGGATACTTTTTCTAGGACTTGAACTTGAGACCCCTTGGAGCTTCTTTGCATGTCACCTTTACGTAGCTCATGCATGGCATGCATGGCTGATTTTATCATTTTAATTACGTAAACTTGTGCATGTAGAATTAGACCTGGCAATTTCTGACCGACCCGATAACTCGACCCGAACCCGGCCAAAATTTCTAGGTTTTGAACACGATTTTTCCACTAAACCACAAGTACACCGAACCAAAAACAAGCGGGTAAAACCCGACCCACCCGTTTGACCCGAAAATTTAACTTTTTGAGTTGAACTAATAAACTAATAAACTATAAGCACAACTTATTTATATGTTATTTGTCTTATTTAAGTTAAAATAGTTACAATAATCTATATTTACCAGAAGATGATCATATTTTATTATATATATTGTACATAAAGTAGTATTTAGAGACCATTTTTAAAAAAGAAAAAACGAAAAAAGGTCGCAATCATAACCCGTTGGGTTGACCCGAAACCGAAATACACTGACCGTATTTTCTCGAACCCGAAATATATTCGACCCGTATTTACCCGAACCCGATATACGACCGACCCGAAACCGCCCGCCCGACCGAATTGACAGGTCTATGTAGAATGCATGCGATCAAGTCTTCCGGCTTCGACTTCCCTTATTTTCTAATTTCCTAATTTTCTAACTAAAAATACATAAAAAGCGGAAGTAATAAAATTACATTAAAAAGTATATAAAATTTATGCTAAAATCTAGCTTATTGAATGACTTCTTTTTCTTTATTTCTGCTTTGTTTATATAGATAGGCTATCTATTCATGTGCCAAAATCCGGTGTCTACAGATAGCCCTCACTTTGATTGAGTCCGAGGATAGGACGAAAATTGAAGTAGACTTGGATTGATGGACACCGGTTGGGATATGACTTTGTGGTGTAAAGCCTGTAGATAAGACTTTGGAGTGCAAAGCCTAGGGTGAAGCTTGGAAGTTGAGTTCTGCATCGCAGTTGTGGGCGGCATGCATCTTTGTCGGGGTTGATCTCGAGCAAGAGTGATGATATACTTGAAATGATCTCGGGCGTTTGGTGACGTCCTACTTGGTATGATCTCGGACGTTTGATGACGTCCTACTAGAAAAAGTGGGCTGACACTTGGAAGCTAAGTCCTGTGTCGTGGTTGGCGAACTTGCGCCGATAGGTGATCTTAGGCGAGAATGACGCTTTACTTGTTAGCGAGATTTCATCGGGCATGATGCCGATGGCTCTTGGATGTTGGTGCTGATTTTCTAGTCTTTCCCAGTGTTGTTTCCAGTCTTTCCCGGTGTCGGTTCCAGTCTTTCCTGGTGTCGTTTTTAGTCCTTCCCGGTGTCGATGTTGATGATTGTTGGCATGTTCAATGCCGAGGGACCTCATCGATCGCGATGTCAATGTCCCTGGGGTTTGAGACTTCACTGAAACTCTGCCGGTGGCTCAGGATTGGGGCTGCATCGAAACTAGGCTGATGGCCCTGGTTTTTGAGACTTCACCGGAACTCTACCGGTGGCTTTGATGATGATGGGGACTTACACCGATTGGCGACCCTGTTTTTGGTCTTTTTGATGATGACAATGGTAGTGGTGACAAACTGGATGCGAGGCCAGATGTCGAGACTAACTAGACGCGAGGCTGGAAGCCGTTGATGATGATGATGATGATGATAGTGGTGACAAACTGGACGCAAGGCCAGATGCCGTGACTAACCAGACGCGAGGCTAGAAGCCGTTGATGATGATGATGATGGCAATTCAATGCCGAGGAACTTCACCGATCGTGATGTCGATGGCCTTGGGGGTTGAGACTTCACCGAAACTCTGCCGGGGCTCGGGGTTGGGACTGCACCAAAACTCTGCCGATCGCCCTGGTTGTTGTGTAGACTTCACCGAAACTCTGTCGGTGGCTCTGATGCTGATGGGGACTTACGCCGATGGGCGACCCTGCTTTTCGATTTTTTATGATGATGATGGCACTTTTGATGCCGATGAGACTTCACTGGTTACGATGCCAGTGGCTCTTATTCATGAGATTTCATCGAACCCGATGTCGACGACTCTTGTTGCTGAGACGACGCCGAACTCTGTCGACGACTCTGGATCTTTATTTTCGGTGATGATGGTGGCATTCAATGCTTGGAGACTTCATCGAATGTGATGCTGACAGCCCTTATCTTCCTCAAATTATGTCAGCATGATGATTGGGGAAATGCTCTTATTTGGGGACTTGTTGTTCTAGACTTGAGAAGACCACATCTCCTTGTCGGGAACAGTTAGGCGTGGTCCTCCTTGATAATATGCAAGCTTGAGCCCTTAGAAACAAGCATGGAGAAGAGACAAAGGCTCCATCTTTCCCTAGGTCGGCCGGACACTAGAGAGAGGAGAGGAATCCTTGCATTCGCTCCAGCCTTTGCGGGCCATGCGGGAGATAAACTTGCATGCAATTTTATTTGATAGCCCCAAGGCCGATTAGACTTGACCCTAGGCAAATGAGGACATGACACATGGCTGTGTGAACCGAGCTCTCTTGTGATCACAAATTGGAGCTTCTTCTTGGCCTTCTTCTTGTTTTTATTTTTTTTGGATTTTCTTCTTTTTTGTATTCTCAGCTTTTATTGAGAAGTGATGGATTCTTTTGCTCTTATTCCTCGGTATGCCTTATTTCTTCTACAAGCTTATTTTTTAGATCATGTTGTTGTTGAAACAACTTGCATGCTACTGCTTGCTTCAGCACTTTAAGTTGAATTCAAAGTAAATGATACTTCAAATTTTTCTTTAAGCGCATAGACGTCAACATCTTATTTGCTCATGGTTGCATGAGTTTGGAATTCAACAGGGGGAACATAGATTCTTGAATTTCGCCCGGTCGCCGATCCGTATCAGTCATGTGAAGAATTTGTCCTTCGTGTTGGACAGGTGCCATTCGTGTTTGGCTGAAGAGGATGTTGTCCATCGTGTCGGACAATTGCCATTCATGTTTGACTGAGAAAGATTTTGTCCTTCGTGTTTGACAATTGCCATTCACGTCTGGGGGATGATGAAGATTCTGTCCTTCATGTCGGACAGTCGCCATTCATGTCTGGCGGATGATGAAGATTCTGTCCTTCATGTCGGACAGTCGCCATTCGTGTCTGGCGGTGGAGATGATGTTGTCTTTCGTGTCTGACAGTTGTCCTTCGTGTCGGACAATCGATTTATGGCTTGATCGGATACTAGCTTAACTTGCTAGAGTTGGATTAGAGGTTGCTCCAATCTTGTTCTTAGTGATAAGAAAACATGTCGACCGGTCTGAATGAGATGGCCTACGGGCTTAACCAGCCCCTAGTGTTGCATTCTGGAGCAACGATGTGGCACTTCTTTGCTTTTTTTCATTTTTTTTCGATATGTAGGTATGCATGCAACTAGTCTACCAGACTCTTTAAACAATGCATCTTTTTTTTTGACATAAGAATTTATGCAATTATGCACTTATGCATGACTATTGACTTTATGCACGACAGACTGACTCAATACATGACAGACTGACTCAATGCATGGCAGAATGACTCGATGCATGACAGAATGACTCGATGCATGACAAACTGACTCTTTGAGACTCTGACACAACTTATGGATGTAATGCAAACCTATTATGCTTAGACAAGACACACACATGATGCTTTATGCTTATATACATGCAACTCTACATGCAGATAACCCCCCCCCCCCCACTCTTTATTTAGACAATGATTTTCTAGAAAAATGTTTTCTTAAGACAACGTTTTTCTAGGACAATGATCTCCTAAGACAATGACTCTTTTTTTTTGGACAATGCTTTCCTAAGACAATGACTTCCTAAGGATCAAGGCCACTTGTGGGGAATTTTAGGAAAATTCAGGATGAGAAACATTTCGGTCCAAGGGACAAGGAATAATGGCGGAGGTGTTAGGCCTGAAGGATGTGCTTCTTGAATGCTCATGTAGACAACCTTGATTGCTTGCAAATCATTGATGTCCTGCTTTGGAGGGCACCTTGGAGATTTGCAAGCCCCCAGTTTCGATGTGGATTGACGATATGATGCACGGGGACCATGGAATAAAAGGCCGCATTGCTTCTTGTGCTGCAATGATGGAAGGCTGATATGTCCTTGGTCGTGAGTCTCAATCTCTCCTTTTGCCTAACTTGCCCATAGGGTTTTCAAGTTAGCCTCTATTTTTTTCTTTCTTTCTTTTTTTCTCTTTTCTTTTCTATTTTTCTTTTTCTTTTCTTTTTTTTTTTGTGACCACTATTAGGACGTCAATGAGAATGAAGATCCAGGATCTTGTAGGATAGGGAGTAGGTATCGCTCTTAGAAGTTTAGAGTAGCTTGCTTCTGAGTCTGCTCATGATCATGTAGCCAGTCAGCCGCTGATTTGATGTGGACGACCTTTGCTCTTGCTAAGAAGCGAGCCACATTCAGATGTGCTGAGAGTGGGCATTAAGAACAAAACCTCATACTTGCACTAATGACGGAGCTGAAAAATCCTCAAAGGCTGAGATATGACGGAAAGGTTTGAAAATGTTGGAAGATGATGTTTGGTGAAAGGGATTGTGAACAATGGTTGGTTAATGAATGGAGACACTTAAGAATGATTGTGTCTTAAAAAGGAAGGAGAGATGGTCAAATAGGATAAATATCATCTCTTGGGAAAAGGTCGAAACATGGGGATAAAGAGACAAATAGGATAATGGTGCCTTGAAAGGGTGAAGAGATGGTCAAATAGGGTAGACATCATCTCTTGGGAAAAAGCTGGAACATGAGTGTTGGAATGATGTCCAAGTCTGACGAAAGAAAAGAAAATGGAGGGTTAATGATGGTGATAAAAATCCAGGGTTTCCCTTACCTTTTGCCTAGCCCGCCCAAGTGGGTTTTCGGACTAGCTTTTATTCTCTCTCTTTTTTATTCTCTCAAAGACCAGTTTATTAAACGACGAATACTCTCTAAAATGAAATGTACCGGGCCGGGCTTCGAAGAGGTTTTCCTACGTATCCAAGGTGGAATCAGGACAGTCGTAGTTCTTTAAGCGCAACTTTCATGAGTAGTTCCTCGAGGAAGGCATAATGGCTCAAAAGATGGTTTTGAAGGGTTGAAGATTCATATATGGGTTATGGATGGTCATTGAAAGATGGGGAAGGTTATTGAAGGTTGAAAGGCTTGCTGAGGTGTGTATGGATGTTTATGATGGCTGAGGTGAAGGTTTTGGGATCAATGAGATTTTTCCGGTGTGCATGACCCTTATTTCTGCCTACAGTTTGTTATTATCCCCTCTTTTTATGCTTCTCTTCTTTTTTCTCTTGGTCTATTTTTCTTCCTTTTCCCCCTTTTTTGTTATCTCTCTCTATTCTTTTGCTATCCCTCTCAACATTTTTTTTGTTTCTCCTTTTTTTTTTGAACTCCTTTATTTTCAATCTTTTTTTACGAACTTCTTCACGTGTTGCCTCCTGTTCTCCTTGGTCATGGCATACCTTTTTGGGAATGGATGAAAGGGTTTTGAAAAGGTTGAGATTTAACTTAAAAGGCTAGAAATGTAAATGATAGATAGTAAGTGGTAGGTCGAAATTGGATGAAAAGACGATGGTAATGTGGTTCGTGAAATGAAGGTTGGGAGGAAGCCCCCTGTCCTCGGCACATTTGGTTAAGCTGCGACATTTCTAATGAGGAGCGATCACTTTAGAGAGATTATGAGACTTGGTCTTTCCTGACAACACTCTCTCCTTTTGCTCAGCCTGTTGGATGGGAATACAGGCTGACTTCTCACATAAATTTTATTCTCTCCTTTTGCCCGATTTGCCTTAATGAGGTTTTCAAATCGGCCACTCTATAGTTTTTCACTCTTTTTTTTATTCTTTTTTTTCTTTGAATTCTTTTCTCTATCTCTCTAACCTTGGATTCAAGAAATGAAGGGATGGGAATGAGGTATATGATAAAGATGGAAGGATAAGAGAAGATGAATTCGCCAGACTTGGTTTGTAAGGATGGTGAATGGACGAGAGAACTTTTCAACACAAATCAGAAATACAAGCACGAAATTCTATTTGAACAAATAGCAGCAAGAGCAATTGAATTCAAGGATTGAATTAAGAACTGACTCTCATACTCCAGAAATGAACACTTGACAATCAAAACTATAGCTAATTCTAAGGTTCCCTTTATGATGTGCCCTCCCTGTCTTCGTCTGGGGAATCCATATTCTATCTGACCCTTTGTGCTACTTTTGGCAGAAGCAGTTTCTCCCTGAATGGATCATGTCCTTAATCTTGTTCATCAAAGTCCAACAATTCTCCGTATTGTGTCCCCGGGACCTATGGTGATTGCAGAATTTCACGCCACCCCAAAATTCCCTTTATTGTTGGTTCGGGCCTTGACCTTGACACTGGATAAATGGAGAAAAACCCATCCCAATGCATGCATGACCTAAATGACCTATATGGACTTCCTAAAAAGTGAAAAATGCTTATACGCTGACTCGAGAGAGACTCACCCATGACATGGGTTTGAATATGCTAATTGACCTACATGGGACATCCTAGGATGCAAGACTTCTATATGCTGACTTAAGGAAAAGACTTATCCACGACATGGGTCTATATGTCATAAAATCTATATAAGACTTCCTAAAATGCAAATGCCTATATGTTGATCCTTAAAGACTAACCTATGACATGGATTTACACTAGACTTCTTAAAAAAGAAAGATATTCACATGATATGCCAATACGAAAAAAGACTCACCCATGACATGGGTGCACGCTGGACTTCCTAAACAAGAGACGGGTATTTACATGACGACTCTAGACACATATTTACCCATGACTTAGACCTTATACTAGAATTTCTACAGAAGGAAAAACACTTACATGCTAACTCTAGACAAAGGCACACCCATGACATGGGTTTGCGATTGACAACTTTAAAGTGAAAGACACATGCTGACTTAGGGAAGGACATACCCATGAATTAGATCTATATGAGATTTCTTAAGGAATAAAGACACTTACCTGCTGACTCAAGAAATGACCTAACAACCCACCCATGGCATGTGTTTTACTTTAGACTTTCTAAAATAAAAATGAAAAGACTCACGTTGACTTAAGAAAGGATTCACCTATGATACGGTCCTTACATGCGACTCTCTAACGACTGAAAGACCCTTACGTGCTAAGCCGAGAAACGACTTAATGACTCACTTATGACTTCCAGGACCTAGACCCTATATGCGGCTTCTTAAAAAATGAACGACACTTGCACAATAACTCAAGGACTTACCCATGATCTGGGTTTACATTGAACTTTCTAAATATGACAGATGGATATTGACTCAAGAAAAGACTCGCCTATGACCTAGACCTCGTATGAAAACTTTCTAAAGAATGCAAGACACTTACATGCAGATACTAACACAAAGACTCATCCTAGACCTAGGCTTAAATTGAACTTCCTAAAAATGGAACACACATGTTGACTCAAGAAAAGACCTACACATGACATGGACTCACATTGGACTTCCTAGAAATGAAAGACACACATTGACTTAGGAAAAGACTGACCTAAGACCTACACCCTAAAAAACAAAGACTTCCCTACGACATGAGTTTGCATACCCTATACACCTATATAAGACCCCTTAAAGAATGCAAGACACTTACATGCAGATTCTAAAATAAAGACTTACACATAACTTGGGTTTACTAGACCATACATGATATCTCCTAGCGTGTAAGACACCTATATACTGACTCAGGAAACAACTCAGCTGTGATACTGGTTCACCGGTCCTAACCTCTATGAGACGTCTCAAGAATGAAAGACACTTATTTACTGACTCAAGAACGCCTAACCTCTATGACTCTGAGACAAACAACTCTTTTTTACAACAAGAGCATTATAAAGGGTCAGATAAAGTCAAACATAGCGAGTCAACATAAGTTGGAAAGCGCAAGTGTGTGTTTCACAATTCGGATGAGCTTAAACCACAAGCCGACTGTTTTAAGGAGAATCCGTCACTTGAACTAACAAACTTGTGTTAACTCAAGCTAAGTTGGCTATTACGCGGACTAGAATAATGCTCGATGAACTGACAACCTTACTTCTAGACTTCTATTGACACACCTTTTTTTATCTAAGACACGACATATTTATTTACACTCATGGAAAGTGGATGTTGTAAAGGATCGAATAAAGCCATAAAAAAGGTGAGTTAAAACAGACTTATAAACTCAATTATTAAATCCAACATGGATGGGCTTACCAACGGGTCGGCCATGGATTTTGTTTTAAACTTAATAATCGAATTCATAAATTTATTTTCTCTAACCTTGAGACTATTACACGTGCTAGAACAACACACACTGACTTTGTTTTATTATTAATCATTTTCTTAGGACCCAAAATAAGAGAATACTGAAAAGGGCTGAATAAAACCATCAAAGGTGAGTTAAAATGAATCGATAAACAGGGTCAATTAAACTTTAAAATGGATGAGCCTAGCAATCAAGCCGGCCATAAAGTTTAAGGTTAGTTAATCCCATTTATAAATTCATTTCTTCTCAAACCCAACGATTATTACGCGGACTAAAATAATACCTCAAAATTAGGTCCGACTCTAATGAAGACTCAACAGACAATCACATATTTACACCTAAAGAAAGACTCAACAAACTTAAAACACGTGTTAACAAAAATCTAAGAAAGACTCAAACACGTATTAACAAAAACCTAAGAAAGATTCAAAGCATGTGTTAACAAAACCCAAACAAAGACTTAAACACGTTGCAAAGTCTCGACAAACTCGAACACCTAATACAAACTCGACAAGCTCAAACTCGTGGCACAAGAAACATATACACACGTACAGACACATACACATGCAAAGACACATACACATGCACATACACATGCACAGACACAAACACATGCACATGCACAAACACATACACATACACATGCACATGCACATACACATGCAGAAACACATACACATGCACATACACAGGCACA
Source organism: Portulaca oleracea (assembly GCA_029582165.1). NCBI lineage: Eukaryota > Viridiplantae > Streptophyta > Magnoliopsida > Caryophyllales > Portulacaceae > Portulaca > Portulaca oleracea. Next base: position 30,401,370 of record CM055880.1, on the reverse strand, counting down.
CACACATACACATGCACAAACACATACACATACACAAGCACGCACACATACACATACACAAACACATGCACAGACGCATACGCATATACATGCACAAATACATGCACATGCACATACACATGCACAAGCACATACACATGCACATACACAGGCACACACACACACATGCACAAACACATACACATACACATACACATACACATACACAGGCAGTCACACATGCACAAACATATACACATGCACATACACATGCACAGACACAAACACATGCATATACGCATACGCATACACATACACATGCACAAACACATATTTACACATAGTCTACAATGCACTTTATCTACTTTACGGACCTAACTCAATAGGGACCCTACGGACAACTGATCATTATAAAGGGCCGAATAAAGCCAAACACGGCGAATCATAAATCGAGTATAGGAGTACAAGTCAGTGTTTCTCAATTCGGATGGGCCCCATCCACAGGCCGACCGTTTTAAGGAAAATCCGTAACTTGGACTACCTACACAGACCAACTCGAGCCATGCTGACTATTATACGGACTAGAAAAATGATTGACATCACTGACGGTCCGACACTTTTCTATACATTTTTTATTCTATTTGTTTAGGAAAGTGCATATCGTAAAGGATTGGATAAAACCAACAACAGGCGAGTTGTAATTAGTGTATGAACTTAATTGCCAAATCCAATATGGTTGGGCCTAACCACGGGCCGACCATAAGTATGATGGATTCAATAATTTATTCGATAAATTAATTTACTCGAGGCAGGTGATTGTTATCCAGTCTAAAACTTTATCCACTAACTTTGTTTAATTTATTACTCAGATTTTTTGGACGTAAGGACAATTAATCATTACAAGAGGCCGAATAAAGTCAAGCATGGCGAATCAAGCCTAAGTCAAGGAGCACAAATCAGTGTTTCTCAATTCGGATGGGCCCCATCCACAGGCTGATCGTTTTAAAGAGAATCCGTAATTTGGGCTACCGACTCAGACATAATTCGAGCCATGTTGAGTGCCATGCGGACTAAAATAATGATTAACAAAACCGATGACCGTTCTTTCTATTCCGTTTTTTTATTTAATTACCGGAAAGCAGGTATCATAAAGGACTGAATAAAACCAACAATGGGCGAGTTATAATTAATTTATGGACTTAATTGCCAAATCTGATATGGTAGGGCCTAACCACGGTCCGGCCATAAGTGTGACAGATTTGACAATTAACTCGATAAATTAATTTACTCTAGCCCAATGATTATTATGCAGTCTAAGACTTTAGCCACTAGCTTTGTTTTGACTTTAATCAAGTTTATTTGACCTTTGTTAAGAAGATGTCGTAAAGGGCCAAATAGAATCATCAAATGCGAGTTGAGTTTACTTTATGAACCAAGAGAATTAACCTTTACATATACATGGGCCCAACCACTGGGTTAACCATAATTTTTGAGGTTAATTAACTTAGTTGGTAATCATATATCCTCTCAGCCCAATGACTACTATACGGACTAGAACAACATTTCTAAACTTGGGTCGACTCTTTACACCAAATTTAACCACATAGCACATAGCATACATATGAACAAGGGGTATCCTAAACCAATGCTCTATGTACAAAATGGTTTATTGGCTGGATAAGGCTTAGCGGCTCATGTACTCGCCCTGGTGCATTCTTTGTTGTAAAGGCAACTTGAATGTGTGGGGTGTTGCTCTTGGAGGCTCGAGTGGAGACCTCGTAGAGTGATGCATGAGTGGATCTGGTGACTAATGCTCTCTCGGTGTAAGTGCACCAATTGAGTATAGCCGGTCCGGCATCCCATGGGTTATTTTTGTGGATGAAAGAGAAAATACCTAATACCGCCGATTTACGTGCTCCTACAACATATTACATGTCAAGGGAGTGCCCCGGTATATGCAATGCATTATGCCTAAAAAGAAAGGACTTAATAATATAAAGTAAAAAAAATCATTTTCTTTCAAAAAATTTTAAAGCACACAAACGTTTTTCAAGTTTTACCCACTTTAGAAAAACTTCATAGTGAAGTCGCCAAAAATCCTGTGGACATTTTTCCTCGCTGTTCGGGCTTCCGAACGTCCACGTGCATTGGGGTGTGATTTGTTGATTTGTGCTGGGGTTTAACCTTTGAAAACTCTTTAAGAAAATCAAACTCACATTTCATGAATAATATTTTGTAAAATCACTTTCCCTTCACTTGTGCATTTTATGAGTCATCGAATTAAATCTTTAAGAGTAAACATCCACTTGTTCCAAACTCTTCTAAATTTTACCCAATTTGCTCATCTAAATGTTAGGCTCGAAAGAGAGTGATTTATGCAACTATTATTTAGAAATATAAGAAAGAGAACCCTAAAGTTGCATCGATACATTGTAAAACCGTAGTTTATGCAATCCTCGATGTGGTTAGGTTCGAAACGGGAGTCGCCACCTGACTTTTTAATGGAAAAGCCAAGACAAAACCGAAAGGAAAATAAAGAAAGATTCCGCCTGCGAAACCCAAGAATGGATTCGGGGTAAGGCTACGAACTTGAAAAGAAAACTTTAAGAGTCCGCCTCTCACAAAAGGAAAGACTCTACTAAAAGTTTAAAATGCGCTTTTGATAAAGTTTGGAAGGGAAATGAATGAATACTTTATAGAATTACTTCATTGAACATTCAAAAGAATAAAATAAAGAAAGGTACATAATATACAACACATTATTTACATAAGGAAGAAATAATTAAAAGCTTACATTGTGACCTTTTAGGGAAGCCTTGCCTAGCCTTTGTAGAAACCTCTTTGAAAGCCTTGAATACTCGTCTTGAATATGCCAAAATGGTGCCAAAAGTGGATAGGGAATTATGGAAAAGCGATGAGAAAAAGGGTAGGAAAAGGCTCTTTTTGTGGTGTCTTGGGTAGTAGAAAGATTAGGCTTTTTGTGAAGTTTTTAGGGTTTTATGGAAGGATAATGGAAGGAAGATGAGACGGAGATAAGAGAACTTGAAGAAGTGGAGAAATGAAGATAATAATGGTAGGAAAGTGATGAAGAAGGATAGGGAAAAGGTAGGAAATAGGATAGGAAGAAAGACTCTTTTTGTGATGTTTTAGGATAGTTTTGTGGGATGTTTATGTGGAAATTTATGTTGAGATGAGGGAGGATAGGATGAGAGTATGGATTAGGGGATTGAAGAAGATACAAGAATGGATATTATGATGGTAAGAATGTGGTGTAAAAGATAATAGAAAAGGTGTAGGAAGAAAAGGCTTTTTTGTGGGTTTTTGGTGGTGTTTTAGGATGTTTTTTTGAGGGTTTTATGTAAGAATGGTGGGGATATTATGAGAATATGGATCAAGGGGTTTAAGAGGATGAAGATAAGGAGATTAGGATAATAAGAGAATCGTGGAAATGTGATAGGAAAAGAGTGGTAGAATGATGATACTAGAATAGAGATTAGAGAGATGATGAAAGAAAAAGAGAGTGGATGAATGAGAGTGTAGGGGGAAGAATGGGTGAATGATTTGGTGAGTTTAGCTTTGGAATGAGGGGGTATTTATAGGCTTTAGTAGGCTTCAAGAGAGGATGAACATACATGCACATACATGTATTCATCCAATTCGTAGTCAACTTGGCACAAAATCCATGGTGGAAAAGGGAGTGTATGTGATGGACGGTAGCACATGGTGAATTAACCAATGTGTGGACGCATTGAAGGCCGGTCGGCCTACACAAGGGGAGGGGATGAATCCAACTTAGTTCATGTATTCTTGGACGGTAGAAACATGAATAGAACACATGCTAAATCCCCTTTTCACACTTGGACGGTAAGTGATTTATTTGATGTATTTGGCATGTTTTTGGATGCTTTTTCTAGGACTTTAACTTGAGACCTCTTGGAGCTTCTTTGCATGTCACCTTTACGTCGCTCATGCATGGCATGCATCGCTGATTTTATCATTTTAATTACGTAAAAGTTGTGCATGCAATCCTTTCGTAAACTTGTGCATATAGAATGTATGCGATCAAGTCTTACGGCTTCGGCTTCCCTTATTTTCTAATTTCCTAATTTTCTAACTAAAAATTCATAAAAAGAGGAAGTAATAAAAATTACGTTAAGAAGTATATAAAATTTATGCTAAAATCTAACTTATCGAATGACTTCTTTTTCTTTATTTCTGCTTTGTTTATATAGATATGCGATATATTCATGTGCCAAAATTCGATGTCTACCATCGCAAAAACGTAAAAACCAAACCGGTAAACCGTTTGGGATTTTGAAAAAAGCGGTTTAGGTTAACCAAACTGGTTTAGCCGGTTTAGGTTTAGGTTCTATATTTTCGTGAAGCGGTTAACCACGGTTAACTGGTTTTGATTACTTTAGTAGCAAAATGAAAAATTTCAAAGTAGAATGTTAAATTTTTCCGTAGTTATTGGTTTAAATATCCAAAAACCGGCGGTTAACCACAGTTAACCGTAAATAAATCCAAAAACGGTTAACCGTGTTCTAAATACGGCGAAGCGGCGGTTTCAGTTTGGTTTCACTTTCCAAGTTTCACTTGCGATTAACCGGTTTGCGGTTAACCACATAACGTGGTTTAAGTTTTTAGGTTTACAAAATTTAGAAATCGCAAAAGTGGTTAACTGCATATACGGTTAATCGAAAATGAGGTTAACTGCATAACGCGGTTTAGATTTAGGTTTACAGAATTTAGAAACTGCAAAAGCGGTTAACCGCAAACCAAAAATGCGGTTAATCGATTATGCCCACCCCTAAACATAGCTGTACTAATTAAAACACACAAATCAGAGAAAGAGGAGTAAAACTCACTAATTTAGGGTTTCAATGGCAAGAAGTAGGAAAAAGACTTGAAATCGCAGAAGAGAACTTGAATTCTTCAGTGGAATCACAGGAATTCGCATTAATTCAGCATAAAACGTGATTAGAAGGACACTAATTATGTTTAATCAAGGACTAAAACTCTAAAACTCAAAACTACAACTCATTATTGAATAGGTGCTGTCCAAATCTCGGATTTTACATTATATACTTGGGGGAAAAGGGTCGAAACGCAGTCTATCACGCCTCGAACCAAGGGTAATATACATCGCACACCTGTAAGACAAGGTCAACAAGCATGCAAGGCTCAAAAGTGAAAAACAGATCTAAGATACAAAACTAAACTTAACTTGAATAGAAGTACCTGATTGAACAGTCAACCTAGAAAGTATACTTAATTACAAAGCTAAAGTTGTAATAGATATTGAAACATTCTTCTAAACTCACAAACAACCAAATCCATAACACAAACGTTTTTCCACAATATCACTTGGCCCACTATTCTTCATTGCTAAACTCTGATACCTTAAAGAACCTGAACACTACCAAGAAATCTAGAGTCATAACCTGGAAAAAAAAACCAGAAAGATGAAAGGATGAGCTCGGAAGCCTAGTAAGTAGCATAGCATCCTCTTAGTTGGGTTAAATATGTTTGTAAAACATAAGTTGGGTCCGAGTTAAATAAATGATTTAATAACAAAATGTGACTGGGTTTTATAAACAATTTACTTAGCTTAAAACCTAAAAAATATACAATAATATTCAACAGTGACTTACTTATAAAAAAATACAGTATATCAAAACTTAGCGGTCACAAACACCAAACACACTTTAGGGCTAAGGCCACTACTAGCTCAGTGGCATGGGAAACAAAAACCACCACTAGCCCAGTAGCATGGGCAACAAAACCACTAATGACCCAGTTGCAGGGCAACAAAGAATTGGGCCCAACGGAACACTTTGGGAATCATCGTTCTAGTATTGGTATTAAGGGTTGTTTGCATATAGAGTCACATGCATTGTAAAATACTGTTCATGTACATATTTTCCTGGTCATTGCATTTCATCAAGAAGTCATGCATAAAGTTAACTGTCGTGCATAAGTGCATAAGAGTCTAGAGTTTAGAAGACCAAGTGCATGCATACTCATCGAGAAAAGAAGGAGAATCAGAGAATGTCATCTCGCACAGAGGCTCAGACTCGACTACTAATCATCAAGAACAAGATTAGAGGGAGTTCTAATCACACTCTGAATGATATCTATCCAGTTCAAGCGACTATCGTCCAAAACTCATCCTCATGACGATCTTCTAGTTTGCCATAGCAACAAAAGTTACCATGGATGCCACTGACATAGTCATCTGCCATGGGAAAATCCGTTGGGCACCGTCAACATCGGGAAAATCCAATCCGCCTTGGGAAAATTCGTTGGGCATCATCAACATAGAGAAAAACCGATTCGCCTCGGGAAAATCCGTTAGGCACCATCAACATCGGGAAAATTTGATCCGCCTTGGGAAAATCAGTTGGGCATCATCAACTTCGGGAGAATCCGATCCGCCTCGAGAAAAGCCGTTGGGCATCATCTGCATCGGGAAAAATCGATCCGCCTCGGGAAAATCTATTGGGCATCACCAACAACTGAAAAATCTGATCCGCCTCGGGAAAATCCGTTGCACATCATCAACATCGAGAAAATCCGATCTGCCTCGGGCCAATTTGTTGGGCACCATCAGCACCAGAAAAATCCGAACCGCCTCGGGAAAATATGTTAGGCACCATCAATATCTGGAAACTCCGATCCACCTCGGGAAAATCCGTTGGGCATCATCGACATCGGGAAAGACTAGGACATCGATAAAAACAAAGGAGAAGGGGAGTTTGGATCAACTGCGATCAATCTATCATACAGGCAATATTCTATATCTCTGACCACTGTTCAAATTGATCTAACATTCTATTTTGGTTTTTATGCAGGGAACCATCACCGACACTGGGAAAATTGGGACCTCATCTTCCAGCTGCCATTAAAAGAGCACCGACATCATCCATCTTCTAGTTGTCGTTAAAAGAGCACCGATAGTATCCACCTTCCGGTCGCCGCTAAAAGAGCACCGACATTGTCCACCCTCGGTCGCCATTAAAGGAGCACCGACATCGTCCATCTTTTGGCCGCCATCAAAAGAGCACCGACATCGTTCACCTTCTTGTCGCCGTTAAAAGAGCATTGACATCGTTCACCTTTCGGTCGCGATGAAAAGAGCATCGACATCATCCATCTTTCGGTCGCCATTAAAAGAGCACCAATAACACCCATCTTCAGCTTACCGACGTCCACTAATCAACACCTTAGGCTACTTTGACCTTTGTCCTTTTCGGACTCGATCAAAGTGGGGACTCTCTATAGACGCTGGATTTTATGCTAGGATAAGTGTACAAACCGAGCACAATAAGAAAAGAGGCTAGAATGAAAGCAAAGCCAATGGGCATTCTTCAATCAAAGCTACCGGGCCAATCCATCATAAAAGTCTACATTTTTCGCCCTTTCCACATACATGTGCTCACCTTTTTTAATCCCATTTTTTCCACAAGTCTCATTGGCCCTATTTCTTTTAACGAGAGTAAAGTACACATCATAAGCTTTCCAATGCCTTTTGAATTGCCTCAATCGGAGTTCGAATGAAAGAGTTATGGTCGTTCGAAGTTGCACTTAGCCAGATAGGTAAGCCATGCATTGATGTAAATCAGCCCACGCCTAGTCCCCTAAGCCCAATAAAGAAGGCCCAATGGAAACTCCAGTTTACAGATAGGGCCCCTCATGAAAAGACTCCGTCTAATCCAGGCTCGACAAAGATGATTTAGTTCAAGCACATGGAGATAGAGCGGGCCAAAGGAGAGAAGTTCAAAGTAGAGGCCCAACGGCCGATCCATATCACGTGCTCCTTGTTTCAAGAAGATGTCCAAACATCCTAGGAGAGCCCAAGACCAAGCTATTCTCATCCAAGAGAAGTCAAAGGTCACGTCCAAAGCCCAAGTTCAAAGCCCAAAGTGAATTTCACATTTTGATCATTTCAGCTTTGAATTTTACGGATTTTGTCTTTTGGATGTAACTTTTACATTTATAGCTTTTATGTGTTTTTAGTGTGATTTACATTATCGTCATAGTATTTAGAGTTATGTAAGATGCCAAGTAAGTTATAAACTTGAGCATCAAGTCATAGGAGTCTAGTAGGAGTCTAGAATAGTCTATAATGTTCTAAGGTGTTCTATAATGTTCTAGAAGGTGTGTGTGTGTGTTTTAGGTGTGTGATATGGTTGCTTTGCCGTCAAGATTAGTTCTCCTAGATGAGGTTGGCTTATTTTGTAACTAATCCATATTGGATTAGGAAAGCTGTAACAATGGTTTAGTGGACCTCGGTTTTGTTGTTCTTTTCTCAGGGAGCTAGGGGCCTTGCCTAGAACTAATTGATTCTAGGTAAGGTTTAGGATCACAAAATAACAAGAGGTTTAGGGTGAAAACAAAACAAACACAACTATGGTTCAGCCAAATGGGAAACAATGGGTGTCGGGAGATTTCGGGACGCAAACGACAATAAGGACAAGGGTTTCGCAACTAAGAAGCAACAAGATAGTAGAATCAAATGACAATCCCGTTAGGTAAACCCACCGGATTTCCCTTTTCAAGGATAATCCGGATTAACTTCCTACAAGCCCACCAGGGACCCAAAGGGTTAAAGAAACGGGACTCTCTAGTTAGTTTCTATTCGCTTTCGTGAATAGAATACTAACTATCCCAATTCCAACCTTCCAACTCAAGTGTTGGATGCATTCGGGATCTTTTGTACTCCAAATACATCCTACTTGAGGGAAGAATAGGAGTGGGAAATTGATTCCACTACAAATTACCTCCTAAAATTGCTAACCCAATCCAAATACACCATTCACATCCTTAGTTTCTCCCTAACCCATAAGGGTACTAGCCTCTAATCATCTTATCTAACATGCTAACAACAATAATAATCTCATTCATACTTAGAAAGATATTCAAATAAACAATAACAACAATCAACAAACACCAAGTAATTCTAATAATGAAAACATAGATTAAAGAGTAAATAATGAACTAAAGAGAGTAAGAGTTAAGAAATGCTCATTAATTTCATGCCAAAGGAAGATGCTCCAGAATAATAAGAATCCAATGCTCCAATAATAAGATAAGTCTTCAAAACTTCAATAGAAATCCAATGAAATCCAGTGCAAGAACAATAATCCAAGTAAAACACTCACTAATCACTAAGGAATTAGTCTAATTGAATGCTTAAATATGATAGAATATGATAGAAAGTATGATAAAGTATCCCATCCTCTGCTAAAAACCTAATAGCAATATATGCAAGCAAATTCGTTACTCAAAACTCGTTACTTCACTCAGCAGAAAAAAACGCATCTGCAGGGGACCGTGGCCACGGTCTTGCGTAGCGAAATGTAGGTTTCTCTTCTCTTCGCAACACCGTAGGCACGGTGCCTCTGGACTGTAGGCACGGTCTGGCGATTTAGGTCAGGCGAAATTTCGCTCCTTTGCACCGTCGTACGGTCTTGCTCGGTCACCCCTTGATAGGCCTTGAACCCACCGTGGCCGCGGTCGTCAAGACCGTGGGCACGGTCTAGCTTGGTTCCCAAGATGTTCTGGGCGTAGCGCCCGCTACAAAAAGGGTGACAGGGGCTACGCCTTAATGCGTGTGACAGCCAACGGACGATGGGAGGGTAGCGCCCGCTACCATGAGTGTGGCGGGGGCTACGCCTTGATGAGTGTGACCGCGAAAGGAAGAAAGGAGGGTAGCGCCCGCTACCATGAATGTGGCGGGGGTTACGCTTTGGGGAACTTCAGCAAAAGCACTTCCTTTTGAGCCACTTAACATGTCCGACCCTTCCGCTTCCTTTACCTTTAACTTTACCAAGACTCAGGAAATCTCGGGATTCCCAAAGTAGTTGCAAAATGCCTTTTTTACCATGTTTTGAGTAAAAACTCCGAAATCTACAAAATAACCAAAAACGTATTAAAAGTTATTAAATTAAACTACGAAACAAGTCAAAAGCCTAAGGATTTAGGCGGTATTTAGACAGAAAATTGGGTCTAAACACCCCCCACACTTAAACATTTGCTCGTCCCGAGCAAAATAAGACAATAACTAACTAAACTAACACAAACTCCTCTGTCGTGGGAGAGAAACAAGTGCATTTAGCGTATGCACCAAGCCCTTTGAACCCCCCGGCAGCCCGGGTGGACGAGATGGACTCGTGAGGGTTTATAGCGGCTGTGCCCACAAAAGCCAAAGAAAAAGGAGAGAGGGAAAGTGAAAACAAAACCGAAGAAAACAAAAGGAAAGAGAAAGAAAAGCTTCGATCCAAAAGATCTTGGAACCTAAATTAAGAAAACGTTATTAAGACTCCAAAAGTAACTGTTAGGAGCATCTCACAAACACCCATCTCAAATAAAAGTCAATCTTAAAGATTTTCAACCCCCTTACACCTTATGCCAAGCAAAACCCCATGTGCAAATGTGCAAGTGGGTTCTAACCGAAATCAAAAAACTCTATAGACTCATGACCGAACTCAAAAACAACGAAACAACCAAGAAACGCGTTGCCCTTCCTCGCATTTGGTAGCCCTTGGCTTGGTGAGGGCCGTAGGTGATGCAAGGAGAGGCCCCACACTTTTTAGAAGCAAAACCTTTCTTTTCTTTTTGGTTGGTTTTACCAACGAAATTGCTTTTTCCTTTTCTCTTTTTTTTTTTCTTTTTAAAGGTCGGTATTAGCCTTGCTTTCGGGAATTGGACGGCCCAAATATGGGGTTTACCCTCCCAACACAGTCTTTTCCATTCGCCTCTCCGTCGCAAAGCGATATAGGAGGAGGGTTAAGGGGTATCCGTGTCGTACCACTGATACCGGGCCCGTGTAGGTTGGCTAAGTGTATGGTGGTTAATGTTATTCAGCGACACGCCCCACTTAATCCGGTTATTGTAGCTTTTGAATTCTTTTTCCTTCTTTTTGAACTTTTTGCTTTTGCTTTTGCTAAATAGGAAAACAAAACAAGCTCGGACACAAACGCCTAGTATCTCCCGGTTCCAATCGGAACGTGAAAGGAATCGGGGGTCTCACTAGACACTCAATGAAGGGAGTCTAAGAAGGTAAGTCATGACTAGAACCTGAGACATGGTCGAAAATGCTCAGACCGGTTACTTTTATAGAAGATTAAGAACGACTTCTCAATTTCGGCAACAAGATCCAAGAAACAAAGCAAAACAAAGCGAAAACAAAACTGAAAGAAAAACTTTTAAGGCTTTCACTCCCTTTTTTCTCCTTTTTCACACGAAATTTTTTCAAATTTAAGGCAAAAAATAAGAAAACAAAAACCAAAACATCTAGGTGATCTACCCTTGAAACAGAATATCTCTCCCCCCCCCCCCCCACACTTAAAACGCCACAATGTCCTCATTGTGGGAATGTGTAACAAGAAAAGGGTAGAGAACCTACAAAAACAGACAAACAAAAGCAACTAGCAAGTAAAAGTGGTGGCGACCCGAGCCCACACGGCTCCAACAGCAAAATATTCCCAACACAGACACTCAAAGGGGTTCGCCACCCAAAATAAAATCAACCATGCGACGGATCATGATGATAATTTACATAAGAAAGAGTAAGGTGGAAAGATAGTACCTCGAGCTGTTCATAAGTGTTGAAGCTTTGATCCGATGTCGTCGTTCAAGTAAATCACAGTGGTATTAGAGCAAAAGATGACTTTACAAACGACAAAATCCGTATGTGAGATCGAAAACAAAAAACAAAGAAAAACTAACTGACTAGACTTCGAAGCAAAAACTACAAAGAAGAAAATAAAACTTGCAAACAATATGTACATTGCCAATTACTTACCTTATCCTCGAATCTCACTCATTGAGGCGGGAAATAAGGGTGAAACTCAATACAAACGGACCAAAACAACTCGATTCATTTCATTAACTTTGAACCAACATTGCTTACATACCCAGCCACAAACCAAAATACATCCAATGCATGACAAAACAAACCATCCCTAGCCCAAAAGATCAAAGATCATATAACCCAAAACATCCCCAACTACAATCAAAAGACGACTAACACAAACCAAGCCCGAGCATCCTAGAAACAACCCCAAAACATGCCAAAAGAACCCGAGACGCCAACATATCAAAACCACAAGACCTTTGCATCCAAACCCCGATGCAGCCCCCCACACTTATACTTCACACAAAAAAGTATGTAAAAACAGTGACAAAGAACGGGTGGGGGTGGGAATGCTTACAAACAGTCCTCAAGCGGATCCTCCCGGAGGAGGACGGGGTTGGAGTTGCGATTGGATGCTAACAAGAATCTCTTGTTGGGTCTCAATCTGCCATTGCAAATTTTCGATCAGGGTTTGTTGGTTTTTAATAAGCTCTCGCTGCTCTTGAAATTCATCGTGAAGCTCCTAGAGTTGATCACTGATACGCTCCAAGGCGGCATCCCTTGCTTGGCTTGGTCCAGCTTCTTCCCCTTGCTCTTCTTCATCCTCTTCTTCAACTTCCTCGGCTTCTTCTTCACCTTCCTCCCCCGGCTCCCCAGGACCACACACCACATAGCGGCTCCCAAATGTTTGGCCACACGACCAATTACGTTGATCGGTGACATCTAACCGCTCCTCCGCATGATCGTCACTCATATGAACCACGACGCTATGGGAATCGCTCCCGTGGCGGTAAAGTGTTCGCGTTTTGTTCTTCTCCAAGAGTTCCATTTTCCGTAGGCGAACACCATCGGTGGGGTCGGGGAAGTACCGTGGAGTCCACTTGGCAAGGTAGGACTCGAACCCTTGCTTCTTGAGAAAATGGCAGATGATGTGTCCCATGCCAAGGGTCATGTTCCGGGTTTCAAGACTTATCTCCCGAAGACAGTGAAGAATGCACGAGCCGGTGTTTACACGACGACTATTGATTGCGTTGAAGAGGATAAAGAGATCGTCCTTGCGAATGCTTCACCGTCTAGTGTCGCGGCCGAAGATGGAGCTTGAAATGATCCGATGAAAGAGGCGAACACTCAAATTGCAAAAGTCTCTAGCTTATGAATTGCTTGGACAGTGGACTTGTAGTTTACGAGTCTGAACCTTGGGATACGGTCTCCTCCAACTGGTGAGGGCTCTCATAGCTTCTTGCTCGTCAAAGTTTATACATTCACCGTAGAAGAGACCATCCAATGGAAGACCGAGAGCATTGCAAAGGTCTTGAACCGTACACTCTGCCTCCTTCTTGGCCACGATGTAAAAGAAAGTGGCATTAGATGTGCCATTTTCCCGAGCCACTAGAGAACTCAAAAATTCGAGCACCGGTTGGTCAATGATAGGCTCGTTGATTGTGGCAAAAAATTCCCAACCCATGACTTTGATGCAAAAGTCCATGCTGGGTTATATACATCCCGTGTCGTTTCCTCGTGATACAAATCCGGAGCACATATTTTTCGATTCTTCAACCTTGCGTACCTCTCCTTATCCATTTCATCCCTAAAGGCGACTTTCACTTTCGGGTCACATTGGATCAAGGAGGCAGGTTGACCCTTGTAACGGGTCTTATCAGGCTCTTCTGAAGTGGATGGGGAAGGGTCGGTTCTTGCTTAGATCGGGCACGCTTGGCTCGTCCCATTGAAGCAAACAAAGAGCAACACAACCATAACAATATGTGTAAACTCTTAATTCAACCAAGAACTTCACCAACTACACTCCAATCAATAGTGGAGCACCCAAATCGACACCCCCAAATTCAACCCAGAATATCCAACAAGAACCCAAGAAATTGTGCACAAAACAATCGAAATTAGCAAGTAAAACGAAGCTTGATGCACCAAAAGACACGAGATACCTGAATGGAGAACTTAGAGGTGTTGTTCTGAACTTTCGAGCCCCAACACGAACAAAAACCCAGAATTTGTGCTTGAAGAGCCCCGAAAATGGTGCGAAAATGCAGATGTGGCCCAGCTAGGGCACGAATTTGCGAAAAATTGGAGAGTGGGGAGGGAATTTGTGAAGGAATCGAGCAATTTAGGGCAAAGGATTTAGGGTTTGAAAGGGGAGAAGGGTTTTCGAATGAGGGAGAAGGGAAAAGAGGTGACTGAAAAATGAGGGAGCAAAGGTATAAGCCCCGACATATCGCTGCAGTTCGACAGACCGTGGGTACGGTCTCACTCGGGAAGAAAAACTGGGACAAAACGCTGCCTGGAGACCGTGGCTACGGTGAATCCCACCGTGGGTACAGTCTCTTTCGACCATAATTCTGGGACCAAGAATGTTGTTCTCCGACCGTAGGTGTGGTGAAACCAACCGTGGGTACGGTCTCACTCGACCAAAATCAGGGAAAACTTTGGATAGCTGGACCATGGCCACGGGGAATCCCACCGTGGGTACGGTCTCCTTCGGCCACTCCCCTGCACCTACAAGACTCAAAAACTTGGAAAAATTGTTAAGTCCTAAAATTCTACTCTCTCATTTCCACCCTCTTTTCTTGCTCACTTAACAACTTTCAAGGACACCTTCCAACACTCAAAACCACCTTGTATCACTTCCTTCATAGATCCTCTTTTCACTCTCGATTTTTTTCAACATTTTTTCAGTTTTTTTTTCTTCTTTTTCCTTCTTTTTCTCAAACTTTAACAAAACAAAAACCAAAACGCTAAGACTAAAATAAAAAAAAATGCACCAAATAAAAGAAAACACTAAAAGTAGGGGAAGTAGCTTGTACCTCTACCGGGTGCTTGTTTTATGTCCTAGCTTGACCTACTCCGATGCTTTCAACCTTCAAAATTGGCGAGGTAAACCACAACGGTCCCCGCATACCCCTCGCCCATGAAGTATGGCTTAATCTTTGATGAGTTCACCTTGAAACAATCCCTCTGTGCATTCTTGAGTTCAACCACCCCGGCCGAAAGAATCCTCACTATTTCAAAGGGCCGGGACCACCTTGATCTCAGCTTCCCGGAGAATAGTTTGAGCCTTGAGTTGAAGATAAGGACTCTATCACCCACCACAAACTCGCGACCAAGATGTATTGAAAACCTCGTGATGACGGAAAGGGGCCCATGAAATCCAACCCCCATACATCGAAAACCTCTACCTCAAGGATGAAATTCAATGGTGCTTCATTCTTCCGGGAAATATTTCCGGACCTTTGGCATTTGACGCACTGCTTGACATGGAGATGGGCATCCCGAAAGAGAGTCGGCCACCAATAGCCGGCTTGTAAGACTCTCGCAACCGTCTTTTGAGAGCCACAATGACCTCCAACCGGGAATTCATGGCAATGTGTCAAAACAGATTTCACCTCGCTCTCGGGTAGACATCGTCTATACATCGCGTCGTTGCACAACCGAAATAGGAATGGATCATCCCAAAAGAAATGTTTCATGTCGTGAAAGAACTTCTTCTTTTGATGAGGGGTCAGATTTGGAGGAATCACGTCACTAGACAAGTAGTTTATGATGTCGGCATACCACGAGTGAGAGTGCTTGATAGCCATGAGTCGCTCATCCGGGAAAGAATCCACGATCGGTTAGGTATCCTCCAAATCAACAAGGATCCTTGATAGGTGATCGACTACTACATTCTTCGTGCCGGCCTTGTCGCGAATTTTCAAATCGAACTCTTGCATAAGCAAAACCCACCGTATAAGCCTCGGCTTCGTTTCTTTCTTCCCCATCAAATATTTAATCGCGGCATGATCCGTGTAAACCACCACCTTAGAGAACATAAGGTATTGCCATAATTTGTTGAGAGCAAAGATGATTGCCAAAAGCTCCTTCTCCGTGTTCGTGTAATTCTTCTGTGCACTATCAAGCGCATGGCTTGCATAGTAGATGACTCTTGACTTCTTCTCTATGGTTTGAGCCAAACACGCTCCCACAGCAAAATCCCTTACATCGGCCATGATTTCGAAGGGTAGTGTCCAGTCCGGAGGTTGAACTACCGAAGCGGAAATCAAGGCTTACTTTAACCTATAAAATGACTCAAGGCACTCATCAGTAAAAGAGAATGGGGCATCCTTGCACAAGAGATCAGTTAAAGGTCGAGCGATTTTGGAAAAATCCTTGACGAACCGGCGATAAAAGCCGGCATGGCTAAGCTACGCACCCCTTAATGTAAATCGGGGTGGTAGGCGCTCTATAACCTCTACTTTAGCCTTGTCCACTTCGATGCCCTTAGAAGAAATTAAATGACCCAACACAATACCTTCTTCCACCATGAAGTGGCATTTCTCCCAATTCAATACTAAGGTATTACCATAGACAGAAAAATCGTCCATAAAGACTTCCATGCATTGTTCAATGAAATCACTAAAGATAGCCATCATGCAACGTTAAAATGTCCCCGGTGCATTACACAACCCAAAAGGCATGCGACGATAAGCAAAAGTACCATACGGGCAAGTGAAAGTAGTTTTCTCTTGATGTGCAGGGTGGATTGGAATTTGAAAGAAACCCGAGTACCCATCTAAGAAACAGTAATACAAGTGACCCGCCAACCTTTCCAACATCTGGTCAATAAAGGGAAGAGGGAAATGGTCTTTCTTTGTTACTTTGTTTAGTTGGCGGTAGTC
This sequence comes from Portulaca oleracea, assembly GCA_029582165.1. NCBI lineage: Eukaryota > Viridiplantae > Streptophyta > Magnoliopsida > Caryophyllales > Portulacaceae > Portulaca > Portulaca oleracea. Next base: position 30,384,861 of record CM055880.1, on the reverse strand, counting down.
AAGACACATTCGCCAACCGGTGACGGTCCGGGTACTAACTAGTTCTTTCTTTTCATTTTCAATCACTGTCATTGCACCCTTCTTGGTACACACTGAACCGGGCTTACCCATTCGCTATTTACGATGGGGAAGATGATCCTAGCAGCTAACAACTTTACTACTTCCTTCATGACTACCTCTTGCATATTGGGGTTTAATCGACGTTGAGGATGCCTAATCGGTTTTGCATCCTCTAACAAGTCAATCGAATGCATGCATATAGAAGGGGACAAACCTTTCAAATCCTCTATCTTATAACCTAGTGCACCCTTATGTTTTCTAAGCAAATCAAGAAACTTGGACAAATTAGAATCATTCAATTTCGCATTCACAATGACAGGACAAGATTTCTCATCATCCAAGAAAGCATATTGTAGGGAACGGGGCAGAGGTTTAAGCTCTAAAGGAATAGAGGATTTAATTTGAGAAGAAGACATACCCTTGTAGATCACATCTTGAATCTGCATGCACTCAATATAAGGCTCGTCAATAATAATCTCCTCATGCATGGGTGATGAATCAAGAAGGTTGGTGAAGAAGGTAATATCGGTGCCGTCGGTCTCAAATTGGAAAGATTCCAATAGGCAAGCTCCCAAGGGATCATCGCAATTAGACTCAAGTAGATGAGAGTCCTCAATATATTCATCAACTGGGAACTCCATCATATCGATAGCATGGCATGAGTCCCCATACGAAGGACCTTTCAATGACCCCTCAAGGTGAAAAATGATGCTTTCATCACTGACATTCAACGACATGCTTCCATTCTTCACATCAATTATCGCTCCTGCCGTGGCAAGGAACGACCTTCCCAAAATGATAGGGATGTTATTGTCTTCCTCCATCTCCAAGATCACAAAATCACACGGAATAAAAAACTGCCCCGCTTGGACCGAGATGTCCTCCAATAATCCCAAAGGTCTTCGCACGGAACGGTCGGCCAATTGGAGGTTAATCGTTGTAGGAGTGAGATCGTCGAGATTCAACTTCTTGCAAATGGAATGAAGCATGACGCTTACACTCGCTCCTAGATCGCAAAGTCCACGGCCTATCCGCATGTCACCAATGGTACAAGGAATGGAAAATTTTCTGAGGTCGGCTAACTTCTCCGGCGATTTGTTATCAATGATAGCACTACAATCCGCTGTCAAATGGATCGTAGATGTTTCTTGAATCCTCCTTTTGCTTGTGAGAAGCTCCTTCAAATGCTTCTTGAATCCTCGGAGATAGCATTAAGAAATGGAATGTTCACTTGAAGCTTTTTGAGCATCCCAATGAACTTTGAAAACTTCGCATCGGACTTTGCCAGTGCTAACCTCTCGGGAAAAGGGACCAGCTGTAGCTTTGGCTTCTCAATAGTTTGGATCAGCTCTTCTTCCACCATCTTTCCTTTCCCTTTCCTTACCTTCTCTATCTCCTCTCTTTCTTTACTAGATTCTTCCAACCCCTCCTCATGCACTCTATCATCTCCCTCACCCAAAACAAACTCACTTTCCCGCTCCTCTATCAAATCTTCCTCTTCCATGACATCTATCACATCACCCTCTTTGTCATCCAAAACATCCTCTTCCACCATCCTAGGGCCCTCAATCTCCCTACCACTCCTTAATGTAATAGCATTAAGTTTCCCTTTAGGATTTGATTGGGGTTGGCTAGGAAAAGATTGGATGGGTTTAGATTGTTGCGCCACTTGAGCCAATTGTAACTCAAGGTTCTTGATGCGTGCTTGATCTCTATCTTGAGCTAAGGACATCTTTTCTTGAGATAAGGCTATCTTTTCTAGAGATAAGGCCATCGTTTGTAGGATTTTCTGAATGGTTTCTTGTTGTGGTGGTTTGGGTGCTTGGGAAGTTGACCTTGGTGAGGGTTTTGGTGGTATTGGTGGCAGTTTTGAATTAAGAAACCGGGGGGTGGGTTTTGGGTTAGTGAAGCTTGTTGGTTGTAGGCATAATTCCCTAGAGGACGAACGGGGTTTTGATTGGTATAGGAGAGGTTATTGTTGGGATAGATAGCTTGGACTTGCTCGGCTTGATACTCTTCACACCGTTTCAAAGAATTTGGCCCTCCACAAAAATCACATAGAAGAACTCAGGCATCCGGAATAAGCATAGGTACTGCTTGAGCTGCCTTTACTTGCCTCGTAGTCTCTTCCAAGGCCGTCTTCTGTTGCCTCTCTAGAACGGCATTTATGAGAAATTTAATAGTAGGATTGCTTTCAAGAGAAGGACCATCTCTTAGACCATGGCCGCCTCCCAAATGTTGAGAGTTTTGAGATAACTTATGGAGAAACACATTTGCTTCTTCCGCCGTCTTCTTGAGGAACATGCCCCCCGAGGCATGATCAATGGATTCTCGTAAAGAGCTACTCAGTCCGGAATAAAAATGATGCAATAATAGCCAATCCTCAAGATTGTGGTGTGGACACCTCCGTTGGAGACCCTTGAATCTCCCCCATGCTTCGAATAACGACTCATCGAACTCTTGCTTGAAGCTCATGATGGCTTGCCTCAACCGACACGTCTCATCATTGGGGAAAAACCTTTGAAGAAAGTCGCGGCTAAGGGCATCCCATGTAGAATAGGTTCTGGGCGGACACGTGTTTAGCCATAATAGTGCTTTCCCCTTCAAAGTGAGAGGGAAAAACTTCAGCTTCATGTATTCGGCGGAGACTCCATTCATTTGTACGAAACCGATGCGTTGCTCAAACTTGTTGATGTGGTCGATAGGATTTTCATGCTCTCCTCCATGGTACGGAGTGTTCTCAAATATCTCCAATAAATATGGCTTGAACTCGGACGATGCGTTCGGTGCTAGTGCAGGTAATATAATGGGATCGCCTCCCGTACCCGACGATGGTAAGGAATATGATGCTAAGGTACGGGGTGGATCTTGTTCTCCGTCAGACATTGGAATTTCGATCGTCTCTCGCTCCCTTTGTTGTCTTCTTCTTCTCGAGTCGGCGTTAGCTTGGCGAATAATGCTCTCCGAGATCGGATTCGGTGGAGTTATAGGAGTTTGGCCTCGTCAAGATCGAGTCCGCATGCACCAAAGGAAGAAACAGAAGAATCAAATTCCCAATAACCAATGATAACAAATCTCTAGCAAGTGAAATGATCTTAAACAACCTAAAGACAAAGAGCTAAGCTAGGTGCGCTTGCTCCCCGGCAACGGCGCCATTTTGTGCAATAGTGGTTTAGTAGACCTTGGTTTTGTCGTTCTTTTCTCAGGGAGCTAGGGGCCTTGGCTAGAACAAATTGACTCTAGGTAAGGTTTAGGATCACAAGATAACAAGAGGTTTAGGGTGAGAACAAACAGAACTATGGTTCAGTCAAATGGGAAACAATGGGTGTCGGGAGATTTTGGGACGCAAACGGCAATAAGGACAAGGGTTTCGCAACTAAGAAGCAACAAGATAGTAGAATCAAATGATAATCCCGTTAGGTAAACCCACCGGATTTCCCTTTTCAAGGATAATCCAGATTAACTTCCTACAAGCCCACCACGGACCCGGAGGGTTAAAGAAACAGGACTCTCTAGTTAGTTTCTATTCTCTTTCGTGAATAGAATACTAACTATCCCAATTCCAACCTTACAACTCAAGTGTTGAATGTATTCGGGATCTTTCGTACCCCAAATACATCCTACTTGAGGGAAGAATAGGAGTGGGAAATTGATTCCACTACAAATTACCTCCTAATTAAAATTGCTAACCCAATCCAAATACACCATTCACATCCTTAGTTTCTCCCTAACCCATAAAGGTTCTAGCCTCTAATCATCTTATCTAACATGCTAACAACAATAATAACTTCATTCATACTTAGAAAGATATTCAAATCAACAATAACAACAATCAACAAATACCAAGTAATTCTAATAACAAAAGCAGAGATTAAAGAGTAAATAATGAACTAAAGAGTAAGAGTTAAGAAATGCTCATTAATTTGATGCCAAAGGAAGATGCCCTAGAATAATAAGAATCCGATGCTCCAATAATAAGATAAGTCTTCAAAACTTCAATAGAAATCTAATGAAATCTAGTGCAAGAACAATAATCCAAGTCAAACACTAAATAATCACTAAGGAATTACTCTAATTGAAAGCTTAAATGTGATAGAATATGATAGAACTATGATAAAGTATCCAATCCTCTGCTAAAAAGCTAATAGCAATATATACAAGCAAAGTTAGTTACTCAAAACTGGGCACTTCACTCAGCAGAAAAAAACGCATCTGCAGGGGACCGTGGGCACGGTCTATGAGACCGTGGGCACGGTCCAACATAGCGAAGTCCAGGTTTCTCTTCTCTTCGCAACACCGTAGGCACGGTGCCTCTGGACCGTAGGCACGGTTTGGCGATTTAGGTCAAGCGAAATTTCGCTCCTTCGCTCCGTCGTGGGTACGGTCTCCCAAGACCGTGGGTACGGTCTTGCTCGGCCTCTTCACCCCTTGGACAGGCCTTGAACACAACGTGGCTGCGGTCGTCAGGACCGTGGGCACGGTCCAGCTCGGTTCCAAAGATGTTCTGGGCGTAGCACCCGCTACAAAAAGGATGGCGGGGGCTACGCCTTGATGCGTGTGACAGCTAAAGGAAGAAAGGAGGGTAGCACCCGCTACTATGAATGTGGCGGGGGCTATGCTTTGGTGAACTTCAGCAAAAACACTTCCTTTTGAGCCATTTGACATGTCTGGCCCTTCCGCTTCCTTCGCCTTTCACTCGACCAAGACTCGGGAAATCTCGCAATTCCCAAAGTAGTTGCAAAATGGCCTTTTTTAACCATGTTTTGAGTAAAAACTCCGAAATCTACAAAACAACCAAAAACGTATTAAAAGTTATTAAATTAAACTATGAAACAAGTCAAAAGCTTAAGGATTTAGGCGGTATTTAGACACAAAATTGGGTCTAAACAAAAGCCAAGTCCTACTAGGATAAAATTGATGTAACTAACTCCCCTTAGGATAAGGAGTCCTAATCCAAGGAGAAGCTAGCATAGTTGGCATCTAGATCTAGGATTATGACTGGCTTGCACGCCAAGTCTGTAGTAGTATAAATAGCTAGGCATGTAGCCTTTGAAAGGAACCAGTTTATCAATCATGAATAGAATTAAGCTTTTAGCTTACCCCTTGAGTGTTTCGTGAGAACCTTGTTTGATCTCTTCTATTGTATCTTGGTTTGGCTACCAAGTGATTTAGGAAGAGCATGAACCCTGATCCTAGAAGGTGTTTCTGTAACTAGGATAAAGGTCAAGTTAGCCCTAGGGTTTTCTTTCTTGTGGTGTTTCTGTATCAAGAATAGAATCCCTTGAACTATCTCGGTTACTTCTATCTCATGTTAGTTAACCCGAGGCTACTTCAAGATTCTCTCTTGTTCTCACAAAATCCCTCACAAACGTCATCGTCCCTCTCTCAACTCTCTCAAACGTCTCTCACTCTCTCCCCTCTCTCCATAACAAACTCTCTGTCTTATCCAACAATGTCCCTACTTTCTCTCCATTCAATCTCTTTCTCTCACACAAAGGCCTCACGCCAAAATAGCTCCCCCTTCCCTCTCTCACGTCATCCTCTCTCTTCCCTCGCCAAGAAACAATCTTTCTTGTTTCTTCCATCCACAAAAGACCTCACGTCATAAACAGCCTCCATAGATCCTGGTTTTCACGTGAATCTCCCCTTTCTTTCAACCATTCTCACCTGAAGCATCCTATATTCAAGATTGGTTGCACGTGTGATTGATGTGTAATCAATCAAGATCGAGCCTTTGACCCCGTTATACATCAAATATGGCATTAGAGCTCTAGGTTCTGATGTATGCACAGACCTAAACCAAATAAGAGTGCACTGATCTGGACACACATATAACGTAAGAAACACCAAGGATCGAAAACAAAGAAGAAAAGATAAATAAACTTGTGATTCTAGCTGATATAGACACACCACAGCAAGAATAACAAGGGCAAGGACTCGATTACCTCAATGGATACAGACACACCACCATTGAAACAACCAAGCTCTAAGCACACCACTAGGAATGCCAATCCTAGATACTGAAGTAGATTTAACCGGATGAGAGTTTAACGTCACTCACAATCACACAGGAGCAAGGCTCTACTGATTTCATAAACATTCACTCATATTTCATTGGCTTATTTCTAACTATTACAAGGGTGCCTATATAGACAACAAAGCAAACAAGCAAGCTAAGCAAGTAGGTCACTAAACTATCTAATTAGAGGTTTCCTAACAATGAAGTAACTTCCAATCTATCTTAATTGGACAAATTACATACTAATTAAACTAATACATAACGTAGCTATGAAGTATTGAATCAGATGGGAGGCAGCAAGGACCAATCACAGCAAGGCAGGTGGCACCTCTCCATTGGCCCCCTTTAACACACATGGATTCCAATCCGTGGCTTCCAAGTAGAAAACTCACATTGGCTTTCTTTCCCATTCAGCTGGAGCCTTCCTTGATTGTTATATAACATGAGAAAACCGAAACCCAAGTGAAAAGACTAAAGTAACCTTGCTGAAACACAAAAATTCCATGCAGATCAGGTTTGAGCTCCTTATCGCAGAGTCTTATTGAAACGGCTATGTAGAATTCAAATGAACTCCAAATTGCTTGATCTTGGACATTTTGGAAAGCTCATTTACCATACTACAAAAGTCTTCAAGGGAAAAAGTGGAGGAGACGTCGAATTCAAGGTGAAAAGGCCCAAATATTTATTTAAGATCAAAGCTGCCCAGAACAGACTCTTCCCTGACATACCCGGACTGATTGGGCTGTAGAAACTGTCCCTCAAATTCAGTCACGTGAACTTTTTGAGCAGTATAATAGGACTCATTAAGTGAACTAATGGCTTTGGAATCAACCATTTTGGACACCAAATGAGCATGTACGAAGCAAAACACCACAGCTATTAAAACTGTTTTTTTTTTTTGGAAAACAGCTTATAAAATGCTTTGCTGGGAGTGATCCACACAAGATATGATCCTCAAAATTGGCTGAAAATTATGATAAATTAGGTGGATCATGACTGCCAAAAATCAAGTTAAACGGACTTGAAATGAGGTCTGTGAATTTTTCCCAAAAATCAAGCCAAGGCATGATGAACATACATCATACTCCCATTCCGAGAAAAATTTTGTCCTCAAACTTTAGGATTTTCAAAATACATTAGAAGCACATCAAAACCCCTTTTGTTCTTCAAAAATGCAAAAGAAAATTTGTTGGATCATAGCAACCAAGCTCCAAGTCAGGTAGGGATACTTATAATTCTGTTTAGCACAAAAAAAGTTTTAAAACTTGCTAGACAGAATATTTATCATGCTAAAATTCCTCCAGGATCAAAAACTTTCATTTGCTCTGAATTTTGAGAGGGAAAATGAGCTGGTTTCTTTTTTTGAAAACCAAAGGGACCATGTGCAAAATGGGTTTTTGTAGGTTTAAACAATTGCTGAAACAAGGGCTGATTTAGAAGTTTATAAAACAAAGGCTGGTTTCTTATTTGAAAAACATGAAATAAGGAAAACTTTTCTTCTGCTTGGGTTCTTCTTTGCTATTAAACATCACTTCTTTGTTCTCCATTGAAGTACTTTGCAGCTTGATTGAAATTTGTTTCTCTTCTAACTCCATATAATCTTCCTCATCATTATAAACATCAAAAACAGGTGGAAGATCAAAACGAGTGTCACATTCACCTTCTAAGTGACTAACATCTTCAAATGGATTGAAAACAACCTCCATACCCATCTCTTTTCAGGTTGAAGCTAACCACCAAGATCGTAGCTAGCTCTGATACCACTTGATGTATGCACAGCCCTAAACCAAATCAGAGTGTACTGATCTGGACACACATCTAACGTAAGAATTGCCAAGGATCGAAAACAAAGAAGAAAAGATAGATAAACTTGTGATTCTAGCTAATACAGACACACCACAGCAAGAATAACAGGGGCAAGGACTCGATTACCTCAATGGATACAAACACACCACCATTGAAACAACCAAACTCTACACACACCACTAGGAATGCCTATCCTAGATACAGAAGTAGATTTAACCGGATGAGAGTTTAACGCCACTCACAAACACACAAGAGCAAGGCTCTACTGATTTCATAAACATTCACTCATATTTCATTGGCTTATTTCTAACTATTACAAGGGTGCCTATATAGACAACAAAGCAAACAAGCAAGCTAAGCAAGTAGGTCACTAAACTATCTAATTAGAGGTTTCCTAACAATGAAGTAACTTCCAATCTATCTTAATTGGACAAATTACATACTAATTAAACTAATACATAACGTAGCTATGAAGTATTGAATCAGATGGGAGGCAGCAAGGACCAATCACAGCAAGGCAGGTGGCACCTCTCCATTGGCCCCCTTTAACACACATGGATTCCAATCCGTGGCTTCCAAGTAGAAAACTCACATTGGCTTTCTTTCCCATTCAGCTGGAGCCTTCCTTGATTGTTATATAACATGAGAAAACCGAAACCCAAGTGAAAAGACTAAAGTAACCTTGCTGAAACACAAAAATTCCATGCAGATCAGGTTTGAGCTCCTTATCGCAGAGTCTTATTGAAACGGCTATGTAGAATTCAAATGAACTCCAAATTGCTTGATCTTGGACATTTTGGAAAGCTCATTTACCATACTACAAAAGTCTTCAAGGGAAAAAGTGGAGGAGACGTCGAATTCAAGGTGAAAAGGCCCAAATATTTATTTAAGATCAAAGCTGCCCAGAACAGACTCTTCCCTGACATACCCGGACTGATTGGGCTGTAGAAACTGTCCCTCAAATTCAGTCACGTGAACTTTTTGAGCAGTATAATAGGACTCATTAAGTGAACTAATGGCTTTGGAATCAACCATTTTGGACACCAAATGAGCATGTACGAAGCAAAACACCACAGCTATTAAAACTGTTTTTTTTTTTTTGGAAAACAGCTTATAAAATGCTTTGCTGGGAGTGATCCACACAAGATATGATCCTCAAAATTGGCTGAAAATTATGATAAATTAGGTGGATCATGACTGCCAAAAATCAAGTTAAACGGACTTGAAATGAGGTCTGTGAATTTTTCCCAAAAATCAAGCCAAGGCATGATGAACATACATCATACTCCCATTCCGAGAAAAATTTTGTCCTCAAACTTTAGGATTTTCAAAATACATTAGAAGCACATCAAAACCCCTTTTGTTCTTCAAAAATGCAAAAGAAAATTTGTTGGATCATAGCAACCAAGCTCCAAGTCAGGTAGGGATACTTATAATTCTGTTTAGCACAAAAAAAGTTTTAAAACTTGCTAGACAGAATATTTATCATGCTAAAATTCCTCCAGGATCAAAAACTTTCATTTGCTCTGAATTTTGAGAGGGAAAATGAGCTGGTTTCTTTTTTTGAAAACCAAAGGGACCATGTGCAAAATGGGTTTTTGTAGGTTTAAACAATTGCTGAAACAAGGGCTGATTTAGAAGTTTATAAAACAAAGGCTGGTTTCTTATTTGAAAAACATGAAATAAGGAAAACTTTTCTTCTGCTTGGGTTCTTCTTTGCTATTAAACATCACTTCTTTGTTCTCCATTGAAGTACTTTGCAGCTTGATTGAAATTTGTTTCTCTTCTAACTCCATATAATCTTCCTCATCATTATAAACATCAAAAACAGGTGGAAGATCAAAAGCAGTGTCACATTCACCTTCTAAGTGACTAACATCTTCAAATGGATTGAAAACAACCTCCATACCCATCTCTTTTCAGGTTGAAGCTAACCACCAAGATCGTAGCTAGCTCTGATACCACTTGATGTATGCACAGCCCTAAACCAAATCAGAGTGTACTGATCTGGACACACATCTAACGTAAGAATTGCCAAGGATCGAAAACAAAGAAGAAAAGATAGATAAACTTGTGATTCTAGCTAATACAGACACACCACAGCAAGAATAACAGGGGCAAGGACTCGATTACCTCAATGGATACAAACACACAACCATTGAAACAACCAAACTCTACACACACCACTAGGAATGCCTATCCTAGATACAGAAGTAGATTTAACCGGATGAGAGTTTAACGCCACTCACAAACACACAAGAGCAAGGCTCTACTGATTTCATAAACATTCACTCATATTTCATTGGCTGATTTCTAACTATTACAAGGGTGCTTATATAGACAACAAAGCAAGCAAGCAAGCTAAGCAAGTAGCTCACTAAACTATCTAATTAGAGGTTTCCTAACAATGAAGTAACCTCCAATCTAGCTTAATTAGACTAATTACATACTAATTAAACTAATACATAACGTTGCTATGAAGTATTGAATCAGATGGGAGGCAGCAAGGACCAATCACAGCAAGGCAGGTGGCACCTCTCCATTGGCCCCCTTTAACACACATGGATTCCAATCCGTGGCTTCCAAGTAGAAAACTCACATTGGTTTTCTTTCCCATTCAGCTGGAGCCTTCCTTGATTGTTATATAACATGAGAAAACCGAAACCCAAGTGAAAAGACAGTAACCTTGCTGAAACACAAAAATTCAAAGCAGATCAGGTTTGAGCTCCTTATCGCATGGTCTGATTGAAACGGCTGTGTAGAATTCTAATGAACTCCAAATTGCTTGATCTTGGACATTTTGGAAAGCTCATTTATCATACTACAAAAGTCTCCAAGGGACAAAGTGGAGGAGAAGTCGAATTCAAGGTGAAAAGGCCCAAATATTCCTTTAAGATCAAAGCTGCCCAGAACAGACTCTTCCCTGACATACCAGGACTGATTGGGTTGTAGAAACGGTCCCTCAAATTCAGTCACGTGCACTTTTTGACTAGAATTATAGGACTCATTAAGTGAACTAATGGCTTTGGAATCAACCATTTTGGACACCAAATGAGCATGTACGAAGCAAAACACCACAGCTATTAAAACTGTTTTTTTTTTTTGGAAAACAGCTTATAAAATGCTTTGCTGGGAGTGATCCACACAAGATATGATCCTCAAAATTGGCTGAAAATTATGATAAATTAGGTGGATCATGACTGCCAAAAATCAAGTTAAACGGACTTGAAATGAGGTCTGTGAATTTTTCCCAAACATCAAGCCAAGGCATGATGAACATACATCATACTCCCATTCCGAGAAAAAGTTTGTCCTCAAACTTTAGGATTTTCAAAATACACTAGAGGCACATCAAAACCCCTTTTCTTCTTCAGAAATTCAAAAAAAACTTGCTGGATCATAGCAACCAAGCTCCAATTAAGGTAGGGATACTTGTAATTCTGTTTAGAAAAAAAAAAGTTTGAAAACTTGCTAGGCAGAATATTTATCATGCTAAAATTCCTCCAGGATCAAAAACTTTCATTTGCTCTGAATTTTGAGAGGGAAAATGAGTTGGTTTCTTTTTTTGAAAACCAAAGGGACCATGTACAAAATGGGTTTTTGTAGGCTTAAACAATGACTGAAACAAGGGCTGATTTAGAAGTTTATAAAACGAAGGATGGTTTCATGTAAACTTTTCTTGCTGCTCAGGTTCTTCTTTGCAAATAAACATCACTTCTTTGTTCTCCATTGAAGTAGTTTGCAGCTTCACTGAAATTTGTTGTTCTTTTAACTCCATATAATCTTCCTCATCATTATAAACATCAAAAACAGGTGGAAGATCAAAACGAGTATCACTTTCACCTTCTAAGTGATTAACATCTTCAAATGGATTGAAAACAACCTCTATACCCATCTCTTTTCAGCTGGAAGCTAACCACCAAGATCGTAGCTAGCTCTGATACCACTTGATGTATGCACAGACCTAAACCAAATCAGAGTGCACTGATCTGGACGCACATCTTACATAAGAAACACCAAGGATCGAAAACAAAGAAGAAAAGATAGATAAACTTGTGATTCTAGCTGATACAGACACACCACAGCAAGAATAACAACAGCAAGGACTCGATTACCTCAATGGATACAGACACACCACCATTGAAACAACCAAGCTCTACACACACCACTAGGAATGCCAATCCTAGATACTATCTTCTTCAATCTCTATTCTCTTTCTCTGCGGATTAGTCCACCATGTAGAAGCATACTTTTTCAGTTTTAAGGCTACTAACTTCACCTTATTCTCTTCTGACACCTCCTTCAAGTCAAAAGCCCTCTCTACTGTCTGCAACCAATCTAAGAAAACATCAGGATCGAACTCCCCAGCATACTCAGGTATATCAATCTTGAAATATAACTTCTCTATCCTCATGTCTGATGCATAATGGACCAAGGGTTGATCACATTACACACAATCTAAGGATCTTTAAAAACGAAGATAGGAATCTCCCTTCTCAAAGTTCCAAAGAACCAAAAATGGAATAGAAATGGATGAAAATAATGAACGAATGAATGATTGATGAATGTAGAATGAATGAACGAATGAATGGACGAATGATGGATGATTTTGAATGAAATGGATGATGAATGTATCTTGTGAATTAACACTTTAGACGTTGGAATGTAAGGTAGAAACAATGAGAATGCAATTGAAGAATTCAAACGATTCAAAGGAAACTCACTAAGAATGATAGAATGATAATGGCTCTTTGAAGAATCTTGGAGGATACAGCCACACCACCTTCAAGAATGCTTCAAATCCCTCCTATCACCACCAAGGACGCCAACCTTGGATAGAAGAAGGGGATAGTTCTCGTCCTCCCTTAAGAGAAACGAAGAGAAACTAGCACAAGGCTAGAGAGAACAACACATCATGTGTTTGGTTTGTATTTGATATATGATTGAATGAATTAATACAATGGCACCCTAGGGGGTCTATTTATACTACTCTAGGACCCCTTGGACGTGTACCTAGGGTTCAAGAAACCAAGAATCAACTACTACATCATATATCCTATTTATGACATCATAAACTCTAAAATACAACTCTAGAAAGAAATTGCTATAACTCCTTCAATACTTGTCCGTTTTCAAAGATTCAAAAACCATTGGAAAGCTTATTGAAGGATCTCCAATCTGTCTTTTGATGATTTCCTCAATAGACATATGGATCTAGAATTATAGAGCAAAATATCAAACTGTACTTGATGGAGTCTTTTGCTGCCGTGAGAGATGACTTCTCAATAAGGACTTGAGAATGATTTAAGCTCATTGATGTCCTCCAAATGTGAGAGTAACTCCATATAAGCTTAGAAGTGTGAGGACTAAGCTTAGAGTACCTTCAAGGTCCTTTACGCCTTCTTCCTTGATAAACCCAAGACGACATTTGTAGCTTCAAACTGGATTAAGGTCCTTGTTGCTAGACCTTGATGTATATAGCTAGTACATAACACTTCTTCTTCCTTGTTTTCCTTCCTTCTTTATAAGATGTCTTCCCATATGTGTTATTGACATCACGTCTCTTGTTCCTTCTTATGAGTTTACAACTTCTTTTCTTGAATGCCTTGAAATCATCATAGATTCCTTTGATGCTTGACTTGAACTTCCACTTTCTTCCAAATTTTCTCATGACTAATCCAATGACATCATGGAACTTCAAATCTCGTTTCTTCATGGAGAATGTAGGAACCTCTTATAACTTCTCAACTTCAAAGTATAGATTCACAAGCTTGTAACTCATGATGAAGACAATAGTAAGACTTCCTTGAATCCATGGTACTTCAACCTTAGAATTCAGGCTTTCATCTCCATATAGCATAGAAGGATTGCAAATATCACAAGATTGTAACGTTTGCTCAATGTCAACGATCATGTTTGGCCAGAAATAATACTCCTTCATCTTGTAATACGTATTGAGAAGACCCAAATGATCAAAAGAACTTCCATGCACTTCCATGATTAAGAAGTCACGAATTCCACTCCTTGGAATACACAATTGATTCCCTTTGAAAAGAAATCCATGATTAATATGGAAGGGTTGTTGATGATGTTTCTCACATACCTTGAATACTTATTTAAAATCATCATCATCTTCATATAACTCCTTGATATATCCAAGCTCAAGTAATTTTGAATCAAACATGTATCTCCTCGTTAGAAAACTTCCTTTAGTCAAAGGACTTGCTTCCTCCAAGTGACTTGATTTTGATGAACAAATCTAGTACTTCATCTCAAAGTATAATGATGGCTTGATCTCCTTATCATATGAAGCATACTCCAATACTTTGTAAGAATCACGAAGCTTAAGGATGAATCCTCCATGATAATAATCCTTTTGCTCAAATATCCTCATGATAACAACAAGTATGAATGCAAAGCCATAAGCATGAAGCTTCTCCTTTTCTCCAATTAGTATATCACCAAAATAATCCATGGGACAACTTCCTTGAGATAGGACTTCACCTTTCTCAACTCCATTTGTAATGAACAAATATGATGCGAGAATAGGAAATAAAAGAATATGATGATCTTTAGCATCCTCTAAGAGACATAGTACCTCAAGTGTAGATGTAAGTATGGATCCTTCTTGAATAGTTCTTTTCTTCCTTTTGTCCACTTGAATTACTCCATTTGATGAGATATGTTGAGATAGCTCATTCTTGGACGAGAGGTAAGAACAATTCTCCAAGTACTTCTCCAATTCTCCTTGTGGCTCCTCATGCTTTGTCATGATCAAGACTAACTCCAAAGGATTTACATACTCCTTTCTACTTCTACTACATACAAAAATGTTTTTAAAGTATACAAATACAATCTTTTTACATTGTAATGGTACATACTCTTTCAAAATATGTTGTATACTACGAGAATCAAAGCCGTTGTTGTAGTTATCCACGAATTGAGCTTGATCCCAAAGAAATAAGTGAGAGAGGTCACTTGTTGATGGTGCTTCTCTTTCATCCAAATATTCACAAATGAGAACAAGTGATGGCATTGGATCTTGATCCTTTATAGGCTCACGGTTTCCAACCTCCATTGGTGTAAGAATGAGACTCCTTGGTTCTTCAAATTCATGATACTTATTCTCCATAAGTGTCATAAGAATGCTTTGACCCTCCTTGAGCCGTGAAACACAAGGTGGTAATAAGGACGCCTCTTGGAGCTTGATACTCCTATCATACAACTTTGTTTCTTCCAACAAAGTATTACAAGAATCCATAGAAGTAATATTACAATACAATGAATCTTTGCAAATATTGTAAAAACAAAGACTTACTAAACTTCTTGGATCAAAATGAATGTCCTTGTCATGAAGTGAATGACTGTGTGAATAGCTCTCCATTTGTAATGTTTGGACACTTGTTGTAGTAAGGCCAATATCATTGCCATGGTCCTTATCAATGTCAATGCTAGCGTCAAGATCCCCATAGATGGCACTACTTCCTCCTTCTTGGAACAATCAACACATCTTATCGCGTTGCTCTTCTTCATTCACGCCTTCCTCCTCATACAATGGGTTGACATATACTCGAAACTCATCATTATTATCCTCATACAAGGAATTGTCATACACCTTAAACTCTTCTTTAGGCATGCTACCAACTACATTAGCTTCCTCATTCATGCCAAGGTTATCACATACTTCATGAGCATCCTCATACACGTCAAATACAGCAAATGATTCACTTTCAACTTCTAGTTGCTCATAGGATGAACTTACAACATGATCAAAACTTTGACAAGATAGACTTGTACTTTGGTCAATGATTTCCTCGTCTTGGACAATGGGAATGGGGAGGTTTATGGGCTGTTTTGAGGAGCTTTGGATAGTAGGTGTGAGGTGGGATGGGGGATGATTTTGTGGAGTTTGTGTGTGTGTACGGGTTTTGTCCAAGAGTTCTTTACTCTTTACTTCAACATAATAAGCTAAAGAACTTAACTCTTCCAAGTTTGTGTAAGGTTGATTTACAACAACATGTCGAATGTAATCATTAAGACCAAGAGAGTAACATACCAAAACTCGTTGATCATTCTCCTTAAGGCCATACTTCCATAATAGCCGCCTGAATTCTATGGTGTATTCAACCACATCCTTGCTCCCTTGCTCCATTCTTGAAAGTTTGTTGATGTAGTCTCCTGTGTAATTGAATGGTTCGAACTCTTCTTGAAATTTATTCCCACTCTTCTTGTTGGAACGTTTACTCCATGCATAAGGCGCTTCATATTCAACTTCATACGAACATACCATACGTGAACTTGCGCTTCTTGATCCCTTTGGAAGGATCCCAAATTCTTCCATTTGTTGGTGAGATCATCAATTTATTGCTCCAAGCGTTGTAATTCACGTAGAGAACTCATGCTAGATCTTTTGCAAGCCATAGAATATGAATCTTGATACAAAAAGATCACAAGAAACTTGCAAAACAATGGGGTTAGATTGTAGGGACGAGAAGGGGGGTGTGTTTAGGTGCGGATTGTGTTTGGGCTATGGGTTTTTTTGTGGAGCTAATGGTTCTTTATGAATTCTTGATGAATTCTTGATGAATTCTTGGAAGAACTCGTGGGTGGCGTGTGATGGAGAGATGGTAGGAACGTTTTGTGATGGAAAGTTTTGTAGAAAAATGGTTCAAGAACTAAGAGAATCAAACTCCTAAGCTCTGATACCAATTTTGATGCATAATGGACCAAGGGTTGATCACATTACACACAATCTAAGGATCTTTAAAAACGAAGATAGGAATCTCCCTTCTCAAAGTTCCAAAGAACCAAAATTGGAATAGAAATGGATGAAAATGATGAACGAATGAATGATTGATGAATGTAGAATGAATAAACGAATGAATGGACGAATGATGGATGATTTTGAACGAAATGGATTATGAATGTATCTTGTGAATTAACACTTTAGACGTTTGAATGTAAGGTAGAAACAATGAGAATGCAATTGAAGAATTCAAACGATTCAAAGGAAACTCACTAAGAATGATAGAATGATAATGGCTCTTTGAAGAATCTTGGAGGATACAGCCACACCACCTTTAAGAATGCTTCAAATCCCTCCTATCACCACCAAGGACGCCAACCTTGGATAGAAGAAGGGGATAGTTCTCGTCCTCCCTTAAGAGAAACGAAGAGAAACTAGCACAAGGCTAGAGAGAACAACACATCATGTGTTTGGTTTGTATTTGATATATGATTGAATGAATTAATACAATGACACCCTAGGGGGTCTATTTATACTACTCTAGGACGCCTTGGACGTGTACCTAGGGTTCAAGAAACCAAGAATCAACTATTACATCATATATCCTATTTATGACATCATAAACTCTAAAATACAACTCTAGAAAGAAAATGCTATAACTCCTTCAATACTTGTTCGTTTTCAATGATTCAAAAACCATTGGAAAGCTTATTGAAAGATCTCCAATCTTTCTTCTGATGATTTCCTCAATAGACGTATGGATCTAGAATTATAGAGCAAAATATCGAACTGTACTTGATGGAGTCTTTTGCTGCCGTGAGAGATGACTTCTCAATAAGGACTTGAGAATGATTTAAGCTCATTGATGTCCTCCAAATGTGAGAGTAACTCCATATAAGCTTAGAAGTGTGAGGACTAAGCTTAGAGTACCTTCAAGGTCCTTTG
Source organism: Portulaca oleracea (assembly GCA_029582165.1). NCBI lineage: Eukaryota > Viridiplantae > Streptophyta > Magnoliopsida > Caryophyllales > Portulacaceae > Portulaca > Portulaca oleracea. Next base: position 30,367,285 of record CM055880.1, on the reverse strand, counting down.
TAACTTCAAACTGGATTAAGGTCCTTGTTGCTAGACCTTGGTGTATATAGCTAGGCAAATATACATCACTGTCTTCCCTTCTTTCCTTCATCTCACTGTTTTCTTCTGGTTCACTGATCCTAGGTGATCACCTAACTCTCCTCCTTCTGTGTGTAGGCCTAGGACCTCGACCTCCTCTTCTTGTCCTACTAAAAGGGTTCTCACCTTCTCCCTCCTGCATCTCTTCATCAGTCTCTCTATTAAGCTCATTTCTATACAATCTCATATAATACAACTACTCACTCAAAAATTTCATTTTTTGCTCTATTTCTTCCTTTTCTTTCAAGGTCAGCTCCAAGACTTCCTGAGGTGTTCTACTAGTTCCGATCATTTCAAATGACTACAAACAATATAATCCAAAATAGAACACAATGCTCTCATACCAAGATGATATATGCTAGCTCAAAAGATCAGAGTATTGAGCTAGAATGCACCATACAATCACTCACACACAACTGGATGCTTGTAAACAATAACTGATTAAAAGCGACTAGCTGGAATAGATGACAACCCAACAAGGAAAATAAAAGATAGACTTGCTTACAGTTGATACAAGCTCACCACAACTGCAATCAACGGCAACTAGACTCTCACATTCATGCTCTTAGAGACACACCAAAGCACAGATGATCAAGCACAGCTGACAGTTGTTGCATTCTTGCCAATATCCAGTGACAGGAGCTGATTTAAGCAAGGGTTGAGAGTTATAGGATACTCACAAACATTCAGAGGTTCTAAGACACTCGAGAATACTATTGAGTAAACATTGATGATCTTTCATTGCTTAGGAACTCATAATACAAAGACTATAAGCAGTTTGATTAGCAGCTTCTTAACATAAGCTAATCTGCCTAATCTCCCTGACTTAATCTAACTTTCAAAGCTTAGAAGTAATATAGCTGATTACATCCTAATCTAACTAAGATGATCTCGAGTGCAATTTATTAAAAAAATAAAAGAAAACACAAGCTAAGTTCTGATTGGGCTAAATGCCAAAAGGGTGGCAAAATGAACCAATGAGAAGCTTTCCTGTCTAAGGGGGTAAATACGATGTTACTGAGGTAATTTCCCACGTAATCACTAACCTGGATGTAATTTCAACATGTTAATAATAAGCTGGAATGACCAAAATAACCCTTATGGACATATAACAAAAGACTTAGCCTCAGAACTGAGGTTCTGGAAAAACAGATAACAAACAATCCTGTTAGGATTGTCTGTTCTGTCACTTGAAACTTGCTGATGCCATGCTCGAACATGTTGGGACTTGACTTGGATTTGAAAATGGCATGACATAGAATAAAAAACTCCTAGGGAACCTTGGCTGATTCTTCCTCAATCAATAGATATGACATTGAGAAAGACTGTTGCTTGGACTGTTGTTGCTGAGAACTGGATTTGGTCTGAATAACCAATGTTGATAGGCTGAGTGGCTGAAGGTGCCAAGACTTGTTTCACAACGGTGTAACAAGCTTGGATAGATACTGTGGATGACTTGGTGGCTGCTGGGGGTGCTGTGAACCTCATTCTGGGTGATTGGACTCCTGAGTGACATACTGCTTCTGATGGGATTTGGAAGCCTGTTGTTTCTGCTGGAGATGCTTCCTTAGCTCTTGAGTTTGATGAATCAACATAGTCTCCTTCCTGTGCTGCTGCTGAGAGTGCTGTTGAAGTTCCTTTGGATGCCTCCTTTGTTGATGAAGTTGTTGCTGCTTGCTGTTCTTCATGTTGGTCTCCATCAATCCTAGGAGAGCCCAAGACCAAGCTATTCTCGTCCAAGAGAAGTCAAAGGTCACGTTGAAAGGCCCAGTTCAAAGCCCAACGTGTTCTCATTTTTATCATTTTAGGTTTGAATTTCACGGTTTTTGTCTTTTGGATGTAACTTTTACATTTATAGCTTTTAAGTGTTTTTAGTGTGATTTATATTATCGTCATAGTATTTAAGTCATGTAAGATGCCAAGTAAGTTATAAACTTGAGCATCAACTCATAGGAGTCTAGTAGGAGTCTAGAGTAGTCTAGAATGTTCTAAGATGTTCTAGAAGGAGTGTGTGTGTGTGTTTTAGGCGTGTGATATAGTTGCTTTGGCGCCAAGATTAGTTCTCCTAGATGAGGTTGGCTTATTTTGTAACTAATCCATATTGGATTAGGAAAGCCAAGTCCTACTAGGATAAGATTGATGTAACTAACTCCCCTTAGGATAAGGAGTCCTAATCTAAGGAGGAGCTAGCATAGTGTAGACACCGGGATTTTGACGCATAAAATAGTACAAAGATAAGAGCGGAAGAAATAAAAGAAGTTCGATAAGTACATGCATTTTACATGTATTTTGGTCACCTAAAATCACATGCATGATCACATGTGGTCCATCCTAGCTACATGTACATTTTTTTATGTAAAGATGAAGCATTCAAACCATACAAGCAAGAACCAAAGGTCGCGAGATCGAATCTTCACAAAAGCACTCAAAAACAACTCTCATAAGCTAAATAAACATGAGCTCATTCCGTCTAGTGTGACGCTGCAGTTCCCTAGGTTGCTTGACTTTGCACTCCACCGTCCATGCATGCATGGACGAGATGGGTTCCTCCCCCCTGGCGTAGTGGTTGGTCGGCCTTGGTGACTCCGCCACATGTGGTCAATTGACCACGTGTCACCGACCGTGCTAGGTGAGCTCCCCTTTTCTGCTTTGGTATTATGCATCCATCCGCAGACTACGAGGTAGTGTATGTATGTTCATGAGTGCATACTACCTCCTTCTACTATAAATAACACCCTCTTCTTCAAGCTAAGGGCACTTCATCACATTCTCATTCTTACTCACCAACTCACTCATCATCTATCCCTCTCTACTCATTCTCTAATCTCTTTCATAATATCTCCATTTATCATACTTCTTATCTCATATTCATCTTTAATTCATCTCTTACTCTATCCATCCTCTATTCTATCCTACTTTCCATCACCTATCCTACCATAATCTTCACTATTCTTCCACCACAAAAAGCCTAAATACGTATCCTACCTTTATTTATCCCAAACTCCACAAAAAAAACTAGCCTAAACACAACTCATAATCACAAAAAAGCTTTCTTATTCCCCTCTTTCTACTTCCTCTTCTTATCATCTTTTTCCACCTTTTTCTATCATCCTTTTGCCATTTGGAGAGGAAAGTTTCAAGGCATCAAGGAGGATTCATCAAGCACCAATAGGCTAGGCAAGGATTTTTCCCACAAAGTAGCAATGTAAGCTTTTAAGTGTTCCTCTTTTCTTGTAAATAAGTGTATTTGTGATTTTTTTTATCTTATATGTCACATTCATGTTGCATGATTCAATGAAATAATTCTATAAAGTACTCATTCATTTCCCTTCCAAACTTTATCAAAAGCACATTTTAAACTTTTAGTAGAGTCTTTCCTTTTGTGAGAGGCGAACTCTTAAAGATTACTTTTCGAGTTCGTAGCTTTACCCCCGAATCCATTCTTGGGTTTCGCAGGCGGAGTCTTTCTTTCTTTCTTTTCTTTCGGTTTTGTCTTGGCTTTTCCCTTAAAAAGTCTGGTGGCGACTCCCATTTCGATCCAAAACACATCGAGGATTGCATAAACTATGGTTAACATGGTTTTACAATGTATCGATGCAACTTTAGGGTTTCTTTCTTATATTTCTAAATAATATTTGCATAAATCGCTTTCTTCCAAGCCTAGCATTTGAATGAGCAAATTGGGTTTAATTTAGAAGAGTTTGGAACAAGTGGGTGTTCATTCTTAAAGGTTTAATTCAATGACTCATAAAATGCATAAGTAAAGGGAAAGTGATTTTACAAAATATTATTAATGAAATGTATGATTGATTTCCTTAAAGAGTTTTCAAAGGTTAAACCCCAGCACAAATCACTGAATCATCCCCCCATCCAACGTGGATGGTCGGAAGCTTGAACGGCGAGGAAAAATGTCCACAGGATTTTTGGCGACTCCAATGGGGAGTTTTCTTAAAGTGGGTAAAACTTGAAAAAAGTTTGTGTGCTTTAAAAATTTTGGAAGGAAAATGCATTTTTACTTTATATTATGAAGTCATTCTTTTTAGGCATAATGCATTGCATATACTGGGGCACTCCCTAGACATGTAATATGTCGTAGGAGCACGTAAATCGGCGGTATTAGGTTCTTTCTTAACCACAAAAATAACCCATGGGAAGCCAGACCGACCATACTCAATTGGTGCATTTACACCGAGAGAGCATTTGTTGGTTTTATTCAGTCCTTTATGATACCTGCATTCCGGTAATTAAATAAAAAAAACGGAATAGAAAGAAGGATCGTCGGTCTTGTTAATCATTATCTTTGTCCGCATGGCAGTCAACATGGCTCGAACTAAGTCTAGGTCGGTAGCCCAAATTACGGATTCTCCTTAAAATAGTCGGCATGTGGATGGGGCCCAACCGAATTGAGAAACACTGATTTGTGCTCCTCACTTGGGCTTGATTCGCCATGCTTGACTTTATTCGACCTATTGTAATGATTGGTTGTCCTTAGGGCTAAAAATCTGACTAATAAATCAAACAAAGTTAGTAGATAAAGTTTTAGACTGCATATATAACAATCATCGGTCTCGAGTATTCGAATTAATTATTGAATCCATCATACTTATGACCGTCCCGTGGTTAGGCCCAACCATATTGGATTTAACAATTAAGTCCATAAACAAATTACAACTCGCTTGTTGTTAGTTTTATCCAGTCATTTACAATATCCACTTTCCTAGAAAAATATAATAAAAAAATGTATAGAAAGAGTAGGTTGTAAGTCATGTTGATCAATATTCTAGCCCGCGTAGTAGTCACTATGGCTTGAGTTAGACTAATAAATTTTCCGAGTTACAGATTCTCCTTAAAACGGTTGGCGTGTGGATTGGGCCCATCTGAATTGAGAAACACTGACTCGCAATTCCTTATTTAGTCCTGATTCGCCATAATTGACTTTATTCGACCCTTTATAATGATCGGTTGTCCTTAGGATCTGTATAGAGTTAGGTCTGTAAAGTAGACTATGTGTTTGTGCATGTGCATGTGTATGTGTCTGTGCATGTGTATGAGTTTATGCATGTGTATGTGTATGCGTATGCGTATGCGTCTGTGCATGTGCATGTGCATGTGTATGAGTTTGTGTCTGTGTATGTCTCTGTGCATGTGTATGAGTTTGTGCATGTGTATGTGCGTGTACATGTGTATGTGTATGTGTTTGTGTATGTGTTTGTGTGTGTGCATGTGCATGTGTATGTGTATGTGCATGTGTGTGTGCATGTATGTGTGTGTATGTGGTTGTGCATGTGTATGTACGTGTGCATGTGTATGTGTGTGTGTGTGTGTATGTGTATGTGCATGTGCATGTGTATATGTCTGTGCATGTGTATGTGTTTCTTGTGCCACGAGTTTTAGTTTGTCGAGACTTTGCCACGTGTTTAAGTCTTTGTTAGGGTTTTGTTAACACATGCATTGAGTCTTTCTTAGGTTTTTGTTAATATGTGTTTAAGTCTTTGTTAGGGTTTTATTAACACGTGCCTTGAGTCGTTATTAGTTGTAAATACATGTTTGAGTGTGTTGAGTCTTAGTTAGGCGTAAATATGCATGCTTAAGTTTATTTACTCTTTTTTTTTAGGTGTAAATATGTGATTGTCTGTTGAGTCTTGATTAGAGTCGGACCTAATTTTGAGGTATTGGCTTGGTCCGCGAAATAATTGTTGGGTTTGAGAAGAAATGAATTTATAAACTAGGTTAATTAACCTTAAGTTTTATGGCCGACATGGTTGTGAGGCCCATCCGTTTTAAAGGTTAATTGGCCTTGATTATCGATTTATTTTAACTCACCTTTGATGGTTTTATTTGGCCCTTCTTAGTATTCTCTTATTTTGTGTCCAAAGAAAATGATTAATGTATTGTTCTAGCCCGCATAATAGACACATGGTTTGAGAAAATAAATTTATAAATTCGAATATTAAGTCTAAAAACAAAATCCATAGTCTGTTTGTTAAGCCCATCCATGGTGGATTTAATAATTGAGTTTATAAGTCTGTTTTAACTCACCTTTTGATGGCTTTATTCGGTCCTTTATAGCATCCACTTTCCTCAAGTTAAATAAATAAATATGTTGGGTCTTAAACAAAAAAGAGTGTGTAAATAAAAGTCAGTCTGTTAGTGTGTCGGGCATTATTCTAGTCCGCATAATAGCTAATTTAGCTTGAGTTAACACAAGTTTGTTAGTTCAAGTGACGGATTCTCCTTCAAACGATCGGCTTGTGGTTTAAGCCCATCCGAATTGAGAAACACTCACTTGCACTTTCCAACTTATGTCAACTCGCTATGTTTGACTTTATCCGGGCCTTTCTAATGTTCTTGTTGTAAAAAAGTGTTCTAGTATGTCTCAGAGTTGTATAGAAGTTAGGCATCCCTGAGTCAGTAAATAGGTGTCTTACACGTTAAGGGGTATCATGTGTGGTCTAGTAAACTCAAGTTATGCGTAAGTCTTTGTTTTAGAGTCTGCATGTAAGTGTCTTGCATACTTATAAGGGGTCTTATATAGGTGTATAGGGCGTGCAAACCCAGGTCATGGTTGAGTCTTTGTGTTAGCGTCTGCATGTAAGTGTCTTGCATTCTTTAGAAAGTTTTATGTAAAGGTCTAGGATGAGTCTATGTGTTAGTGTCTGCACGTAAGTGTCTTGCATTCTTTAGAAAGTTTTCATGCTAGGTCTAGGTCATAGGCAAGTCTTTTCTTGAGTCAATATACGTCTATCGCTTTTAGAAAGTTCAATATAAACCAAGATCAGGGGTAAGTCCTTGAGTCATTGTGCAAGTGTTTTTCATTCTGTAAGAATCCACATATAGGGTTTAGGTCCTGCAAATCATAAGTGAGTCGTTGAGTCATTTCTCGGGTTAGCACGTAAGGGTCTTTCAGTCATTAGAGAGTCGCATGTAAGGCCCGTGTCATAGGTGAATGTTTTCTTAAGTCAATGTGAGTTTGTCTTTTTTAGAAAGTCCAAAGTAAAACCCATGCCATGGGTGGGTCGTTAGGTCATTTCTTGAGTCAGCAGGTAAGTGTCTTCATTCCTTAGAAAATCTTATATAGGGTCTAAGTCATAGGTAAGTTATTCTTTTGAGACGCTATGTTTTGTATTTTTTCTAGAAAGTTCATTGTAAACCCATGTCGTGGGTGCATCTGTGTCTAGAGTGGTCATGTAGATATCTGTCTTTTGTTTAGGAAGTCCAGCGTATACCCATGTCATGGGTGAGTCTTTTCTCATATTGGCATATCATGTGAGTGTCTCTCATTCTTTAAGAGGTCTAATGTAGGTCCATGTCATAGGTTAGTCTTTAAGGGTCAGCAAGAAGACATTTGCATTTTAGGAAGTCTCATGTAGATTTGGGACATGCAGACCCATGTCGTGCCAAGTCTTTTTATTGAGTCGGCATATAGAAGTCCTGCACATAGAAGTCTTGCATCCTAGAAAGACCCATGTAGGTCAATCAGCATAGTCAAACCCATGTCTTGGTTGAGTCTCTCTCGAGTCAGCATATAAGCATCTTTCATTTTTAGGAAATCCCATATAGGTCATTTAGGTCATACATGCATTAGGATGGGTTTTTCTTCATTTACTTAGTGTCAAGTCAAGGTCAAGGCCTGAGCCAACAATAAATGGAATTTGGGATGACTTGAAATTTTGCAACTAAAACAGATCCGGGGACATGACACAGAGAATTGTTGAACTTTGAAGAATACGATTGAGGACATGATCTGGTTAGGGAACTGCCCCCACCAAAAGTAGTACACGGGGTCAGATAGAGCATGGATTCCCCATACGAAGACAAATCCGGAGGGCACATTATCAAAAGAAGCTTTAGAGTTAGCTATATTCCTAGTTGTCAAGCATTTTGCTTCTGAAGACTGTTAGAGTTGAGAGTCAGTTCTTAATTCATTGATCGAATTCAGTTGCTCTTGTTGCTATTTGTTCAAATAGAATTTCGTCCTTGTATTTCTGATTTGAGTTGAAAAGTTCTCTTGTCCATTCCCCATCCTTACAAACCAAGTCTGGCGAACTCATCTTCTCTTATCCTTCCATCTTTGTCATATGCCTCATTCTCATCCCTTCATTTCTTGAATCCAAGGTTAGAGAGATAGAGAAAAGAATTCAAAAGGAAAAAAAGGATAAAAAAAAAGAAGAGAGTGAAAAACTATAGAGTGACCGGTTTGAAAACCTCATTAAGGTAAATCGAGCAAAAGGAGAGAATAAAATTGATGAGAGAAGTCAGCCTGCGTTCCCATCCAACGGGCTGAGCAAAAGGAGAGAATATTGTCAAGAAAGACCAAGTCCAATAACCTCTCTAAAGTGAACACTTCTCATTAGAAATGTCGCACCTTAACCAAATGTGCCGAGGACAGGGGGCTTCCACCTCACATTCATTTCACCAACCACATTAACCTCGTCTTTTCATCCAATCTTGACCTACCACTTACTACCAATCGTTTACATGTCTAGCCTTTTCCATTAAACCTCAACCTATTCAAAACACTTTCATTCATTAAACCAAAAGGTGTGTTATGACTAAAGGAGAATAGGAGACAACCCATGAAGGAGTTCGGAAAAAGAGATTCAAAAGAAAAGAGAAGAGTTTAAAGGGATAGAAAAAAGTTAGAGCAAAAAAAATGTGACAGGAAAGAAAAAAAATTGAGAGAGATAGCAAAAAAAAGAAGGAAAGGGAGGAAAGCAAAAAAAAGAAGAAAAATAAAAGAGGAGGAAGAAAAAAAAAAGAAGAGGAAAGAGGGAGAATAAGAAACTAGAAGGCGGAAATAAGAGCCATGCACACCAGAATAATCCTATTGATCTCAAACCTTCACCTCATCATCCATAACCCATATATGAACCATGAACCCTTCAAAACCATCTTTTTAGCCATTACGCCTCCCTCGATGCACTACCCATATATGAGCCGAATTTCTTCTCTTTTATAGGATATATTTGCTTGTTTTAACCCCTATTTATATATTAGATATAATGATTTGGTGTTTTGTAGGAAAATAAGGAGTTAGAAGAAGTTTGGGCTTAATTGAAGGTTTTTAGGGAATCCCGAGCTATTTCCCTAGTCAAACCAAGTCAACCCGAGCTGAAAGCCGAGTCAAACCAAGTCAACCCGGGCCGAGAGCTGAGGCGAAACCGAAGTCGGAAATTCCATGTCAAGATTGGCGCAAAACAGGGGAACGGTACAGACTCAAAGGTTTGAAATACGTGTGCCTTCACACTTTGGGTCATAGCTCCTTCGTTACAACTTCGATTGGTCTCAAATTGTGGGAGCTTAAAGTACACACTAAGAGTTTTCCATCGATATCTTACGGGTCTAAAACGGAGTTCGGATAAAGAAGTTATCCGCGTTTGAAGTCGGCAGGGAAAAGCTGCCCAGAAACGCTGCTCGCCCGAGCAGCAACATGGCTCGCCCAAGCAAGGCCACTGTCTCTCCTGCGACATAATGCTGAGGAACGATGAATGCTGCGGCCAAAAGTGCTACTCGCCCGAGCGACACTATGGCTCGCCCGAGCCACTCTGTCTGAGGAAAATCTGACGCGCGTGCTGTGATTTATTTCTAGGGTTTTGGGCTGTATTTCTCCTTCTTCTATAAATACCCACTTGTATTAATCAAAGTTTTATCAATTAGCCTAGGTAGTTTAGGAGTAGAATTAGATTTATTGCTCTCCTTTATTTGCTTTAATCTCTCTTTAATTGTTCTTCAAGTTTTCAATTGTTCTTCATTGTTCTTCAAGCTTTCTTTGATTTCTAGCATTTGTATTCAAACTTTCTCAAGCTTTCTCAATCTCTCTCGAGCTCTCTCTTGTCTTCATTGAAGTGTTTTACAAGCTTTCTCTCTCTCTCTCTCTCTCTCTCTCTCTCTCTTTGTCTCTCCTTTCAAATGCCATTGTTGACTTGTTTTCCAAGGTTTCTAGTCTTAGCCACAATCAACTCCATTTTTAGTGGGGAGGAGGATCAAGGAACTCCAATTCTACTTACTAATTAGAATTTGGGGAATTCTTGGTAATCCAAACCACAATTTCTTGTTTGTTCGGAAGTGTAGATTGAAGGTTTATTGAAGATTAGTCATGGATGGTATAATTTCTCGTTCCCAATTTCGTTGTTCATTCATTGTCATCACTCATGCCTTTTAATCACTTTCATCCTTAAGTGCTTCCTTTATTGCTTTCCTTTAATTGCTTTCTATATTATTATCTTGTCTAGATTAGTTTATTGCTTTCTTTACATAATTTACCGCTTTCCGCAATTGTGAGAAAAACCCCTTTACACAAACTGATTCCCTTAAATCAAGCCTAACACCCATCCTTGTGGACCGACAATCCTTACTTATAAAACCACAAAAACTACAACCGAACAATGGCGCCGTTGCCGGGGAGGGCGTTATTTGGTAGATTAAGCTATTGGTTTGTGTGTTCATAGTTTATTGCTTTCTTGATTATGCTAGAAAAATGTAGCGAAAAAAAATTGAATATCGAAAAAAAGTTAGAAAAGAAAGAAAAAAAAATAGAAAAATAGAAAAATAGAAAAAGACAGTTATGGCTAGTCCTCGATTCGCCCAATTTGAGCATGAAGCATTTTGGAAATATTTTGCTAGATTACATGATTACCGTGCTCAATGTGAATTGTATGGTATCTTTTATGATACATTAGACATGTTGGGAATTGCTTATGAGGGTATAAATTATGAAACTCGTAATCTCTTCAATTTTTATGGGTTTTCTAATTTAGGTGAAGATTTTGCTTGGGAATTTATTGAATGGTTGTCTATAGACTCTTATGAATTTGGGCACAGAAATGCTATTCCTAGTGTCCACCCTTCTTATTGTGCACCACCCTCCGAGACTTTAGCCATACCATATCAAGAATACCACCAAAATCCTTATGATCAATCTAGTGGTGGGGAGTATATGGAAAATTTTTGTGAGACTTTGCCTGAACAATCATGTGAATACCCCGTGTATGTTGATGATCAATCTTATAGTGGGGATTATGTGGAAAACTGCTATGATCTTCCCCAACGTGTCGATGTTGAGTCTCCTTCCGTGTGCTACTTGTGTGATTCGCCGTACCATAGTTCTAATTCTTGTTTGAAAGATAAAATGGAAGCTACCTTGAGTGCAGGAATGGATAAATTGTGGGCAAAAACGAATGAGTTGATGCGTGGATTTTTCCATGAATTGAATCATAGGGTAGAAACTCCTTCTTCACAAATGGTTGATTTGAATGTTGAAGTAGATCACTCATCATCTTTTAGTCCTGAAATGCAAGTTGATTTTTCTATGTATGATGAGGATGATGACTATTATAACCGACCATGCCTTGGATTACTTAGTGATTCCTTAGCTCTAGCCCACCTAGTGAGCATGAGGAACATGATGATTTTGTGTGTGACGAGGTAGAAATTGATGAAAACATGCTAAATGATAAACCATTGTCCACACCATTGTCCATGCCTTTGTATGAAGAAAAAGTTGAGTTTATTCAATGCCATGATGCTTGTGATGTAATTGAGCGTGGTCTTGTTGAGAGTGAAATTGAATCTGTTGTGATTGAATGTATTCTTAATACTGAGTTATTCACTTTCATTGAGGATCATTGCATTAGTGAGGCATTAGCTACCCTTGTATGTGACTCCATTGATGTGCAATCTTGTGATGATGAGCTTGATTCTTTGGGATCGATCATGATTGTTTGAACTTGGTTGTTAATGATTATGCTTTTGATGATGACATGCTTTATGACTCATTCATTATGAGTTATGACCCGAAGCCTTCCACTTTCACTTTTGATGTTGTTTTGAATGATGCACCTTTGTCTTTTGATGTTGATAGTTCTTCTAGTGAGTCTGAAATTGATGAAGATGAAGATGTGCTTGTGTGTGATGTTGGGAGTGTTATGATGTGGTCTAACCCTTTGTTTTCCGTATCACCTATTGACGATTATGATGATTATGTGGATGAGAGTGGTGATTTGGAATTTATGATTGATGAAAATTGCATGAAAATTGAGTTTGAACCATTGTCTGCATCTAAGTCTTCGCATGAGCATATTCATGATTGTGTTGTATTGCCTCTTTCTGTTGATTTGCATACCCAATTTCCATTTATGAGTCAATGGGAGGATCCATTTGTAATGTCTTCTTTCACTATGCCTAGGATAGTCTTGTATATTCATGCATTTCATCATTTCTATGACTTTTCTAAGGCATTTGATAAACTTTTAAGTGCACTAATGTTTGTTGATGTGCTGTTGCGAGTGTGCTCTTACCACCACCATTCTGAGATGCATGAGAGAATGCATGATTTGTTACTCTGGGCGTTGAATGGTTCTGACTTGGTTCCCGATATCGGGAGGTGAGAAGGAATGATTTCTTGATAGAACACCTTCTAGGTAATATCCTTCCTCACCTTTTGTGTATATTTAGTGAGTCGGTTTTCTTTTCTTCTTTTATTTTATTTTTGTGTGTGTCTTTTTCTTTTATTTTGGGGTGCTTGCTTACCTACTTCTATTTTTCCATTTTGAGGACTCGACAACCTCTTTGTGTTGGAGTGGGAGGGTAGTTTCTTAGTTCATTAGTCCTTAGTGTCTTGTATAGTTTGTTTTTCTTTTTGATCTTGCATGTGAACCATCATACATAGTATGTTTTTCTTGTTTATTTATGACCTATGTGTGATGTTCTTTGGATCGTGGATCGAGTGCTTTTATTGAAGATTATGAGGTAACCTCTTTCCACCCTCTCTTTATGTGTACAAGTTTTGATTCGCACGCATTGCGTGCATCTATTGTTATATTTATTTTTTTATGCGTGTATGTATACACGCAAAAATTAAATAAATTTAAAAATCGATGCACGCAATGCCTACGAATCAAAAATTGTAAATTTAAAAGAAGTTTAGATAAATTCAACCTGCAATAAGCTCAATCAAAATAAGTTGGAATAAACATGTTCAAAATTAAAATATAGTGAGACGGAAGCAATATTATTCATTATTGTCGTTTACTCTCAGTACGAATAATTATGCATTATAGATATGATTTTCTTCACAAGAGTTTTTTTTTAACTTTTATATGATTTTAACTTTTATGTGGAAAATATTATCGAATACCTTAACGAATCATTACGTTTCAATTATTTATTTGTGACATTAGATTTATTGATAGTTAAATGAATGCAATTATGCAACTTAAAATAAAGTTAAAATAAAGCAAATATTTCTTAGTACGTTAATTAAGAATCTTGCCTTATAAGATAATATAATACATAAGAAATTTTCCCTTAGCTAAAATAAAGGAATAAAAAGATTATTAATGATATTCTAACTCTTTTTTTTTGAAGATATTCTAACTCTGATATGTAACGATAATCTTTAAATAAAAAGATACAAATTGTATCATGCATGTACTTACTTTTTAAATAATTTGGTTTTAAGTATATTTGTATATTAAATAAAATTCTGACGACATCTCTGTCTTTCTCTCAATCTCTCTATGATAATTGATACACACATACATGCATGATTTAATTTAATTAACACCAATCAACATATTAGGTAGATTTTGATTTTTCTCATTTTCGAAAATGATAGAAAAATTTTATATATGCATGATTTAATTTATTTAACATCAACCTATGTATTAGATAGAATTTATGATTTTCTTACTTTCATAAAATAATAGAAAATTTATATATGCATGATTTAACTTGTCCTAAAGTTGATATATATTTTAGATATATAATTTTTTTTTTGGAAATTTTAGTAGAGACAATGGATAGGTGTAATGACGTACAAAGAGAGAGACAAATTAATATATGGGCTTATGAGTCTTCTAAACAATATAATTGTAAGCGGCCCAATGATTTGAAGCCCATTACTACTTTCCTTTACTGTAACGTCATAATTCATGTAAGCATTTATAACCCAACAAAGCAAGTACACACTCAGGCAGCTAAATAAAATTACCTCACAACAAAGTCCATATCCCCTTTTACTTTATAGTAAAGGATAAAGGAATAGGAAAACAATTAGTTAATGAATGAGAATGAGAATGAGAATAAACATAAAAAATGGAGGAGAGGTGTAAGAAAGGTTAGAAATAAGATGATTAACTAATTTCATTGTTTATAATTAATTTATAAAGAAAGATAAATAGACAAATAAGAAATTAAATAACAATTAGTGTCTTGACTTATGAGTTATGACATAAAAATATAATAAGCCACGAAATCAGAGAGAAAAGTAGGTATAGTTTGATACTCTAGATATAATGTAGTAATGATTTTTTTAATGAGATTGAATCTTTTCTAAAGAAACAAATACGGTTAAAGTTAATATTATACTTTGCACAAAATATCAAAAAAGATAAACTAATGTAAAATAACATGAGAACCTAAAATAAATTTTTAAAAAAATAATGACATAATGTAAATTAGAGAAAATAAAACCCAAAAACTAATGAATTAAATGACGATTCCAATGTGCAAGAAAAAAAAATAGAAAATATATATAGAAAATACTATCTAAAAATATAGTGGTAAAGTGGTATGGAAATTGAAGGGTTTTTCTTTACATTAGAGGTTCAAATCTTGCTAGTAACAATTTCTTTGATAATTATTTTGGTGTAAATAAAAAATATTGTAATTACTATTCTACCCTTATAATTTATCAATGGCAAGGGGTAAAATGGGCAAAATCAAATTTGCGTACCATAAACCCCTCTGGCTTTATATATTACATAGATATATCGATGATCCATGATGCATGCCTGATTTTCTTTTTGGGTGGCGAACCCCTTGAGTGTGATTGTTGGGAATATTCTGTTGTTGGTGCCAAGTGGGCTCGGATCGCCACCGCTTTTACGTGATAAGTGTTTTGTATATATGTTCTTCTTGGTTTAATACCTTGCTTGAGACACCCTTCTCATGATGGAGACATTGTGATGTTTTGTGTTGAAGTGGGGGTGTTATTTTCCATGTGTCATGGGTAGATCACCTAGTTTTTGAGTCTTTGTTTTAGTTTTTCGTAGTTTGTGTCTAAAAATTGAAAATTTTGTGTGTGAAAAGAAAAAAGGGGGGAAATGTTGTGAAAGACCCAAAAGTTGTTTTTCTTTTTGAAGATGTTTCCGTTCACAGCTGTGTAGATAGTTGTCTAATAAGTTGATGCAAGCAGTTAGAAGCAGCCGGTATGAATAATGATGGGCCTTAGGAAGGATTTTTGCCATGAATTATGTCTAATAGACCTTTACATGAAATGGGAAAGCGGAATCCTCAAATCTTACACGCTTTGACTGTGTCTTCTTACCTAAGTTAGACGGTTTTAGTTGTTCAATTGCTTAAGCTCTTAATTAATGCATTAAATAATTACTGTCGGGCCTACCGTCATGGGTTGGTTTGGGTGGATCGGTACCCTATGCCCCTTAAGTGCAATGACTCACGTATGGTGAAACCCAGCAGGTAGGGTAACCCTTTGCGAAGGCCAGTGCTTAAATCCCGCAAAACCTGACACAAACGCTCTAAAAGACACAAAACGGATTGAGTGGAAAGAAAAGAGCGTAGGTTTTGAAAAAAAATAAGTGAAGCAAGAAAAAGAAAATAAAGAGTTGAACAAAAGAATGGTCAGAAAGAGAAAAGTAAAAAAAAGAGAAGAAAAAGAAAGAAAAAGAAAGAAAAAGAGCGAAGTAAGAAAAAGAAAGAAAAGAGAGGTTGAAAGAAAAACCAAGAGTGAAGTAGGATAGATAATCCCGAGCTTGAGCATGAGAAAAACTCTGATTGTCTGGTTTAGGATAGGAAGGACCGACTAGAGCCCACTTGCACACATGCACGAGGTGTTTTGGTTCAAAATCTCAAAGATTGGCAGTTCTCCAACCTTCGTGTCTTAATTTGTTTATACTTGCTTCTTCCAATTGATTGTTGAGGCGGGTTGGGGAACTAGGTGCATGATTGGGGACGAGAATGTTTTCTTTGCTTTTGTTTTGGTATCGTTTTTGGGTTTTCGCTTCTTTTTCTTTCCCCTTTTTTCTTTTCTCGTGGCTTTTGTGGGTATAGTTTCTATAAACAATCATGAGACCTACCTCGTCCACCCGGGCTACCGGGGGGTTTAAAGGGCTTGATGCATACGCTAAATGCATCCGCGATTCCTGCGAAAGTGAGTTAGGGTTTTTAGTTTTCCTTTTTAGTCCTTTTCTTCGTTTTTAGTTTGCTCGGGGCGAGCAGACCCTTGTGTTGGAGTGGTGTTCGGTCTCGTTCCGAGCTGAATTTCTTCTCTTTTATAGGGTATATTTGCTTGTTTTAACCCCTATTTATATATTAGATATAATGATTTGGTGTTTTGTAGGAAAATAAGGAGTTAGAAGACGTTTGGGCTTAATTGAAGGTTTTTAGGGAATCCCGAGCTATTTCCCAAGTCAAACCAAGTCAACATGAGCCGAGAGCCGAGGCGAAACCGAAGCCGGAAATTCCATGTCAAGATTGGCGCAAAACAGGGGAACGGTACAGACTCAAAGGTTTGAAATACGTGTTCCTTCACTCTTTGGGTCATAACTCCTTCGTTACAACTCCGATTGGTCTCAAATTTTGGGAGCTTAAAATAAACACTAAAAGCTTTCCATCGATATTTTACGGGTCTAAAACGGAGTTCAGATAAAGAAGTTATGTGCGTTTGAAGTCGGCAGGGAAAAGCTGCTAGAAGCGCTGCTCGCCCGAGCAAGGCCACTGTCTCACCTACGACATAATGCTGAGGGACGGTGAATGCTGCGGCCAGAAGTGCTGCTCGCCCGAGCGACACTATAGCTCGCCCGAGCCACTCTGTCTGCGGAAAATCTGACGTGCGTGCTGCGATTTATTTCTAGGGTTTTGGGTTGTATTTCTCCTTCTTCTATAAATACCCACTTGTATTAATCCAAGTTTTATCAATTAGCCTAGGTAGTTTAGGAGTAGAATTAGATTTATTGTTTTCCTTTATTTACTTTAATCTCTCTTTAATTGTTCTTCAAGTTTTCAATTGTTCTTCATTATTCTTCAAGCTTTCTTTGATTTCTAGCATTTGTATTCAAACTTTCTCAAGCTTTCTCAATCTCTCTCAAGCTCTCTCTTGTCTTCATTGAAGTGTTTTACAAGCTTTCTCTCTCTCTCTCTCTATCTCTCTCTCTCTCTCTCCCCTTTCAAATGCCATTGTTGACTTGTTTTCCAAACATTCTAGTGTTAGCCACAATCAACTCCATTTTTAGTGGGGAGGAGGGTCAAGGAACTCCAATTCTACTTACTAGTGAGAATTTGGGGGATTCTTGGTAATCCAAACCACAATTTCTTGTTTGTTCGGGGGAAATTCAAGTGTAGATTGAAGGTTTATTGAAGATTAGTCATCGAAGGTATAATTTCTCGTTCCCAATTTCGTTGTTCATTCATTGTCATCATTCATGCCTTTTAATCGCTTTCATCCTTATGTGCTTCCTTTATTGCTTTCCTTTAATTGCTTTCTTTATTATTATCTTGTCTAGATTAGTTTATTGCTTTCTTTACATAATTTACCGCTTTCCGCAATTGTGAGAAAAACCCCTTTACACAAACCGATTCCCTTAAATCAAGCCTAACACCCATCCCTGTGAACGGACAATCCTTACTTATAAAACCCCAAAAACTACAACCGAACAATCATGCACACCAGAATAATCCCATTGATCTCAAACCTTCACCTCATCATCCATTACCCATATATGAACCTTCAACCCTTCAAAACCATCTTTTTAGCCATTATGCCTCCCTCGATGCACTACCCATAAAAGTTGCGCTTAAAGAACTACGACGGGCCTGATTCCACCGTGGATACGTAGGACAACCTCTTCGAACCCCGACCCAATACCTTTTTCACTTTAGAGAGTTTCGTCGTTTAATAAATTGGTCGTTGAGAGAATTAAAAAAAAGAGAGAATAAAGGCTAGTCCGAAAACCCACTTGGGCGGGCTAGGCAAAAGGAGAGGAAACCCTGGATTTCTATCACCATCATTAACCCTCCATTTTCCATTTTCCTTCTGTCACACTTGAACATCATTCCATCAACCATGTTCCAGCCTTTTCCCAAGAGATGATGTCTACCCCATTTGACCATCTCTTCACCCTTTCAAGACACCATCATCCCTAAGTGTGTCTTTATCCCCATGTTCCAACCTTTTCTCAAGAGATGATGTTTATCCCATTTGACCATCTCTCCTTCCTTTTTAAGGTACGTTCATTCTTAAGTGTCTTTACATCCCATTCATTAATAATACCTCTCCCATCATATTTTTCACCAAACACTTTCTAGCCAACCTTCTTAGCCTTTTCATCTCATCTCACTCTTAGCATACATGAGTGTGTCTCACTTCTCAACAAGAGCAAAAGTCGTCCACATTAGGTCAGGGGCTAACTGGCGACATATGCAATCATGATCAAACACAGAGATAAGCTACTTTAAATTGGGGGCTCACACTACTTCTGTGACATCATTCACGACATTTTTCGGAGATAAGCTACTTTAAACGGGGGGCTCGCGCTACCTTTGTCACCATCGTTCATAGTTTCTAAGAGGGGCACCTATTCCCTATTCTACAAGGTCCTGGATCTTCATTCACATTGATGTCCTAATAGTGGTCTCGAAAGAAAAGGAAGGAAAAAAGAAGAGAGAGGAAAAAAAAGAAAAAGGAAAGAAAAAAGAAAAAGAAAGAGGAAAAAAAAAGGATTATTGGACGTGAATAATACCAACTCTGGGGGTATTGGAGACTAATAATACAAATTGTTTTCTTGGACACTGGCAGTACCAACTATCGACCTATTTTCCTCCTACAGTACACGACCGAATTGTTATAATTTTAAGTCATCGGAAAGATGACG
The DNA here is from genome assembly GCA_029582165.1 of Portulaca oleracea. Lineage (NCBI taxonomy): Eukaryota > Viridiplantae > Streptophyta > Magnoliopsida > Caryophyllales > Portulacaceae > Portulaca > Portulaca oleracea. The sequence continues at coordinate 30,348,317 of CM055880.1, read as the reverse complement.
TGGCTCCATGATGTGTGACATGGGAGGTGGAGGTTAGGTAGAAAATGTTGACGTGGACATTAACATGCCTTCCATGTCACATATCATGGAGCCACATCATCTTTCCGATGAGTAAAAACCATAACAATTTGACGGTGTACTATTAGAGGAAAATATGTCAATAGGTGGTATTGCTAGTGTCCAAGAAAATAGTTTGTATTATTAATATCCAATACCCCCAAAGTTGATGTTATTGACTTCCAAAAACCCAAAAAAAAAAATAACAAGAAAAAAAACAGAAAAAAAGAGAGGCTAACTTGAAAACCCTTTGGGCAAGTTAGGCAAAAGGAGAGATCGAGACTCACAACTAAGGACATACCATATTTCCATTAGTGTAGCACAAGAAGCAATGTCTCCTTCTATTCCATGGTCTTCATGCATCATACCGTCGGTCTAAATCAGACTGGAGGCTTGCAAATCTCCAAGATGCCCTCCAAAGCAAGACAATGTCATCCAGAGTCTAAATCAGACTAGGGGCTTGCAAATCCCCAAGTTGCTCTCCAAAGCAGGACAATGTCATCCAAAGTCTAAATCAGACTGGGGGCTTGCAAATCCCCAAGTTGCTCTCCAAAGTACGACAATATCATCAAGAGTCTCCGCCAAACCGGGGGCTTGTCGTACATCAATGTAGGTTTGCAAGCAATCATCCACATGGCCATTCAATAAGTACATCCTTCAAGCCTAGCACCTCCGCCATTATTCCTTGTCCCCTGGATCGAAATGTTCCTCATCCTTAATTTTCCTGAAATTCCCCACAAGTGGCCTTGATCCTTAGGAAGTCATTGTCTTAGAAAAGTGTTGCCCGAAAAAAAAGGTCATTGTCTTAGAAGTTCATTGTCCTAGAACGTCATTGTCATAGGAAAGCATTGTCATAGAAAGTCATTGTCTAAATAAAGAGTCGGGGGGTTACGTGCATATAGAATTGCATGTTTAGAATCATAAAGCGTCATGTGCGTGTCGTGTCTAAGCATAATAGGTTTGCATTGCACCCATAAAGTGTGTCAAAATCACATAGAGTCAGTTTGTCTTGCATAGAGTAAGTCTGTCATACATAAAGTCAATTGTCATGCATAAATCCATAGTTGCATAAAAAAAATGCATTGTTTGTGCAAGAGTCCGGTTGCATGTCTGCCTGCATATCAGAAAGAAAAGACAACAAAGAAGTGCCACAACATTCCAAAATGCAGCACTGTGGGCTGGTTGAGCCCATATGTCATCTCATTCAGGAAGGGTTTCTTATCACTAAGAGAAAGATTAGAGCAACCTCTAATCCAACTCTGGCAGGTAAAGCTAGCATCCAATCAAGTCATAAATCGATTGTCCGACACGAAGGACAAACTCCTCATCCGCCAGACACGAATGTCGATTGTCCGACATGAAGGACATTTGTCAGACACGAATGACATACTCATCATTTGCCAGACACGAATAACAACTGTCCGATACGAAGGACAAAATCTTCATCATCCGCCAGACACGAATAGCGATTGTCCAACACGAAGCGCATATTCTTTATCTGCCAACTCGAATGGCACCTGTCCGACACGAAGGACATAATCTTCACATGACTGATACGGATCGACGACCGAGCGAAATTTAAGAATCTAAGATCCTCTAGGGGAATTCCAAACTCATGCACCCATGAGCAAAGAAGATTTTGGCATCTATGCGCTTAAAGAAAAATTTGAAGTATCATCTACTTTAAATTCAACTTAAAGTGCAAAAAACAAGCAGTAGCATCCAAGTCATTTCAACGATAACATGCTATGAAAATAAGCTTGTAGAAGAAGTAAAGCATATTGAGGTACGAGAGCAGAAGAAGCCATCGCTTTTCAATAGAAGCCAAAAATACCAAAAGGGAAGAAAATCCGAGAAGAAGCTCCAATTTGTGATCACAAGAGTTTGATTCACACAGCCACATGTCATGCCCTCATTCACCTAGGCTCAAGTCTGATCGGCCTTGGGGATATCTACAATAATTGCAAGCAAGTGGTCTCCTGCATGGCCTGCAATAGCTGGAGTGAATGCAAAGATTCCTCTCTTCTCTCTAGTGTCCGGCCAGCCTAGGGAAAGAAGGAGCCTTTGTATTTTCTCCATGCTTGTTGCTAAGGTGATGGAGACTGTTGAGTCTCGATTTTACCACTTTTTACCTCAGTTTTTGTTGTCTAATTAAACTTATCTAAGTCATTTAGTATAAGTTTAATAGTGTTTTTTGCCATCTTTGCTAATTGAGACTAATTTATTTAATTGTCTTATTTTTAGGCAATTTTGACCAAAGTGATGATGGCATAGGAGGAAAAAGATTGGAATTAAGAAGTGAAAGAAAGCCAACACAGACGCGCGAAAATATTAGAGGCAAAATTGGGATTTCCAGTTTGGCACACCTGGGTGTGCCAATCGGCACAGGCACCCGCGCCAAATTGCAGTCTTTTATTTTAAGATGTTTTATTAATTAGAGAAAACAGTTTTTTATTCTACGTTCTTTTCTTTTCACAGTTTCTCTCTAGGGAGAAGGGAGGTTTCTCCCAAAGTCTCTCTAGGTTTAGATTTCCATTGAAGAATTTAGGTTAGATTATGAATTGAAGAATAAGATTAGATTGTTTTTGTTCAAGAATTCAACAATTTCGTTCTTCACCTTCAATTCAAGACTAAGTTCTTCCATCCCTTTCTCTCTATTTTCTCCTATGTTAATTTCTTGTCAATTTTGTGTTGTTTGGGTTGTGATTGATATGATGGCTAATTAATTTTGTTTAGGCCTATTCTATCCAAATTCGTGCTTGTAGTTAGAGGTTTTCTCTTTTCCCGCAACGTGTTCGATGAAATGCTCGAGAGAGTGTTCATCTATATTTCTTTAGGCAATTGATGTACGCCGAGAGGTGAGGTTAATTTGCTAGTGTGGTAGAGAAAATAGTTAGGGTTTTGGACATGAGAATAGTCGAATTCTAACTAGGTCTAGGGTTGCTATTCTTGTAGTTTAATTAGACTAACTCCATGAGAATAGGTAGTTAGAATAGTTAGACTAGACCTTGACTCTCGAGAGAGGGATTTGGCGAGCTTTAATGGTGCAACCGATCACTCTTAATTGCTTGTATAGAATTGGTAGATTAGGTCGTTCAAATTGGTTAGTTGTTGAATACTAAGTTTGTTGCCTGAACATCCTTTTATTGCTTTCGTAGTTTGTAGCTTTGTTCGTCACCACCACCATTTTGATTAATTTACCTAGCTCGAAACACTTGAGTCCGCTATGAATGCTTAGAACACAACTCCCTGAGATCGATAACCGTACTCCCAAAAGTACGACAACAAAATTGGCGCCGTTGCCGGGGAGTTGTTGCTTCCTAGGCTTCGAGCTTTCTTGAAGATTCTTGTTAGATCTTTAAAAATACAAAAATAAAAAAACTTGAAAATCCAAAAAAATGAATCTTCCCCACTTCCCTCAATATGAGCAAGAATTGTTTTGTACTTATTGGAATCAATTAGATGACTATCTTGCTTATTGTTTTCAATGTGATTTTACTTTTACGAAGTGGGAAGTTTTGTATATTGTTGATGAGGGTGTGAATTTTGAGACTCGTACTCTTTTGGATTATTTTAGTTTTCATGCTAAAAGTGAGGGCGAGGCTTGGGAATTGCTTGAATGGTTGATTTGGGATACTCATGAGTTTCAGGAGGCTTGCTGTTCTTCTGGTTCTTCTTTTGATGACCCATGTGCTTTTCATGCTAGGTCTTTCTGTGAGGAACAATATGTGACTTCGTGTTCCCCTTCCCCTCAATTCTCAATGCATGTCCCTTCTTATTGTGCTTCATGTGAATCATCTGCTCATATTAAAAACCCTTGTATTAGTGTTGCTTCTCCGACCCTTGTTGAAAATGTAATAACCCATCATGATGTGTTGTCGAGAGTAGTAAATGGTCTCAAATTGATTGTTTCTAAGTTGGGTTTGCTCGTGCATCAATTAAAGAGTGATATGCGTGATTTGAATGAGAATGACCATAGGCTAGAACTTTCTTCACCTAAGGATTGTTTGTTGGATGCAATTGAGTCTTCTCCTCCTTTGTGCCCCGAAATTCATGTAAGTAACCCTTTGTGTGATTGGAAGGATGATAAGTATGACTCTTTTTCTCCTTCATTAGCATGTGAGTCCTCATCTCATGATATAGACTTTGCTCTTCATGATGCATCTTTGGATACTAATATTGAAATGGGGTTTGTTTGTGATGAAACTATTGAGGAGGTTCTACTTGAAGATCCTCCTATGTGCTTTGATTATGCCAAGAATGTGTCCCCCGTTCATGTGTCTTTTTTCCCTTCACTTCACTCCACCCTCTCACTCAAGCATGCATGCCTTACTTCTTTAGGTGACTATAGAGGTCCTAAACATCTCATTTGATCCTTCTTGTCCATACCTAGGGGAGATGCCTAGAAAATTTGTGTGGTACACCTTCTTTGAACATTCTTTCAATTTTTCTATGGCATTGGCAAAAGTTAAGAGGATACTCATGTTGGTTGCTATATTCTTGTTAGTATTATCTTACATATTGTACTGTGAGATGCATGCTTCGATGTATGATCGGCTCCTGCGAGCCTTAATTGCGTCCGAGTTTCTTAGGTCAAGCTAAGGACCTTAAACAAGCGCTTCTTGGGAGGCAACCCAAGTTTTTATGCTTTCTAGTTTAGAGTTTTCTTTTGTTTTGCTTCAATTTGTTTTTTTTATTAAAGAAAAAAAGATGAAAAAAAAAATCAGAAAAAATAAAAGTACAAAAAATGATTCGAGTGTGTGTGTTATTGTTGGGTGAAGGATTTGAGTGAAATAAAATGTTTGTTGAGGTTGGAATCGATGTAAATTGATGAAAGTGTGGTCGAGAAGTGTTGGTAGGTTGATTGAAGGTGTTTTGATGTTTTTATGGTGAGTATTGCATAATAAATGTGTGTTTTGAACTCAAAGTTAATGAAAATTGCTGAAATTTGGATGCAGCAATTTGGCACACCCACCCGTGTCAAATCGGCACACCCAAAATAGCAAGGTTGCAAAAAATTCCAAGATGAGTGCACACCCGCCCGTGTCAGTTGGCACGGTCGTGCCAAATAGTAAAAAAAAAAACAGCGCCATTTTTCCCCTGTTTTGGCCTTCACTTCCCCTTTCAAACCCTAAACCTTACTCTTCCACCAACCTCCACCCTTCCCACGCAGCCGCTGCATACACAGTCTCCGACCACCTACTCGCCGCCAGTTTCCGGCAGTCCCCCTTCTTAGTGGTCGAACGACCATCAACCGTCACTCACCCTTCGCATAGCCCCTCGTCAGTTCTGCCTTGCCCAGAATCGCACAGTTTTCTCTCTCCTCGGTCCAGCACGACGACCCACTATCTCTCACCACCACCGGCAGCCACCTGCGCCGCCCAGCGAGCCGCCTGCACACGTGCGAGGCCCTACTGCCGCTGCTTGCGCTTCCCGCGACGAATCAGCAACCAACCTTTGTGAGTCTTCTGTGTCTCTTTTCGATGATTCGATTGTAGTAGTTTGATGCTTTGTTGTGTCTGTCTTGATGCTCGATTGTTGTAGTGTATCCATTTGCACAAGTTTGGGTGTGAATTGCTCAATCACATAATGGTTTTCACTTTGATGCAAGCATCTCCATTGTTAGGGCTTAAAGGTTTGAATGTAACACTTCATTGTGCTGAGTGTGTTTGTGATAGTATTTGAGTGCTGAATTCATGTGCAGTTTGCACAATTTAGTATGTTTTGCTCAAATTGATGCCTCTTCAAGTTTAGTTTCAACATTTTGTGGTTTTGTTCATATTGTTGATTAAAATAATTGATGTGGGTGATGCTGTGCGAAGAGCTACTGCAAATAGGTCCCTTAATTCGATGCTGTCATGGTAATAACATCTCCTTTGATCTGCTCAGTTTCTCTGAGTTCGCTTACTTCATTGCTAAGAGTAGACACCGGATTTTGTACCGGTATTAGTTTTAGTTATTTGTAAAAATAAGTTAGCCGAGTAGTTTAGTAGCATGCAAACCCATTTCGTTTCTGGCCCGAAAACGAGCATAATAGCCCAATATTATGGAAGAAACCCGTCTGGGTTCGATAGGCCAGAGCATAACTCAGCTCGGATCAAACCGGCTGAGTTTCTTGAGCTCGGGCTTCATTTCAAGAACCCGTCTGGGTTCCACGGCCATATGCTAACCCTAAATGCACCCCCTACTCCCCCTATTCCACTATAAATTAAACCTTTTTTCCCTTCCATTAACACGAGGGTATGCTAGAGTATTGACACTAGCATATTCTCTCCACCTCTTCTCTCCCTTTGCATGCTGCTTCACTAAAGGTTAGCATAGTTGATGTAAACCATGTAGCATAATCTATCGAATGCATGTTTCTTTTATATTTTCAATGTTTTGCATGATTTTAATGATGAATTTGTGAAATTTATATCTAATTCCTCCCTTTAACTTTTTCTGCTTTGATTTAATTCTAGTAGAGTCTATTCGTTTGAATAGGCGAATTTGACAATTTTAATTGTCAAATTCGTAACCTTACCCCCGAATCCGTCTTTGGGTTCGTAGGCCGGAGTTGTTTATCAAAATGGTTTGTTGTTTTTCTCCTAAAATTCAACTGGCGACTCTATTTTCGTACTTTGGTATTTTCCTTTTTATGGTTTCTATGACCTAATTTGTGTTTAGCGCAAGGAGCAACCCGGCTTGGTTCAATTCATGAACCCAGACGGGTTTTCATCCTCTTTTCCTTTTTTTTTCTCTTTGTTTTTCTCCTTTCTCGTGGGATCTGCAGTTACGAACCCGTCTCGGTTCCAGCATTGAACCCAGACGGGTTCCTTATGTTTTCCCCTTTCTTTTTGTCTTTTTTCCCTTTTTCTTTCTTAAAAGGTGAATCTCGGGCTCACGGCGCATAAATCGTTTTAATCTGTCAGCTAAGTTATTCTTAAAAGTTCAACCTTATTTAAGGTTAAGCAATCCTAGTCGGCTCCCAATCACTTTTAAGTAGCGCCGCGAAAAAGGCCATCAATTTTCCGGGGTCTACAGATTGTCGACTCCACTGGGGACTTAAACTTAAAAAGAGGGTAAAACTTGAAAGAATTAAATTTTAGTGTTTTTTGTAAAAGGGGAGGAATTAATTTATTTCACATTTTTATCATTTTTAGACATATTGCATAACAGGCTACTCTTGGGCCCTTATGGCTTGGGAGCACAAAAGCGTTGGTTTAGGTTTTAAAATTAGGAATCAGTCCCGAGAGCGGGAGGTCACTACTTGTGGGATGCACTTACATCGCCAAGCATTTGATCTCTCCTCTCACCCGTGTTACACTCTAAAGGTTTCCTTGAAACCCAAAGAGCAACACCCCACACATTTTTCCTTGAATTCCATATAAGGAAAATGCACCGGGGCGAGAACATGTGGTACCTCATTCATCTCCCTAAACCTAGAAAAACCCTGGACCTAAAGCCATGGTTAGGCTCATCCCGCATCTGTATGCCATGTAAATTAATCCTGTAAAAGTTGAAGTCCAAGTGTCTAGCCCAAACATGAGTGGGACGTCATTCTAGCCCGCGTAGGATCAAATGAGAGATGGACTGGCTCAAACCCAGACGGGTTTGGTGGCCCAAACCCAGACGGGTTTGGCGTGCCTGGCCTAGTTGGACCCACTGTGGAATCCTGTCTGTGCCTATTTGAAAGGGAGGAATTACAGTTTAAACCCAGACGGGTTTGTGCCTTTTTTTCTTCTCCTTCCACATCGGGCCAAACTGTTCGATGCTGCAGTCAGCCCAATCCACTTACTATTGATCCTATTCGGCCCTTTATGACACCCCTTGAGTCAATATCAGTCCTGTCAGTCATCATGCTAGGTCCATATAGAGTTAGGACATGCACTCCCATAAAAGTGGGTGAGTCACCCTTATGTCAGGATGTAGGCGTCATGTCCGTGTCCTAGGCTCATATAGGTCCATTAAGTCATGCATGCATTGGGCGGGTGGCATAAAGGTTCTTTCGAGCACTAGTCAGTTTCCATGCAGGCAAGATAACAGACCATCTCCGAGCCCGCATCCGTGATCCACAAACCGGCAGACTTATTCACAATCCCAACTACGATCACGCTGCCCAATCGGTGAATCCGGTGAATCCACCATGACCACTAGCGTGCGAGCCCCCTAAAAAGCTGCTGAGACTAATTCCATCCAACGGAGGTCAGAACCTTTCTTACTTTCATTTAACTTGCTTCACTTAGAAAAATCGGACGAGATCTCAAAAGTTTTGAAACCTTTTCCTTCAAACCTTCGATTTTGAGACAAGTTATGAAAGTTGTATCCGATCGCTTGACTATCTTAGAAAGTATAAATGTGCGTGCCGCAAATCTTTGGGCTAAGTTTAGTTGATTGAGCCCCATCCCGTGAGTCCACATTGCCTAAATTTTGAATTGATCACTTTTACCAATTCCATGATCCCTTGAGTGACTCACCCATTAGTTGCATCTCTAGAACTTGTTTTGCATCTTGCTTGAGACTACACATTTGCATTGCACGCTGTGACAAAGTGATTAAGGCATTCGATTTTATTTTGATAAGCTGCATAGCTAAATAGCCTTCCTTACATTATATTTACCGTTCTTTTTGCCCCGCCTAGCCTTTGTTTATCCTTTTTTCATGATTGAACCCTGACAATACGAGCCTTGGCCTCTGATATCCAGTATCCCTTTGCCTTGCTTGGTTGGATGAGAGTTTGCCTTTTTTTGGAAGTTTGGGAGAATCTGAAAGTCCCATATCTTGAGCGATTGGTATTTGGTTATGTTGTTCATATATTATATCAAAGTCGAAGATTCCATAGATATTCTTCTCCCCGATCACCCACAAAAAAAAAGAAGTAAAAAAAAAGTAAAAAAAAAGGAAAAGAGTTTCAAAAATAAAAGGGTGATTAGGGAGATTCAATTTAAAGTTCGTAAAACTTTGACCATTGTATTCAGTTGAGATGTTTCAGGGTGAAAGGTGAAATGTCTTGCATACATTAAGCAAGAAGGAGAGTTTAGAGTGTTTTATTCGTTGAAAATCAATCCAAGCATGGCTCTTAACTCCTCATTCCCAAATTTTACCGCTCCTTACCCTAACCTAAGCCCGCAGAACTCGAAAAGTCTTTTGATTGTCACTTGTGCATTGCATACCAAGAGTGGAGAGCGAGGTTCTTACCAAGCTTATGGTAGTTTGTTTCTATTGGTTTGAGTATGAGAAAACACACATACATTTTCAAAATTGAGGGTTTGAGTGTTTGTTCTTTCCTATGAGAGGTTTGCTCTTTTTAACTGACCTACGTCCATAACTAACCGCGCACATTTGCATTATTCTTAAGACTGTTGGCGGATTTATGCCTCAAGTACTTGTTCTCTCCTTTGGGATTCAAAATTTCTTCCTATCTCTTTCGAATCGAGTTTTGATTTTGTCAGATTAATCTTTGTGCTTGCTTGTTGAATTGAGTTTACAAAAAGAAGAAAAAACAACTATGCAACCTGGACGGGTTTATGGGCCTCCTTTGCGCTTCTCGACCAGTCAAGGTGAAGCTCCCATTGGGCTTGAACGCTGACGGTTTGGGCCAGTTATTGGGCTATCTCGCAAAACCATTTCGCCTCCATCTTGGTCATAATGCGGGTCCACGAGATGGTTATATGTCTTCGCCGCCCCAAATCGTAGTTCGAACTTACTTGTAGCGTTTAATTCTCGTTTTTCTTTATTTTGGTCTTTTTTTTTCTCGTTTGGGGAAGTGGGAGTAATCCCACCATGTAGATTGCATATCGTATTGCATTATTGTGCATAAGGGTACATGAAAATAAAAGAAGTGCATTACGTAGCATCATTATTGCATAAGCGTCACATCAGTAGTTCGCACTAGTACAAAAAAAAAAAAACGTTATTTCATCATTCCATTGCATTGTCCTGAGTGCATAATAAAGAGTCATACATAGCATTACATAGGTTCGTTGCATAAAGACCCTGCATGTGCATCTTTCTCAATCCTCACCACCGCCACTGGCGCTATCAGCCCCTTGGGCTCCGCTTCCACCAGCTCCAAAGTAAGTGTCCCACTGATAGTAGGAGGAGTCTACCACCTCAGATCACCACCGAGCGGATAAGTGCAACACTTGATCGCCTGCATTAAGCCAAGAGTGTTCTGGAACCTGCCACTCTTGATTACCTCCAGGCCACCCCTGTGGAGCAGGCCAAGAAGTTCTTACTACGGGCTCTGGGACAGGCCATCCCGACCATTCCTGAGTTTGTGTTCCCCATCCAGACGTTCGAGGCAGCTCCAAACCTCCTTGCGAAGGAGTAACGGGTACAACGGGTTGAGACGGAAGCACTGATGAGGCGTCATCTGCGAGGGCACGGTTATACCCCACAGATGCACCCGAATCACTGCAAAGTACCACGGTAGGATCGACCGCCGCAAAGGAAGTGCCATAACCTAAATCCACAGTCGCTGCAGGAGACGCAGGAACATACCCAGGCATTCCATAAGGGTACTGAGGCAAAGGATGAGAGGGTTGACGCCTAGACCCCGAATGATGAGATTCTGAAGGAGTACCTAAATGCAGTGAAATGCCTTCTTGCTCGCCGCACACAGCTCCACCAACAGCGCTAGACTCGGAGCCTGTCTCCACCACAAAACTGGGGGTACCACGACGAGAACCGCGGCTCCGACGAGAATTCCCATGATCATGAGACCTCACCTGATGCCCGTGCTCACCTAAAGACATGGAGGATATGCTGTTCTCCACAGACCGCTGAAAGTCGTGGCCAAAACCCGTGTCTCCGTAGTGGGAACTGGTTGAATGACTATCCTCGAGTAAAATACCTTTCCCACGGTCATCGTGAGCCGGCATGCCCGTGCTCCGCCTACTCCTCTCCCCGTGCCTTCGGAGAGCAGCCTCACCCCCATAAGACCGCCTCGCGTCGGCCATGAAGGAAGAATGTCGAGGAAGGTCCATCTGCTCCGACCGGCCACGAGGCACGTGCGCATCTGAATGGCGAGGAGGATCCACAGGACGAGACTGTGCATCATCATCCACGTTTGCGTCCCCAACCACAGAACCTGCAAGGTCTTTCTCACGAGCCCATTTAAGTGTGAAGTAATTTTTGAGGAAGCCTTTTGTTTGTTTCCATCGCCACTGCACAGAATAGGGAAAATTGGTCAAAGTTTGAGCAAGGTACAAGCAAGCAAAGAAAAAGGGGGCTCACTTACCGGCTTTCCCAGGATCTTCTCTAGTTCCGGTTTGATGTCCTCACTAGTCGCCCTCGGGTAGCCGCAAACTGTGTCCCTAGAACTGCTCTGACTCTTCTCGTCATCCTTGCAATAGGGCCCCAACTGCAACAAGAAAAGAATTGGTCATATTAGGCGGTAATAGAAGGAACATGAAAAGAGTAAATAGAGGTCTTCTTCCCCACCTTTCTGAAGGCCAGGCGGTCCCGATATTGTTCCCATTCCTCCCAGAATTGGTCGGGCGATGCCATCGATGCATGATTAGTGTACCAGGAACCTCTCTTAGCTGCTACAAACGCCTCGGCATGCAAGGCTCGCGGATCATGCATGGTCTCGGGAGGGTCTGATGGTATTATCCACCTTTCATGGCCTAGGGTTTGCCTTGTAAGTCTCTCACCAAGACTCCAGACCCAACCGGACGGACTCTCCATCACCAAGCGCAGGGTACTATCCCTATACGCCGCATTTCGTGAGGGAATAAAGTCTTGCGGAATCTCGAAGCCAACCCAGGCATTCCAATTGACATCATCCTGCACAAGTAAAGGAAACATAAGCACCAAAGAAATGTAAGAGAGATTACATGAAAGATGTACCTCTTCAAGGTGATCCAAGATGCGGCGCAACTCATCTAAGCTCCCAAATGGTTTCTTCTTTTGCTCGAGGTAGTTTTTGTGCCACCGTTCTGCTACCGGCACTGTCTAGACGTGTCGGGTAGGGATAGTTAATCCCTTAATGTACTCATACCCCCATACCTGCAAATATGTCAATACCGAGACTCATGATATAAAAAAGAAGAGAGAAATGCATGTAAAAGAGAAGCGTCTCGAAGATTACCTCGAGCACCTTCCACATGCTCGGACCGCTCATCTCCCGCGGATTCTCCGGTGCAAAGAATGGGTCCACATCAGTGCCAGGCCGAACACCAAAGCGAAGCCAACGAATGAAGTTAGCATAAGCAGCCTTTGCCCAGTTCCGATGAACGACCTGCTCTAGATCAAGGAGATTCTTCATCCAGGTCAAATAAACGTCGTCCCCTCGATTGGCAAACATCGTGGCGGAGATAAAATATGCCAAGAAAATGAAACGACGCTGAAACTCATCCATATGAGTGAAGTCGGCAGAAGTGATGACATCCTCGAAGGAACCATAAGAAAGCTTCATCTTTCGACCAAATCGGCGCCGTTCGAGCACAGGCTCTAATAATTCCATCACCGATCCGCACAACAGGTCGACGACATCTTGACCACCCCAACAGAGTCTTGAATCATCACAAAGTCGACAGGGGTTATGGCCATCTCTCCTACAGGGAGGTGAAAGGTGTTGGTGGAATCCTAGAATCTCTCTGCGAGCGCACGCCCCATCACCCGTGGTGTACAGGTTCCTGTGCCTTGACATTTCCAAGAGGTCAAATCCCGACTCTTCTAAAAGTGCAAGCGCCCAATTATCTTCCGCAAAATGCTCCACCACCTTGATCGGTTTCCGCATATTGCCACCAGTTCTGAGGGAATCCTCCTGAGGATCCACCATAAAAATTCAAAAAAGAGACAAGTCCCTACAGCAAACTATCAAGTGATCCCTAGTTTAGCAAAAGCTAAATTGAACTTCCACTAAATTAGGGGGCTAAAAAAAATCATTCGGCCCAACCCAAGACGAATTGAGGGCTTCTTTGCTCTCAGCCCAGACGAGTTCTCACAAGAAAAAAGAGGTTGGGCCGTATGCAGAAGCTCAGACGGGTTCAAGAGAAGTTGGGCCGCATCGGCCCCCCCAGACGGGTTCACTTCAGAGAAAAAAGGGGTTGGGCCTTTCTCTTTCGGCCCACCTGCAGGTTCACACATCGAAAAAGGGTTGGGCCTCTCTTTTCGCCCACCCTGCACGGTTCTCACAAAGAAAAATGGGGTTTGGGCCTCTATTATCGACCAACCCATACGAGTTCTTCCAAGAAAAAAGGGGTTTGGGCCTCTCTTTTCGCCCAACCCAGACGAGTTCTCTGTTAAAAAATGGACCAGTTTAGGGGCTAAAAAGGGCCAACACGAGTTGAGGGCCTCTCTTTTTTTTCCGGCCCAAAGAATAACTCAGACGGGCTCCTGGAAACGTTGGGCCGCTCATTTTCCAGCCCAACTCAAATGGGTTCACGAGAAAAAGGTTGGGCCGCTCATTTTTTCGGAATAACCCAGACGGGTTCCTAGCTCAAATGGGCTCATTTTTCGGACTAACTCAGACGGGCTCATTTTTCGGACTAACTCAAATAGGACCTGTTTGGGCCTCTCACGCAGCAAACTCAGACGGGCTCACTATGTGTTCCATTCTAAAAAAATCGGCCTATCTAAAGCTCGATTTGAACAATACGGGTAATCGACATAAATTACTTCATTATTTGTAGCTAAATCAACAAGCTAGAATTAAACATTTCTACTTGCAAATTTATGCTATAATTAAAGAGCAGAGCCAGGAAGGAGACGTTACCCGGACATGTGAATGCTTGTGCCATACGTGATTCCACGGTTCAGGCACCAGTATCGACGGTTCCCAACCCGACCTAGGAGTCCATGCTCGCCGGGAGGACATTTCATGTGCCCAGTTTGTTGCATGGGGTTGAACGGGCAAATCTCTAACTTTTCTAACCATTGCTTCCTAACTAGTGAATGAATGATTTTTTTTGAGCAAGAAAAGGAAGTGGAAGAATGAGATGTGTGATTAAGGGCATGGAGAGGCCCCCTTTTATAAGAAGAATGGATGCATGCACACCACACAAGTGGCCAACCGGCGGGCCCCAGCATTAGGATCATGGAAGACATGCATTGGCCGAAAATCTATCCTAAAATCTATCCTAAAATCACATGCATTGGCCGAAGAGAAAAAAAAAGAGAAAAGAAGAGGACGCCAGACGGGTTGCAGCTAGGACCAAAATGCCGGCCCAAACTCGTCACAGCCAAAATGGGCCTTGCAATTGCAGGCCTGATGCAGCAACCCAGACGGGTTTACAGGCCATTTCAGGGCCAAAATGGGCCCAGATTCGTCGCTCCAATTCAAGCCCAAAGCAATTCAAGCGCCAACCCAGACGGGTTCACTGTCTGAAACAGGCCCAAAGTTCAGGACCCAATGCAATTCGAGCATTTCCCATGAAGCAATGGCCAAACTTAAGCCCATTTCCGAGAGCTAAAGTACAACTGACAGGTAAATTCTCTGACTCGCTCTGATTTTCAGATAAACTAATGCCCTCCATCTCTGTTTTGCAGAACAATGCACAAAATACGTCGGTCGTCAGGCGGTTACAAAAAGACGAACTCATCTTCAGCGGTCGTCTTCGGGCCCTCACAATACGATGACACCCTTTTCAGCACACAGACACAGGTCCCGCACTTCACGGCGAAATGAAGTGGGTGACCTCGATCCACCTCACGGCGAAATGAAGTGGACCACCTCATCATCACGGCATGCTTCACGGCGAAATGAAGCACGTCACCTCGATCCACCTCACGGCGAAATGAAGTGGATCACCTCACCATCCTGGCATGCTTCACGGCGAAATGAAGCACGTCACCTCGATCCACCTTACGGCAAAATGAAGCGGATCACCTCATCATCACGGCACGCTTCACGGCGAAATGAAGCGCGTCACCTCGGTCCGCCTCATGGCGAAATGAAGTGGACCACCCCATCATCACGGCATGCTTCACGGCGAAATGAAGCACGTCACCTTGATCCACCTCACGGCGAAATGAAGTGGATCACCTCATCATCACGGCACGCTTCACGGCGAAATGAAGCGCGTCACCTCGGTCGCCTCACGAAATGAAGTGGAACACCCCATCATCACGGCATGCTTCACGGCGAAATGAAGCACGTCACCTTGATCCACCTCATGGCGAAATGAAGTGGATCACCTCATCATCACGGCACGCTTCACGGCGAAATGAAGCGCGTCACCTCGGTTCGCCTCACGGCGAAATGAAGTGGACCACCCCATCATCCTGTCATGCTTCACGGCGAAATGAAGCATGCCCCCCAGATCCGCCTCACGGCGAAATGAAGCGGATCGACCCCGACCGGCTTTACGGAAGAAACTAAGCAGGTCAACCCATACGCATACGTGTCTTGCACTCCACGGCGAAATGAAGTGCATGACCTTGATCTACCTCACGGCGAAATGAGGCGGATCAATTCGGTCAGCTTTACGGAAGAAACTAAGCAGGCCAACCAAAAATCGACGCAGGACCAAGCTTCCAAGCGTCCAGCAGCTTCAGAACAGGCTTCTGATTCATATCCAAGATCATCAAGACTACTTTGATCATCGTTTTACTCAAACTCGATCAAAGTGGGGGCTATCTGTAGACACCAGATTTTGTACCGGTATTAGTTTTAGTTATTTGTAAAAATAAGTTAGCCGAGTAGTTTAGTAGCATGCAAACCCATTTCGTTTCTGGCCCGAAAACAAGCATAATGGCCCAATATTACGGAAGAAACCCGTCTGGGTTCGATAGGCCAGAGCATAACTCAGCTCGGATCAAACAAGCTGAGTTTACTGGGCCAGAGCTCAGTTCAGCTCAGCAACCCGTCTGGGTTCCGCGGCCATATGCTAACCCTAAACACACCCCCTACTCCCCCTATTCCACTATAAATTAAACCTTTTTTCCCTTCCATTAACACGAGGGTATGCTAGAGTATTGACACTAGCATATTCTCTCCACCTCTTCTCTCCCTTTGCATGCTGCTTCACTAAAGGTTAGCATAGTTGATGTAAACCATGTAGCATAATCTATCGAATTCATGTTTCTTTTATATTTTCAATGTTTTGCATGATTTTAATGATGAATTTGTGAAACTTATATCTAATTCCTCCCTTTAACTTTTTCTGCTTTGATTTAATTCTAGTAGAGTCTATTCGTTTGAATAGGCGAATTTGACAATTTTAATTGTCAAATTCGTAACCTTACCCCTGAATCCGTCTTTGGGTTCGTAGGCCGGAGTTGTTTATCAAAATGGTTTGTTGTTTTTCTCCTAAAATTCAACTGGCGACTCTATTTTCGTACTTTGGTATTTTCCTTTTTATGGTTTCTATGACCTAATTTGTGTTTAGCGCAAGGAGCAACCCGGCTTGGTTCAATTCATGAACCCAAACGGGTTTTCATCCTCTTTTCCTTTTTTTTTCTCTTTGTTTTTCTCCTTTCTCGTGGGATCTGCAGTTACGAACCCGTCTCGGTTCCAGCATTGAACCCAGACAGGTTCCTTATGTTTTCCCCTTTCTTTTTGTCTTTTTTCCCTTTTTCTTTCTTAAAAGGTGAATCTCGGGCTCACGGCGCATAAATCATTTTAATCTGTCAACTAAGTTATTCTTAAAATTTCAACCTTATTTAAGGTTAAGCAATCCTAGTCGGCTCCCAATCACTTTTAAGTAGCGCCGCGAAAAAGGCCATCAATTTTCCGGGGTCTACACTAAGACTTGAATTTTGGGCTGAGTTCAACTGGTATTGCAAGTGTTTTCTTGTCACCCTCTATCAAATTGGTTGTTTATCATTTTCAATGGGGACATTGAAATCTCTAAGCATGGGGGAGTGGTTAAAATCTGTTGTATTTGTTGTGTGGTTGTGGTTCATTTGACATGGTGTTGAGCATGATGAGGCATGCATATGTTAGTGGCATTTTGTTAAATTTACTTGCATCAGACTATAGGATTGCAGTAGTTTAGGCTCATTCTTAAGTATCATTAGATCATACATTGCATTATAGCTTAGTTAGGATCATTCTGGGCGTTAGAATAGATCATCTAGGATAGTATTGCATCCCTTTTACATCGTACAAAGCGATAACAAAGTGAAAGTGGGACGTCATCAAGCACTCAAGGTATATTTTCAATTCCCCTTCACTTTAGTTTTTGATTTTGTCGCTTTTAGGTAATTTATTGCTTTCTAGTTTAGTTTTTGTTGCTTTCAATAAAAAAAAGTTGAAATTCCTTGGTTTCTTGGCTTGGTTGGCTTTCGAAAACCCCTCCTAATGTTCAAGGATGATTTCTTTGTTGGTTGATCGTAATTGTGTATGATGGAAAGCTTGGTTTGACTTGAATGATGTGAGAAACTTGTTGTATGTTTGTTTTGAAGAAATCATTTTCTTGTGTGTAATTCATTTATTGAAAGTCTCTTGTGCATGATTGTAAGTTCCTATGGTTGGTACGTAAAAGGAACTAGTTGTAGTGATTGTGGTAGGGTTGAACCCGTGAGGTCTCTTGAGCCTAAAAGACTATCAATTTTATAGTCTAATTTCTTTTTGAGTGTGACGTTGCCATGTGTGCATCTCTAGAACTTGATTTGTCTCTCTTCAAAACTGCATTTGACTTATGCATTGTGTTAATATGATTGAGGCCCATTTTTGTAGTCACATAGCCAAAAAGCCACCTGACATTGTGACCTCTTTTTGCAAGCCCTTTCTAACCCTTTTTCTTGCCTTGTTGTTTACCCTATCAGTGTACACCTTGGCCTTTTCTTAATTCCCTACCTTTAGCCAAGATAGAATGAGCTACAATTCAGTTGTATGGGGCAGTTTTGTGGTCGATTGTTGAGAGTTGTTTGATGGTTTGTGCTACAAGAGGAATGCATTGTTGAATATTCTTTCTACCCTTTTATCCTCAAAGGTTGTAACTTTTAATTGTTGGGATTAGAGTTGTTCTTTTTATATCCTTGTTATTCGCCTAAGCTCTTCTAAAAAAAAATGAAAAAAAAAAGAATTCAAAAAAAGGGAAAACAAAGAAAACAAAAAAAAAAAAGAAGAAAAGAAAGAAAGAACAAAAAAGTAAGAGCTTTGAATAAGAGGTGGTTAGCATGCTAATTTTTTATTTATTTTAACTATTTCCTAATCTCTCTTTGTTGGGGAGTGTTTTGTACTTATTTGAAGTGGGATGTAAGAGGTGTTGTGTTTCATGTTATGGAAGTGTTGTTGCTCTTTAGGTGCTTGGCTATTTAGCTCCACATTCCTAAAATGATTTCCCTCCTTTCCCTAAACCTAAGCCCCATTACAGCCCTTGAAAGTCCTCATGATTAACACTTGTGCATATTGTCTATAGCGGTGAGAATTGGGAGTCTTGTCAAGCCTATGGTAGTTTGCATGCATTGGTTGAAGGTATTGAGTGAACATCAAATTCATTTGAAACACATGAGAGAGAGTGTTCCACATACCCTAAAGTGAGGTCCTACCAATCCCTTCTAGTTCGCCAATCACTTGAATGAGCTTGAATTGCATATAGAGTCTAGATTGAGTGAGTGTTTTGCCACCTGACTTTGTGATCTTTGAAATGAATTGCAACTTTGTTTTGATCTGAATTTGGGCCTTGCCAAGAAACCTATTGTATGCCTTTACTATTGACTACCAGATTTTGTTCCTTGTCCAAAAGGGGGGGAGGCTTCTCTTGAGGTTTTCTATTTCTTCCTGGTACTTTATGATTAGTCTTGCTTGGGGACGAGCAAGGGTTAAGCATAGGGGGATTTGTTGAGTCTCGATTTTACCACTTTTTACCTCGGTTTTTATTGTCTAATTGAACTTATCTAAGTCATTTAGTATAAGTTTAATAGTGTTTTTTGCCATCTTTGCTAATTGAGACTAATTTATTTAATTGTCTTATTTTTAGGCAATTTTGACGCAAAGTGATCATGGCATAGGAGGAAAAAGATTGGAATTAAGAAGTGAAAGGAAGCCAACAAAGACGCGCGAAAATATTAGAGGCAAAATTGGGATTTCCAGTTTGGCACACCTGGGTGTGCCAATCGGCACAGGCACCCGTGTCAAATTGCAGTCTTTTATTTTAAGATGTTTTATTAATTAGAGAAAACAATTTTTTTATTCTACGTTCTTTTCTTTTCACAGTTTCTCTCTAGGGAGAAGGGAGGTTTCTCCCAATGTCTCTCCAGGTTTAGATCTCCATTGAAGAATTTAGGTTAGATTATGAATTGAAGAGTGAGATTAGATTGTTTTTGTTCAAGAATTCAACAATTTCGTTCTTCACCTTCAATTCAAGACTAAGTTCTTCCATCCCTTTCTCTCTATTTTCTCCTATGTTAATTTCTTGTTAATTTTGTTTTGTTTGGGTGGTGATTGATATGATGGCTAATTAATTTTGTTTAGGCCTATTCTATCCAAATTCGTGCTTGTAGTTAGAGGTTTTCTCTTTGCCCGCAACGTGTTCGATGAAATGCTCGAGAGAGTGTTCATCTATATTTCTTTAGGTAATTGATGTACGCCGAGAGGTGAGGTTAATTTGCTAGTATGGTAGAGCAAATAGTTAAGGTTTTGGACATGAGAATAGTCAAATTCTAACTAGGTCTAGGTTTGCTATTCTTGTAGTTTAATTAGACTAACTCCATGAGAATAGGTAGTTAGAATAGTTAGACTAGCCCTTGACTCGAGAGAGAGGGCTTTGGTGAGGTTTAATGGTGCAACCATCACTCTTGATTGCTTGTATAGAATTGGTAGATTAGGTCGTTCATATTGGTTAGTTGTGGAATACTAAGTTTGTTGCCTGAACATCCTTTTATTGCTTTCGTAGTTTGTAGCTTTGTTCGTCACCACCACCATTTTGATTAATTTACCTAGCTCGAAACACTTGAGTCCGCTCTGAGTGCTTAGAACACAACTCCCTAAGATCGACAACCGTACTCCCAAAAGTACGACAACCGAGACCATCAAGCAGAACAATCAACACCAGCAGCTCCATCAGCAAAGGAGGCATCCAAGGGATCTTCACCAGCAATTGCAGCAATAGCACAAGGAGAAGTTCATATTGTTTCACACAACTCAGCAGCTAGGGAAGCCTTTCCAGCAGAAACAACAGGTTTCCAAAGCCCAACACAGACAGCAGGATATTCAGCATGTTTCTCAGCATTCCCAAGATCCAGCAGGAGGTTTACAGCATCACCAGCAATCACCACTCCACCAACAGCATCCATCCAGGCTTGCTACACACTTGTAAAGCAAGCCCTGACATCTACAGCCACTCAACGCACCAGCATTGGTCATCTAGACCAACTTCAGTTCCCAGCAACAACAGTCCAAGCAGCTAGCTTTGTCAATGTCATATCTATTGATTGAAGAAGATTCAGCTAAGGTTTCTTGGAGTTTTTGTTCCTTGACATGCCATTTTCAAGTTCAAGCCAAGTCCCAAGCATGATCGAGCATGGCACAGTAAGATTCAGAAGTCAGAACAGACAACCCCCAGCAGGGTTGTTTTATCAGTTTTTCCAGAACCCGAGTTCTGTGGATATATGTCCTGATTTCTGTCCTGAGGGGTTGTTTTGGTCTTTCCAGTATAATATTAACCTGTTGAGATTACTTCCAGGTTAGTATTGGCGCGGGAATTACCTCAGTAAGGATTGTTTTTACCCCCCTAGAGAGGAAAGCCTCTCATTGGCTCATTTTGCCACTTTTTGGCAAATTGGTCAAATCAGGATTTAGCTAGCATTCTCTTTTTTATCTAATGTAATCCGGATCATATTAGATATCTTAGGATGTAATCATATGTATTTGTGTTAAGCTTTGTAAGTTAGAATTAGATCAAGGAGATTAGACAGAAGCTTATGCTTAAGCAGCTGTTAATCAAACTGTTAGCTTTCTTTATATTATGAAGTTTTTCATCAATGAAAGACATCTCAGTGTTCATTCAACAATATTCTCGAGTGTCTTAGTACCTCTGAAAGTTTGTGAGTATCCTATAACTCTCAACCATGGTTCAATCAGTTCCTGTCACTGGATATTGGCAAAATCCAGCAAGTGTAAGCTGAGCTTGATCATCCATGCTTTGGTGTGTCTGTAGAGGCATGTGTGTGAGTGTCCATTGCCCTTGATTGCAGCTGAAGGTGTGTCTGTAACAGTTGTAAGCAAGCCTATCTTTTATGTTCTGTCTTGGGTTGTCTTCTATTCCAGCTAATTGCTTTCAAACATTTCTTATGTTTTAAGCATTCAACTGTGTGCGTGCTGTTGTATGGTGTATTTTAGTTCAATACTCTGATCTTTGTGAGCTAGCATACATCATCTTGGTATCAGAGCATTGTGTTCTATCTTGGAGTGTGTTGCTTGTTTAAGTTGAGATGGCCGAAACTAGTAAAACACCCCAAGAAGTCTTAGAACAGACTTTGAAAGAAAAGGAAGAAGTAGAACAAAAAATGAAGTTTCTGAGTGAGCAGTTGCAGTAGTACATGAGATTGCATAGAAATGAGTTGAATAGAGACACTGATGAAGAAATGGAGAAAGGAGAAGGTGAGAATCCTTTTAGTAGGACAGGGAGAGGAGGTCGAGGTCCTAGGCCTACCCACAGAAGAAGGAGGAGAGTCAGAAGATCACCTACGATCAGTGAACCCGAGGAAAATAGTGAGAGTAAAAGAGAAGAAAGGAGGGAAGACAGGAGGGTTGAGAAGCTAGACTTCAAGATTGATATACCTGAATATGCAGGAGAACTAGATCCTATTGTTTTCCTAGATTGGCTACAGACAGTAGAAAGAGTCTTTGATTTGAAGGAGGTTTCAGAAGAAAATAAGGTGAAGTTAGTAGCCTTAAAATTGAAAAAATATGCTTCTACTTGGTGGACTAATCTGCAAAAAAGAAGAGTGGAGATTGGAGAAGTCAAGGTGAGCACTTGGATTGAGATGAGGAAGAAGCTGAAGGAGAAGTTCCTTCCAGAGAACTACATGAAGGGGAACTACTTCAAGTTACAGCATTTTGTGCAGGGGTGGAAATCTGTGGAAGACTATACCAAGGAGTTTGAGCATTTGCTTTGGAAGTGTAACATGCAAGAGAATGAAGTGCAAACTTACATCAGATATCTTGCAGGTCTGAATGAGAGTATCAGGAATGTTGCCAACTTCATTGTTCCGACCGAGGATTTAGTAGAAGCGACTGCCCATCATAGAGGATAATTGGCCTTCGCTCAAGTATGACTTCTTACTTCCTACCCATGACTTGCTGCCCTTGCTTTCCTGCTGACCATTAACCTTTATGTAGCTGGGAGGATATTATAATCCTCTCCTGGACCAACACAAGGAAGGTCTTGAGCATACTGAGGGTAAAGATATGATGTTCCCTTTATCCCTCTAGTGCTAAATGACCATGAAGTGTTGCAGTTTTTCGACTCTAATCTAGTAAGTCACACATCTTGCACATCCTTCCATTTTGCATCGATTCTCACTGATCCTCTTTCCTATGTAGCAAGCATATGCCCACGTTCATGTGATATATAACTGATGCAAAGACAGGGTTTGATCAATTGCTCATCAAAGTGGGGGAATGTGAACAAGCCTAGGGTATAGGGTAGTTCACAAAATGGCTAGGGTTTACTAATGGAAAAGCTCAATAAAGATGGATAATTTGGGATAGTTCAAGGGAATTGAACATGATACAGAGAAACCACAAGTTGAATCCCTAGGGCTTCTTATTCTTCTACTTAGTTATAGAAACACCTTCTAAGTATTAGAATAAGCTCTACTTCACCACTTGAATAGCTAATTCAAGATACAATAGTAGAAAAGGAAAGAGAGAAACTCTTTGGATGAGCAGAAGCTCGTTTTGTATTCATCATCAAAAACTGTGTTTTTAGAACGACTACAAGCCTCCTTGTTTATACTAGACTATGTCCTAATCCTACTAGGACTAATAATTTGACGCCTAAGCAGCCTATATCCTTCTAGGATTTGGCTTTCCTAATCCTAAGTGGATTAGTTACAATTGGATGAATCCTTCTAGGATTTGGCTTTCCTAATCCTAATTGGACTAGTTACAAAATTAGACATCCAAGACAAGGATTCTCTCCAAATTGACGTCTATCCCTCCTAATTGATGTCCACACACACTAACTCCTACTTTGGCATTATGCCTTATAATAAACTTAACTACAAATAATGATAAGCAAAATACAAATACTACTATAACAAACTTATCTAAGAGTAAGGAAAAACACAAATACTCCTAAAGCTTGTCTCGTTCACGTGACTTGGATGTCCTCTTTAGTTGGCTTGACTTAGACGTTCTCTTTTGGGCTCGGACGTGGTCTTGAGATGTAGGGCTCAATACATGGCTGGTCGTGGGGCCTTAATGGATTGCTCTTCTAAGTCCTTCTCCTCTTCAATGTGTATGAATTGGGCCTCCTTAAGGGGTGAGCTAGTGACAAGCCCTAAACTGATAAGGTGTTTGTGTACCACAAGTGTACGAGCCTGTGTAGTAATAAATATCGTTCTCTCTCAGGGATTTGTGTTCAACTACGCACTGAACTAGTTCACTGCAAAGAATGCTAGGTCGATCAAGAGTTATGGTAAGGATTTATAAAACTAAACTAAGAAAGCATGAATTTTTAAGGTTTCAACCAAGTAATTAAAGGCGTTCAGGGGAGTCCACTCTAGTCAATCAGTGAATTTATCAACAATCCCGGTGTACAGTAACAAGATAATTCGAATTCTATAATTTTTCTAGGCCCTTTCACAGCAATCTTTTGATTCGAAGTGAGCTACAGTGATTAAACTAAACATTATTTCTAACTATTTAATTTAATCAAAGATAAAGAACTGATTGTAATCGACCCTAGGCAAGAATCATTATTTCTAACTATTTTGTACACCTATTCAATCTACGTCTTCCCAATTCAAGATTCAAACTTTCGTCATATTATCGAGAATCTAATACCTAGTAAAAGGCGGTTAGCCAGATTTTACTATGACATACAAATTACGTAGATTAAACGAATAAAGGGATAACTTAACACCGAGACTGCATTCAAAATCAACCAAAAGACATCGAGTTTATCCCCTAACCAAAGGAATTTAGCTACTCATAATGCTATAAACAAATATCACATAAACTGAATGTAAACTGGAAAACATAGAGAAGAAAATAGAAATAATCAGTGTTCGAAGTGGCGGAATCGATCTCTTCGTGTCACCCGAATCGATCTCTTTCGTCTCCTCCGACCACTTACAATAATCTAAACTAATAATAATCTTGAGGAATTAAACTCAAAAGAAAACTATCTAAGAAAACTGCCCTAAAAGCACTCTAAAAACTCTCTATTGTATCCGATATTTATTTCATCCTTTCAAACGACAGGCAGAGTTTCTTTTTATATGGCAGAATTAGGGAACAAAACGCTGGCAGCGTGTGACACATGATACTAGTTCTCCATGTCTAGGCGCTGGCAGCGTCCGTAAAACGCTGGTAGCGCTTGGCATTTTCTTCATCACTTGAGATCCCTGGAAGAAGCGTTGGCTGCGCTTGATGAGCGCTGGCAGCGTCCGTCTACTCCTGATAACTGCGTTTCATGACTAAAATTTTAGGGGTTTTTAATAGTGAATTAAGGAGAGTTTTATGTGTGAACCTTGATTTTCATTCCAATTTCCCTACTACACTTGGTGTTGTTGTTTTTGATGTGAATTTGTAGGTTTTGAGGCCAAAACACCAACTTTCTCTCAACTTCAGGCAAGAGTGAATATACCACGGACCTCTACATGTCAAACCCAAACCGTTGTACAAATTTGGGACGGAAAGGAGCAAGGAATGGCCGGGCAGCAGCAACCTCGAGCAGCCTGAAGTGGTGGCCACGGTCCGTGGCGGTTCAGCTCCTTGTGCCCAACTCATTTTTTGCGAAGGAAAGAAGAAAGAAACGAAACAGTGGCAACTACGGGCAGCCCGTGGTGACCACCACGGTTCGTGATCTTTATGCTTCATTGCGGTGTGATGTAAGAGGTGTTGTGTTATATGTATTGGGAATGTTGCTCTTTAGGTCTTTGGCTCTTAGCTCCACATTACCCAAATGAATTCCCTCCTTACCCTACACCTAAGCCCCGTTACAACCTTTGAAAAGTCCTCATGATTAACATTTGTGCATATTGTCTATAGCGGTAGAGAATCGAGAGTCTTGTCAAGCTTATGGTAGGTTGTTTACATTGGTTGAAGGTTTTTGAGTGAACCGTTATATCTTTTGCAAACACACGAGGGGAGTGACCAACATACCCTAAAGTGAGGTCCTACCGATCCCAACTAGTTCGCCAAACATGTGAATGAATTTTGATTGCATTTGAGTTGTGATGGATTAGTTGTGTTGCTTCCTGACATGTGACTCTATTTCGAACAACAATTTTTGTTTCAATTTGAATCTTATTCTCGCTAGGGAGTCCTTGAGTGTATGCTTTCTTATGTAATCCTATATGCCCCTTTAATTGGAGGAGGTGTGAGCAGAATTCTTTTTCTTTTAAGTCCTTTCATTTAGTTTTGAGTCTTGTACTTGCTTAGGGACAAGCAAGAAGTAAGCATGGGGGGATTTGATAACTACGTTTCATGACTAAAATTTTAGGGGTTTGTAATAGTGAATTAGGGAGAGTTTTATGTGTGAACCTTGATTTTTATTCCAATTTCCCTACTACACTTGGTGTTGTTGTTTTTTATGTGAATTTGTAGGTTTTGAGGCCAAAACACCAACTTTCTCTCAACTTCAGGCAAGAGTGAATATACCACGGACCTCTACATGTCAAACCCAAACCGTGGTACAAATTTGGGACGGAAAGGAGCAAGGAATGGCCGGGCAGCAGCAACATCGGGCAGCCTGAGGTGGTGGCCACGGTCCGTGGCGGTTCAACTCCTTGTCCCCAACTCATTTTTTGCGAAGGAAAGAAGAAAGAAACGAAACAGCTCCTTGTACGGACCGAGGCGGACAGCCTATGCAGATCGGTTGTTTTCGCGAGTAGAAAAGGGGGCAAGCGGTAGTTTTTCGATATTCACTCATTATCTATCAGTTTTCTTTCGTTCTTTGATCGTGAAAGAGAGAAAAGAGAGCCCTAATACTTCCATTAGACTCCTCTTCCCCACCATCAAGAGTCAAGACCGAATCGATTCAAGAGAAACCAAGATCAAGATTTGCAAAGGAAAGGAGCGACGTTTGCGGAGAAGGTTCTACCCCGGGATTGAAAGGCTCGACGGGTTGTATTCTTCACAATTCTATTCTTCCTTTTCGATTTCCTTCTTAGTTTTGAGATTCGATTGTGATGATTGGAACTTGTGTCGTGTTTTCATTGAATATGAGTGAGTAGTTTCTTTGAATTCTAGGGTTTTGCAACCCGAAACAATGTGGTTTGATTGATTGTTATTAGTTTGTGCATGAATTCTTGATTAGAATCAATAGAAGGTTGTGTTTACGTTGTTTATGAGTCTTCTTAAGGCCTTGGATATTTGTAAGTTTGAGATTAACCTGAGAAGTACTGAAAGGTGAATTAGGGTAATCTGACTACCAACCTGTCTACCTAGGCTTACGAAAGTTGAAAAAGGAGTAGTAAACTAGGGAATCATTAGATAACCTGACCTTTTGAGACCTTCAATTCTGATTAACCTAAAAGGCACACGAAAGTTGTTGATTAGGTTGTTTAGAATAATTCTATTTAGCATCGAAAGGGCGATAGGATTCAGAGGTTGTCAATTCTTGATTCATTCTTGAATGTATGATTGTGCAGGCTAGGTTTTAGTAATCGAACTTGTTGTTAGGTTAGCATCTCCCTAGAAGTCTTTCTCTCTTGATTAGAACATTAGATTAATTTTTCCTGCTTTATTAGTTTTATTTGTTTGTTAAACCTTTTCCAAAACCCAAAACCTAATTAGCTTAGCAATCACGACAGAGATAAGTTTTCTGTGCTGCTAATTGAGTCCCTGTGGGCTTGCGCTTGCGACGTGCTAGTACGTACATCGTGCGCTTGCGGCCCTGTCAACTCCGCCCAAAGTTGGGCCGATCCACTGCTGTTTGGGTCGTTCTTTCCTTCAAACTTTCTTCTCTCCAACTTTATTTTTATTTCTTTAGTATTTTCTCCCCTTTTTCATTGATTTTCCATGCTTTTAGATGTATTTCCTAAATTTCCTGCAAAATGTACCAATCTTGCAACCAAGTGAAGAAATCATAGAAATTGAAATAAAAATACGGAGTTTCAGATATAAAAAGCATGAAATAAATGTGTTTTCAGCCCTAAAAATACTATATAAAAATCACTTATCAAATCCCCCCATGCTTAGCTCTTGCTTGTCCTCAAGCAAGTCAGAATTAAAAATAGGAGGAAGGTCTTAAACGGGAAAAATGGGACTAAGTAAGAAAGAGAAGAAACAGGAGTTTTTGATAGGGTTAAAAGAACAAAGATTTAACACCCCCTCAGGCTAACAAATCAAATACTTCAGCTCAACAAGCAAACACAAAGATTAATCTAGAAGAGAACAAAATTCAGTTCAAAGTAGGAAGGAAGATGTTTTCGAAATCAAAGGAAAAGAACAAGTACTTCAGATGTACGAATCCGCCAACAGTCTGAAGAATAATGCAAATATGCGCGGTTAGTTATGGACGTAAGCCAGTCAGAAAGAGCAAACCTCACATTAGGAAATAATATGAACACTCAATCATTCAAATTTGAATATGTATGTGGGTTTTTCTTTTACTCAGACCAAGAGAAACGATCTACCATAGGCTTGGTAAGAATCTCGCTCTCCACTACTGGTATGCAATGCACAAGTGACAATCACGTGGAGTTTCTCGGGGTGTAACGAGGCTTAGGTTAGGTGAAAGGAGCGGTAAAATTTACGTATGAGGAGTTAAAGAGCCATGCTTGGTTTGAATTTCCAATAAAGAACTCCTCTCAACTCACCTTCTTACTTAATTATGTAAGGAACTCACTTTTCACCATCATTGATTTAAAAACACCTCATCTAACTTCACAACCAAGTCAAAAGCTCTTAGAACTTTGAATTGAGTCTCCCTAATCACCATTTTCTTTTTGGAACTCTATTTTTTATATATATATACTACTTCTCTTTTTGGTTGGTGATCAAGGGAGAAGAAAATCATGGTAATTATAACTTTGACCTCAATATGATATATGAACAACATAACCAATGACTAACTGTCTAAAAGGATAGGAAATTCAGTTTTTTGCCCAATTTGAAACAATAAGCACAATCACTCCAACTCCATATTTCATTCAAAATACACCAAACCAATTCTTCCTTCCAAAAAATAACAAACTCTCACTCAACCAAGCAAGGCAAAGGATAGAAATTATTATGGGCTAAGGCTTGTATTGTAAGGGTTCAATCATAAAAGAAGGGTAATCAAAGGCTAGGCGGGGCAAACAGAACGGTAAATATCATATCAGGGAGGCTATTTGGCTATGTAGTTTAACAAAATAAAAACGAATGCCTCAATCACTTTGTCACAGTGTGCAATGCAAATATGTAGTCTCAAACAAGATGCAAAACAAGTTCTAGAGATTTTTCTAAGTGAAGCAAGGTAAACTGAAAGTAATATTGGTTTACAAATCATCACTGAAGGTGTTCCGAATTTTAATCCTAATCCTATCCTATATATTTTTTTTTCTTGTCTTTTCTAATTTATTTTGCTTTTCTAATTTCTGTTTTTTTTTTTATTTTTGGATTTTGAATAAGGTGGATGCAAAAGAAAAAGAAAACAAACTAAGAAAAGAAAGAAAAGAAAAATCTAACATACTCTAACTAATGTGATCTAGGTGAATGTAATTCTAGAACTAGAAGAAAAACTAAAGGAAGAAAACTTAGAAAGGAAAAACTAGAAACAAACAATGAAAATCAAACAACTAAAAGCTCAAATAAAAGAAAACACACTAAATTGAGAACAATCAAACTAAAGAAACATACTAAAAGCGATAAAATCACACTAAAAATTGAAAATTAAGCATGAAACAAGAAAAAGAAAGACGAAAATAAAAGAAAATAAAAGAAAATCTGACAAATAAGAAGAAATATTCACAAATATAACCCCTCATGCTTAAAACACTGCATTGTCCTCAATGCAGAAGACAGTGGTGAAGAGGGTAGAGTCCGAGCAAAGGATCAGTCATCCTCGCTCGATGGGGAAGGGTCGACTAAAGACTAGAAGGCGGGCAAAATTTTCGGCAAAACACAGAAGCGCTGCCAGCGTTTTTCAAGTGCTAGCAGGGCTTAGCAAAATCCACGCACCTGTTTCTCTCTGGGACAAGCGCTGCCAGCGTTTTTGTACCTGGTGATGAAAATTCAATTTTTTTCATCCTTTTTGCCTTGTTTCACTCCTTTCTCTTGTTTCCTTCTTGCTTCTCCTATAATTTGGCTTACCATAAGTCCCTACAACCATTTACCAACTCAAAAATTATTAGGTTAGTGATAATAATTTCAACAATAACCAAAAATTCTTCTAGACCTCATCTTTTTCTCTGCAAACTAAAAAGCAAATTAGTGATACCAAAGTGAAAATTACTAGGAGATAAAAATTGAAAGAAATAACTGAAATAAAAAGTGGGGAGGAATGAATGATAGATAGTGATGTACCTCCCCGTGGTGCTTTGTTTAACGTCGTTAGCTCGACGTTACAGACCCCTAATCGGCGGGGTCCTTAATCCGCTTTGGAACCGGATCTCCATCATCTTGAATTATTTTTGGGACATGCCTTGGAGCTAACTTGCCTTCTCGTACTTCATACTCCGTCATCGACTTTCCTAGCTGGAGAGAATCGCGGAAGCCTAGGGTCTAAACAAACATGTGGATGATGGAAATCCACCCATAGAACTCATAAGAACACCAAACTAAATTTTGAGGGTTTTTGGATTAATGGAGAAAAACATGGAATTAAAATATATGAACAATTCTAAAGAGAGAAATCTCACCAAATTGAACTAAGATGTTCAATCTCTAGCAAAAGGATCTCCCACAAGCAAAGAGTCTTGAACCACCCAAGAAATCTCACAAAGAGTACAAGATAACCATCCACTCATAAAGAAGAGAATTCACCAAGCCATTTCCACCTAAAGGATTAGCTTCATTGATTAGGGTTTGAAAACCCACAATTACAACACTCTCCAATTGAGAGGATTTTTCGTGAGCCTAGCTCCTAAACATTGATCATCCAAATCTATGTTGGAAATAAGTTAGGGGGAATATATAGGAAATGGGAAAAAAATAACAAAACTCAGTAGAAAAAACGAAACAACACGTGCGTCGCAGAAGGGTGACTCGGGCGAGTCACAGATCGATTCAGGCGCGACTGCTCACTGGTCCGGCAAATCCAACGCACCATCGTCAGAGCTCAGAACAATGACTCGGGCGAGTCACAGGATGTCTCGGGTGAGTTAGTCTTCTGGGCAGCTTTTCCCTGCCAACATCAAACCTGCATAACTTCTTAATCCGGACTCCGTTTTAGGCCCGTAAGATATCGATGGAAAGCCCTCGGTGTACTTTAAGCTCCCAAAATTTGAGACCCATCGAAGTTATACTGAAGGAGTTATGATCAAAAGTGTGAAGGCACGCCATTTGAACGTCTTTGAATTCATTCACCGCCATGTGTTTATTCTTACCGATGGTTCCGAACCCGCTTAGAAGGCTCGGGAATGGTCTTATTGGGACCCTAGATGACATCCTATGGCTCGTGGTCTTTATAGAATGAAACACCGCTCTCTTAGTGGCCATAATGGCCCTCAAAGGACCCGTATCCACCATGAAATGGATGTTGAAACGGGGTTAGTTTCGAGGAAAGGAGAGGGTAACTTGTAGCAAACCGGGAAACGTAGGCGAAGCAAAAAGCGAACCGATCCCACACAGTTCACTAGCTCAATGACCATCTTTCCTCTCTTCATGCCCATTTTGCAATTAACGGTCGAAAGGAAGGATCTCCCTAGAATAATTTCTGGCGCAGGGTCTTCACATGTGTCTATAACCATGAAATCAACAGGAACAAAGTGTCCTCCTACCTTGAGGGGAATGCCATGTAAGATCCCTAGAGGTTTCCTAAGGGTTTTGTCTACTAAACGGAGAGTCATGTTAGTCACCCTTAACTCCCTATGGTCATATTTTCTTAGGTAAGACTTTGGTAAGACGTTTACCCCAGACCCTGTGTCACATAAGGCATATTTGATGAGTCTACCATCCAACTGAACAGGGATCTTAAAACTACCTGGGTCTTCCTTCTTAGATATAACTAAAGGTGCTATGGTTCCCTCACTTCGGCCAGGTTCAGGATCCGTTGTGGTTACCCCATGTGTGGTTGATTCTTCTAAAGTTTCATACTTAAGGTCCACTTCCTCACAAGTTATAGTGTTGCATTGAGCACCCGGATTAGGGACAGGCTGAGGTGGTAAGCTAGTAGAGGGGGTTGCTGAATAGCAATCTGATTTTCCAAAATTTTATTATGCGTCGCTAAGGCCTCTACTTTTTTCATTAAATCCGTTATGACCCCTTCCTGTTTCTATTTTCCGGCCATAAGGCTTTCCATCATAGTTTCTAGGTTAGACTTTCGAGGGGGCCTTATTGAGGTGGTCATTGAGGTGGGGGTACATACTTTTGCTGTCCTTATCCTTGAAGAGGACCTGTAGGGTTGTCATTCCTATAAGAAAAGTTCAGGTGATTTCTAAGTCCATGATGATAGGTGTTAGAATTCATATCATAGTTTTGTCTTTGGTTGCCAACATAGTTAGCTTTGTTGGACTTGTTCACTACTGGTTCCATCTGAGGGACAAGTAAAAGTTTCATGTTCGGTCGACTGATAGACATTGCATGCTGGAGGGTTAGAAGGTGAACTCAATCGGTCCATCTTTTGCGTTAAAGAATCAAGTTTAGATGACAATAAAGAAATTTCATCAACGTTAAGCTTACCTCCTGCTCTGTGGCGGGGTTTGGACCAGTGATATAAGTTGTTTGTTAGATGTTCAATCAAATTTGTAAGATAAGGCACAATCTTATCCATAAGATCGCCTCCTGCTGCAGAGAGGATGCTTCCTCTCGTCGACTTGTTTGCTCCGTTGAAAAATGATTGGACTGGAACCGATGGTTCGAATCCATGTTGAGGACATTGTCGAAGAATGTCCTTGAATCTTTCCCAAGCATCGTACAACGGCTCATCCGACTCTTGTGTAAAGGTCGAGATCTGATTCCTCAAACTGGTGAGCTTGCTTGGAGGAAAGTATTTCGCCAAGAAAGTGTTGGCGAGTTCATCAAACATTGTGATTGAATTTGGTTGAAGTGAGTCGAGCCACTCCCAAGCCTTGCCTTCCAATGAGAATAGGAAGAGACGCAATTTGATGGCGTCTTCCGACATGTTGTTGGTCGTGTAAGTGCCACAAGCTTGACGAAAAAGTCGCAGATGTCGGTTTGGATCTTCCCTTGCTAGCCCATGGAATGGTGCTTTTGACACCAAGTTGATCAATGACTGACATAGCTCGAAGTCATTTGCTTGGATGGTGGGAACGCCGATGGCCCACTGTGGGGCTAGGGACTTTAGGAGTCAGATACTGCCCGAATGTCTGCGGTCGTTCACCCATCTCTTCTTCTTCTTCCGACTCTTGTTCCTCTTCGTCCGTCTCTTGATTTTCTTGTTGTTTCTTCTCCAGTCTCGCTCTTTTCCTTCTCTCTTGAAGTGTACGTTTGTTCTCAGTATCGTACTCGAAAGAGAAATCTTTTTTCATAAACCTGAAAAAGACAAAAACAAGAACACCAAGCATAATCAAAATTAGTGGCAAAGAAAAATAAAAACAAATAACCTAGTCACCCAGAGTGTGTTCGTTCATTGGCGGTTGGGGGAACAAATCCCTGGCAACGGGGCCAAAAACTTGATAAGCCCTATAATGATAAGGTGTATGTGTACCGCAAGTGTACGGGTCTGTGTAGTAATAAATATCATTCTCTCTCAGGGATTTGTGTTCAACTACGCACTGAACTAGTTCACTGCAAAGAATGCTAGGTCGATCAAGAGTTGTGGTAAGGATTCATAAAACTAAACTAAGAAAGCAGGAATTTTTAGGGTTTTATAATTAACAACATTCAGGGGAGTCCACTCTAGTCAATCAGTCCATTTATCAACAGTCCCGGTGTAAAGTAACAAGATAATTCGAAGTCTATAATTTTTCTAGGCCCTTTCACAGCAATCTTTCGATTCGAAGTGAGCTACTGTGATTAAACTAAACATTATTTCTAGCTATTTAATCTAATCAAAGATAAAGAACTGATTATAATCGACCATAGGCAAGAATCATTATTTCTAACTATTTTCTACACCTATTCAATCTACGTCTTTCCAATTCAAAATTCAAACTTTCGTCATATTATCGAGAATCTAATACCTAGTAAAAGGCGATTAACCATATTTTACTATGACATGCAAATTACGCAAATTAAACGAATAAAGGGATGACTTAACACCGAGACTGCATTTAAAATCAACCAAAAGACATCGAGTTATTCCCCAAAAAAAGGAATTTAGCTACTCATAATACTAGAAAAAAACATCACATAAGCTGAATGTAAACTGGAAAACAAAGAGAAGAAAATAGAAATAACCGGTGTTCGAAGTGGCGGAATTGATCTCTTCGTGTCACCCGAATCGATCTCTTTGTGTCACCCGAATCGATCTCTTTCACAGTTATCAAATCTACCAACATGTAGGGATAAAAAAAACATCGGATTATAAAATAGAGAGTTTTTAGAGAGTTTTTAGGGCAGTTTTCTTAGATAGTTTTCTTTTGAGTTTAACTCAAGATTATTATTACTTTAGATTATTGTAAGAAAACTACCCTAAAAGCTCTCTAATAACTCTCTGCATTGTCGATCATGTAGATCAATCCTAAACCCTTTCACAGTTATCAATTTCCACCAACATGTGAATCTACCTATACATAAAAAATTATTGATTCATACATCATGATTTTAGTTATTCACAGTAAAAAAAGGAATGATAAATAAAGAATACCCCTACTCCTCGCTAAACGCTTCATTATATAAGTTATCGGTCGCGCGAAAAAATTCTGCGTCCAATA
The DNA here is from genome assembly GCA_029582165.1 of Portulaca oleracea. Classification (NCBI taxonomy): domain Eukaryota; kingdom Viridiplantae; phylum Streptophyta; class Magnoliopsida; order Caryophyllales; family Portulacaceae; genus Portulaca; species Portulaca oleracea. Next base: position 30,314,228 of record CM055880.1, on the reverse strand, counting down.
CAATATGAATCGCTCTGTTAAGTCGTGACATCCTTGTTATGTTGTAGTGTTGCAATAACACTTACAACAAAGCTCAAGTAGGGCAAAAATCACTTACAATATATGGGAGGTAAGGTAAAAATTATTTAACAAAAGTGGGGTATGTAATAATTATTACGTCAAACTTTAGGTAGGATATAAAACACTTAGAAATATTGTGAGGTAAGATAAAAATTATTTCACATTATGTGGGGTGTGTAAAATTATTACCGCAAATCTCAGGTAGCGTAAATGTAATTTACTCGTAGAATTAGGGCACAAAACGCTGGCACCGTCCCTCTAGGCGTTGGCAGCGTCCGACACATGAGACTAGTTCTTCGTGTCTAGGCGCTGGCAGCATCCGGAAAATGCTAGTAGCGCTTGGGGTTGTCTTCGCACTTGAGATCCCTGGAAGAAGCGCTGGCCGCGCTTGATGGGCGCTGGCAGCATCCGTCTACTGCGCTCAAAGTTGGGCCGGTCCACTGCTGTTTGGGCCGTTATTTCCTTCAAACTTTCTTCTCTCCAACTTTCTTTTTATTTCTTTAGTATTTTGTCCCTTTTTTCATTGATTTTCCATGCTTTTAGATGTATTTCTTATATTTCCTACAAAATGTACCAATCTCACAACCAAGTGAAGAAATCGCAGAAGTTGATATAAAAGTAAGGAATTTCGGATATAAAAAGCATGAAATAAATGTGTTTTGAGCCCTAAAAATACTATATAAAAATAACTTATCATCTGGGATGATCTCCATCACCCTCCATGAATCTTGGGTCCCAAAATGTGAGACCAAGGCTACGCAAATCTCCATCACCCTCCAGGAACCTTGGGTCCCCAAAAGTGAGACTAAGGCTAGGCGAATCTTCATCATTCTCCCCTTGTTGCAAAGAGTTTGTCCTCAAACTTAGTTGACTGAATTGGACCTCCTTATTTGGTGAGCGGGGCTGATCTCCATTATTCTCCCCTTGTTGCAAAGAGTTTTCCCTCAAACTCGGTTGGATGAATTGATCAAACTTCCATGGTCTGTCATGTAAGACGTTGCAAGCAACTATTGGTACAATTTCACAGCAGATTGAATCATGATACATGTTACATATAGGGGATTGCACCAAACATCTTCTGGTCACTTAAATGCCCTCGCTTTGATGAATAATGGCCTCTCTTGGATTATACTCATCAAAGATGGGAGGGAGATTAAAATCGACCTTTGGCTTATCTTTTAAACATTGATCTTCAAAAGGCTCAAAAGGGACCTTACTAACTTCTGCAGCATACACAACTTCTAGGGGGAGATTAAGATTAATCTATGGTTCCTCTTGAACTTGATGTTCCTCGTCAAGAACCAAGGGTGGTTCACATGACTTCATGGAATATTTATACCAAGCCATCTCGTATTGTAGCACCGTGAGTTCAAGGAGCTTAAACTCACGTCTCAATGTCCTCAATCTCCTTCTTGCTAGACAGCATGGCTAAGGTTCTTTTGTGGGGAGAATAAAAAGGATTGTGTTTAGGTTGAGATGGAATCAAGGATTAACCCACCAAGAGGGTAGGCTTGCTCTGATATCAATTTTGATGTATAATTGATGCAAAGCTAGGGTTTGATTAATTACACATCAAAGTGGGGGAACGTGAACAAGCCTAGGGTATAGGGTAGTTCACGAAAAGGCTAGGGTTTACTAATAGATAATTTGGGACAGTTCAAGGGAATTGAACTTGATACACAGACAACACAAGTTGAATCTCTAAGGCCTCTTATTCTTCCACTTAGTTATAGAAACACCTTCTAAGTATTAGAATAAGCTCTACCTATCCACTTGAATAGCCAATTCAAGATACAACAGTAGAAAAGGAAAGAGGGAAACTCTCAGGATGAGCAAAAGCTCGTTTTGTATTCATCATCAAAAATTGTGTGTTTAAAACGACTATAAGCCTCCCTATTTATACTAGACTATGTCCTTATCCTACTAGGACTAATAAATTAATGCCTAAGCAGCCTAAATCCTTCTAGGATTTGGCTTCCATAATCCTAATTGGATTAGTTACAATGAGATGAATCCTTCTAGGATTTGGCTTACCTAATCCTAATTTGATTAGTTACAAAATTAGCCATCCAAGACTAGGATTCCCTCCTAATTGACATCTATCCCTCCTAATTGACGTCCACACACACTAACTCCTACTTTGGCATTATGCCTTGTAACAAACTTAACTACTAATAATGATAAGGAAAATACAAATACTGCTATAACAAACTTATCTAATAATATGGAAAAACACAAATACTCCTAAAGCTTATCCCTTTCATGTGACTTGGACGTCCCCTTTAGTTGGCTTGTCTTAGACGTTCTCGTTTAATTGGGCTTGGATGTGATCTTTAGATGTAGGGCTCAATACATGGCTGGTCGTGGGGCCTTAATGGATTGCTCTTCTAAGGCCTTCTCCTCTTCAATGTGTATCAATTGGGCCTCATTAAGGGGTGAGCTGGGTTGATGTCCATTACCCTCCATGAATCTCGGGCCCCCAAATGAGAGACCAAGGCTATGCAAATCTCCATCACCGTCCAGGAACCTTGGGTCACCAAAAGTGAGACCAATGTTAGACGAATCTCCATCATTAGATCCTATGTGCTCAAGTGCAAGTGTTATTTTACTCGATTCTGATTGATCTAGAGCAAACCACAGTTCGAACTTATTTCAAAGGAAAAATCATTTAAGTGTCATCCTCCCTCGCTTGTGTCGCCCTTAGCTTGGTGAGGACCGCAGGAAACGCAAAGGAAGACTTCACATTCATTACGATTCATTTAAGCGTTGGCCTTTTCAAATAGCTCAACGAGATTGCTGTTACTTTTTCGGGAATTGAACGACCTATAACGGGGTTTACCCTCCCAACACGGGCTACTCCATATGCCTTATCGTTACGAAAACGAAGTGCTTAAGTGGTAAGAGCACCGCACCTCTCATACCGGTCCCATGTAGGTAGACTAACTTAACATTACAGTTTTAGATTTAATTAATTAGATTTCACTTTTTCAACAAGCTCAGAAGTTATCTACTAAAGTCTCTCAATTTCAAGAAGAACGTGAAAGAGTCAAGGACCTTATTAAGCATTCAACGAAGGGAATCTACATAAGTAAGTCATGACAATACTTGAACTAAGGAAAATAATGCTCATACGGTTTCTTTCAAGGAGATTAAGAAAGTCTTCTAAGCCTTGACTACACTTTTCCTAGAAACTAAGCAGAAACAAAAGAAAAAGAACGAAAACTTTAAAAGGTTTTTCACTCCCTTTGATCTCCTTTATCACACAAAGTTTTTCAAATTTTAGACAAAAACTAAGAGAAACAAAAACAAAAAACTAGGTTGTCTACCCATGAACATGAAAAATATCACCCCCACTCCAAGACAAAACATCACAATATCCCCATCGTGAGAAGGGTGTCACAAGTAAGGTAGAAAACCGAAGAAACGCACATATACAAAACAGTTATCACATAAAAAGCGATGGAGACCTGAGTCCACACGGCTCCAACAACAAGATAATCCCTACATTCACACACAAGGGGTTCTCCATCCAAAAGGAAAAACCAAGCATGCATCATGGATCCACAATATATACACTCAAAGAGAGGGTAGAAAAGAGTTACCTCAAAATCTTCAATAAAAGCAAACTCGATCCACAATCCAAAAGCACCAAGCATAAGGTTAGGATATACAATTTAAACTCATCTAAGTGCTTAGAACTTGGCATGCAAGATTAAAAGAAAAATAAAAATATATACAAGACACTACTAACTAAAGGACCTAAGAAAAAACCAAAATATTGATGCCACTCTTTTTTTCTTTTCTTAGACTAAAAAACTGGAATGCATGCTACCCGCCCACTCCGACACAAAGAGGTTTCCATGTCCTCAATGGAAACAGAAGTAAGGTAAACAAGCACTCCAAAAGGAAAGAAAAAGAAACACACAAAAAGAAAACAAAAGGAGAAAGGAAAGATCACACAAAAATAAAACTCACAAAATAAAAGAAAAACAAAAGTCGGCATGCATGCCACCCCCACTCCCACACAAAAAGGCCAACAATGTCCTCATTGAAATAGAAATAGAGATAAGCAAGCACACGAAAGAAATCAAGAAACTCACCAAAAAGAAAATAAAAAAGAAAAGGAAGAACACTTACTAAGTGTACATGAAAGGTGAGGAAGGATTTTATCTAGCAGACTTCTTATCAATAAGCTCACTCTTTCTTACCTCAAGATATCGGGCACCAAGTCAGAACCATTCAACGCCCGGAGTAACAAATCATACATTCTCTCATGCATCTCAGAATGGTGTAAGTAAGAGCACACTCTCAAAATCACATCAACAAACATTAGTACTCTTAACAATTTATCAAATGCCTTAGAAAAGTCATAGAAAGGACGAACTACTTGAATGTATAAGACTTTCCTTGGCATGGTGAATTGAGACATGACAAATGATTCCTCCCATTGACTTGTAAATGGAAATGGGGTATACAAATCAACGAAAGGGGGCAATACAACACATTCCTGAACCTTTTCATGCACAAACTTGGATGCAAACAATGACTCATAAAGCATATCACCATCAAAAACATCATTGTCACAAACCAAATTCAAACACTTATGATCAATCCCCAAAGAACTCAAGTTCAACATCACAAGATTTCACATTACTGGACTCGCACGAAAGGGTAGCTAATGCCTCATTCATACAATGGTTCTCAATGAAAGTGAATAGTTCAGTATCAAGCACACATTCAATCACAAAGGATTCAATTTCACTCTCAACAAGATCATGCTCAATTACATCACAAGCGTCATGGCATTCAGTAAACTCAACCTTTTCTTCACATGAAAGCATGGACAATGGTGTGGACAATGGTTCATCATCTAACATGTTTTCACCAAGTTCTACATTATCACACACAAAATCATCATGTTCCTCATGCTCACTAGGTGCAGCTAGAGTTACGGAATCTCTAAGTCCAAGTCCTAGATTGTTATAGTAGTCATCATCATAATCATACATAGAAGAGTCAACATGCATTTCAGGACTTAAAGATGTCGAATGATCTACTTCAACATTCGAATCAACCATTTGTGAAAGACAAGTTTCTACCCTAGTTTTAAGCACGTGTTCAAATTCTTGCATGCATTCATTCAATTGCACATGCACCTCAACTTGCAAATAATCCGTTTTAGCACGAATATCATCTAGTTCAACTTGCACACAAGATTCAGAAGCATGATATAGAAATTCACAATACACGCACAAAGGATGAGACTCAACAACATCTCCCGGGGGAAGATCATAAGAATTTTCCACATAACCCCCACCATAAGATTGATCATCAAATTACATGGGGTAATCACAGGATTGTTCAGGCAAGGTCTCACAAAAATTTTCCATATACTCCCCACCACTAGATTGATCATAAAGATTTTGGGGGTATTCTTGATATGGTATGGCTAAAGTCCTGGAGGGTGGTGCATAATAAGAAGGTTGGACACTAGGAATAGCATTTTTTTGTTCAAGCTCATAAGTATCCCTAGACAACCATTCAAGAAATTCCCAAGCAACATCTTCACCTAAATTAGAAAACCCATAAAAATTGAAGAGATTACGAGTTTCATTATTTATACCCTCATAAACAATTCCCAACATATCCATTGTATCATAAAAGATACCATACAATTCACATTGAGCACGATAATCATGTAATCTAGCAAAATATTTCCAAAATACTTCATGCTCAAATTGGGGGAATCGAGGACTAGCCATAACTCTCTTTTTTTACTTTACCTTTTTTTCTCCTTTTTTTTCTTTTTTTTTCTTTTTTTCGGTATTCAATTTTTTTGACTACATTTTCATGAAAGATTCTAGAAAGAAATAAACTATATACACACAAACCAATAACCTAATCTACCAAATAACACCATCCCCGGCAATGGCATCGTTGTTCAGTTGCGGTATTTTTGTGGTTTTTAATAGGTAAGGGTTGTCGGTCCAAAGGGATGGGTGTTAGGCTTGATTAAGGAAATCGGTTTGGGTTGGGGTGTTCTCAGTTGCGGAAAGCGATAAATTATGTAAATAAAGCTATTAAACTAACCTAGACATGAATTCAGGAAAACAATAAAAGCATGAAATCAAATAAAGCAATAAAATCAAATAAAGCAATAAAGCAATGAAACTAGTCTAATGCCTCATAATTCAGCGAGGAAGGGAATAATTGCATGTAACACTCAGTATCGATGCCCTTGAGTGGCATTAACCGGTTGAACTTCCACACATGATGAGTCGGGTTCTCAGATAGACTGAACTATTTAAGGGGTATGTCCATTTTCCCAGAAATATTGGAATCAACCGCACTAGGTGGTTCAAACTCAACAAACTGGTTAGCAAAAACGGGCATTTGACTCATAAAATTCTTAAATACATTCAATTGCGCTTTCATCTCCTTGATGATAGGTTCATCGATCTTGTAGCTTAGTGTTAGTCTTGATGGAAACATCTTGAGGGGTAGCTATTGATGATGGTAGGTTTAGTGTCGGGTCATCTAGTACGTGGATGACCACTCCTGAACTGGAACCTTCCCCTAGCTTTCCTTGACCTTTGTCAACAGCAGACGCACGATTTGGAACAAAATTTTTAAGGTTTTCTTCTTCGTTATCACCCATCCCTACATGCATGTTGATACGCTGTAAAGCTTCTAAGACCCCATTCAAGGTCTCTTGTTACTGTTCAATGCAGGTGTTATGTTGTTTGATGAGTTCTTGCTGTCGAGCGATGTGCTCCTCAACTTTCTTCTCTTGTCGCAAGGTGGTAAAGGCAATTGATCCTTCCACCTTATGGGACTTCTCCTCTAAGTACTTAGCTAATGCGGCATGGACCTAATTATCCCCTTTACTCTCATAAGCAAATATGTCGAACTATAAACGGCGAGAAGCTTTGTGTTCAGGTGGGATGTAATCCGGGTTGCGGACTAGACGGCCTGGCAGTCCTGGGATCCAAGCTACACTCGGGTCTCCTACTATGTCTAAAGGAAACAAAACACAGTTTAGAGATTAACCTCAAAAGGAAACCAAAACCCAACCCGATGGATGCAAGACCTAACCGACCTATATGAAACCACGTAAGATGCAAGACCTATATGCTAACTCGAGGAAAAGACTCACCCGGGACACGGGTTTGCATAACCTAAGCAACAAAACATTATAAAGGGTCGAATAAAGCCAAACATAACAAATTAATAATAAGTTAGCTAATACAAGTCAGTGTTTCTCAATTCGGATGGCCCCATCCACAGGCCGACCGTTTTAGGGAGAATCCGTAACTTCGGCTAAGAAATTTAGAAAACTTGCTATACTGGTAATTACACGGACTAGGATAATGCTCCATATGACTAACAGTCTACACTTTCTCCATTTTTTATTTATTTACTCGAGGAAAGTGAACATTGTAAAGGAGTGGATAAAGCCAACAACAAGCGAGTTATAAGTAGTTTATGGACTAAACTGCCAAATCCAATATGGTTGGGCCTAACCATGGTCCTGCCATAAGTGTGATGGATTTAATAGTTAAATCGATAAATTAGTTTACTCTAGCCCGGTGACTATTATATAACCTAGGACATTACCCACTAACTTTGTTTTGATTTTAGTCAGATTTTGGACCTTTTGTTGGGAGAGTATCGTAAAGGGCAATATAGAATCATCAAAGGTGAGTTGAATTTACTTTATGGACTAAGATAATTATCCTTTATACATAAATGGGCCCAACCACTTGGTTAACCATAACAATTGAGGTTCATTAAGCTAGTTGTAAACATGTCTCTTCTCAGCCCAACGATCCTTACATGGACTAGAACAATACCTCTAAACTAGGGTTGACTCTTTACAACAAAAGAAAACACATATTCACATAGCATACAGATGAAAGGGGTATCCTACACCAAGGATCTATGTACAAAGGGCTTATTGACTAGATACGACTTATTGGCTCATGTCTCGCCCCAGTGCATTCACGTTGTATAATTTCAACTAGAATGTGTTTGGTGTTGCTCTTAGAGGCTCGAGTGGAGACCTCGTAGAGTGATGCATGAGTGGATGTGGTGACTAAGGCTCAAATCGATGTAAATGCACCAAATGAGTATAGTCGGTCCGACATCCCATGGGTTATTTTTTGTGGTTAAAATGAAAACCTAAACCGCCAGTTTTAGTAGACCCAAGCCAAAATACATGGCGAAGAAGTAGCCCGATATATGCAATGAATTTATGCCTAAAAAGGAATGACGTAATAATATAAAGTAAAATTTATTTTCCTTCCAAATATTTTAAAACACACTAAACATTTTTCAAGTTTTACCCACTTCAGAAAACAACCCAATGGAGTCACCAAAAATCATGAGGACATTTTTTCTCGTCGTTCAGACTTCTAAACATCCGTAGGACGAAATTTGGGATTTGTTCTGGGGTTTAACTTTAAAATGCCCTTTAAGAATTAATTGCACATTTCATGAATAATAGTTGTAAAATCACTTTCCTTTTACTTTATGCATTTCATGAGTAATCAAACTAAGCCTCTAAGAGTGAACATCCACTTGTTCCAGCTCTTCTAAATTCAATTCGATTTGCTCACAAGATGTTAGGCTCGGAAGAAAGAAATTTAGGCAAATATTATTTAGAGATATACAAAGAATACCTTAACGTTGCATAGATACATTGTAAAACCATGTAAGACACAATTTAGGCAATCTGATGTATTTTATTTCGAAAAAGAGTCGCCAATCGACTTTTTTAAGGGAAAAGTCAAGGCAAAACTGAAAAGAAAATAAAGAAAGACTCCGTCTACGAAACGGGGAATAGATTCAGGGGTAAGGTTACGAACTTGAAAGGTAGGAACCTTAAGAGTTCGCCTCTCACAAAAGGAAAGACTCTATTAAAAGTTATAAAATGTGCGTTTAATAAAGTTTGGAAAGGAGATAAATAAGAACTTTACAGAATTATTTCATTTAACATGCAAAATAAATTAAAGAAGGAAATAAATGTACAATACTTTTTTTGGTTTTTAGACATCAATAATACCAATTTTGGGGGTATTGGATATTAATAATACAAACTATTTTCTTGGACAATAGCAGTACAAACTATTGACTTATTTTCCTCTAACAGTAGACCGTTGAATTGTAATGGTTTTAACTCATCAAAACGATGATGTGGCTCCATAATAAGTGACATGGAAGGCATGTTAGTATCCACGTCAACATTTTCTACCAGCCTCTGCCTTCCACGTCACACATCATGGAGCCACATCATCTTTCCGATGGATTAAAACTATAACAACTTGGCCGTGTACTGTTGCAGGAAAATAGGTCAATAGTTCGTAATGCTAGCGTCCAAGAAAATAGTTTGTATTATTAATATCCAATACCCCCAAAGTTAGTAATATTGGCGTCCAATAATCCTACTTTTTTTTACATGAAAAGAAACACTTAAAGCTTACATTCTGCGTTTTGAAGAAAAAGCCTCGCCTAACCTTTGTTTGTAGCTTGAAAACTCCTCCTTGAAGATGCCTTTCGAACACTCCTCTTAAAGGCACCAAAGTAGTATCAAAATGGATAGAAAAAGGAATAAAAGGGTGGTAAAATGTTGCTTTTTTGTAGGGTTTTTGGTAGAATTTAGGTGAGGCGAATTTTGTGGTTCTTTTTGTGAGATATAGTAGGGTAGTGGTTTAAGAACTTAAGGTAAGATGGAAATGGAGATTATGGAGGTAAGAAAATGATGGAAAGACAATAAAAAAGAGAGTAGAAGAATAAACATAATGGAGATAATAAGAATGTGAGATTTGAGACAATTAGTGAGTGATGGTGTAGGGGAGAAAGAATGAATGAGTTGGTAAGTGAGCAAGAGAGTGAGTGAATGTTGGAGTTAGGATTGAGCGAGTTTTTCTTGGAGAGGAGTAGTATTTATAGGCTTTAAGGAGTAGAGATACATGCATATACATACACATACGTTCACCTACACAATTCATAGCCAATTGTCGTTGACTTGACCAGATTCCTAGGTGCTAAAGGGAGTGCATGAGGGTGGTCGGAAACACGTGGGTGAATGAACCAAGTGTGGCCATATTAAAGGCCGATCGGCCATCAATTTTAGGAGGGGATGAACCTTGGTTCATCCATGCATCCATGGATGGTGGAGTGTGAATGTGTTTGCATTGGGAGCAGGTGTTTCACACTATGGACGACAATTGCATTTCTTAAGCTTTATTGATGTGTTTTTGAGGTGCTTTTGTGAAGCTTTGAACTTGTGACCTCCTTGCATGTGTTTACGTAGCTTTGCATGGCTCGCTCTCTTACGTAAAAAAATGTGCATACAACTAGCTAACTCCACATGTGATCATGGCTTTAGGCAAATAATGTACATGTAAGTGCATGTATAAAAGCTTTATTATTCGACTTCTTCTTCTTTATTTCTGTTTCGTACTATATAGTTTATGCTATATATTTATATACTAATACCCGATGTCTACAACTATTGCTTGCATTAGCACTTTAAGTTGAATTTAAAGTAGAAGAGTACTCTAAACTTTGCTTTAAGCGCATATGCATTGCCTTCAGAATTTCCACTTGGGAAATTTGAACCTATCTTTTTGGCTTTTCGACCATAGGATGATTCTTTCAAGACATGTGGGACCATGCAAAGTGTTGTGGACTTATCTAAGGATCCTGAGTTAGGAATGTTCTATTGGAGCACTGTAGGAAATGCAAGATTTGGTCCTTTCTTAGCTTGTATTGGATGCTTGGAGAACTCACGATAGAAGAATCTTTGGAGGAGCAGTAGTGGAATGTTTGTAGGACACCACCAACGTATTTCACCTTCTTATGGGTGAAATGATGCTCACTCCTGTAGATTTTGTGATTATCACTGGCCTTAGCTAGGGTGGCCAACTACTGGAATTTCGGAGGGACGTCGACCCTCGAGTTATTGAGCTTTTGCGCCCTGCCACTGCGTTGGCAGGTCGGAACGACGTTTTGCGGTACACCCATCTGGTGGCCGTTTTGGAAAGTGCAAATTTTGAGAACCTTCTTCTTCCTCAGCAACAATTTCTCTGTTTAGTGCATTTTATCAATGCCACCATCTTCGCGAATTGTGGGGACACGATCACTCGTTGTGGGATGCACCGACTCTTAAATTATGATGAGGTGAGGAGTTTTAATTAGGTAGCTACTAGTTATGCCCATATGGTGAGAGGGATGCGGGTTGCCTATTGTCCTACTGGCTTTGATGCGGTAGGTCGGCCGAGGACCACTGAAACAAAGCTACTCTACCTGGGTACCAATCTCTAACGAGTCTAGGAGGTATGCTCCAAGACATTTCTTTAGATATTTTGTAGTTATCAAAATAATTTTTAAATCTCACTGAGGCCTTTCCCAGTGTGTAGGTGTGGGCCTTAGCGTACTTCCTTCCTATAGTTGGTGGGACTAACTGTCCTAATCAGCGTATTCTCGTTGCTCGATGAAGCTCGGATTCAAAAATGTACCATCGTCCGAAGAATCATTTCAAGGACCTAAATGGTCTCTGGAGAATCATTGACTCCCTCTTGTCTGTACGTTTCTTTTTCACTTTATTTCCCCTTTTCCATTTGACCTTTACAGGTAACAGTGGGTTCAACAAGAGGACATCGTCCGATCTCCATGGGATGGCTTTCAATTAGAAGGCCTACACTTTGATCTGCAGTGGGCGAGGCAAGCGAGCCATTCTCATTAGCTATTGGAAGACCCCTCTGGTTTGGTTTTCTATCTGGGGGAGGCGAGGAGTACTTGTTCTTCCAACGTACAGGAGAATAGCCTCCAAGGGTTCCTGTGGATCCTCGCGAGCTTGTTTTTGATTGGCAGGATTTGACTGGGGCTGAAATGGCCCGTCTCATGGCTGGAGAGCTTGCTAAGAATTTCATTATTCCTACTGATGACCTGGAGGAAGCAGTTGCTCGCCATAGGGGACACTTGGCTTTTTGCTCGGGTATCATTCTTACTTCTTCCATTTGTAACTTGACACTTTGTTCTTTTCACTGATGACTCACCTTCCTGTAGCTAAGAGGATATTACGATCCTCTCTTGGATCAACATATAGAAAGTCTGGAGTATGCGAGGGCGAACACATGTTGTTTGGCTTTATTTTGCTCGTGCAGAATGATCGTGAAGTATTGTAGTTCTTTGATTCCAACCCGGTAGGTCACACGTCTCGAGCTTTTCTTCATCTCTGTGGGTTCTCATGATTTTATTTCCTATGCACCCATCCTATGCTCGTATTCACGTCTTGTTGAGAGAAGGCATCACCGGTCGAGAGTTCATTAATCAGAACTTCGCAGATGATCAATATTGAGGCCCTATGCCGGTTCCTGAGGATGATGTTGGTGAAGCGTACTCCAATGTGGGCTTGCCGCGTTCTGGGAGCACTCCAAGGTGGCCTCCTCTTGATTCTTCAGTGGGAGAGACTAGAAGGAGAGCTCATCGTGGAGATCCAAAGGAAGGACCATCCTTTAGAAGGGACCAAGACTTGATGGGGGAATGTCAAGCTCCCCGGGCCAGCTCTTCCAGTTGTTCGGAAGGTAAAAGAAGATCTCCCGACATCCCAGAGTGCTTGGAATTTAGTGTATTCCTAGGCTCAATGGACATGGTGCTCGACCCATGGGTGCCTCGATACCTCACTCGGTCGTTCCCTATAGCCAGACCCCTGGCTATAGTCAGGACTATCCAAGCTCAGGCCCTTACGACTTGCCTTCGAGTCAGGTCATGCCTGACCCTTCTGGTACTCATGACGAGTCTTACCTAGCTCCTTTACAGACGCAACATTTAAACACATCTTCGGTGGCGGTAGCTCTAGCAGGAATTGTTAGGCATCATTGGCAAGGCTCCTTTTTTATTTTTCCTTTTAGTAGTGTTAACTAATGCAACGTATGCGAACAATTATATGCACAAAGAAATACAAGCAAGTAGACTCTTTTAATAATGCACATAACTTGATTACCAAACGCAACATGCATGCCAGCCCCTAGTTTTTATTACACAGGTTAATCCCAGGCTGCAACATACGACGGTACAAAAGAACCTAAACAACATCTTCTTTTCCTTTTAGCGAGAATTACAATTCATATTTACTCTAAAATTACAACATTTTCAAAAAAAAAACAAAAAACCTATTACATAAGAATACTGTCGTCCAACACGAGCCGTGTTTACATCCCATGCATTTCTAACGCGTACACCGAGTGTAAACATGTAAAACAAGTTTTTCCCCACTCCAAGGTCGGCTGGCCTTCACACGGTGGAAGCCACGGTGGTTCATCTAAATACGCGTCAAGCAGCGTAGTCCCCCATGTAGCCCGATCAGACTTCACAAGCAGGGAGTGCATTTGGGCAAACTCCACAGTAATGTCAATCACTATTTAAGCATGACTTTGGTGTTGCATTCTACCGTACTTTGTTTTCCCCTTTTTCCTCCTCAATATGTTTTCCCCTTATTTTGAGCCTTAAGAAATTCAAGTTATGTTGGGACTTCCTAAAAGCTGCTTTTACGTTTAGGGATCCTAAATACACAGCATAGGCAAGTCAAGTTAAGTTCTAGGTTTGGTGTTTTCCATTCTTGCCGAATTTTAATTTTATAACAGGGGTTCGGGATTCAGTCCTCTTTCTCTTATTCATATTGTGGATGAAATGGCCTGAGGTTATAACCTTGCTCCCATGATGATCGCGGAGACCCTCTTTGGTTTCGACTCTTGGAACACCTAACAAGTATGTCTTCTTACTCTTCAAGTAAGTATCAACATTTTTCTTTTTTTTTTCCTTTTATTCATCATTTTTTCTTCGTTTTCTATATTTTTTTATGATTTTGCATGGAATCATTGATCGATCAATGTGGAATCATTTGTCGATAATTCTTTCAGTTGTATCTTCCTCTTTTTTTCTGTGCAACCAGGATTTTAATGTTCTTCCCTTCCTTTGTTTTGTAGATTTGGCTTATAGAGCACCTTAGCATGATGTAATCACCCATTACGACCTCTGAGTTGGCTAACTTTTGGCAGCACAAGAGAAAATATGACACCCGTAGAAACTTCGAGGAATGGATCTCCTTTTTGAAGAATCACAAGGAGATTCAGTGGTGCATCCAATGGTGGAAATTGCAAAGCTTTTCTAACCATTCTCGCAAGGCTTCCCACATCACTCAACTGGGCCTCACGGAGCTTACCTATTATTTTCTTAATCGAGTCAAGAGACAAATAGGCCATCTCCAAGATATTCCACTTTCTCCTTGCGAAATTCCCGACGTCACTCACCTTCAAGGGTCGGTCATTGAATTGGGGCTGACATATTGGAAGAGACGCTCTGGAGTGGAAGCCCCTTCTTTGCATTGCGGTATAACTTCTTCGACAGACACTTATCGAAGTTAGCTAACGACCACCATCGGTGCGAGCCATTAGCATAATAGGAAGAAATCTCGCTCACCTCCTCGAGAAGCCCCAAGATTAAAGAGTTTCGTTCTTCATAGCACTACCATTGAGGTTCCGGGGTCCAACTCTACCCAATAGAAAAGGATTAACCCCGAGGGAAGAAAATCTAGCAAGTTCCAATATCGACAATTGAGCACTAGTGGGCCTAAGGGCTACGACCCAAACAAGGATCGAGCTAACACCACTGACAAGAGAAATGGAAGGAAGGAGATGTAGGAATAGAAAAGAATGCGTATACTATGTATTTTAATTATTTGATGCTTTACATTTTGAAATTAGTAAGCATAACTGTAACAAAAAAGATGTACGTACTTCTTTCATTGATATTAGAAGCAATATGTATTACATTTTATTTTACAAGAATTACACAAGCTATAGTCTTCTTCTTCTTAATCATTCACCATCTTCAAAAGAACATCTTCAACCGGAATGTTTTGTTATCTTCTTTTACTTATCTTACCCCAAGGGGGTTCAAGATAGTCACTTATTTTTCTCTTTTCTTTTTCTTTCAGTTTTTTTGTACTCTCCTTTTGCCGGATTTGTCTCAAAGAGATTACAAATCGATCCCTCAGTCTATAGTTTTTCACTCTTTTTTTTATTTTTTCTCTTTCCCTTCTTTTTCCCTATTTTTTCTATTTTTTTTCTCTTGGAAGCAAGTGGCCTGTTGACAATTCGGTTTCTTGCTTTTATATGATAATACATGCCTAAGTGGCTAAGGATATACAGACCTTTAGTAGCTTAAGCATTATATCTTTTGAGCTGGTCTAAATTCACAAGCTAAATGACCTCTTCTCCTTCCGGTGTTCCCAATCGAGCAGCACCTCCTTGAGTAATAGAGATGATGATGTAAGGACCCTTCCAGTTTAAGGCAAATTTTCCTCGGGGGTCTCGGCGTGCAACTTTCATTTCTTGTCGCACCAAATCTACTTCCTTTAATTCCCGATCCTTGACCTTCTTATTAAATGCTCGAGAAATCCGACTCTGGTAAAGTTGAATGTTGTGTAGGGCACGGAGTCGTCGTTCATCCAATAAAATTAACTCCTCATACTTAGCTCGAGCCCACTTAGCTTCATGGATCTGACTTTAGGTGATAATTCTCAGGGAGGGAACGACAATTTCCATAGGCAGGACTACCTCCATTCCATATACCAAAGAATAAGGCGTAGCCTTAGTTGTAGTTCGAATAGAAGTACGATATCCCCATAAGGAAAAAGGGAGTTTGTCAGTGATGTCCATATAGGTGACAAAGATCTTCTTGTTTACTTTCACCAGAGTTTCGTTAACAACTTCTACGACACCATTAGTTTGTGCCGATACAAGGAAGCATGACGATACTGGATTTTATACTTAGCGAGAAGAGTTGCAAACTCACCCATAAAATGGTTGTCGTTGTCACTAATCACCCTATGTGGCACCCCATATCTATAGATGATGTTTTTCAACATGAATTTAGCCACATGTTTCAAAGTGATTTTTGCATATGAATCAACCTCTACCCACTTTGTAAAATATTCCATAGCTACCAGTACATACTCATGTCCTCCTGACACTTGGGGTGTTTTCTCATAAATTGGAGACAGTCTGATTCCATAGTCTACCAAAAATATCATGTTCGCTGAGTCTTCTTTACCAACATCATTCCGTTCATGTGAGGCTCACATTCACCCAAAGGGGTGACTTCATCAGTTTGCTAGCGTTAACTTCATCCACGCATAGAAGATTAATCCTCGTTACAGTCTTCTTATATACACGATCTTGAATGATGCAATCTTGCGCAACCATCAACTGGTTAGCCCTCTGAGCTCAACTTCCCGCTTCTGATGGGTATGCAACGTTTTTTCAGAAAAGTGTAGATGTCGAAGAACCATACATCAGGGTTAATGGAGCTCACCACCAAGGATTGGTGATGGGCATGCTTGACTCTTCCTTCTACAACCATCGTCAAGGATTGGTTCTTTTCAAGCTTGGCGACCATGGAGGATAATTTGGCAAATGCATCAGCCAATTTTGTTGTGAGTTCGAGGTAAGTACTTGAACTAAATGTGCTCAACCGACTAGCCATGTTGGATAAGTGTTGTTGATTTAGTGTAACAGATTCACTTTTCACGTTCCAAACATTAGTGGCTTGATTAATAATCAGACTCGAGTCTCTGAACACTCGCAGTCGTTCAATACCTAGTTCGAGAGCAGTATCCATTCCTAAAATACATGCTTCATATTCAGTAGTGTTGTTGGTGGTGTCAAAATCCAGCTTAAACACTAATGGAAAATGCAGACGTTTAGGAGAATCAACGCCATTGAAGTACAACTTCCAAATTTCTTCCTCTACTTGAAAAGCTTACTCATCACTGAACTCCAAGCCCCTAGTGTCAAAATCTTCTACTGGAAGATCAACCAAGAAATCGGAAACTGCTCGACCGTTTATAGACTTCTGATGTTGGAAATGGAGGTTTAACTCAGATAACATAACCACTCATCAAGCAATCCGTCTGTTGATGGTAGGTTATTCCATGACATTCTTGATTGGATTGCACACTACGATCACATAGACAGTATGTGAGTGCATGTAGTCGCGAAGCTTCCTTGTGGATCATACTAATGCTAAGGCCATTTTCTCAATTTTAGAGTACCGAGATTCGCATCCTGAGAACATCTTGCTGATGTAGTATATGGGCCTTTTCCAACCCATCGACCTCTTGCGCTATCATAACACCCATGGCATTCTGATTGATAGTGAGATATATCAACAAAGGTTCTCTCGGAGTAGGTGGAACAAGTACTGGTGGATTGGTCAAATCTGCCTTGACCTTGTCGAATGCTGCCTGGAATTGGTCGTCCCATTCAATCTTCACACCCTTCTTTAATTTCTTGAACAATGGTTCACACGCCATAGTGAGCTTGGATATGAACCTACTCAAATATTGAACCCATCGTATGAAACCACAAATCTCCTTCTCTGTTCTCGGCTAAGGCATCTCCTGAAGAGCCTTAATCTTCGATGGAACAACTTCGATTCCCCGTTGACGAATGATATATTCTAGTAACTTCCCCGAACTTACTCCAAAGGCGCACTTCTGTGGATTCAACCTCATATTGTACTTGCGAAGTCCAAGGAAGAACTTACGCAAGTTGGGAATGTGATCTTCTCGCCTCTTCGATTTAAAGATCATATCACCCACATATACTTCTACCTCCTTGTGGATCATGTCATGGATTAATGTTGTTGCGGTGTGTTGGTAAGTTCCACCCGCGTTCTTCAGTCCAAATGGCGTAGCTATATAGCAGAAGGTTCCCCAAGGGGTGATGAATGATGTTTTTTACATAGCAAAAGCGAAAAACATTAACGTGAAGGTTTGATCTTTGCTCCAATATTGAATCTTGAATCTTTGAATGACGAATCTTTTTCCCGAACAAACAAGAAAGGTGTGATTTGAATTACTAAGACTGCTCAAATCCTCCGCTTCATTAAAAAGTGAAAATTTTGTGGAACTAATACTAATGAAATTGAGAGTAGCGAAACAGAAAGTAAAGAACAAGAAAGAACAAGAACTTGAATTAATCTTGAAAGAGAATGTGCTTACAATCGAGGAATGAAAGAAAACTTAAAGAAACTAAAGACTAAAACTAAAACTAAAACCTAATCTAAAACTAACCTAAACTAAAGAAAAACTAAAAACTAACTCCCTTTTCTAAGTCTGAAGAATAATGTATATATGGAAAAGTTAAGAAAAGGAAACGAAGATAAAATAAACTCTCCAAAACCCTAACGGCCGCCGCGAAAAAAAAAATAAGAAAAAGCCAGCCAACACAGTCCGTGTTGGCCTACCACGGTCCATGGTGGTTGCCACGGGCTGCCTGTGGTACCTGCTGTTTCTTCCGTTTTCGTGCTTTATCATTCAACTAGCCAACACGGTCCGTGTTAGGCTGACACGGTTCATGTTGGGCCTATTTTTGTTGCGGATGATGGATTTGTCAACACTTTTGGTCCCCTTTTTCCGCTTTCCTTTGATTTAACCTACAAAACACAAAATCATCATAACTTATTCATAAATAGGGGACAAAAACAAGCAGAAACCCTTATAAAAAGGTATCAATTCAACTCGAGATGAGACCGAACAGCTGTAGACATTAGATTTTGGCACATGGATATATAGCATAACTATATAAATACGAAGCAAAAACGAAGAAAAATAAGTCGGTCGATAAGCTAGATTTTAGCATAGAATTTATGTACTGTTGATGTAATTTTTATTACTTCATTTTTATGTATTTTTAGTTAGACAATTAGGAATTAAGGGAAGCCAAGCCATGCAAGCCACGTGCCAAGAGATCTCAAGTTCAAAGCCTAGCAAAAACACTCAAAAAGCATCTCATAAATCCAATGGTATTAGCTGTTGCCGTCGAGTGTGAACCACCACTTCCTGAGGTGGGTGAGTTCACACAACATCGTCCATGGGTGCGTGGACGATAGCAGGAACCTCCCCCCTAGTGCGTAGGCCGGTCGGCCAATACGGCTCCGTACACGCGTGGTTAATTAACCACGTGCCACCGTCTATCTCCATACACTCCCCCTACTGCCTAGAAACTTGCATTGTTGACTGCCACAGTCGAGGTGAATGCATGTGTATGTATATGCATGTATTATCCACTCTCTAGTCCTCCTATAAATACAATCCCTCATGCCAAAGCTAAACTGACCAAATCATTCATCCATTCTTCCCCCTACACTCTCATTCATCCATTCTTTCATTTCTCTCATCACTCTTTACTAATATCCATTCTTATCATTATTCTATCACCCTTTTTCTATCATATTTCCACCGTTTTCTTATCATCCTAATCTCCATATTATCATCCTCTTAAACCTCTCATCCATACTCTCATACTATCCCCAGCATTGTTACATAAAACCCTCACAAAATTATCCGAAAACATCACAAAAAGAGCCTTTCTTCCTATCCTTTTTCCTATTCCTTCTTTATCACTTTCCTACCATTATTATCTCCATTTCTCCACTCCTTTAAACTCCTTATCTCCATTATCATCTTACCTTCCATTATCCACCGACAAATCCCTAGAAGCTCCACAAAAAGCCTAACCTCACAAAACTCAAAAACCTCACAAAAGCCCTTTTCTACCTTTCTTTTTACCCTCCTTTTCCATACTTTTCCCCATCCACTTTTGGCACCATTTTGGCATATTCTAGAGGAGTATTCAAGGCATTCAAAGGCTACTACAACAAATGCTAGGCAAGGCTTCCCTTCAAAAGGCACAATGTAAGCTCTTAAGTGTTTCCTCTTTCTTGTAAATAATTGTGTATTTATACCTTCTTTTGTATATTTCTTTCTTGTTGCATGTTCAACGAAGTAATTCTATAAAGTATTCATTCATTTCCCTTCTAAACATTAACAAAAGCACATTTTAAACTTTTAGTAGAGTCTTTCCTTTTGTGAAAGGCGAACACTTAAAGTTTACTTTTCGAGTACGTAGCCTTACTCCCGGATCGATTCTTGGGTTTCGCAGACGGAGTCTTTCTTTCTTTTATTTTTGGTTTTGTCTTGGCTTTTCCCTTAAAAAGTCCGGTGGCGACTCCCATTTCGAACTAAAATACATCGAGGATTGCATAAACTATGGTTTACATGATTTTACAATATATCGATGCAACTTTAGGGTTTTTCTTTCTTATATTTCTAAATAATATTTGCATAAATTGCTTTCTTCCGAGCTTAACATTTAAATCACTGATAAAAACTTGTCATATTACGATAGAAATTGCGACGGAAAATTCCATCACTTGGTCCAAATTACATTATAGCTAATCTGGCTAAAAAAATGACCTTACGACGGACCTTGCGACGAAATGTTCCGACGATTGGTCCATTAATGCAAAAAGAAATAAAAAAAGCCCAATTTTGACTCCGAATGTTCGACAAACACAACCCCCACCCATAACCCTAGCCCAGCGATGCTCAGCCCCAACCCTAGCCCTCATCCCGCTGCGGCGTCCTCCGCCTCCCACACAGTCGGAGCATCGTGACCCACTGGCACAGACCATCGCGACTGCAACCCAGCACTGTCTTCTCTCGCCCAGAACAAGTAGCTCCTCAGATCAATTCAAAGGTGAGTTAAGTTCAGATTCTTGCTCTTAGCCTTCCACACTCCTCTCCTCTTCTGATCTGGCTCGTAGTCTTCTCAATCTAAGAACGATTATATTGTACTATGAGATTTCTCAATCTTGGCTTGAAATTTTGAAGGGTTTGGTGAGTCGAGCAATGATTATTCTAGAAATTAAAAGGAAGAAAGCTAATAGTTCTTGAGGGGTGAAGAAAGCTAATAGCCTTCCATACTCCTCCGAATGTTCGCACAGCTTAAGAAGCTCCATCTCTATTCTGTCCAGTCCGAATCCTCTCTCCTTGTACTTTCAATGTCACCGTTTAAGATGAAAGTCAGTAATTTTCTTCTCAATTTCGTTCACTTATTTTCGTTGTTGCTTTTTTAGTATGTGTCACTATATCACTTTACTCTCTTCTTTGTGTGTCCATTTGTGTGCCTCTTTCTACTAACAGTGTTTTTTTTTTTAGTGAATTCACTAGTTGTTAAAGCCCAGAGAACCTAATTAGTCATCATTGAAATACCGTAGAAGAGTGAATTCATGTATTTGGTGAGCAAAACCTAACAAAATCTAGACATTTCATTCCATTTCTGACTTATTTATCCCTCTTTCTCTGTTTATTTTGGTTAAGAACTTAGGTCTTGTGGCCTTAACTTTGTTAAATTGTGTGTAGGCTAAATATGTGATTTTCCAACATCTATTGAATGGTCAAGGTGGTACTGGAAAATAAAGTTCACCGACATAAATTTCTGACATTGAGATTTATATGATTGTCTTGATTATTGGTTTTAATATCTAGGATTAATGGTAGGTATAGTTTGTTAACATTAACTTTCTTGTTCAGGTGGTTTCAAATTAGTTCCATCTTAGTTCAACAACTGCCCAATCTGAAATAAATCGCTAGTCCTCTGATTTCAGTGACAAGAGCTGGTGAGTTTCTAATTATGCAAAGGACCTCCTCCAGGTAATAACAAATCTTTTCCTTGTCTTTGCATTTTTCAGATGCTTTCGAAATTGGGAAAATTGAGGAAATGTTAGATGAAATGGGTGCTTAACTTTTGGGGGTGTTTGGATCATGTGTCTTAGCTTATGTTTGCCTATATTGTTCCATCTGCTGAAATAATGTCTATTAACCAGTTCTCTAACATAGTAGTAGTATCTTAAATCAAACTTCATAGTTAGTTTTTTTCTTATGGTATTGTGATGTAGCAAATATTATTAGTAGTATCATAAATCAATAAGCCAGAATAAACAAACTAACAAGATATTAATGGCACCTACTAGATTCAGAAATTCACATAGAAAAGAGAAATCCCTCCAAGCTAGAGAAAGAGCAGGTCAACTAAAATTTGGTCATGAAACAGACCCCCCCCTTTCGGTGCAGGTTTTTTTCGGAGATCATAACTAGTAGTAACAAGTAGTCCCTAACTTCTTATCATATCCTCATAGCAACAGAAAAATTACATTAGTAGTAACAAGTAGCCCCCTCGGTGCAGTTTACAGGCAAACATACTTGCCTACTTGCCTCCTTTGATTTTGTTTGGTTGTACAATGTGTATATGATCGAAAATGGGATCCTTTTCTTGGGTGTTTTTCTTCTTGGCTTGTTTGCTAGAAATGCAGTAAATAGAAGTAATTGAAAATCATAATCACGTTCTGCTGCGCATTAATATGCAACACATATATGGTTGTAATCCCTTACTTTTTGGATTTCCTTCATTCCTCATTAATATTTGTAGGAAGCGAGCCTGGTTATATACTTGTATGCGATATAGGCTATAGCCGTGATTGAAAAACGAGATTGATGCATGTCTGGCTTCTGGCTAACTAGTAGACTTCTCATTAACAATTTTTCAACCATTTCTAGCCATTTTGCTTGGATATTCCATCTTTTGCTGCACTCCCCTTCCAAAATAAGTAAGTAAATAAAGAAAGACACACAAAAGTAATTGCCTCTCAATTTTGGTGAAGCTTTTCTTTTTGGTGTGTACGTTTCAACTTGGTTTTCCTTGTTTCAGGAAGAGTATGATACACATGATCCTAAAGAGTAATGTCTAACAGTACTGTTGTTCCTGAGGAAGAGATCGAAAATAATTGAAATTATGGCAGCTCATGATATTGTGTTTGCTCTTACACAATCAGGCATTTGTGCAGGCGTGCAACATTTAGTCAAGGTTGGGTTATTGAATCACACTGTTTGTTTCTGTCAAGCTCTAGCTTATCTCCTCCTTTGGTTAACATAGCAAAATGCATCAAAACTTAAGCCCATAAGTTTACATCAGTGACTGCTATGATGAGAAAGGAAATTGGAAAATTATCAAGTATTGGATATCCTAGATTCTGGCCTTAGTCTTAGTTACATATGGCTTAGTAACAGATGGAGTGCATACAAATGCAACTAGGTTTTTCTGACATATATCATAGTTATATGCAGTAATTACATTGATTTTATTTAATCGGTCTATGTTTTGCTGACAGTTTTGTATATTTGTTTCTGGAAAACTTTAAGTAAGAGCTCGACAATGAAGAAAGGCATGATCCAAATGTAGTTCAATTTAAATGTAGTTTTGATTTTTTTTTTGGTTCGTTTTTTCAATTAAATGTTACTAGGACTTGTGTTTTAATTTTTCCTTTAAGTTTACTTATTTTAGTCAAACAAATTAAATGTATGAATAATTCGTATTTGTATTTGTATTTACTTATTTAAATATTCCAATTAATATCTATGATGTGTGTGTGTCTCTATATATATATACACACACACACAATTTATTTATTTATTTAAAAATTCCCGCATTGTTTTCTCGTGTTTGTTTTTTGTAAGTGAATTTTAATTATAAAAATTGTATTATAAATAAATATATATATATGTATATATTTATTTATAATACAATTTTTATAATTAAAAAATTTAATTATAGCAAACAAACACGAGAAAACAATGCGAGAATTTTTTTTCAATAAAAAAAATCTTTGCGACAGAATTTTTCATCGTAAAATTCCGTCGCAAGGTTTTTTTTAATTTTTTGATTTTTTTGCGAGATGAGCGACTGAACCAATTTCCGTCGCAAATTCCGTCGCAAGGTCCGTCGCTCGGTCCCAAATTTCCGTCGCACCTTTGTAATTTTCCATCGCAAATTGCGTCGCAATATGTCAAGTTTTTAGTAGTGAATGAGCAAATTGTGTTAAATTTAGAAGTGTTTGAAACAAGTGAGTGTTCACTCTTAAAGGTTTAATTCAATGACTCATAAAATGCCCAAGTAAAGGGAAAGTGATTTTACAAAATATTATTCATGAAATATAAGTTTGATTTTCTTAAAGAGATTTTAAAGGTTAAACCCCAGCACGAATCAACAAATCACACCCCAATCCTAATGTGGACGTTCGAAAGCCCGAACGGCGAGGAAAAATGTCAATAGGATTTGTTGCGACTCCACTTGGGAGTTTTTCTAAAGTGGGTAAAACTTAAAAAAGTTTGTGTGCTTTAAAATTTTTGGAAGGAAAATGAATTTTTACTTTATATTATTAAGTCATTCTTTTTAGGCATAATACATTGCATATACCGAGGCACTCCCTTGACATGTAATATGTCGTAGGAGCACGTAAATCAGCGGTATTAGGCTTTTTCTCTTTAAATCACAAAAATAATCTTTGGGATTCCGGACCGACCTTACTCAATTGTTGCACATACACCGAGAGAGCATTGGTCACCACATCCACTCATGCATCACTCTACGAGGTCTCCACACGAACCTCCAAGAGCAACACCCCACACATTCAAGTTGCCATTACAACAAGAATGCACCGGGGCGAGTACATGAGCCACTAAGCCTTATCCAGTCAATAAACACTTTTGTACATAGGGCATTGGTTTAGGATATCCTTTGTTCATATGTATGTTATGTGCTACGCGTTTAAATATGTTGTAAAGAGTCCACCCAAATTTAGGAGTGTTGTTGTCACGCCCCGAACCCACGGAATGACAGACGCCGCACACCCGTAGGGCAAGGTCCCACAAGCATGCAAGGCTTAAAAGACAAAAACGGATCTAAAATACGAAAATCTACTTAACTTGGAAAGGAGTACTTTATTGAACAGACAACTAGGGAGGATACTTAATTACACAGCGGATACCACAACAAAAGGTATTGAAATCTTCTAATTCACAAAGCAACTAAAATAACAGAAACCTTATTCCACACAACCTCTTGGCCCACTACGCTTCACTGCTAAACTCTGATACCATAAAGAATCCGAACACTACCAAGAAGCGAAGAATCATAACCTGAAAAAATAGGAAGATGAAAGGATGAGCAAGGAAGCCCAGTAAGTAGCATAACACCCCCTTAGCTGGGTTAGGCATGCTGGTAAAACATAGGCTGGGTCAGAGTAAATAAATAAATAAATAACAATATATGACTGGGTTTTACAAAATATCTTACTCAGCTCAAAACTCCCAAAAATAGACCATAATATTGATGAAATGATTTTCCTCAAAGTAACATATGATATATATATCAAACATAGCAATCAAAATCACAATGGTTAGGGCTAAGGTCACTATTGACCCAGTGACAAAGGCAACGAGAAACCACTATTGACCCAGTGGCAGGGCAACGATGCACCACTATTGACCCAGTGGCAGGGCAACAAAGGAAATGGGTCCAACGGAACACATACACATATCGGAATACACAATAGCGCGCATACAAGTCGATCGACAGGTCCAGTGCATACCTTAACTAGCTAAGGCAAAAGACATAGCCCCAAAATAAAACCAGTTACAACTTGAACATCAAACATACAAAAAATACCCAGTCAAGGAATTTAGTATAACAATTAAGTCAGCACCACACAAAATCACTAGCACAGCGGAAGGTTCAAAAAATTTAAAATATAAAACTATTATATAAACGGCCAAATGCACTAGTCAAATTATTATAAAACATCACTTAGTGTATAAAAGACAAAGAGTAACTATATCTTATGAAATTAACGTCGAAGAGGTACTTTGTAAAAACACATATAAATCAGTGTAGGTCAAACAAACTGTCGGACATAAACAATACTAAAAAAATAATAGTATGCCAACCCGATTTAACAAAAATAAACTTTCCGAAAAAGGACGGTTATAAAATAATATTTTTGGCACGAAAAGAACTAAAGAAGTATCACACCACTTACCTGAAACGCTACTCAAATTGGCCTAGCTTCACCTGTTAGATAATACCCATAATCCATACGAGCTATGAGTGCTAGAAAGTATTTATACCGATTAACTATTAATCTAGCCATACCGACCCACAAAATTGGCTTTTATAAATTGTTCAATTCCCACGAACTTGCCAAATTCTACGCTAAAATTAAAAAGGGCACTAATTTGTGAGGGCTTAGGTGGTTAAAGTAGGATTAATGAATCCTGACGTTTACTTGGAGAATTCTAGGCTAATTCTAATTAGATTAAAACGTAATAATGAGAAGTCCTAAAGAAGTGAAAACTCCCTGAGTGGGAACAATGTGATTAATTAAGGTTTGGAAAACATACATATTAGCTAAAGGAATCAAGATTGGATTACTTGTGTTGGATAAGGACTTTGCTCCATACAATAACAATTGCAACATTAAAATATAGTAGATAAAACTCCATGAAGGCTAAACATTAAAAGTCCAGACGCCAACACAGCAAAAGTTTCGCCGGTAATTTGATTGATTAAACGAAATATAGAATTTGTGAACCGAGGAGCCAATAGCGGGAAAATAATCCTAGTTGCTTAAACTAACAGATGAATATCAATTGAGAGGAGTACAATGGAGAGAATACCCGAGCTAATAGCACGATAGGCGAATTTTCCTAAATAAATCATTAGTGATTGATTGTTTGGGATCAATAGGGGAGAAGGAAAATAGGTGGTGAAATCGAGGGATGCATATGATAAATTTTGGTACAATAACTATTTTATGATCGAATAATACTAACCTTGAGGGTTCCTCGCAGATGAAAATAACCCTTCTTTCCTCCACTCTCTATTTCTCCTTAGCGGTTGGCGGGAGGCGCTGTATTATTTTCTAAGGAGGTAACTATATATAATTAGGGAGGCTTGGGTTTAAGGTTTGAGTCCCCTAAAAATAAAAATTATAAAGGGGCTAAAAGAAATAATAATACTAATAGGACTCTTTTTTTTTTCTCCTCTTGGGTATGGGGTATTTCATCCTTCCCTCCTTTAAAAAGTTTTGTCCTCAAAACTTATCAGTATCCCATGTACGAAATGAACTCACAAGTACTTATCTCATACTCCCAAAATGGAGTTGTAATGTTAAATCCCAAACATGAACCTCCATTGTAATATCATCTGATGTTATCCAAGTCTAGGCAACGGTTTTCAATTATAACTCTTAACCAAGTGATGTTGAACCCTTATACGCAAAATGCCAAAAATCCAAAATTTCTTGACCCCTCCAGTCAAATTCGTTGAATGACAACCCACATAGCTGCACATATCCAAACATAATGTTAAAGAGCTTACATAAGTAATCTTTTAGAATTTTTTTAGATCAGTCCTTGCTTCAAAAATTGCAACACATAACAATGTCTAGGTAAACAACCCAAGTTTTAATATAAATTTCAAGGCCTTAAAAACCCATAAATTGTCCAAACCAAGGGAATTCTTACATTGGAAATTATCTAGTCTCCAAACAGTTTAAGAGGTCCATCAACAATGGAAGAAGATACAAACTTCACACATCCACTTAGGCTAAATTCTCCAATATATAATCCGAAAGGGGCTTTAAGTCTCATTAGACAGTACACAATGACCAAAGATATGTAATAAATCTTAATTTACCATACATCTATTATCAAGAGATCTCAAAACATCTTTATGGAGTACCCAAGCCTAGACTAATAAACTTCATTCTTATCATAGATGCTAAAAGGATTACACCATTAACCTCTCCAATTGATATTGTACTCAACGAACCATTAAGCCCGACAATTATACATCCTTCTAAGAACATTCCATAAGCATTTTCTTGAGTAACCCCACAAGTTGGTCTATCCAAGGCGTCTATTCGAAGATAACTTGATAAACCACCAAATCATTTCAAACCTTATCCACATAATCAAAACACTGAACTTATTTATGCCCGGCAATGCTCCAAGATACTTTTCGTAAACCCTTAGGTAAAAATATTACACCATATAAATCAATAGGCTCAAGAAACTAGAGCATATGAATGAAAACAGAAAATGTCGGTCAGGAGAACTAAACTTGATAAGATAGTGGAACGATCAATACAGTAACATATCTACGGAATGGAAGGGGAACAGAAGTCGCCTATAACCATCTAAATGTAAGAGATAACTTCAATGATCAAGACCAAAATAAAGAGAAGACATATCTCCCAATAGATCTTAAAGAATTCCATAGCTACAAATATAGGCCAAAAGTTTCATATTTTTTAAGTTTGGGCACAAGAAAGTTAGATTAAAGGTCCTTATACTAACCCAAATATGAGAGGTTACTGCAAAAATCAAAGCCCAAACACAATCCATGTCAGCCTCAAAGAGTTCCCTAACCACGTTACGAGCCAAAACCTCAAGTCCTCAAAACTTATCAAATCATCTATTAAACACACTGAATGAGATTATAAAATGTATCAAAGTTCACCTAGGTTGATTCCATATAGTGATAAGTCACATCGGATATGTCTAATCATTAGAAAAAGGACTACGATCGTAGGTCTGGAAAGTAAAATTGAAGAACCATAATGCAAGAACACAATTTAGAAGGGAACGAAATTTATAAGATATTTTTAATCTATGATCATAGCTTTAGTTTCTAACAGAAGACAACAATACCCAATAGGACAGGACATAACAAATTTTACAATCAAGAGATTTAGCTTTTGTTTCTCAAAAATAATTCTTAGAACACACTTACACTTCATAGGGTCTTAGCAAACCTAACATGGCTAGAATAGGAATTTCTAACACCAAGTACTTTGCACATGGACTTCAAATCCCAAAATTATTTATTTAAGACAACCACAAAGGCAATAGGAGATTCACTAACCTGGCATGATAGGGACAAGATTTCCTAAAACCCAAAGTACCTTACACAAGGACTACTAATCCCAAAGTATTCCACGGAGACCAACCCAACGAAATTTCCTCACTTGGATCTCTAATGGAAGACTTCTACACCCAACAATAGACATCACATGGATTTCCATTCCCAAAAGAAATTCTCCAACCATCACAATAACTAGGAATTTTGTGAACCTAGCTTCTTAATAGAAGGCTCCTACTCCAAGTTACAGATCACACCTCAAATCCACTTCTCAAATGAAATTATCCAATAACATTCATACCCCAAAGGATTTCGAGAACCTGACTCTGATACCACTTAATCTGTCACGCCCCGAACCCAGGGAATGACAGACCCCGCACACCCGTAGGGCAAGGTCCCACAAGCATGCAAGGCTTAAAAGACAAAAACGGATCTAAAATACGAAAATAGACTTAACTTGGAAAGGAGTACTTTATTGAACAGAAAACTAGGGAGGATACTTAATTACACAGCGGATACCACAACAAAAGGTATTGAATACTTCTAACTCACAAAGCAACTAAAATAACAGAAACCTTATTCCACACAACCTCTTGGCCCACTACGCTTCACTCCTAAACTCTGATACCATAAAGAATCCGAACACTACCAAGAAGCGAAGAATCATAACCTGAAAAAATAGGAAGATGAAAGGATGAGCTCGGAAGCCCAGTAAGTAGTATAACACCCCCTTAGCTGGGTTAGGCATGATGGTAAAACATAGGCTGGGTCAGAGTAAATAAATAAATAAATAACAATATATGACTGGGTTTTACAAAATATCTTACTTAGCTCAAAACTCCCAAAAATATACCATAATATTGATGAAACGATTTTCCTCAAAGTAACATAATATATATATCAAACATAGCAATCAAAATCACAATGGTTAGGGCTAAGGTCACTATTGACCCAGTGACAAGGGCAACGATAAACCACTATTGACCTAGTGGCAAGGCAACGATGCACCACTATTGACCCAGTGGCAGGGCAACAAAGGAAATGGGTCCAATGGAACACATACACATATCGGAATACACAATAGCGCGCATACAAGTCGTTCGACAGGTCCAGTGCATAAAACCAGTTACAACTTGAACATCAAACATAAAAAAAATACCCAGTCAAGGAATTTAGTATAACAATTAAGTCAGCACCACACAAAATAACTAGCACAGCGGAAGGTTCAAATAATTTAAAATATAAAACTATTACATAAACGGCCAAATACACTAGTCAAATTATTATAAAACTTCACTTAGTGTATAAAAGACAAAGAGTAACTATATCTTATGAAATTAACGTCGAAGAGGTACTTTGTAAAAACACATATAAATCAGTGTAGGTCAAACAAACTGTCGGACATAAACAATACTAAAAAAATAACGGCATGTCAACCCGATTTAACAAAAATAAACTTACGGAAAAAGGACGGTTACAAAATAATATTTTTGGCACAAAAAGAACTAAAGAAGTATCACACCACTTACCTGAAACGCTACTCGAATTGGCCTAGCTTAACCTGTTAGATAATACCCATAATCCATACGAGCTATGGGCGTTAGAAAGTATTTATACCGATTAACTATTAATCTAGCCATACTGACCCACAAAATTGGCTTTTATAAATTGTTCAGTTCCCACGAACTTGCCAAATTCTACGCTAAAATTAAAAGGGGCACTAATTTGTGAGGGCTTAGGTGGTTAAAGTAGGATTAATGAATCCTGACGTTTACTTGGAGAATTATAGGCTAATTCTAATTAGATTAAAACGTAATAATGAGAAGTCCTAAAGAAGTTAAAACTCCCTGAGTGGGAACAATGTGATTAATTTAGGTTTGGAAAACATACATATTAGCTAAAGGAATCAAGATTGGATTACTTGCGTTGGATAAGGACTTTGCTCCATACAATAACAATTGCAACATTAAAATATAGTAGATAAAACTCCATGAAGGCTAAACATTAAAAGTCCAGACGCCAACACAGCAAAAGTTTCGCCGGTAATTTGATTGATTAAACGAAATATAGAATTTGTGAACCGAGGAGCCAATAGCGGGAAAATAATCCTAGTTGCTTAAACCAACAGATGAATGTCAATTGAGAGGAGTACAATGGAGAGAATACCCGAGCTAGTAGCACAACTGGCGAATTTTCCTAAATAAATCATTAGTGATTGATTGTTTGGGATCAATAGGCGAGAAGGAAAATAGGTTGTGAAATCGAGGGATGCATATGATAAATTTTGGTACAACAACTATTTTATGATCGAATAATACTAACCTTGAGGGTTCCTCGCAGATGAAAATAACCCTTCTTTCCTCCACTCTCTATTTCTCCTTAGCGGTCGGCGGGAGGCGCTGTATTATTTTCTAAGGAGGTAACTATATATAATTAGGGAGGCTAGGGTTTAAGGTTTGAGTCCCCTAAAAATAAAAATTATAAAGGGGCTAAAAGAAATAATAATACTAATAGGACTCTTTTTTTTTTTTCTCCTCTTGGGGATGGGGTATTTCAGTTGTTCTAGTTCATATAGTAGTCATCGGGCTGAGAAGAGTCATGTTTACCAACTAAGAACTTCAACCTTAAAAATTAAGGTTAGCCCAGTAGTTGGGCCTATTTATCCATAAAGGTTGATTTTCTTGGTTCATAAAGTAAACTCAACTCGCATTTGATGATTCTATATGGCCCTTTACAACATTTTCTCAACAAATGTCCAATAAACCTGCTTAAAAGTCCAACAAAAGAAAATGGGTAAAGTCTTAGACTGCATAATAATCACTGGGCTAGAGTAAATTAATTTACCGAGTTAATTATCGGATATGTCACACTTATGAGCGGCCTGTGGCTAGACCCAACCATATCGGATTTGGTAATTAAGTCTGTAAATCAATTATAACTCGCTCGTTGTTGGTTTTATTCAGTCCTTTATGATACCTGCTTGCCGGTAATTAAATAAAAAAACGGAATAGAAAGAAGGGTCGTCGGTCCTGTTAATCAGTATTTTCGTCCGCATGGCAGTCAACATGGCTTGAATTAAGTATGAGTCAGTAGCCCAAATTACGGATTCTCCTTAAAACGGTCGGCCTATGGATGGGGCCCAACCGAATTGAGAAACACTGATTTGTGCTCCTTGACTTAGGCTTGATTCGCCATGCTTGACTTTATTCGGCCTATTGTAATGATTGGTTGTCCTTAGGTCCAAAAAAATCTGACTAATAAATCAAACAAAGTTAGTGGATAAAGTTTTAGATTGCATAATAACCACCAGACTCGAGTAAATTAATTTATCGAATTAATTATTGAATCCATTATACTTATGGCCGACCCGTGGTTAGGCCCAACCATATCGGATTTGGCAATTAAGTCCATAAACTAATTACAACTCGCCTGTTGTTGGTTTTATCTAGTCATTTACGATATCCACTTTCCTAAACAAATAGAATAAAAAATGTGTAGAAAGAGTAGAATGTTAGTCCTGTTGATCATTATTCTAGCCCGCGTAATAGTTAGTATGACTTGAGTTGGACTGATAAATTTTCTGAGTTACGAGTTCTCCTTAAAACGGTCGGCCTGTGGATGGGGCCAATTTGAATTGAGAAACACTGACTCGTGATTCCTTATTAAGTCCTGATTCGCCATACTTGGCTTTATTCGGCCCTTTATAATGATCAGCTATCCTTAGGGTCCATATAGAGTTAGGTCTGTAGGTTAGGTAAAGTGTGTTGTAGTCTATGTGTCCGTACATGTGTTTGTGCATGTGTATGTGTCTGTGCATGCGTATGTGTGTGTGCATGTGTATGTGTCTGTGCATGTGTATTGTGTGTGCATGTGTATGCGTCTGTGCATGTGTATGCGTTCGTGCATGTGTATGTGTATGTGCATGTGTATGTGTCTGTGCATGCGTATGCGTGTGCGTGTGTGCATGTATATGTGCATGTGTTTCGTGTGCCACGAGTTTGAGTTTGTCGAGTTTGTATTAGCTGCTCGAGTTTGTCGAGACTTTGCCACGTGTTTAAGTCTTTGTTAGCGTTTTGTTGACACATGTTTTGAATCTATCTTAGATTTTTGTTAACATGCGTTTTGAGTCGTTATTAGGTGTAAATATGTGTTTTTGTTCACACGTGCTTTAGTTTGTTGAGTCTTTGTTAGGTGTAAATATGTCGCTATCTGTTGAGTCTTCATTAGAGTCGGGCCTAATTTTGAGATACTGTTTAGGTCCGCATAATAATCGTTAGGTTTGAGAAAAAATGAGTTTCTAAACTCGATTAATTAACCTTAAATTTTATGGACGGCTTGATTGCGAGGCTCATCCATTTTAAATGTTAATTGACCCTGTTTATCGATTCATTTTAACTCACCTTTGATGGTTTTATTCGGCCCTTCCCAGTATTCTCTTATTTTGGGTCCAAAGAAAATTATTAATAATAAAACAAAGACAGTGTGTGTTGTTCTAGCCCGCGTAATAGTCTAAAGTTTAGAGAAAATAAATTTATAGATTCGATTATTAAGTCTAAAACAAAATCCATGGTCGGCCCGTTGATAAGCCCATCCATGTTGAATTTAATAATTGAGTTTATTAGTCCGTTTTAACTCACCTTTTGATGGCTTTATTCGGTCCTTTACAACATCCGCTTTCCATGAGTTTAAATAAATAAATATGTCGAGTCTTAAATGAAAAAAAGTGTGTAAATAGAAGTAAGGTTGTCAGTTCATCGAGCATTATTCTAGTCCGCGTAATAGCCAGCTTAGCTTGAGTTAACACAAGTTTGTTAGTTCAAGTGACGGATTCTCCTTAAAATAGTCGGCTTGTGGTTTAAGCTCATCCTAATTGAGAAACACTCACTTGCGCTTTCCAACTTATGTCGACTCGCTATGTTTGACTTTATCCGGCCCTTTATAATGCTCTTGTTGTAAAAAAGAGTTGTTTGTCTCAGAGTCATAGAGGTTAGGCGTACCTGAGTCAGTAAATAAGTGCTTTTCATTCTTTAGACGTCTCTTAGAGGTTAGGACGGTGAACCAGTATCACAGCTGAGTTGTTTCCTGAGTCTGTATATAGGTGTCTTACACGCTAGGAGATATCATGTATGGTCTAGTAAACACAAGTTATGGGTAAGTCTTTGTTTTAGAGTCTGCATGTAAGTGTCTTGCATTCTTTAAGGGGTCTTATATAGGTGTATAGGGTATGCAAACTCATGTCGTAGGAAAGTCTTTGTTTTTTAGGGTGTAGGTCTTAGGTCAATCTTTTCCTAAGTCAATGTCTGTCTTTCATTTCTAGGATGTCCAATGTGAGTCCATGTCATGTGTGGGTCTTTTCTTTGGTCAACTTGTGTGTTCCATTTTTAGGAAGTTCAATGTAAGCCTAGGTCTAGGATGAGTCTTTGTGTTAGTGTCTGCATGTAAGTGTCTTGCATTCTTTAGAAAGTTTTCATACGAGGTCTAGGTCATAGGCGAGTCTTTTCTTGAGTCAATATGCATATGTCATTTTTAGAAAGTTCAATGTAAACCCAGATCATGGGTAAGTCCTTGAGTTATTATGTAAGTGTCGTTCATTCTTTAAGAAGCCACATATAGGGTCTAGGTCCTAGAAGTCATAAGTGAGTCGTTTCTCGGGTTAGCACGTAAGGGTCTTTCAGTCGTTAGAGAGTCGCATGTAAGGACCGTGTCATAGGTGAATCCTTTCTTAAGTCAACATGAGTCTTTTCATTTTTTTTTAGAAAGTCCAAAGTAAAACCCATGCCATGGGTGGATTGTTAGGTCATTTCTTGAGTCAGCAGGTAAGTGTCTTCATTCCTTAAGAAATCTCATATAGGTCTAAGCCATGGGTAAGTCATGGGTACCTTCCCTAAGTCAGCATGTGTCTTTCACTTTAAGGTTGTCAATCGCAAACCCATGTCATGCGTGTGCCTTTGTCTAGAGTTAGCATGTAAGTGTTTTTCTTTCTATAGAAATTCTAGTATAAGTGCTAAGTCATAGGTAAGTATGTGTCTAGAGTCGTCATGTAGATACCTGTCTTTTGTTTAGGAAGTCCAGCGTGCACCCATGTCATGGGTGGGTCTTTTTTCGTATTGGCATATCATGCGAGTGTCTTTCTTTTTTTAAGAAGTCTAGTGTAAATCCATGTCATAGGTTAGTCTTTAAGGGTCAACATATAGGCATTTGCATTTTAGGAAGTCTTATATAGATTTTAGGACATATAGGCCCATGTCGTGGGTAAGTCTTTTCCTTAAGTCAGCATATAGAAGACTTGCATCCTAGGATGTCCCATGTAGGTCAATTAGCATATTCAAACCCATGTCCTGGGTGAGTCTCTCTCGAGTCAGCGTATAAGAAATTTTCATTTTTTAGGAAGTCCATATAGGTCAGTTAGGTCATGCATGCATTGGGATGAGTTATTCTTCATTTATCTAGCGTCAAGGTCAAGGCCCGAACCAACAATAAAGGGAATTTTGGGATGGCGTGAAATCTGCAATCACCATAGGTCCCGGGGACACGATACGGAGAATTGTTGGACTTTGAAGAAAAAGATTAAGGACATGATTCATTCAGGGAGAAACTGCTTCTGCCAAAATCAGCACAAAGGTCCAAACAGAACATGGATTCCCCAGACGAAGACAGGGAGGGCACATCATCAAGGGAACCTTAGAATTAGCTATAGTTTTGATTGTCAAGTGTTCATTTATGGAATATGTTAGAGTTGAGAGTCAGTTCTTAATTCATTCCTTAAATACAATTGCTCTTGTTGCTATTTGTTCGAATAGTATTTCGTGCTTGTATTTCTGATTTGAGTTGAAAAGTTTTCTCGTCCATTCACCATCCTTACAAACCAAGTCTGACGAATTCATCTTCTCTTATCCTTCCATATTTGTCATATACCTCATTCCCATCCCTTCATTTCTGGAATCCAGGGTTAGAGATATAGAGAAAAGATTCAAAAAGCAAAAAAAGGGATAAAAAAAGAGTGAAAAACTATAGAGTGGCCGGTTGAAAAACCACATTGAGGCAAATCGGGCAAAAGGAGAGAATAAGATTGATGAGAGAAGTCAGCTTGTACCTTCATCCAGCAGGCTGAGCAAAAGGAAAGAGTGTTGTCAGGAAAGACCAAGTCCCATAATCTCTCTGAAGTGAGCGCTCCTCATTAGAAACACCGCAACTTAACCATATGTGCCGAGGACAGGGGACTTTCGCCTCACCTTCATTTCATCACCCACATTACCCTCATATTTTCTCGACTTATTACCTATCATTTACATTTCTAGCCTTTTCCATAAACCTCAACCTTTTCAAAATCCCTTCATTCATTAAACCAATCCCAAAAGGTGTGTTATGACCAATGGAGAACATGAAGCAACCCGTGAAGGAGTTTGAAAAAAGAAGTTTCAAAAGAAAGGAGTTAAAAAAAAGAAAGAACGAAGGAAAAAGTGAAAAAAGGAGAAACAAAAAAAAGGGGTTGAGAGGGAAAACAAAAAATAGAGAGAGATAGCAAAAAAAAGGGAGAAAAGGAAAAGCAAAAAAAAAAAAAAAAACGTAGAGAAAAAAAAAGAAGAAGGAAGGGGGAAGAATAAGAAGCTAGAAGCTAGAAGGCAAAAATAAGAGTCATGCACACCAGAAAAATCCCTTAAACCTTTCTCATCTCAAACCTTCACCTCATTATCCATACACTTCAACAAGCGTTTCATCCCTCAATAACCTTCATACGCCTTCATAACCATCCATAACCTGCGTATGAACCCTCAAGCCTTCCTCGAGGCACTACTCATCAAAGTTGCGCTTAAAGAACTACGACTGGCCTGATTCCACCTTGGATACGTAGGAAAACCTCTTTGAGGCCTGGCCCGATACTTTTCATATTAGAGAGTTTCGTCTTTTAATAAATTGGTTTTTGAGAGAATTAAAAAAAAAGAATAAAAGCTAGTCCGAAAATCCACTTGAGCAGGCTAGGCAAAAGGAGAGGAAACCCTGGATTCTAGCACTACCATCAAGCTTCCATTTTCCTTTTGTCAGACTTGGACATCATTCCAACACCCATGTTCCAACCCTTTTCCCAGGAGATGATGTCTACCCCATTTGACCATCTCTCGCCCTTTCAAGACACTATCATTCTTAAGTTTCTCTTTATCCCCATGTTCTAACCTTTTCCCAAAAGATGATGTTTATCCCATTTGACCATCTCTCCTTCCTTTTTAAGACACGATCACTATTAAGTGTCTCCATTCATTAACCGACAATTCTCCACTATCCCTTTTACCAAACATCATCTTCCAACCTTTTTGAGCATTTTCATCCCATCTCACCCTTTGAGGACTTTTCAGCTCGATCATTAATGCAAGTATGAGGCTCTAGTCTTAATGCCCACTCTTAACACATCTGAGTGTGGCTCATTTCTAAGTGAGAGCAAAATCCGTCAACATCAGATCAGTGGCCAACTGGCAACTACATGATCATGAACAGACTCAGAAACAAGCTACTCCAAACTGGGGGCTCGCTCTACTTCTGTAACATCATTCAAGACATTTTCCGGAGATAGCTTCTGAGAGGGACACCTACTTCTTATTGTACAAGGTCCTAAATATTCATTCTCATTGATGTCCTAGTGGTCTCAAAAAAAAAAAAAAGAAAAGAAAAGAAAGAAAAAAAAAAGAGAAGAAAAGAAAAAAAAAAAATGAAGAAGAGAGGATAACTTGAAAACCCTTTGGGCAAGTTAGGCAAAAGGAGAACTCGAGACTCACAACCAAGGACATACCAGACTTCCATCAGTGCAGCATAAGAAGCAATGCCTGCTTACATTCCATGGTCTTCATGTATCATATGGTCAGTTCACCAAACTGGGGGCTTGCAATTCCCCAAGTTGCTCTCTGAAGCAGGACAGTATCGTCGAGAGTCTACGCCAAACCGGGGGCTTGTCATACTCATCATTTTGCAAGCAATCGAGGTCATCTATGTGAGCGTTCAAGAAGCACATCCTTCAGGCCTAGCACCTCCATCATTTTTCCTTGTCCCATGGACCGGGATGTTTCTCATCTTGAATTTTCCTAAAATTCCCCACAAGTGGCCTTGATCCTTAGGAAGTCATTGTCTTAGGAAAGCATTGTCCGAAAAAAAGAGTCATTGTCTTAGAAATCATTGTCCTAGAAAAACGTAGTCTTAAGGAAAGCATTGTCCTAGAAAGTCAATGTCTAAATAAAGAGTCGAGGGGTTACCTGCATACAGAATTGTATGTTTATAAGTATAAAGCATCACGTGTGTGTCCTGTCTAAGCATAATAGGTTTGCATTGCATCCATAAGTCGTGTTAGAGTCTCATAGAGTCAGTTTGTCATGCATCGAGTCATTCTGCCATGCATTGAGTCGGTCTGTCGTGCATAAAGTCAATAGTTATGCATAAATGCACCAGTACATAAATTCTTGTGTAAAAAAAAATGCATTGTTTAAAGAGTCTGGTAGACTAGTTGCATGCATACTTGCATATAAAAAAACAAAAGAGCAAAGAAGTGTCACATCGTTGCTCCAGAGCGCAACACTGGGGGGTTGGTTAAGCCCATATGTCATCTCATTCAGATCGATCGATATGGTTTCTTATCACTAAGAGCAAGATTGGAGCAACCTCTAAATCCAACTCTAGTAGGTCAAGCTATCA
Organism: Portulaca oleracea; assembly: GCA_029582165.1. NCBI lineage: Eukaryota > Viridiplantae > Streptophyta > Magnoliopsida > Caryophyllales > Portulacaceae > Portulaca > Portulaca oleracea. The sequence goes on along the minus strand of CM055880.1, from coordinate 30,275,823 downwards.
TCCAATCAAGTCATAAATCGACTGTCCGACACGAAGGACAAAATCTTTTCTGCCAGACACAAATGGTGATTGTCCGACACGAAGGACAAAATCTTCATCATCCGCCAGACAAGAATGGCGACTGTCCGACACGAAGGACAGAATCTTCATCATCCGCCAGACATGAATGGCAATTGTCCGAGACGAAGGACAGATTCCTTATCTACCAGACCCGAATGACACCTGTCCGATACGAAGGACAAACTCCTCACATAACTGATACGGATCGACGACCGCGTGAAATTAAAGAATCTATGTTCCCTCAGTTGAATTCCAAACTCATGCAACCATGAGCAAAGAAGATTGATGTATTACTGGATCAATAAAGGTTCTTGATTCCAATAACACATGAAACACGTGTAACCAAACAATGAGGAGGGGGTGGTTCACGAGATTAAGGGTGGAAGAGAGAGGTGGTTCTCGTGATAAGGGGTTCTTTGTGGAGGTTATTTGCCGTGAGGGCCTTTGTGGCTTCAAGATTCAAGAAGGGCTGAATCTTGAAGGGGGAAAAAAGATGAGATGGATGAATCTTGGATTGTAGTTTGGAGGAGGTGTTGACGTGAAGGTGGGGAAGAGAGAGCGAGAGGTGGCGTTGGTTTTGAGAGAGGGGGAAGAGTATTAGTTTGTTGGAGGAGAGAGGAGTTTGCTGGAGGGTTGTTATGGAGAGAGAAAAGAAAGGAGGGAGAGGGGGACGTTTGTGAGGAGTGAGAGGAGGTGGTGGTGGCGTTTTGTGGAGGGGACAAGGAGATAGGGTTGGGTTGTGACTTAACTGTATTGACAGAAAGCTCACAATGTAATTACCTTAACTATATTGATAGAAAGGTAAGAATGGATAGAACTAGGTTTCTATCTTGAATCCACATGATAGACAACCTAGGGCTAACTTGATCTAGACCGTAACCTAGGATCAAGCTCTTCCTAACCACTTGGGTGCCAGACCAAGATACAATAGATGAAAGGGGTGAGGGTTTATCCAAAATATCGAGGGAAAGCTAAAACCTTAAAGGGTTTCATATTTCTAAATCGATTGATTGAAACGATTACAAGCCTAGGCTATTTATACTAGGAGAGTTCTAACTCCCCTAGGAATCCTTACTTGGCGTGCAAGCCAAGGATTACTAATCCTAGATGCTTAACTATTCCAATCTCCTCTTGGATTAGGATTTCTTATCCTAAGGGGAGATGGTTACAACTAGCTTATCCTAATTAGAATTGGCTTTCCTAATCCGAGATGGATTAGTTACAAAATAAGTCATCATAATCTAGAATTTACTAAGCTTGACGCCTAATCTAACCTATCACACGCGAATTGCACACACACACTCCTATGATGCTCAAGTTTATAACTTACTTGGCATCTTACATTATTCTAGAAAAACTATTAAAAGCTATGAATAATAATATACATCCAAAAGATCAAAATGTAAAATTCAAAACTTGGAATCTTAAATTGATCTTGGACGTGTGTCTTGGGCTTCTTGGCGTGATATTGGCCCAACTAGGATATTTGGACATCCTCTTGAAACAAGGAGCACTCCATGTGAATGGGTCTTTGTATTTCTACTTTATATCCTCCTTCTTTGATCCATCTTTTATAAATGATTCGATTCTTCCTTATTGGGCCTGAATTGGACAAAGTCCTTTGTTGAAGGACCCCATATGTATGATGGATCTTCAATTCGACCTGCTTGATTGGGCCTAGGGAAGTATGCGTGGGGTGATTTCCATTAAAGATGTTGGCCTCTATGCGCTTAAACCAAAATTTGAAGTATCCTTTTCTTTGAATTCAACTTAAAGTGTTGAAACAAACAGTAGCATGTAAGCTGGTTCAACGATAACATGCTATAAAAATAAGCTTGTAGAAGAAGTAAAGTGTACTGAGGTACGAGAGCAGAAGAAGCCATCGCTTTTCTATATAAGCCGAAAATACCTAAAAAGAAGAAAATCCAGAAAAAAGAAGAAGCTCCAATTTATAATCACAAGAGCTCGGTTCACACAGCCACTTGCCAGGCCCTCATTTGCTTAGGCTCAAGTCTGATCGGGCTTGGGGCTATCTATAATAATTGCAAGCAAGCTGGTCTCTTGCATAAGCTGGAGTGGATGCAAAGATTCCTCTCTTCTCTTTAGTGTCCGGCCGACCTAGGGAAAGAAGGAGCCTTTGTCTTTTCTTCATGCTTATTGCCAAGGGCCTAAGTGAATGCAAAGATTCCTCTCTTCTCTCTAGTGTCCGGCCGGCCTAGGGAAAGAAGGAGCCTTTGTCTTTTCTCCATGCTTATTTCGAAAGGCTCAAGCTTGTACATTTTCAAGGAGGAAGCACGGCTAAGTGTGCCCAATAAGGAAGGGCAGTCTTCTCAAGAATGAAGCATCAAGTTCCCAAACAAGAGCAGTTTCCCAATGATCATCTTGACATAATATAAGGAAAATAAGAGTCGTCAGCATCATGTTCGATGAAGTCTCCAGGCATTGAATTGCCACCGAAGACCAAATCAGAGCCGCCGGCAGAGTTCGGTGCAGTCTCAACAATAAGAGTCGTCAGTATCAGGGTTCAACGAGATTTCAAGACTAAAAGCCACTGGCATCACGTCCAGTGATGTCTCATCGACGTCAAAAGTGTCATCATCATCATCAAACATTCAAAAACAGGGTAGCCCATCGACGTAAGTCCCCATCAACATCAACGCCATCGGCAGAGTTTCGATGCAGTCCCAATCCTGAGCCACCGGCATAGTTTCGGTGAAGTCTCCACCCCCAGGGCCATCGACATCACGATCGGTGAAGTTCCTCGGCATTGAATTGCCATCGTCATCATCATCAACGGCTTCCAGCCTCGCGTCTGGTTAGCCTCGGCATCTGGCCTCGCGTCCAGTTTGTCACCACTATCATCGTCATCATCAAAAAGACCAAAAACAGGGTTGCCAATCGGCGTAAGTCCCCATCGGCATCAGAGCCACTGGCAGAGTTTCGGTGAAGTCTCAACAACCAGGGCCATCGGCAGAGTTTCGTTGCAGTCCCAATCCTGAGCCACCGGCAGAGTTTCGGTGAAGTCTCAACCCCAAGGGCCATTGACATCGAACCATATATATGAAAGAGTATACAATAATGATGTATTTGGCGAATCAAATACATGGTCTAATAACGAACCATTTTGATTAGTTAATAATATTAGTTGAGAATTTTATGACATATTCGATCGATGAAGTCCCTCGGCATTGAACATGCCAATAATCATCAACATCGACATCGGGAAAGATTGGAATCGACATCGGGAAAGACTGGAACTGACACCGGGAAAGACTGGAAACGACATTGGGAAAGACTAGAAATCAGCACCAACATCCAAGAGACATCGACATCGTGTCCGATGAAATCTCGCCAACAAGTAAGGCGTCATTCTCGCCTGAGATCACCTATCGGCGCAAGTTCGCCAACTGCGACACATGACTTAGCATCCAAGTGTCAGCCCACTTTTTCTAATAGGACGTTATCAAATGTTCGAGACCATATCAAGTAGGACGTCACCGAACACCCGAGATCACTTCAAATAGAGTATCATTCTTGCTCGAGATCATCCTTGACAAGGCGCATGTCCCCCATAACTGCGATGCAGGACTCAACTTCCAAACATCACCCCAGGCTTTGTACTCCAAAGTCATATCTACAGGCTTTGCAATCCAAAGACATATCCCAACCGGTGTCCATAAAATCAAGTCTACTTTGATTTTCGTCCTATCCAAGACTCAATCAAAGTGAGGGCTCTCTGTAGACACCGGATTTTGGCACATGGATATATAGCATAACTATTTAAATACGAAGAAAAAACGAAGGAAAAGAAGTCAGTCGATAAGCTAGATTTTAGCATAGAATTTATGTACTTTTGGTGTAATTTTTATTACTTCATTTTTATTTATTTTTAGTCAGACAATTAGGAATTAAGGGAAGCCAAGCCATGCAAGCCACGTGCCAAGAGGTCTCAAGTTCAAAGCCTAGCAAAAATACTCAAAAAGCATCTCATAAATCCAATGGTATTAGTTGCTGCCGTCCAGTGTGAACAACCACTTCCCGAGATGGGTGAGTTCACACAACACCGTCCATGGGTGTGTGGATGACAGCAGGAACCTCCCCCCTATTGTGTAGGCCGGTCGGCCACTACGGCTCAGTACACACGTGGTTAATTAACCACGTGCCACCGTCCATCTCCATACACTCCCCTTACTGCCTAGAAACTTGTATTGTTGACTGCCACAGCCGAGGTGAATGCATGTGTATGTATATGCATGTATTATCCAACCTCTACTCCTCCTATAAATACAATCCCTCATGCCAAAGCTAAAATGACAAAATCATTCACCTATTCTTCCCCCTACACTCTCATTCATCCATTCTCTCATTTCTCTCATCACTCTTTACTAATATCCATTCTTATCATTAATCTATCACCCTTTTTCTATCATATTTCCACCATTTTCTTATCATCCTAATCTCCATATCTTCATCCTCTTAAAACCTCTCATCCATACTCTCATACTATCCCCACCATTGTTACATAAAACTCTCACAAAACTATCGTAAAACATCACAAAAAGGGTCTTTCTTCCTATCCTTTTTCCTATTCCTTCTTCATCACTTTCCTACCATTATTATCTCCATTTATCCACTCCTTTAAACTCCTTATCTCCATTATCATCTTACCTTCCATTATCCTCCCATAAATCCCTAGAAGCTCCACAAAAAACCTAACCTCACATAACTCAAAAACCTCACAAAAAGCCCTTTTCTACCTTTCTTTTTACCCTCCTTTTTCATATTTTTCCCCATCCACTTTTGGCACCATTTTGGCATATTGAAGAGGAGTATTCAAGGCATTCAAAAGCTACTACAACAAAGGCTAGACAAGGCTTCCCTTCAAAAGGCACAATGTAAGCTCTTAAGTGTTTCCTCTTTCTTGTAAATAATTGTGTATTTATACCTTCTTTTGTATATTTCTTTCTTGTTGCATGTTCAATGAAGTAATTCTATATAGTATTCATTCATTTCCCTTCCAAACTTTATCAAAAGCACATTTTAAACTTTTAGTAGAGTCTTTCCTTTTGTGAGAGGCGGACTCTTTAAGTTTACTTTTCGAGTTCGTAGCCTTACCCCCGGATCCATTCTTGGGTTTCGCAGGTGGAGTCTTTCTTTCTTTTATTTTTGGTTTTGTCATGGCTCTTCCCTTAAAAGGTCGGGTGACGACTCCCATTTCGAACTAAAATACATCGAGGATTGCATAAACTATGGTTTATATGGTTTTACAATGTATCGATGCAGCTTTAGGGTTTTCTTTCTTATATTTCTAAATAATATTTGCATAAATTGCTTTCTTCCGAGCTTAACATTTAAATGAGCCAATTGGGTTAAATTTAGAAGAGTTTGGAACAAGTGGATGTTCACTCTTAAAGGTTTAATTCAATGACTCATAAAATGCTCAAGTAAAGGGAAAGTGATTTTACAAAATATTATTCATGAAATATAAGTTTGATTTTCTTAAAGAGTTTTCAAAGGTTAAACCCCAGCACGAATCAACAAATCACACCCCAATCCTAACGTGGACGTTCGGAAGCCCGAACGGCGAGGAAAAATGTCCATAACAGCCAGCTGGAGCGTATCAGGAGAGGGATCAAACTTTGAAATCTGTGTTCACAAAACCGTCCCTCATCCCCTCCACAAAACACAAGTAAAGTAACACCAAGGTCGGGTGTGGAGTGCACTTTAAAGTGGACCCGAGACCCTGGAGGCAAGAGTTGATTGGCATCGGGTGTGGAACCCACTTCAAGTGGGACTCGTGATCATCCCGGGTGAGAATATACAGGGCATATGGGTTCTGATGGAGACCATCCAACCAGTTCAACAACATCTCAACTGTCACCAGCCAGTGCAGACCACGAAGAGGAAGATGATCCAGCAACAGCAGTAACTCGAGCAACATGTACATCATCTTCATCACCCAAGGAGGTTCAAGCAGTAGTTTCAGCATCAGCATTTTCAGCATCTGTTGGAACACTTCCAACAGAAATGGCAGGTTCCCAATCTCACCAGCAGTTCCAGGGTTCTACAGCAGCCACCAGTCCACCAACTTCATCCATCCAGACTTGCTACAGCTTGGTTAGGCAAGCTCTAGCCAGCACAACCACTCATCCCACCAGCATTAGCCATCCAGGTCAATTTCAGTTCCCAGTTCAAACAGTCCAAGCAAGCATATTTCTCAATTCTGTATCTCTGAATTGAGTAAGATTCAGCAAAGGTTCCCCAGGAGTTTTTTGTTCCTTGACATGCAATTCCCAAGGATAAGTCATGTCCCAGCATGTTCGAGCAAGGAAGCACCAAATTACAACCACTAGAACAAGCAACCCTGCAAGGTTGTTTGTTATCAGTTTTTCCAAAATCCCAGTCTTGTGGCTAACTTATTTTGATTTAGTTATAATAAGGGTTAGCTAAGTCTCTTCCAGTCTTCCTTAAGTTATTGAGGTTATATCTAACTTAAGAAAGCCCGGGAAAGTTACTGAAGTAACTTAGTTTTTACCCCCCCAGCTAGGAAAGGTTCTGATTGGCTGAAATTGCCAACCTTTGGGGTTTTGGTCCAATCAGCAGCCAACTTTGTTTTCTTTTACATTTTTCAATTGTAACCGGGCTATATTAGCTAGATTAAGATGTAATGTGCTGTATTTGATTTAGTTCAGCAGCTAGCTTAGAAGGGAGATTAGCAGGATACTTTAATTAAGTACCTCTAATCAAAATGTTTTAGATTAGCTATATATAGTGATGTATTTAGCAGCTTAAAAACACAATCAATGATATTTCAATAGCATTCTGAGTGCCATAGTTGAGCCTCTCTTTTGTGAGTGTCAGTAAACTCTCAATTGGTTAAATCTACTTCAGTATCTAGGAGCTGGCAAGCCTGGTAGTGTGTGTAGAGCTTGCTTGCTTCAATGGTGGTGTGTCTGTAGCTGTTGAGGTAACTATGTCCCTGCCCCTGTGATCATTCTGTGGTGTGTCCGTATCAGATTAAACATAAGTCTACCTTTTAATTCCTTATTGGGTTGTCATCCATTCCAGCTAATTGCATCCAATTAGCTTTGTTTTAAAACCTCAGCTGCAAGTGTGTTTCTGTGTGGTGTACTGTAAGTTCCGTACTCTGATCTTTGGGAGCTTGCATACATCATCTTGGTATCAGAGCTTTTTGTTCTTTCTTGGAGTGTGTTTATTTGTTTTAGTTAAAATGGCCGGAACTAGTGAAACACCACAGGAAGTCCTAGAACAGACTTTGAAAGAGAAGGAAGAAGGAGAACAGAAAATGAAGTTTTTGAGTGAGTAGTTGAATTATTCCATGAGATTGCATAGACATGAGTTGAATAGGGAGACTGATGATGAGATGGAGGAAGGAGAAGGTGAGAATCTTTTTAGTAGGAAAGGGAGAGGAGGTCGAGGTGCTAGGCCTACACACAGGAGAAGGAGGAGGATAATAAGATCATCTAGGATCAGTGAGCCTGAGGAAAACAGTGAGAGTGAAAGAGAAGTAAGAAGGGAAGATAGGAGGGTTGAGAAACTTGATTTCAAGATTGATATACCTGAATATGCGGAAGAACTAGATCCTGATGTTTTCCTAGATTGGTTACAGACAGTGGAAATAGTCTTTGACTTGGAAGATGTTTCAGAAGGGAACAAGGTGAAATTAGTAGCCTTAAATTTAAAAAAATATGCTTCTACTTGGTGGACTATTCTGCAGAGAAAGAGAATGGAGATTGGGGAAGCCAGAGTGAGTACCTAGATTGAGATGAGACAGAAGCTGAAGGAGAAGTTCCTTCCAGATAACTACATGAAGGAGAACTACAACAAGTTACAACATTTTATGCAGGGAAGCAAGTCAGTGGAAGAGTATACCAAGGAGTTTGAGCATTTGCTTTGGAAGTGTAATATGCAAGAAAATGAGGTACAAACTTACATTAGGTACCTTGTAGGCTTGAATGAAGGAATCAAGAACATTGTGGAGTTACAGGTTTATGATTCACTTGATGAGTTTTTAGCTCTTTAGCTCACAAAGTGGAGCAGTAGAAGAAGGCTAGAGTGAAGGAATACAGCAGATACCCAGCCAAGCCTTATGCACCAACCAAGCCAAGCCCTTACAGACCTTATAATCCCCCACAAAGAGCCTATCCACCCTTACCCCCACCTCAAGCCAGAAATCCTGCCCCAAGACCCTCACAAAATCAGCCACAAAATGCCCCACAATGAACCCCAACCCCTGTTAGCAATGCCTTCCCAGAAAGAAGATGCTTCAGGTGCCAAGGACTTGGGCACATAGCATCTGAATGTCCCAACAAGACAGCAGTCACCTTGGCTGTGTTTCAAGTAGCTCTTTTGCTTGATCTTGAGCCTTTTGATGAAGAAGAACAGTATGAAGAGCCCCATGGAGACCCTATGTATGATGAAGAAGAGGTTGAAGCAGGCCTTGATGAAGGGGAACTGCTAGTGATCAGGAGGATCTTGAGCAGTTCAGTAGTAGATGAAGCAGCAGAGCAAAGGGAGAATATTTTCAACACCTGATGCACAGTTGGTGGGAAAATTTGTTCCTTGATGTACCAATGCAGCCTCTGAAACCATGGTGAAGAAGCTCAAATTGGCAACCAGCACTCATCCAGCCCCCTATACCATACATTGATTGAACCAAAGTAAAGGTATCAAGATTTCTTCAAAATGCCTTGTCAATTTTTCAATTGGTTCAGCTTATAAAGATGAGGTTTGGTGTGATGTGATCCTTATGGATGTTTGTCACCTATTATTAGGGAGACCTTGGATGTATGATAGATCTGTTAGTCATGATGGGAGAGCAAATACATATTCCCTTTGGCTAAGCCCCAAAAAGATCACCCTTACCCCTCTTAGACCATCCCAACTCACAAAAATACCTAAAAACCTTATTGTTGAGCCTACTCTTGAAGTTCTTTTGTCAGCTGAACAGCATGAGTTCAGTGAACAAAGTGGATTTATTTTGCTTGACATTGAGGAAGACCTACCCCCACAAAATAACCACCCCCTCTTTCAGCCATCCTTAACCAATATCTGCATGTCTTTCCTGAAGAAATGCCCCCAGGCCTACCCCCTAAGAGAGACATAAAGCACAAAATAGATCTTGTTCCAGGATCTGTTTTACCCAACAAACCTGCCTACAGAATGACCCCAGCTGAGACAAATGAGATTCAAAGACAAGTTGATGAGTTATTGGAGAAGGTATGATATGGGAGAGTCTGAGCCCCTGTGCAGTACCAGCCTTATTGGTGCCTAAGAAGGATGGCAGTCAAAGAATGTGTATTGGATGTAGAACTATTAACAAGATCACTGTTAAGTATAGGTACCCAATCCCAAGACTTGAAGATATACTTGATTAGCTGCATGGCTCAGTGGTATTTTCCAAGATTGATTTAAGAAGTGGCTACTACTAGATCAGGATATGTGAAGGGGATGAATGGAAGACAACTTTCAAGACCAAAGGAGGGTTATTTGAGTGGTTAGTCATGCCTTTTGGCCTGACCAATGCACCATCCACATTCATGAGGCTAATGAATCAGGTTCTAAAGCCATTGATTGGTAAGTGTGTTGTTGTCTACTTTGATGACATACTTATTTACAGTCAATCTGAGTTGGAGCATATTAACCACTTAAAGAGTGTGATGGAGATATTGAGCAGGGAGCAGTTATATGGGAATTTAAAGAAGTGTCAATTCTTTGCAAGCCAAGTCTCTTTTCTTAGCTACATTGTGACATCAGCAGGTATTCAAGTGGATGAGGAAAAGGTCAAAGCAATCAGGGAGTGGCCTATTCACAGTTTAATACAGCAAATTAGAAGTTTTCATGGTTTAGCTTCATTTTACAGGAGATTTGTTAGGAATCCTAGCACCTATGACAGAGCTAGTGAAGGACAAAAGTTTCTCTTGGACACCAGTAGCACAAAGAGCATTTGAAGAAGTTAAGAGGCAGCTTACATCAACATTAGTCCTGTCATTGCCAAGCTTTTCTATGGTTTTTGAAGTGGAGATTGATGCTTCAGGTGTTAGCATAGGAGCAGTCTTAACCCAGGAAGGCAAACATGTTGTCTACTTCAGTGAGAAATTGAATGATGCCAAGAGAAGATACAACACCTATGATAAAGAGTTCTATGCTATCATCAGAGCTCTACAACACTGGAGGCACTACCTAATTGGAGCTGAGTTCATATTGCATAGTGATCATGAAGCCTTGAAATTCATTCAAGGGCAGCACAAACTCAACACCAGGAATGGTGCTTGGGTAGAGTTCATGCAACAGTTCCATTTCATGATCCATCACAAGTCAGGAAAGTTGAACAAGGGAGCTGATGCTCTATCAAGGAGATACTTGCTATTGCAGTTCCTAGATGCAAGGGTACTTGGCTTTGAGCAGTTGAGAGCCTTGTACAAAGAAGATGAAGACTTTGGTGAGATTTTCCAGAAGTGCCAAGGACACCCTCAGAGTCTGTATCATATATACCAAGGGTTTCTTTTCAAAAGAGCAAGATTGTGTATACCCAAGAGCAGTTTCAGGGAGCTACTACTCTCAGAGGTCCATGGAGGATGTTTAGCAGGTCACTTTGGCATTGACGAAACCCTTCTTATGCTAAAGGAGCATTATTGTTGGCCCAAAATGAGAAAAGATGTGGAGCATTGGGTTAAAAGGTGTGCAGTGTGTCAAGTAGCAAAGAGCCACAGCCTACCTAAAGGGTTGTATACTCCATTGCCAGTCCCTACAAGCCCTTGGGAAGATGTAAGCCTGGATTTCATAGTTGGTCTGCCTAGATCACAAAGGGGAAAAGATTCAGTGATGGTGGTAGTAGACAGATTCAGCAAGATGGCACATTTTGTTCCATGTCATACCACCAATGATGCAGTAAGGGTAGCTGAGTTATACTTCCAAGAAGTGGTGAGACTTCATCGAATCCCTAAGAGTATGGTGTCTGATAGGGATGGCAAGTGTTTAAGTCATTTCTGGGTAACTTTGTGGAAGAAGCTAGGGACAAGGCTTAAATACAGCACAGCATGCCATCCACAGACTGATGGGCAAACAGAGGTGAGCAATAGGACACTAGGAACTCTATTGAGATCACTGATTAACACAAACAAAACAGGATGGGACACTCTTTTGCCCCGTGCTGAATTTGCATTCAATAGAGCCCCTTCAAAGGCAACTGGCCTTTCCCCATTTCAGGTGGTATATGGGAGAAATCCAATCACTCCTTTGGATTTATCTCCACTAACCAATTCTGTAAAGTTCAGTTATGAAGCAGGTACACATGCAGAGAAGATTAAAAGGCTTCATCAGCAGGTTAGAGAGAAAATCATCAAATACTCTGAGCAAGCAACTACTTCAGCCAACAAGCACAGAAAGAAAGTGGTTTTCCAGCCAGGAGACCTAGTGTCGATACACCTAAGGAAGGACAGGTTCCCAACAAAGAGGAAAGGAAAGCTCGTGCCAAGAGCAGATGGCCCATTTGAAGTTTTGGAGAAAATAGGAGATAATGCCTACAAGTTGGATCTTTCAGAAGATTATGGAGGAAGTGCTACTTTCAACACAGCAGACTTAAGGCCCTATTTTCTAGCACATGAAGACCTTCCAAGTTTGAGGACAAACTTTCCTCAACCTGGGGAGGATGATGGAGACCATCCAACCAGTTCAGCAGCAGCTCAAGTGTCACCAGCCAGTACAGACCAGGAAGAGGAAGATGATCCAGCAACAGCAGCAACTCGAGCAACATGTACATCATCTTCATCACCCAAGGAGGTTCAAGCAACAGCCAAAGATCAAGATTGTCAAGAAAACCTTATGCATTTGTTGGAACACTTCCAGCAGAAATGGCAGGTTTCCAATCTCAGCAGTTCAAGGGTTCTACAACAGCCACCAGTCCACCAACTTCATCCATACAGACTTGCTACACCTTGGTTAGGCAAGCTCTGGCCAGCACAACCACTCATCCCACCAGCATTGGCCATCCAGGTCAATTTCAGTTCCCAGTTCAAACAGTCCAAGCAAGCACCTTTCTCAATTCTGTATCTCTGAATTGAGTAAGATTCAACAATGATTCCCCAGGAGTTTTTTGTTCCTTGACATGCATTTTCCAAGGATAAGTCAAGTCCCAGCATGTTCGAGCAAGCAAGCACCAATTACAACCACTAGAACAAGCAACCCTGCAAGGTTGTTTGTTATCAGTTTTTCCAGAATCCCAGTCCTGTGGCTAACTTATTTCGATTCAGCTACAATGAGGGTTAGCTAAGTCTTTTCCAACCTTCCTTAAGTTATTGAGGTTATATCTAACTTAAGAAAGCTCGGGAAAGTTACTGAAGTAACTTAGTTTTACCACCCCCCAGCTAGGAAAGGTTATGATTGGCTGAAATTGCCAACCTTTGGGGTTTGGGTCCAATCAGCAGCCAGCTTTGTTTTCTTTTACATTTTTCAATTGTAACCGGACTATATTAACTAGATTAAGATGTAATGTGTTGTATTTGATTTAGTTCAGCAGCTAACTTAGAAGGGACATTAGCAGGATACTTTAATTAAGTGCCTCTAATCAAACTGTTTTAGATTAGCTATATATAGTGATGTATTCAACAGCTTAAAAACACAATCAGTGATATTTCTATAGCATTCTGAGTGCCATAGTTGAGCCTCTCATTTGTGAGTGTCAGTAAACTCTCAATTGGTTAAATCTACTTCAGTATCCAGGACCTGACAAGCCTGGTGGTGTGTGTAGAGCTTGCTTACTTCAATGGTGGTGTGTGTGTAGCGGTTGAGGTAACTAAGTCCCTGCCCTTGTGATCATTCTGTGGTGTGTCTGTATCAAATTGAGCATAAGTCTATCTTTTAATCCGTTATTGGGTCGTCATCCATTCCAACTAACTGCATCTAATTAGCTTTGTTTTAAAGCCTAAGCTGCAAGTGTGTTTGTCTGTGGTGTACTGTAAGTTCCATACTCTGATCATTGGGAGCTTGCATACATCATATTCGGGTGTGGCCTCGGGATCGCAAAACACAAGGAGGGAAGGAGCAGCACCAAGAGAGTCTTAAGCAACAGGATGTAGCGCCCGCCACCTTAGTGTCGCGTGCGTTACCATGGCCGGGGAAACTATTACGCCCGTTACTACCCAGGTAGTGCCCGCTACTACTCATGTCCTTGGGCGAAGTCTTCACTAGCCTTCGCTGATCGTTGCTTCCATACCGACAGACGCGATGTCCGCTCGAGGAACTCCGATGTTCAAGCCGAAAACGGCCGGCGCCGAAACCGTTGCACCGATCGCCGAACCCGCGACAGCCACGATGCTCGATTTCTGAAGCCGCACCAATCATCCGTCCCAACCGCCCGTCGCACCCACGACGCAACTGTGACACCCGCGACCTCCTGCCTTGCTGCCGAGATTTTGGTGTTTTACTGTTTTTACCCCTATTTTGTATAAATACCCCACTTAGCTTGTTTTTTAGACAGTTTTTGCAGATTATTGATGCTTTGCTTATGAATTGTATGGTTTTTCCCAAACTTCCTTAAAAATCTTGTTTACTTTATCGAAGTAATTTGGTGCTGTTTCAAGTCATATCCTTCCTTTGGGTGTTCAAGCTTTTGGTCGATCGTTCTTCGAAGTTCAACTCAACCAAATCTTTATCCCTCCACGTGTACGGTAACGCTCCACCAGCATACCCATCCATGAACGACAAGAGTTCGTGTCCACAAGTGTGATCAACTAGGACATCAATGTGTTGCAAACGAAAGGAATCCTTTGGGTTGGCTTTGTTTCAATCCCTGAAATCAACGCACATCCAATCCTTCCCATCCTTCTTCAAGACCGAGACAATATTAGCTACCCATTTCGGGAACTCCACAATTATGATGAATTTGGCTTTTAACAGCTTCAGAATCTTATCATGAATTTTGTCCAACCATTCATTTTTTATTCGACGCGGTCGTTGTTGAACTGGCTTAGCATCAAGATAAAGTAGTATTAAATGCTCGACAGTTTCTCTGTCAATCCCGGGCATATCCTCATAAGACCACGCGAAGACGTCACAAACTTCTTCAATAGTTCGGAGAACTCCTGTTGCTCCTCTATAGTTAATGATTTGCCAAATTTTAATTCCTGGGGAGTCTTAGGCGTTCCCACGTTAGTGGTGATGGTTTCCTCAACTAGTGTCATGTGATTCTCATGTTCGTTCATATCTTGTGCTAATTCATTGAAGTCTTTTAAAGGTTTAGCGTCAAATTCATAATTTTTAGTACAATAATGATGGAAACGACCTTTTAGCTGTAGCTGGATGGAAGCGGTCCCTTTTAGCGGTGACCTGGTGTCAGCAGCCTTTTAGCAGCAACTGGATGGAAATGGTCTCTTTTAGCGTGACCTAAAGATGACGATGCCTTCTTGCGGCATCTTGAAGTCAGCAACCTTTTAGCGGGAACTGGATGAGGGTGGTCCCATTTAGCGACGACCTAACGTCAGTGACCTTTTAGGAGCAGCTGGAAGATGGCTGTCCTTTTAGCGGCAACCTGGTGTTGATGGTGCCCAACGGCTTTTCCCGAGGCAGATCGGATGTTCCAGATATTGATGATCCCATGGCGAAGCTGTTGATCATGTCAACAGATTTTCTCGAGGCGGATCGTATTTTCCCGATCATGATGGTGCTCAACGGATTTTCCCGATGCTGATGGTGCCCAACGGAATTTCCTGAGGCGGATTGGATTTTCGCGATGTAGATGGTTGTGTCGATGGCGTCCATGGCAACTTTTGTGGCTTTGGTAGACTAGAAGATCGCTATGAGGATGAGAATTGGATGATAGTCCACTTGAACATGAAAGAACTCATCTAGAGTGTGATTAGAACTTCCACTAATCGTTTACTCTTGATAATTAGAAGTTGAGTCTGAGCCTCTATGTGAGCTGAATTTCCTCTTTTCTCGATGAGTATGCACGCACCAAGTCATCTAGACTCTAGACTCCTATGTATTTATGCAAGACTGTAGACTTTATGCATGACCTCTTGATGCAATGCAATGACTAGGGGAATAGGTACATACACAGTATTTACAATGCATGTGACTCAATATGCAAACAACCCCCAGTACCAAGACTAGAACGATGATTCCCTAAGTGTCAGAGCAGTTCGACATGCAATTTCAGGACAGGGCAGGGTAGGTGTGGCTTATGACGAGACCTAATGATGACAGCATTGCCTTGGATGACTTATTTTGTCCTTTTTGCTTCTCTGATCGTTTTAGGGATAAGTAGAGATCCCACGACTGGTTATGTGAGGGCAAGAGGAGGCCCCAGCTCAAATGAACTCTTCTCTTGAGTTGGATGTTGTTCGCAATTAGCTATTGATGTGGCTGATTTGTTGTCCTTGACGGATGGGCCTGCTCAGGTGTGCTGAGAACGGTTCTCGAAATATCGCATCTCGCACTTGCACTAATGACCGAGTCAAAAAGCTCGGTGGTATGGAAGGATAAAAAGGTTTAGAAAAAAAAAGGTAAGTCTGTAGACACCGGGTTTTGAAACCTGAAATAGATATAGCATATGTATGTAGCAAAAAAGGCAAAATAAAGAAGAAGAAGCCAGGAAATAAAGCCTAAGTGCGTACACCTTACACGTACGAGCTCGATTCAAGTTGCATGCATGATCACATGCACATTTTTATGTAAAACGAGCAAGCCATGCAAGCCATCTAAGCCATACTCATCCTATGTCAGGAGGTTGCAGGATCGAAACCTCACAAAAACACTTCATGAAAGCCACTAAAATGCAACCACCGTCCAAGTGTGAATCACCAATTCTTGAGGCAAACTCTTTCACACTCCACCGTCCAAGGGATGCATGGATGAGATCAAATATATCTTACCCCCCCGGAGGCCGGTCGGCCTTGAGCATTGACCACAAGTGGGTTCATTCACCCACGTGTTGTCGTCCACTCTAGACACCCCCTTGGCATGCAATGGCATAAGTGGATGAATGTGCATGCGTTCATGTATCTCTTACTCATCCTACTCCTATGAAGACTACCTTGCTCAAAGCCGAATGACAAACAACAATTCATTCTATTCCCCCGTTCTTCACTCTCAAATCATCCATTCTGTCTACATACTCCATTCTCATTTCCATGATCATTCTATTCTCTCTATTCTCTTACCACCATTCTACTATCATAACTATCATCCTACCATCTATATTATCCCTTTAATCTTCATCTTCACATCTCCATAAAGTTCTAAACGCATATATCCTCCCACCCATCCCAA
Organism: Portulaca oleracea; assembly: GCA_029582165.1. Taxonomy (NCBI): domain Eukaryota; kingdom Viridiplantae; phylum Streptophyta; class Magnoliopsida; order Caryophyllales; family Portulacaceae; genus Portulaca; species Portulaca oleracea. Next base: position 30,259,473 of record CM055880.1, on the reverse strand, counting down.
AAACACCACAAAAAAGCCTATCCTAAACACATAAAAAACCTAAAAAATAGTTTTCTTCCTACCCCTTTTTTCTACCATCATTTCTAATCATCTTTTTGGTTCATTTGGGCATTTTGATAAGAGACATCTAAGGGTATCAAGAGGAGCATCTTCAAGCAACTGCAAGGGCTAGGCAAGGCCTCTTCTTCAATTAGCACAATGTAAGCTTTAAAGTTTCCTTTCTCTTGTAAATAAGTGTTGTATATGTACAATTTCTTTCTTATATTTCATGTTGCATGAATAATGAAATAATTCTATGAAGTTCTTCTTTACTTCTCTTACAAACTTTATCAAAAGCACACTTAAAACTTTCAGTAGAGTCTTTCCTTTTGTGATAGGCAAACTCAAAAGGTTCCTACCTTTCGAGTTTGTAGCCTTACCCCAGGATCCATTCTTGGGTTTCGTCGGTGGAGCCTTTCTTGTTTTCCTTTTCGTTTTGTCTTGGCTTTTCCCTTAAAAAAGTCGGGTGGTGACTCCCATGTCGAACCAAAGCACATCGGGTTGCATAAACTATGGTAAAACATGGTTTTACAACGTGTCGATGCAACTTTAGGGTTTTCATTATATATTTCTAAATAATATTTGCAAAAATTGATTTCTTCCGAGCCTAACATTTAAATGAGCAATTTGGGTTAAGTTTATAAGAGTTTGGAACTAGTAGTTGTTCACTCTTAAAAGCTTAATTCAATGACTCATGAAATGCACAAAGTAAAGGGAAAGTGATTTTACAAATGATTATTCCTGAAATGTATGATTAACCCCTTAAAGAATTTTTTTTATTTTTAAGGTTCAAACCCCAGTACAAATCATCAAATCACACCCCCAATCCATGTGGATGATCGAAAGCCCGAACGACGAGGAAAAATGTCCACTGGATTTTTTACGACTCCACTAGGTTTTTTTTTTTTTTTTTTTCCTTAAAGCGGTAAAACATGAAAAAAGTTTAGTGTGTTTTAAAATTTTTGGAAGAGAGATAAATCTCTACATTATAATAGTAAGTCATTCCCTTTTTAAGCGTAAATGCATTGCATATACCGGGCTACCTCTTGGTCACGTATGTGGGCTAGATTACACTTAAAGCAGCGATTTAGGTTTTCTTTATAACTTCAAAAATAACCCGTGGGATGCCGGACCGATTATACTCTATTGGTGCCCTTACACCAAGAGAGCCTTAGTCACGACATCCACTCATGCATCACTCTACGAGGTCTTCACACGAGCCTCGAAGACCAACACCCCACACATTCAAATTACCGTTTTAACGAGAATGCACCGGGGTGAGTACATGAGCCGAGAAGCCTTATCCAGCCAATTCCCCCTTTTTGTACATTGAGCATTGGTTTAGGGTACCCTTGTTCATCTATATGTTATGTGCCACGTGTTCTTCTTTCTTTTTATTTTTTTATTTTGTTTGTAAAGAGTCGACCCAAGTCTAGAGATGTTGTCATAGTCCATATAGTTATGATTGGGCTGAGAAGAGTCAGGTTTACAACTAGGCTGACTAACCTCAAAATTATGGTTAACCCAGTGGCATGGACCCATTTATCTATAAAGTGTTAATTATCTTGGTTCACAAAGTAAACTCAACTCGCCCTGATGGTTCTACATAGCCCTTTACGATATTCTCTTAACAAAGGTCTAAAAAAAGGTTTGACAAAAGTCAAAACAAATTTAGTGGGTATAGTCCTAGACTGCGTGATGTATGCTAGCTCACAAAGATCAGAGTACTGAACTAGAATACACCATACAACCTTACACACACAGCTGAATGCTTAAAACATAAGAACTTGTTTGAAAGCAATTAGCTGGAATAGAAGACAACCCAAGATATAACATAAAAGATAGGCTTGCTTACAACTGTTACAGACACACCTTCAGCTGCAATCAAGGGCAATGGACTCTCACACACATACCTCTACAGACACACCAAAGCATGGATGATCAAGCTCAGCTTTCACTTGCTGGATTTGGCCAATATCCAGTGACAGGAAACTGATTGAACCAAGATTGAGAGTTATAGGACACTCACAAACTTTCAGAGGTACTAAGACACTCGAGCATACTATTGAATGAACAATGAGATGCCTTTCATTGATAGAAATCTTTAGAATATAAAGGAAACTAATCAGTTTGATTAGCAGCTGCTTAAACATAAGCATTCTGTCTAGTCTCCCTGGACTATCCTAAGCTACAAAGCTTGAAACAAATACAGCTGATTACACCCTAATGATCTCGAGTACATATTGTAAGAAAATAAAAGGGAAATACTAAACTATGCTCTGATTGGACCAAATCCCAAAAGAGTGGCAAAATGGACCAATGAGAGGCTTTCCTCTCCTAAGGGGTAAAAATAAACTTACTGAGGTAATTCCCGCGCCAACACTAACTTGGAAATAATCTCAACAGGTTAATATTATGCTGGAAAGACCAAAACAACCCCTAAACACATAAATCAGGACATATAGCCCCAGAACTGGAGTTCTGGAAAAACTGATAAAATAACCCAGTTGGGATTGTGTGTTCTGACTTCTGAATCTTACTGTGCCATGCTCGATCATGCTGGGACTTGGCTTGGACTTGAAAAGGACATGGCAAGGAACAAAAAACTCCTAGGGAACTATGGCTGAAACTTCCTCAATCAATAGATATGCTATTGAGAAAGTCTGTTGTTTGGACTGTTGTTGCTGGGAACTGAAATTGGTCTGGATGACCAATGCTGGTGGGCTGAATGGATATGGATGCCAAGACTTGCTTTACAAGGGTGTAGCAAGCCTGGATGGATGCTGTTGATGGAGTGGTGGCTGCTGGTGGTGTTTTAATCCTCCTGCTGGGTCTCTGATCTGCTGAAAAACATGCTGAGTTGCCTGTTGTCTGTGCTGGGCTTTGAAAGCCTGCCATTTTTACTGGATTTGCTTCCTTGGCTGCTGAGTTTGGCAAATCAACATGATCTCCTCCCTGTGCTCCTGCTGAAGGTGCTGGTGAAGCTCTTGTAGATGCCTCCTTTGCTGATGAAGCTACTGCTGCTGATTGTTCTCCATGATGGTCTCAATCATCCTCCCCAGGTTGAGAAAGTTTGGCCTCAAACTTGGAAGGTTTTCATCTGTTGGATAGTAGGGTCGAAGGTTTGCTACATTGATTGTTGCCGAGCCTCTATACTCTTCTGATAGGTCGAACCTATAGGCATTATCTCCAATTTTCTCATGCACTTCAAAGGGGCCATCTACTCTTGGCAATAGCTTGCCTTTTCTCTTGCTGGGGAACATATCCTTCCTTAGGTGGATCCAAACTAGATCTCCTGGCTGGAAGGTCACCTTCTTCCTATGCTTGTTTGCTGAAGTAGACACTTGTTCAATATACTTGGCAATTTTCTCCTTCACTTGCTGATGAAGCTCCTTAATTTGATCTGCTCTTTTACCTGCTTCAAAACTAAATTTGACAGAAGTAGTTAGTGGAACTAAATCCAAAGGGGAAATTGGATTTTTACCATAGACTACTTGGAATGGAGAGTAGCCTGTGGCCTTGGATGGTGCTTTGTTGTAAGCAAATTCAGCATGGGGCAATAGAGTATCTCAGCCTGCTTTATTTTTGTGGATCAGTGCTCTCAATAAGACTCCAAGTATTCTATTAGTAACCTCTGTCTGGCCATCAGCTTGTGGGTGGCAAGTGGTACTATACTTGAGCTGGGTGCCAAATTTCTTCCATAAAGTAACCCAAAAATGGCTCAAAAACTTGGTATCCCTGTCAGACACCACTGTTTTTGGCACTCCATGTAACCTGACAATCTCCTGGAAGAATAACTCAGCAACTCTGGTGGCATCAAAAGTGGTGTGGCATGGTATGAAATGTGTCATCTTTGAAAATCTATCAACCACCACCATGATGGAATCCTTCCCTCTCTGAGTTCTCGGCAAACATACAATAAAATCAAGGTTAACATCTTCCCAAGGGTTGCTGGGAACTAGCAATGGTGTGTACAAGCCTTGAGGTAGGCTGTGGGACTTTGCCAATTGACAGACATTGCACCTCTTCAACAGATGCTCCACATCTTTCCTCATCTTTGGCCAACTATAGTGCTCTTTCAACATCAGCAATGTCTTTTCAATTCCAAAATGTCCTACTAAACTTCCTCCATGGACTTCTGAAATCAGTAGCTCTCCGAAGCTGCTCTTAAGGACACACAATCTACTCCCTGTGAACAAATAACCTTGGTCTATATGATACAGACCTTGGGGTTGCTGCTGGCACTTCTGGTACATCTGCTTAAAGTCTCAATCCTCCTGATACAAAGCTTTCAAATGCTCAAAACCAACAATTCTAGAATCAAGCATATGAAGCAACATGTACCTTCTACTCAATGCATCTGCTCCCTTGTTTAGCACTCCTGATTTGTCGTGGATCATGAAGTGGAATTGCTGCATGTACTCGACCCAAGCAGCATGCCTGGTGTTGAGCTTGTGCTGCCCTTGAATGAACTTCAAGGCTTCATGATCACTGTGGAGAATGAACTCTGCTCCAATGAGGTAGTGCCTCTAGTGCTGAAGAGCTCTAATGATGGCATAGAACTCTTTGTCATAGGTGCTATATTTCTTCTTGGCATCATTCAACTTCTCACTGAAATAGGCAATTGGCTTGCCCTCCTGGATCAATACTGCTCCTATGCCAACTCCTGAAGCATTACATTCTACCTCAAAAACCTTGCTGAAGCTAGGTAGTGCTAGAATTGGTGCTGAAGTGAGCCTCTCCTTGACTTCTTCAAAGGCCTTTTGGGCTGCTGTTGTCCAAATAAAGGACTTTCCCTTCACCACTTCAGTCATTGGTGCTAGAATGGTGCTGAAATTCTTGACAAATATCCTATAAAATGAAGCCAGGCCATGAAAGCTCCTGACTTGTTGAATAGAAGTGGGCACAGGCCACTCCCTAATTGCTTGAATGTTCTCCTCATCAACCTGAATACCTGCTGCTGTAACAATGTACCCCAAGAAGTTCACTTGGGATGTAAAGAAGTGACACTTCTTGAGATTTCCAAACAACTGCTCCCTGCTCAGAATCTCTAAAACTTCCTGTAAATGCTTGACATGCTCTTACTCAGACCTGGTATAGACAAGAATATCATCAAAGTATACCACAACATTCTTGCCTATGAATGGCTTAAGGACCTGGTTCATGAATCTCATGAATGTAGATGGGGCATTAGTCAGGCCAAAAGGCATGACCAACCATTGAAACTGTCCTCCCTTGGTCTTGAATGCTGTTTTCCACTCATCTCCCTCATAGATCCTTATCTGGTAGTATCCACTCTACAAATCAATTATAGAAAAAACTGCTGACCCATGTAACTTATCCAACATGTCTTCAAGCCTAGGTATAGGGTACCTATACTTGATGGTGATCTTGTTAATGGCCCTACAATCAATACACATTCTATGACTTCCATCTTTCTTAGGCACTAACAAGGCTGAAACTGCACATGGACTCAAACTCTCCCTAATCATTCCCTTCTCCAATAACTCATCCACCTGCCTATGTATTTCATTGGTATCTGCTGGTGACATCCTATAAGATGGCTTATTAGGCAACACTGATCCATGCACTAAGTTAATTTTGTCTTTGGATATCCCTTTAGGTGGCAAACCAGGTTGCATTTCCTCGAAACACACATCTTTGGCTGTTGGAGTAAAGGTAGAAATAAAGGGTGGTCATTTTGTGGAGCCGAGGGTTCTTCAAGGTCTAAAACGATCAAGTCCTTCTATATGCTAAACTCGTGATGATCAGATAAAAGCAACACACCAAGACTAGGTTCAAGACACAGGGTTTTGGCTTTTTTGGTTAATTGTGAGGGCTTCATGGGGGTAAGGACAATCTTTCTGTGGTTTAGGATTAGGGTGTAGGTATTAGCTCTTCCACAGTGGTTTATTGATCTATCATACAACCAAGGTTGACCCAAAAGCAAATGACATGCATCCATAGGTAAGACATCACACCAGACCTCATCTTTGTATGATTGACCAACTGAAAAAGCAACAAGGCATCTAGTAGAAACGTTGATATCTTTGCTTGAGCTGAGCCACTGAATGGTGTATTTAGCTGGGTGGGGCTTGGTTGCCAGGCTTAGTTTCTTCACCATGGTGTTAGAGGCTGCATTGGTACAGCTTCCACTATCTACAATCACTGAGCATACCTTCCCTCCAATAGTACACCTTGTATGAAAGATATTCTCCCTCTGCTCTTCTAATTCTTCTACTATTGAGCTGCTCAGAACTCTCCTGATTACAAGCATCTCTCCCTCATCTGGACATTCTTCTATAACCTCATCATCACAGATAGGGTCATGCTCATGCTCTTGGTAATCATGTTCTTCTTCCTGAACATGTTCAGAATAACAAATAGAGTTGCTTGGTACTCAACAAGAGTAACCATTCTCTTGTTTGGACATTATGAGGCAATGTGCCCTAGTCCTTGACACCTGAAGCACCTTCTTTCAGAATAAGCTCTGCTGATAGGGGCTGGGGTTCTTTGTGGGGGATTTGGTGGCTGATTTTGTGGGGGTCTTGGGGATCGATTTTTGACTTCAGGTGGGGGTGGGGGTGGATAGCCTCTTTGTGGGGGATTGTATGGTTTGTAAGGGTTTGGCTTGGCTGGTGCATAAGGCTTGGCTAGATACTTGTTATATTCTTTCACTATAGCCTTCTTCTGGTGTTGCTCCACTTTATGAGCTAAAGAGCTTAACTCATCAAGTGAATCATAAATCTGTAGGTCCACAACATTCTTGATCCCTTCATTCAAGCCTAAAAGGTACCTGATATAGGTTTGTACCTCATCCTCTTGCATATTACACTTCCAAAGCAAGTGCTCAAACTCCTTTGTGTACTCTTCCACTGACTTGTTCCCCTACACAAAATGCTGTAACTTGAAGTAGTTCTCCTTCATGTAGTTCTTTGGGAGGAACTTCTCCTTCAACTTCTACCTCATCTCTACCCAGGTGCTCACCTTGGCTTCCCCAATTTCCACTCTCCTTTTCTGCAGATTAGTCCACCAAGTAAAAGCATATTTTTTCAATTTTAAGGCTACTAACTTCACCTTATTTTCTTCTGAAACCTCCTTCAAATCAAAGACTCTTTCTACTATCTGTAGCCAATCTAGGAAAATATCAGGATCTAGTTCTCCTGCATATTCAGGTATATTAATCTTGAAATCTAGGTTCTCAACCCTCATGTCTCCCCTTCTTTCTTCTCTTTCACTCTCACTATTCTCCTCAAGCTCACTGATCCTAGGTGATCTTCTGACTCTCCTCCTTCTTCTGTGTAAAGGCCTAGGACCTCGACCTCCTCTCCCTGTCCTACTAAAAGGATTCTCACCTTCTCCTTTCTCCATCTCATCATCAGTCTCCCTATTCAACTCATTTCTATGAAATCTTATGTAATACTGCAACTGCTCACTCAAAAACTACATTTTTTGTTCTACCTCTTCCATTTCTTTCAAGGTCCGTTCTAGGACTTCTTGTGGGGTTCTACTAGCTCCAGCCATTTTAACAACAGCTACAACACTCTTCCAAGATAGAACACAATGCTCTGATACCAAGATGATGTATGCTAGCCCACAAAGATCAGAGTACTGAACTAGAATAAACCATACAACCTTACACACACAGCTGAATGCTTAAACCATAAGAACTTGTTTGAAAGCAATTAGCTGGAATAGAAGACAACCCAAGATAGAACATAAAAGATAGGCTTGCTTACAATTGTTACAGACACACCTTCAGCTGCAATCAAGGGCAATGGACTCTCACACACATGCCTCTGGACACACCAAAGCATGGATGATCAAGCTCAGCTTTCACTTGCTGGATTTTGCCAATATCCAGTTACAGGAACTGATTGAACCAAGATTGAGAGTTATAGGACACTCACAAACTTTTAGAGGTACTAAGACACTCGAGAATACTATTGAATGAACACTGAGATGCCTTTCATTGATAGAAATCTTCAGAATATAAAGGAAACTAATCAGTTTGATTAGCAGCTGCTTAAACATAAGCATTCTATCTAATCTCCCTGGACTATCCTAAGCTACAAGGCTTGAAACAAATACAGCTGATTACACCCAAATGATCTCGAGTACATATTGTAAGAAAATAAAAGGGAAATACTAAACTATGCTCTGATTGGACCAAATGCCAAAAGAGTGGCAAAATGGACCAATGAGAGGCTTCCTCTCCTAAGGGGTAAAAATAAACTTACTGAGGCTTTCCTCTTCTAAGGGGTAAAAATAAACTTACTTAGGTAATTACCTGGAAATAATCTCAACAGGTTAATATTATGCTAGAAAGACCAAAACAACCCCTAAAGACAAAAATCAGGACATATAGCCCCAAAACTGGAGTTCTGGAAAAACTGATAAAACAACCCTGCTTTGGGATTATGCATTCGACTTCTGAATCTTACTGTGCCATGCTCGATCATGCCGGAGTAGCAAGCCTAGATGGATGTTGTTGATGGAGTGGTGGTTGCTGGTGATGTTGTAATCCTCCTGCTAGGTCTCTGATCTGCTGAAAAACATGTTGAGTTGCCTGTTGTTTGTGCTAGGCTTTGGAAGCCTGCCATTTCTTTTTTTTTTTTTTTTTGGAAAAAATGTAAAATTCATTCCAAAAGGGGGCTAGCCCCGATAAATAATGTTACAAGGATTTTGAGATTATATTAAATCTATACATTTGTTATACTTTGGAGATCTACTCGAAATGTAAAGGATTCTATTTGAGATATTTCTGTGGATTTCCCTGCAAATAGTTATCATTTCAGCACGCTTGTTTTTGAACAGGGTTTGGTTTCTGGCACTCCACACATGGTAAATGTAACTCACAAGAGTTGCTATTTGGACCTCTTTTTTCCATTTTGGGTTTTTGCTAGAAAGGATCTTCCTACTCCATTGGTCGAGTGTGATGGCTGTAGGCATTTACATCCATTTGGTGACCCAACCTCTTATTTGTGATGGAATGCTGCATTGATATAGAAGATGTGGAGTTGTCTCATCCTCTAGTCCACAAAGTGCACATGTAGGAGGGATTTGAGGTTGGTATTTGTGGAGTTTTGCTCTTACTTGCAGTCTATCATGGAACGCAAGCCAAGCAATAACTGAGTGTCCAGGAGTGTTGACACGATTCCACACAATCTGAGCCCATTTCGATTTTCCTTTTGACCAGTAAGCCAAGCATACCCTTTTGCAACAGAGTAGTTCTGGTATATTTCTGGGGAATGCTTAAGCTGATTTTTCACACGTCATAGCTTCTTGAAGTACCAGCAACAGTCCCCTTTTGGGTTGTAATTCCACTAATCTTTGCCTTTGATGTATCTTTCGTGCACACATTTGACCCATAAGAATTCTTTGTGGTCGAAAATGGCCACAACTTGCTTAGCAATGAGGGAGTGATTGAGGTGGTATAGGTTCTTTATGCCAAGACCTCCCTTTGCTTTTGGAAGGCAAACCTTATCCCAGGCAATTGGAGGGCTTTTACGCTGACCATCAATAGCATTCCACAGGAAATCCCGACATATTTGCGTTACCCTGTCTATGATCTCTGTTGGGAGGATAGTGATTGAGGCCCAAAATGAGTAAAGACCCATCAGAACAGAGTTAATGAGGACTATTCTCCCGGCATAAGAGATGCTGCTACGTCTCCAAATCTTGATTTTTTCCGTCATTTTATCCACTAGCCTAATGCATTCCATCTTAGATAACTTGCTGTCAGTTATTGTCATGCCCAAGTAAATGAAAGGCAGTTGTCCCTCTTTGAAACCAGCCCGGTGGATGATATCTTCCTTTATTCTTTGTGTCGTTCCACTAGTGATGATGGTGGACTTCCGTGCATTGGTTTCAAGACCCGCAGTATTATGGAAGTGAGTAAGAGCTTCCACAATTAACTTAATAGAATATGGGTCGGCAGAGCTGAATATCATGAGATCATCAGCAAAAACTAGATGAGTGAGCTTTAAGCTTCTGCATTTGGGATATTATTTGAATTTTGGGGTAGCTGCAACTCTAGTGAGACTGCGGGAGAAGTATTCCATTGTTAGGACAAAGAGGAGAGGAGATGTGGGGTCACCTTGCCTAAGTCCTCTACCACCTTTGAAATAGCCTTAGTTTTACCCATTAACTTGGAGGGTGAAAGAGGTTGTTGAAATGCAATCTTGGATCCATCGGACAAACTGGGTGGGGAAACCGTATCCCTCTAGAATTTCCTGGATAAAACTCCAGTGCACTGTATCAAAAGCTTTGCGAATATCGATTTTCATTAGGCACCGAGATTGTGTTGATTTCCGCTTGAAGCCTCTTGCAATTTCTTGACACAGGAGGACATTATGAAGGAGTTCTCTTCCAGGAACGAAAGCTGATTGACAGTCATTTACTAGTCCCGGTAGTACCCCCTTCAGGCGCTTTGCAATAAGTTTAGAAATGCATTTGTAAACTACATTGCAGCAAGAGATTAACTGAAATCCAAGAGATTCTGAGTTGATCAACTTTCGGAATTAGGACTAGGACTGTAGCATTGAGCGCTCTTAGCATTTTCCCGGAGTTGAAAAATTCTTTAATAGCAGTAAGGAAGAGCGGACCTAATTGATCCCAGGAGCGCTTGAAGAACCCACTCGAGTATCCATCAGGACCCGGCGATTTATGGTTGGGGATGGAAAATAAGGCTTCCTTAATTTCTTGGTACGTATGCAGGAGACACAGAGTTTGATATTGTTCGCCGCAACAAAGGTCCGCATTCATGACCTCGGGATTTATTGGAGTGCGATTAGAGGGAGATTGACCAAGCATTGACTCATAGAAATTGACCATGAGATTCCCAACTTCATTGTATCCTTCAACATCGTTCCCAAGTTCATCCTGGAGCGAATGAATTGTGCTTGCTAGTTTCCTTTCCTTTATCTTGGTGAAGAAGAATTTAGAGCAGGTATCTCCAAAAGCGGTTATTTCAAACTTGCTTTGTTGAGAGATCAGGGAGTTTGCAGATTTTAGAATGCGGACGTATTGTTTTCTGGTTTCTTCTTCTTTGGCGATGAGCACAGTATCATTGGGGTTTTCGGAGAGAAGTTCTTGGATGCATGACAGTTGTTCTCTTGCAGCCTCTTATTGTTGATAGATGTCATGATATTTGTTCCTATTCAGCTTTTTGAAAGGATTTTTCATGCTTTTGAGGATACGATGCAAGGCAAACTGAGCAAATCCAACCGGTTTGTTTTCCAATGCCATCTGAACAATGTGGTTGAATTGATCATCTGTTTGCCACATATCGCAAAATCTGAACATGCGATGAGGAATGGGGCCATCAAGAAGTGTAAGAACTATGGGCTTGTGATCAGATAAACTCTACATCATATATTTTGCAACCATATGATCAAATTGAAGGAGCCACTTGTGGTTGATAAAAATCCTATCAATTTTTGAATGCACTTGCTTATTTGTCCATGAGTGTGTCGCACCGGTACAATGAACTTCCTTCAGATCACAACTATTAATACACTCTCTGAAATCTTTGGTTTCTGAAACCTGAACTTGAGTCCCATTTATTCGATCTTCAACATTTAAAACAGCATTGAAATCCTCCAAGATACACCAAGCGCCGTTGGTGATGGAGCTAATTCGGATGAGGTTTTCCCAGAGTTCCTTTCTTTCTTCTTGTTTGTTGAAACCATAAATGAAGGTGTAGTAGTGATATCAAAGTGATTTTGTCATGGACTTGACAATGAATGTCTTTGTTGATGAGTTTCCGATGTCTGAGCAATGTTTTGATTTTTCCAAGCAAGAAAAATCCGACCACATTGATGCAGGTGAAAATTGTCATGTGTGCACCAGCGACAGAACATACCATCCTTGAGGATATTAATTTTTTCCTTTTTGACTTTCGTTTTAACCAAACAAACCAGGTCTAGTTGGACCTGTCTCAAGAAGATTGTAACATCTTCTTGTTTCCTGGGGTTGTTGAGACCCCTAACATTCCATGCCATCACTTTCATCAATAGTTTGGTTTGAGTTCTCTGAATGTGTTGCTTGTTTGTCCTTGCCATCTGCACAGGCCATGTCATTTTCAGGGTCTCCTTCTGATATATATTGCAGAGCTGCATACTTGTTTGCAATAGGAGTTGCTGGAGGTGTAGTGTTGGTTTGTTTGGTTGGGGATGGAGCTATTGTAGGCCTTATAATCCCATAATCAGCTACTTCTCTTTTCTGTTTGATTCTCCACTGTTGCTGCTGTTGGTTTTTATGGTGAATCTGGCCAGTTGGTTTCCCTTCTTTTGAAGAAAGGTTGATTGTAGTTTCTTTTTTGTTGGCTTTCCCTATGTTGTTTGTGCCTGCATTCAATTTCTTGATGCCCATGATGTGACAGAATTCACATTTAACAGGGAGCCAATCATACTCTACCTTCTGTTTGACAATGTCTCCATGCTCATTGACAAATGCTATTTCATCTGGGAATGGCCCATCCACTTTCATTTCAACTAAGACTCTAGCTGAAATTAGCTGGGATTTCTCTTTTGTTGCTTTGTCTGTTTTGATAGGGATCCCAATTGTACTAGCTAGACTGCTTAAATTGTCTAGGCTCCAGTATTGAATGTCTAGCTTGGGGAATCTGATCCAGATTGGTAAGGATTTGAGAGAATCCGCATCTATTTTCTCATCGGGATTCCATTTCTGAACAACTAGGGGTTTTCGATCAAAGAAGAATACTCTCCTACTGAGTACTTCATTGTAGTCAGATTCTTTGTTAAATCTGAATAGAAAAACCCCTTTTCTTATCAATGCAATTTTACTCAGATCATAATGAGACCAAATACGCTTGAAATAGCCTTCCATGATCTGGAAGGGTGGGTTAGAACCCAATACACAGCATAGGACAGAGAATTTCCAGTACTGGATTTCTTTTTCAACGAAAGCTTTTTCAATTTTTGCAACCTTAATCCCATCCATTTCCTGCGCTGGGATGTATTTCAAGGAATTGCCATCTATTTCCTGCCATTTCGGCTGGATTTGCTTCTTTGGCTGCTGAGTTTGGCAAATCAACATGATCTCCTCCTTGTGCTACTGCTGAAGGTGTTGGTGAAGCTCTTGTAGATGCCTCCTTTGCTGATGAAGCTATTGTTGCTGATTGTTCTCCATGATGGTCTCCATCACTGCGTAATAATCACCGGGTCTGAGTAAGTTAATTTATCGAATTAATTATTAAATCCATCCCAACTTTATGGTCGGCCCGTTGTTAAGCCCAACCATATTGGACTCCATAGTTAAATCCATAAACTAATTACAACTCACCTGTCGTTGGTTTGATCCATAAACTAACTACGACTCCCCGGCAACGACGCCATTGTTCGGTTGCGTAAATTGTGGTTCTAAGTAAGGATTGTCGATCTCAGGGATTGGTATCTGATATGTCTTCGGATTATGGTTTGTCAAGGTTTTTCCCAATATAGAAAGCGATAAATAAAGTAAGGTAAGCAATAAAATCTAACCTAGGTAAGCATAATAACAATCAACACCCAAAAGCAATAAAAAGCAAGTAACAAGAAAGCATTGAAACATGAATCAAATAGCACTAAAAACCATCAAGGAAACTAGAATCACAAAGCAATAAAAAGGAAAGAAATTATACCTTTGATGACCGAATGCTCCTATCTTCTACCTTAGCTTGATTCTCCCTCGAACAAACAAGAAAATCGTGGCTTGGATTACTAAGAATCCCCAAATTCCCACTTATGAGTGGAATTTGTTACCCTTAGCCCTCCTCCTCACTAAAATGGATTGGATTGTGGCTAACTTATTGATCAAGACAAGAAATACTAACATGAAAGCATAAATGAACAAGGAAAGATGAAGAAAACTCTGAAATTTCTTGATTGAAAGTTGAATACAAAGTAGCTTGAAGAACAAGACAATGAAAACCTAAGAGAGAGAAAGGAGATTACAACTTGAAAGCAATAAAAACTAGGTAATAACAATAGAAAACTTAAGCTAAAAGTATCTGCTAATGAAATCGTAGCTAAAAGTATTTATATTGAGCCCAATTTGTTACACAAAACGCAACATTTCAATCCCAGATTATACGCAGAAAATCAGGGTGGCTCGGGCGAGTCACCCCCTGACTCGGGCGAGTCAGGCTTCTGCCCACTGGACAATGTCTTCTTGGCAGGTTTCCTTCGGCAGTACAGGTGATAGGCTCGGTCGAGTCATGCAGGTGACTCAGTTGAGCCATCGTTCTGGTCGCTCCTTGACTTGGCCAAATTTCTGAGATTCATGGTGGCCTGCAAAGTCTTAACTCCCCCGAGCCAGAGGGTGACTCGGGCGAGTCAGCCTGCTGACTCTCACCTCTCCTTAGTTTGGTTGAAAATGGCAAGTTGCATGCTTCAAGGCTCCAGATGGTGGACTCGGGCGAGCCAGGATATGACTCGGGCGAGTCATCCTAATGCCCTTCCTGCTGCTGCTTCCTCTATTTGATGAATTATGTTCCGTTTTGGCTCAATTTTGGCTCAATCACTTATTTTCCTATAAAACTAGAAAAACCTCATAACTAACATGATATACGGGTAAGAACATGTAAAAATACCCTAATAAACAGAAGAATTCGGCTCGGAACGAGACCAACACCCACTTTCCTGGTAAAATACAATAATGAAAAAAAAGTGTAGAAAGTGTAGACTGTCAGTCCTGTCCATCATTATTCAAGCCAGTGTAATAGTCAGTATGGCTTGAGTTGGACTTATAAATTTTCCAAGATATGGATTCTCCTTAAAACGATAAGCATGCGGATGGGGTCTATCCGAATTGAGAAACACTGAAACTTGTCTTTATTCGGCCCTTTATAATGATTAAGTTGTCCTTAGGTTTGTGTAATGTTAGGCATGAAGCCCATGTCCCGGGTGAGTCTTCCTTGAGTCACCATATAGGTCATGCACCTTAGGTGGTCCCATGTAGGTCGGTTAAGTCATGCATTCATAGGGAAGGGCGGTGTTTCTTTAAAAGGTCAATCTTTGAACTATGTGTTGTTCCTTAGTCAATATAGGAGACCCGATTCTAGCTTGAATCCCAGGACCGTCTGGTCGTCTGATCCGCAACCCGGATTACTTCCCATAGAACCCTAGGACTAAGGTCTCTCGCCGTTTGCAATTCGACATGTCTGCGAATGAAACCCAAGGTGACAACTCGGTCAACGCTGCTCTGACCAAATTCCTCGAGAAGAAATTCAACTAAATGGAAGGTTTGATTACCTTTGCCACTCTGCAACAAGAAAAGAAAGTCGAGGGGCATACCTCCCGAAAGCGAGAACTCATCGAGAAATAAAATAGTCGCATCGAGCAACAACATGAGACTTTGAATGGAGTGTTGGAAGCTCTGCACCGTATTAATGTGCATGTAGGGATGAGCAATGATGATGAAGATGTTATGGAAATTA
The DNA here is from genome assembly GCA_029582165.1 of Portulaca oleracea. Lineage (NCBI taxonomy): Eukaryota > Viridiplantae > Streptophyta > Magnoliopsida > Caryophyllales > Portulacaceae > Portulaca > Portulaca oleracea. The sequence continues at coordinate 30,243,992 of CM055880.1, read as the reverse complement.
TCCCTAATCAAGTGTCTATTGTCGATAAGGGCAAAGGAAAACTAGGGAAAGGTTCCAGTACGGGAGGAGTCGCCTAGGTTCCATTTGACCTCACACCCAAGCCAACACCACCAGAGGCTACCCCTCAAATTATACCAATTAAGACCAAAGTTGAGCTACAAAAAATCCCTCTCATCCAAGAGATGAAAGCGCAGTTGGATGTGTTTAAGGATTCTATGACTCATGTGCCTGTTTTCATCAATCAGTTTGTAGAATTCGAACCACTGTGAGATTAATGACAAGATAGCTGGCAAGATGGATATACCCCTAAAGAAGTTCAGTCTTTCTATAAACCTAACTCATTATGTATGGGAATTTAACCGAGTGATGTCATTGCATTGGCAATGAACACTACAAGCAAGTTTTCCCATCGTCGCTGAATGATGAAGCATTGGATTAGTATTATACTCTTCCTTGGGAGACTCGGGGAGATTGGACTGCCTTGCATAGAGCATTCATTGAACATTACAACCAGATTCAAAAGGACAAAGTAACTTTGACGGATGTTATGGCCACTCGCCAAGGAGTTGATGAGCCGTTTTTAGCTTATTATGAAAGGTGGCACTCTAAGATATCCCAAGTAACCAGCATCATCCCAACAGAAGTGCAGTTAGACACCTTCATCCGTAGACAAAAGCCAACTTCGGTTTAACAACTAGATTTTCATGTGGTAGAGAACTTTGAATACCTGAAGAAGTTGTGCCCTAAGCTGGAGGCACGAAAGGAGAGAAATGCGGCATCCCAGGGTTGGAAAGGTAACAGAACAATATGGAGGACTATCAATGCCCCAAGGGTGACTGAGGCTAATGTTATTCAAATGTGAACCGTGGTCCGTTCGAAAAGTCAACATTTTTTCAGTATGATTCTTATACCCCACTAAACATGATGCGGAAGCCTTGGACTGTTTTCTAAAGTCTGACAAGATCCATGCCAGTTACCTACACCTAAACCGGAGCCTAAGAATAAAGGACCAGGGTGGAACAACAATACGTATTACAAGTACCATCGCGTGAGAGGACATGATACCGGGCGGTGCTATACCCTCAAGAGCCTCATTAAGAAAATGATTCGCTCAGGCAAACTACCGACACCTAAATCAACAGGGAAACCCAACAACAAAAGCAATCTTCTCCCGAATCATGCCATTTTCATAATAGAGGGTACTTTTGACCCATCCGAATGTATTACGGACGAGGGAGCACCTGTACTCCCCCTTGAAGATTTGACAGCCTTTACTGCCAATGGCATATGTGTAAGCGATGAAGAAGATGTCTATGAAAAAGTTCCTAACGATGACTTTTGGTCCGATCAAGAAGAAATTCCGCCTAGTTCCGGATTATTGACTAGGTCTGGGAGACATAATGAACCTAGAATTGATCCTACGATTCCAACACCAAATCATCCTAGGACGGAGATACCAGCTGCACCTGAGGTCTCGGTCCTCACGCAAATGATGAAGATGGTGGCAAACGTCTCCATTTAACAACTAATATGTGCTTCTAAACCACACCGAGAGCTTGTGCTAAGGGCTCTACAAAATTCCATCATTCCTACTTCTTCAACTCCAGAAGTCTTGGTTTCCCATGTTATTGCTAGTCAAGGGGTGATCTCCTTTAGTGATGAAGATTTGCCTGTATCTGGTGTAAACCACAATGAAGCCTTGTACTTAACCGCACTTTGTACTAATAAAGTGATCCCATTGATCCTGGTGGATAATGGTTCAGTTGTGAATGTTTGTCCCTGGCGCACGACTGCTAAATTAGGGGGTACAAAGGAACCAACTAGTTCAGGATGTTGTGCTACTCCGTGCTTAAGACAGCACACCTCGACAGTCATTAGGCATTGTGACTCTACTTGTTACCTTTGGTCACATTTCCCAAAATGTAGAGTTCATGGTCATGGACTTCCCGACTTCTTTTAATCTGTTGTTAGGACGACCGTGGTTACACAACTGTAATGTAGTGGCGTCAAATTTGCATCAAAAGGCGAAGATGGTTATTCAAGGCCAAGTAATCACCCTTTCCGGAGGAACAGTCTCCGGAACCTTTGAACCTAAGCAGCCTGTGCTGGAAACAAAGCATACTTCTTCTAACGTGGAGCTCCACAATTTCGTGATGATTGCGGTTATAAACAACGAAGCACCATTTTACTTCAATCCTTACTCTAATACGAAGGTGCATGCCATCATGAAGAAACAGGGATACTTCCCAGGAATGTTTCTAGGAGAAAGGCCGAATAAAGTCGCTCCAAAGTTTTCCATCTCAACGCACTCTTGTCGTTTTGGCTTGGAGTACATGCCCACTAATAAGGAGGTTTATCTCGCTAAGGCCATGCTAATTCGACAAAGGAACCAAATCGATTCTCCTACACTGATGGAGACCAAGCCATACCCGCTCATGCTGAATTTGCAATTCATAAGGCAAGGGGATGACTTTCCCTGATGTGGGTCTCTCGAACCTCAACATGTCAATGGTGTTCGTGTTCCTGAATTAGAGAGCTTTGATGACTGTAAAGCTCCGGTGACTGAGGTTGTAAAGCCAAGATTAGATGAGTCATTACCGCTTGAGTGGATTCATCTCGCTGGAGGAAACATGTTTGGTCTATTATTTGGCCAAGAAGCTACGAAGGAAGGAAAAGAATTGGACCCGAAGGTTGCTTTGTTGTCCAATCCAGAATTTGATCCAAGCACCATGATCTCTGCTGATGGAGGTCGTCGCGAGATGTCCTAGGTTGATTATGCCAATAATAAATGTACTGTAGTGTTAGGAGAACCTTGTAAGGTCTTTTCTGAGTCGAGCACTAGTGGGTCTATAGTTGAGTCTGAGTCAACTAGGATTAGCCCCATGTCTGATGAGTTTGTATCCGTTTATGCATTCAATAAAGTAAACCTTTTTTAGTATTCATATTATTCTCCTCTGAATTGTTGTGCTAATAATCACGAATTTTATGCTGAACCTTTAAAAGACTTTAATGAATTAACACGAGCTACGAAGAGCACGCGAATCACATGTCAGCGGTTGAAGAAACCATCACCATCAATGTGGGGATGCCTGAAACTACCCGGGAATTCAAATTTGGCTAATCATTAACCCAAGCAGAGAAACAAGAGTTCTCCGCTCTCTTGAAAGAGTTTATCGACGTTTTTGCTTGGTCATATGAGGATATGCCCGGGATCGACAGGAAAATTGTCGAGCATGCTATACCTCTCTATCCGGATGCCAACCCAGTTCGGCAGCGTTTACGCAGAATCAAGAATGAATGGTTCGATAAGATCCATGATGAGGTCCGAAAACAGTTGGATGTTAAGTTCAACAAAATCGTAGAGTTCCCGAAGTGGGTGAGCAATATTGACCCGGTACCAAAGATAGATGGTAAGGTATGAATGTGCGTTGACTTGAGGGACTTGAATAAGGCTAGCCCGAAGGATTGCTTTCCTGTGCCACACATCGACGTCCTCGTCGACCATACCTGTGGGCATGAACTCTTATCATTTATGGATGGGTATGTTGGTTACAACCAGATCAAAATGGCTGAAGAAGACATGGAGAAAACATTTTTTATCACTCCCTGGGGAACCTTTTGCTATGTGGTTATGCCATTTGGGCTGAAGAATGTTGATGCCACTTACCAACGCAATGTCACCACCTTGCTCCATGACATGATCCACAAGGAAGTAGAAGCATATGTGGATGACATGATTGTCAAATCTGAAAGGCATGAAGACCATGCCCGTAACTTGCTTCCTTAGGCTTCGCAAGTACAACATGAGATTGAATCCGCAGAAGTGCGCCTTTGGAGTAACTTCAGGGAGGTTGTTAGGATATATCGTCAGTCATCGAGGGATAGAAGTTGATCCATCTAAGATCAAAGCTATTCAGGACATGCCACTGCCTCGGACGGAGAAGGACATTCGTGGTTTCCTAGGGTGAGTTCAATATCTGAGCATGTTCATTTTCAAGCTCACCATAACCAACGAGCCGTTGTTCAAAAAGTTGAAGAAGGGTGCAAAGGTTGAATAGGACGACCAATGTCAGGTAGCATTCGACAAGATCAAAGTCAATTTGACTAGTCCACCAGTACTAGTTCCATTTGTGAGAGGAAAACCGTTACTGCTCTATCTCACCGTTAATCATGGTGAAATGGGTGCTATGTTAGCCCAAAAGGTCGAAAATCTAAAGAAGGCTATATACTACATCAGCAAGAAGTTCTCAGGGAGTGAATCCTGTTACTCTGAGATCGAAAAAATGGCATTGTCATTAGTTTGGTCTATAAAGAAGCTTCGCCATTACCTGCTATCACACACTGTTTATGTGATCGCGGCGTGCAACCTGGTCAAGTACATCATGGAGTAACCTATTGTAAACAATAGAATCGCCCGATGGGTAGTCATGTTATCCAATTTCGATCTTTATTTTCAACATCAGAAATCCATAAAAGGTCGAGCAATTTCTGATTTTTTAGCTGGACTCCCGATAGAAGACAACCATGCTAGGGGCTTTGAGTTTAGTGATGAGGAAGTATTCCAAGTGCAGGAGGAGACTTGGAAGTTATATTTCGATGGTGCTACAAACCAGGTGGGATGCGGAGCCGGGGCTTTGATATTATCTCCTGAAGATCTACATTTTCCTTTGGCGGTCAAGTTGGCTTTTGACGCCACCAATAATGTTGTCGAATATGAAGCCTACATCTTGGGTATACATACAGCCCTGGAAATGGGTATTGAATGACTATGAGTGTCTGTATACAAGTTTGATTATCAACCAAGCTACTAGTGTTTGGAAGGTGAATAGTGAGTCTTTGGCATTATATGAACAACACTTGTCTGATTTAGCCAAGAGATTCAAGCATATTGAGTTCAAATACCTGTTGCGAAGTCACAATGAATTACCTGATGCCCTAGCCAAGCTATCGTCTGTGGTGACGATGCCAGAAATGGATCAGACTTTGGTAGTAGTAGTGGAAACAAAGGTTCAGCACGCCTATCATCAGCCCTTAATGATCAGTTCTATCAATCCTGAAGCATGGTTCTTTGACATTTGCACCTTTATAAAGGATGGTGCGTACCCACCATGTTCTGGACACCGAGCTAGAAGAGCTATATAATTGATAGCCTCACAATATTGCATTATTCAGGATCACCTGTACAAGAAAGTTGCAAATCGATATAAATCTGTTATGTGTTGATGAGGTAGAAGTCGGAGAGCTAATGAGGTCAACTCATGGAGGAGAGTGCAGACCACACATGAATGGGAGAATGCTAATTAAGAAGATTCAGTGAGCAAGATATTTCTGGTCCATTATGGAGTCAGACTCTATTCAATACTTGAGAAAGTGCCCAAAGTCCGAAGAGTATGCTGATCTTAAGCATCAACCATCGCCCTACCTTACCACTTTGGACTCGCCGGCCGTTTTTAGTATGGGGTATTGACATTTTTGGAAAGATTTCGCCTAAGGCACTGGAGGTCATGAATATGTGCTAGTAGCTGTGGAATATTTCACTAAGTAGGTAGAAGTTGCTTCGTATGTGAAGATCACCTCAAAGCATGTAGCGAATTCATGCTGAAGAACATCATTTACAAATATGGAGTACCGCATGTGATGTATGCTAGCTCACATAGATCACAGTATTGAGCTAGAATGCACCATACAATCACACACACACAACTGGATGCTTGTAAACAATAGCTGATTAAAAACAACTGACGGATATAGAGGACAACCCAACAAGGAAAATAAAAGATAGACCTACTTACAGTTGATACAGGCTCACCACAACTGCAATCAAGGGCATAGGACTCTCACATTCATGCTCTTACAGACACACCAAAGCACAGATGATCTAGCACAACTGACACTTGCTGGATTCTTACCAATATCCAGTGACAGGAGCTGATTTAACCAAGGATTGAGAGTTATAGGATACTCACAAACATTCAGAGGTTCTAAAACTCTCGAGAATACTATTCAATAAACACCGATGATCTTTCATTGCTTAGAAACTCAGAATATAAAGACTACAAGCAGTTTGATTAGCAGCTGCTTAACATAAGCTAATCTGCCTAATTAATCTCCCTGACTTAATCTAACTTACAAACCTTAGAAATAATACAGCTGATTACATCCTAATCTAACTAAGATGATCTCGAGTACAATTTGTTAAGAAAATAAAAGAAAACACAAGCTAAGTTCTGATTAGAGCAAATGCCAAAAGGGTGGCAAAATGAACCAATGAGAAGCTTTCCTGTCTAAGGGGGTAAATACTAAGTTACTGAGGTAATTTCCCACGCAATCACTAACCTGAATGTAATCTCAACAGGTTAATAATAAGCTGGAATAACCAAAACAACCCTTATGGACAGATAACAAAAGACTTATCCTCAGAACTTAGGTTTTGGAAAAACTGATAACAAACAACCCTGTTGGGATTGTTTGTTTTGTCACTTGAAACTTTTTGATGCCATGCTCGAACATGTAGGGACTTGACTTGGATTTGAAAACGGCATGACATAGAAAAAAAAACTCATAGGAAACTTTGGCTGATTCTTCCTCAATCAATAGATATGACATTGAGAAAGACTGCTGCTTGCACTGTTGTTGCTGGGAACTGGATTTGGTCTGAATGACCAATGCTTATGGGCTGTGTGGCTGAAGGTGTGTAGACCCCGAAAAATTGAAGACCTTTTTCGCGGCGCTACTTAAAAAATGATTGGGAGTCGGCTAGGATTGCTTAACCTTAAATAAGGTTGAACTTTAATATTTTTGTTGATAGATTAATTTGATTTATGCGTCATAATCCCGAGATTCACCCCTTTAAAAAAAAAAAGAAAGAAAGAGATATGAAAGGAAAGGGAAAATGAGAAAACCCGTCTGGGTTCATTATTTAAACCAAACCGGGTTTCGCTACTGTCAGACCCAAGAACAAATACACTAAAGGAAAGATTGAACAGAAGGTAATAAACCCGTCTGGGTTCATGAACTGAACCGAGCCGGGTTATCTCTGGTGCTATCCACAGATTGGACCGAAGAAATAGCGAAGCAAAAGAATGAAAAGAAGGTAGTAAACCCGCCTGGGTTCATGGATTGAACCAAACCGGGTTATCTCTTGCGCTATCCACAAATTAGACCAAAGAAACAGTAAAAAAAAAAAAGGAATGAGGAAGGGGTTTCAGAACCTGCCCGAGTTCATACCTTCATATCCTCATTTCATTCTATCATTTTCCTCGAAGGGATAAGAGCGCACCACAGAAATAAAAAAGAACATACCGAAGTATGAATATAAAGTCGCCAGTTGAATTTTTAGGAAAAAAACAACAAACCATTTTAATATGAACTCCGGTCTACGAATCCAAAGACGGATTCGGGGGTAAGTTTACGAATTTGACAATTAAAACTGTCAAATCCGCCTATTCAACCGAATAGACTCTACTAGAATTAAATCAAAGCAGAAAAAGTTAAAAGGGAGGAATTAGATATAAATTTCACAAATTTAACATTAATGTCATGCAAAATATTGAATTGAAAATACAAATGATACGTGAATTCGATAGGTTACATTACATGGTTTACATCAATGTGATAATTATTCTAACCTTTAATGAAGTAGCATGCAAAGGGAGAGAAGAGGTAGAGAGAATATGCTAGTGTCAATACTCTAGCATAATCTCGTGTTGTCCTAATGGACGGGGAATAAGTTTAATTTATAGTGGAATGTAGGTTAGATGGGGCGATTAGGGTTTAATTCAGGTTAAGCCGTGGTAACTCAGCCGGGTTTGGGCCGAGCTGAGCTGAGCTCTGGCCCACCAAACTCAGCCGGGTTTGGGCCGAGCTGAGCTGCGCTCTGGCACACCAAACTCAGCCGGGTTTGCTCCGTAATGTTGGGATATTTTGCTTGTTTTTCGGGCTAGATAAGAAACGGGCTTGCATGCTACTAAATTACTCGGCTAGTTTTTTTACAGATAATTAAAACTAATACCGGTATAAAATCCGGTGTCTACAGATAGCCCCCACTTTGATCGAGTTTGAGTAAAACGATGATCAAAGTAGTCTTGATGATCTTGGATATGAATCAGAAGCCTGTTCTGAAGCTGGTTGACGCTTGGAAGCTTGGTCCTGCACCGATGTTGGTTGGCCTGCTTAGTTTCTTCCGTATAGCTGACCGAATTGACCGGTCTCATTTCGCCGTGAGGTGGATCAAAGTTATGCACTTCATTTCGCTGTGAAGTGCAAGACCTGTGTCTGTGTGGGTTGACCTGCTTAGTTTCTTCCGTAAAGCCGGTCGGAGTCGATCCGCTTCATTTCGCTGTGAGGCGGATCGAGGAGGCATGCTTCAATTCGCCGTGACGCATGTTGAGATGATGAGTTGATCTACTTCATTTTGCCGTGAGGTAGATCAAGGTCACGCACTTCATTTCGCCGTGGAGTACGGGACTAGTGTTTGTGTGCTGAAAAGGGTGTCATCGCATTGTGCGGGCCCGATGACGGCCGCTGAAGATGAGTTCGTCTTTTTGTAACCGCCTGACGATTGACGTATTTTGTGCATTGTTCTGCAAAAAAGAGAAGGAGGGTATCAGTTTATCTGAAAATCAGAGTGAGTCAGAAAATTTACCTTTCATTCGAGCTATACTCGGAAGTGGTCTTGAGTTTGCCATTGCTTCATGGGTATAGGCCTGCGACGGCCCAGCAAACCCGTTTGGGTTTAGGCTCGAATTGTAGTGGGCTCGAATTGCAGCCCGCCTAACCCGTCCGAGTTTGGGCTCAATTCAAGCTGCGACGGCCCATTAAACCCGTTTGGGTTTTTGCTTCATAGGATTTTAGGATAAGCTTCATAGGATTTTAGGATAGATATTCGGCCAATGCATGCTTTCCATGATCCTAATGCTGGGGCCCGACAGTTGGCCACTTGTGTGGTGTGCATGCAACCACTCTTCTTATAAAAGGAGCATCTTCACACCCTTAATCCTGCACCTCCCTCTTTTGAAACCTCATTTCCTTGCTCAAAATCCATTTATTCACTAGTTAGGAAATAATGGTTAGGAAAATTAGAGATCCGCCCGTTCAACCCCATGCGACTAACTGGGCACAGGAAATGTCCTCCCGACGAGCATGGACTCCTAGGCCGGGTTGGGAACCGTCGATACTGGTGCCCGAACCGTGGAATCACGTATGGCACAAGCATTCACACGTCCGGGTAATGTCTTCTTCCTGACTTTGCTCTTAATCATAGCATAAATTTGCAAGTAGAAATGTTTAATTCCAACTTGTTGATTTAGCTAAAAATAATGAGGTAATTTGTGTTGATAGGCCTTAGAGAACCGAGGATGATAGGCCGATTTTTAGAATAGAGCGCATAGTAAACCCGTCTAGGTTGGGCTGGGAGAAGAGACATGCAAAACTCGGCCCGTTTGAGTTTGGCCGATAGAAAAGGAGTGGCCCAAACCCTTCTGGGTTGGGCTGGGAGAAGAAAAGTGAAAGCCTAACCGAAACCCGTCTGGGTTTGGTCGACGCCCTTTTTTTTTTTGTGGAACGGTAGTCAAACAGGCCCAAACCTGTCTGGGTTGGGCTTCAGGCCGAAAAAAAAAGAAAAGTTCCAAACAGGCCCAAACCCGTCTGGGTTGGGCTTCAGGCCGAGAAAAGAAAAGTCCCAAACCGTTCGCGTTGGGCCGAGTGATTTCTTCTTATTCATCTTTTTTTTTTTTTTGAGCCCCCAATTTAGTGGAAGTTCAATTTAGCTTTTGCTAAACTAGGAATCACTTGATAGTTGCTGTAGTGACTTGCTTCCTTTTTGAATTCTTCCATGGTGGATTCTTAGGAAGATTCCCTCAGAACCGGTGGCAATATGCGGAAACCGATCAAGGTGGTGGAGCATTTTGCGGAAGATAATTGGGCGCTTGCACTTTTAGAAGAGTCGAGATTCGACCTCTTCTGGAAATGTGTCAAGGCCTGGGAACCCAATACACCACGGGTGATGGGGCGTGCGCTTGCAGAGAGATTCTGGGACTCCACCAACACTTTCCACCTCTCTGTAGGAGAGATGGCCATATCCCCCGTCGACTTTGTGATGATTACCGGGCTACGCTGGGGTGGTCAAGATATCGAATTTGACCCTGTTGTACCGGATCAGGTGATGGAATTACTAGAACCTGTGCTTGAACGGCGCCAGTTTGGTCGGAAGATGAAGCTTTCTTATGGTTCCTTCGAGGATGTCATCACTTCTGTCGACTTCACTCATATGGATGAGTTTCAGCGTCGTTTCATTTTTTTGGCATATTTTATCTCTGCCACGATGTTTGCCAATCGAGGGGATGATGTTTATCTGATTTGGATGAAGAATCTCCTTGATTTAGAACAAGTCATTCATCGGAACTGGGCAAAGGCTGCATATGCTAACTTCATTCGTTGGCTTCGCATTGGTGTTCGGCCTAGCGCTGATGTGGACCCATTCTTTGCACCGGAGAGCCCACGGGAGATGAGCGGTCCGAGCATGTGGAAGGTGTTTGAGGTAATCTTCGAGACGCTTCTCTTCTATATGCATTTCTCCTTTTTAGGTCGTGAATCTTGGTATTGACATATTTGCAGGTATGGGGGTATCAGTACATTAAGGGATTCACTATCCCTACTCGACACGCCAAGACAGTGCCGGCCGCAGAACGGTGGCACAAAAACTACCTTGAGCACAAGAAGAAGCCATTTGGGAGTTTAGATGAGTTGCGCCGCATCTTGGATCACCTTGAAGAGGTTGAGTTCGCATCTTTCATATAATCTCTCTTGCATTTCTTTGGTTCTTATGTTTCTTTTACTTGTGCAGGATGATGTCAATTGGGATACCTGGGTTGGCTTCGAGATTCCGCAAGACTTTATTCCCTCACGAAATGCGGCGCATAGGGATAGTAGCCTGCGCTTGGTGATGGAGAGTCCGTCCGGTTGGATCTGGAGCCTTGGTGAGAGATTTACGAGGCAAACCCTAGGCCATGAAATGTGGATAATACCATCAGACCCTCCTGAGACCATGAATGATCCGCGAGCCTTGCATGCCGAGGCGTTTAAAGCAGCTAAGGGGGGTTCCTGGTACACTAATCATGCATCACTGGCATCGTCCGCCCAATTCTGAGAGGAATGGGAACAATATCGGGACCGCCTGGCCTTTAGAAAGGTGAGGAAGAAGACCTCCATTTACTCTCTTCATGCTCTTTCTACTATCGCCTAATATGACCCTTTCTTTGCTTGTTGTAGTTGGGGCCCTATTGCGAGGATGACGAGAAGAGTCAGAGCAATTCTGGGGATACGGTTTGCGGCTACTCGAGGGCGACCAGTGAGGACATCAAACTGGAACTAGAGAAGATCCTGAGAAAGCCGGTGGGTGACCCCCCTTTTCTTTGCTTATTTGTAACTTGCTCAACCTTTGACCAATTTTCCTCATTCTGTGCAGTGGCGATGGAAACAAGCAAAAGGCTTCCTCAAAAATTATTTCACACTCAAGTGGGCTCATGAGAAAGACCTTGTGGGTTCTGTGGTTGGGGACGCAAACGTGGATGATGATGCACAGTCTCGTCCTGTGGATCCTCCTCGCCATTCAGATGCGCACGTGCCTCGTGGCCGGTCGGAGCAGATGGACCCTCCTCGAAATTCTTCCTTCATGGCCGACGCGAGGCGATCTTATGGGGGCGAAGCTGCTCTCCGGAGGCACGGGGAGAGGAGTAGGCGGAGTATGGGCATGCCGGCTCACGATGACCGTGGGAAAGGTATTTTACCTGAAGATAGTCATTCAACCAGTTCTCACTACGGAGACACGGGTTTTGGCCACGACTTTCAAATGCATGGAGAACAAAGATATCCTCCATGTCTTTAGGTGAGCACGAACATCGTGTGAGGTCTCATGATCATGGGAGTTCTCGCCGAGTCGCGCCTCGCCGTGGTGCCCCCGCTTTGTGGTGGAGACAGTTCCGAGTCTAGCGCCACAGGAGCTGTGCAATGAGCAAGAAGGCATTTCACGCATTTGGGTACCCTCCAGAATATCATTATTCGGGGTCTATGCGTCAATCCTCTCATCCTTTGCCTCAGTACCCTTATGGAATGCCTGAGTACGTTCCTGCGTCTCCTGCACCGACTGTGGACCTAGGTTATGGCACTTCCTTTGCGGCGGTCGATCCTACCGTGGTGCTTTGCAGTGGCTCGTGCATCTGGGGTATAACCGCCCTCGCAGATGACGCCTCGTCGCTGCTTCCGCCTCAACCGTTACTCCTCCTCAAGGAGGTTTGGAGCTGCCTCGAACGTCTGGATGGGGAACACAAACTCAGGAATGGCCGGGATGGTCCGTCCCAGAGCCCGTAGTAAGATCTTCTTGGTCTACTCCACAGGGGTGGCCTGGAGGTAATCAAGAGTGGCAGGTTCCAGAACACTCTTGGCTTAATGCAGGCGGTACAGAAGTGTTGCACCTATCTAGCTCAGGTGGCGATACAGAGGTGGTAGACTCCTCCTACTACCAGTGGGACACTTACTTTGGAGCTGGTGGAAGCGGGGCCCATGGGGCTAACAGCGCCAGTGGTGGTGGCGATACGGAGGTCTGGCATGATGAGGACTGAGAATGATGCACATGCAGGGTCTTTATGTAATGAACTTATGTAATGCTATGTATGACTCTTTATTATGCACTTAGGACAATGCAATGCAATGATGAAATAATGTTACTCATGTACACTTAATGCATGACGTACGTTTTTTTTTTTTTTTTATGCACTAGTGCGAACTACTGATGTGATGCTTATGCAATGATGGTGCTGCGGAATGCACTTTTTTTATTTTCATGTACCCTTATGCATAATGTAACAATAATGTGCAATGCGATATGCAATCTACATGGTGGGATTACTCCCACTTCCCCAAACGAAAAAAGACCAAAATAAAAATGAAAAAACGAGAATTAAATGCTACAAGTAAGTTCGAGCTACAGTTTCGAGGCCGGCGAAGACATATGACTATCTTGTGGACCCGCATTACGACCCAAAATAGAGTTGAAGTGGCTTCGTGATCGAACCCAGAAGCTGGCCCAAACCCGTTTGGATTTCAAGCCCAATAGGAGTTCCACCTACAGAAACTGGGTCGAGAAGTGGGGCGTCGAAGGCCCACAAACCCGTCTGGGTTACATGCTTGGCTTGGGGTGTAGGGCAAACAAACCCGTCTGGGTTACGCTATAAATACACGTCCCCCAATGTCTCCAACGCACACCATCACAAACCGTCTGAGCGCCGCTGTCCCTTCTTCACACCATAAACTCAGTATCAAACCCGTCTGGGTTTCGCGACCTAAACCCATATCAAAACCGTCCTTTCGACTTCATGGCTTTCGAAAAGAAGTTAGCTACTTGGATAAGTACCTTGTCCAAAGAGGAAAAGAGAGAATTGGGGAGGTATAAGCTAACGTCTCTGCTAAGTTTGAGGCAAGTGAAGATAGATTGGGATTTCCTGCGTGCTGCTGAGACCTTCTGGGATACCTTCTGGGATAAGTAATTCCACGTGTTTAGATTCAACATGCGGGAATTGGTTCCGTTGCCTGAAGAGTGGTCTTCTATCCTTGGGACAATCATTATGCTCCATCAGTAGTGCCTCCACTGGCTACTGATGCGAAGAAGGAATACAAAGAGCTGCTATGCCTTCCCTCTAGGGTAATTGGGAGTGCGATAATAGGGGATAAGGTGCACTTTCAAACCATAGTGGAATACTTCCAAGCCCCTGAAACCTTAGAGTACGGGCCAGTGGTGCGTGTGAGGGCCCTGGTGCTATGCATGCTAGGAGAATTCTGCTTCTACCATGACGGCAGAAGGACGGGTCCCGCGAATCTGATCCACGTGGTAGAGGATATGGCTCGTGGTTACAATCCTGTACCGGTGATTCTGGGAGAAACGTTGATGTGTCTAGATGACTCGGACCCGGAGCACGATTACCGAGGCAGCCCCTTGATTCTGCAGGTAAACCCATTTTTTTTTTTTTTTTTACCTACAGAACAGCAAACCCGTCTGGGTTTGCAAACTGATTAATCTACTTTGCAGCACAGGTTTGGTTAATGGAGCACCTCAGCCTGGTCGAAAAGGCGGAATCGACACGGGCGACTTCGCCGCAAGAGGAAGTATCCCGGGCGTCGATCAGTAACTGAATGGGTCAAGCTGCTAAAGAAACCTGAAGAGATCGTGGTAAAGTGGTGGATTGAAAATTGGCACATTCCAGAGTACATCACTTGTGATCAAAGAAACCCCTATGTATGCGTTGTAAGCTTGACACACTTGACATTCTACTTCCCAGAGCGGGGCATGAGACAAATGGGGTTGAGGCAACGTATTCCTGACAAAACTCATGATGCCCCGAAGTTACTTCATCTCCAGAAGAGTGTTGTAGAATCTTGGTTGAAATATTGGGAGAAACGGCCCACTATTCGTGCTCCCTCGAAAGCGCATGTGTCTGAAATGGTTGTTCCTGGTTATCAAGGCTGGTTGACGGCCGTAGTGGAAACGAGGAGGGCCGGGGGAACTAGACGGAAGAAAGCTGCTGCAAAAGCTAGGCTGGGCCCTAAGGCTGATGTGTTGCATCGCTTGGGTCCCAAAATCACTGTGAAAGATCGCTTGGGCCCTAAAACTGATGTGAAAAACAGGCTTGGCCCGTCACTTCCCGGTGTTGTGATAAGAGAGCCTCGGGCCCCCAGACCGAAAGACACTGATACATCTGTTGGAAAAGGAAAAGCCCCACGCGGTTGCTCAGGAGAATGTGAAGAAAAGGTACCGTCCTAAGGACACTGAGGGAGGGACTAGTGGCATTAAAGAGACCGGGGTTGGACCAAAGTCTGCCGATGAGAAGAAAATGAAACAGGCCTGAAGTTGCGTGCCAATTTATTTTCGATAATATTTTAGCTGAACCTTTGTTAGTTACAATTAGAGTAATTGCACTATTTATTTGAAAGACCAAGTATTGTAATGAATTTCTCCTTTATGAATAACAATAGTAGTCGTTTCTGTTTACAATGAAGTCTTCTTTTTTTTTTTTTTTTCACAATCCGGGAAACTGAAACCCAATACGCGGCCCAAACCCGTTTGAGTTGCGGCTTTCTCCAATATGAGTCCCAAACCCATTTGAGTTGCAACCTGAATGCGGCCCATTCTGAGGTCCAAACCCGTCTGGGTTGCAGCCTGAATGCGGCCCATGGTGAGGCCCAAACCCGCCTGGGTTGCAGCCTGAATGCGGCCCATTGTGAGGCCCAAACCTGTCTGGGTATGGCCAAGTGTCTAGAAATTGATATTCTAGTTGCTGGGCCGATTCGGTCGAGCCTTTTATGCATAAAACCTCTTCAACTGATCCAGGTTGGTGGGCCGTATTGAAGACCCCGAAAAATTGAAGACCTTTTTCGCGACGCTACTTAAAACATGATTGGGAGTCGGCTAGGATTGCTTAACCTTAAATAAGGTTGAACTTTTAAGAATATTTTTGTTGATAGATTAATTTGATTTATGCGTCATAATCCCGAGATTCACCCCTTTAAAAAAAAAGAAAGAAAGAGATATAAAAGGAAAGGGAAAATGAGAAAACCCGTCTGGGTTCATTATTTGAACCAAACCGGGTTTCGCTACTGTCAGACCCAAGAACAAATACACTAAAGGAAAGATTGAACAGAAGGTAATAAACCCGTCTGGGTTCATGAACTGAACCGAGCCGGGTTATCTCTGGTGCTATCCACAGATTGGACCGAAGAAATAGCGAAGCAAAAGAATGAAAAGAAGGTAGTAAACCCGCCTGGGTTCATGGATTGAACCAAACCGGGTTATCTCTTGCGCTATCTACAAATTAGACCAAAGAAACAGTAAAAAAAAAAGGAATGAGGAAGGGGTTTCAGAACCCGTCCGAGTTCATACCTTCATATCCTCATTTCATTCTATCATTTTCCTCGAAAGGATAAGAGCGCACCACAGAAATAAAAAAGAACATACCGAAGTACGAATATAGAGTCGCCAGTTGAATTTTTAGGAAAAAAACAACAAACCATTTTAATATGAACTCCGGTCTACGAATCCAAAGACGGATTCGGGGGTAAGTTTACGAATTTGACAATTAAAACTGTCAAATCCGCCTATTCAACCGAATAGACTCTACTAGAATTAAATCAAAGCAGAAAAAGTTAAAAGGGAGGAATTAGATATAAATTTCACAAATTTAACATTAATGTCATGCAAAATATTGAATTGAAAATACAAATGATACGTGAATTCGATAGGTTACATTACATGGTTTACATCAATGTGATAATTATTCTAACCTTTAATGAAGTAGCATGCAAAGGGAGAGAAGAGGTAGAGAGAATATGCTAGTGTCAATACTCTAGCATAATCTCGTGTTGTCCTAATGGAGGGGGAATAAGTTTAATTTATAGTGGAATGTAGGTTAGATGGGGTGATTAGGGTTTAATTCAGGTTAAGCCGTGGTAACTCAGCCGGGTTTGGGCCGAGCTGAGCTGAGCTCTGGCCCACCAAACTCAGCCGGGTTTGGGCCAAGCTGAGCTGCGCTCTAGCACACCAAACTCAGCCGGGTTTGCTCCGTAATGTTGGGCCATTTTGCTTGTTTTTCGGGCTAGATAAGAAACGGGCTTGCATGCTACTAAATTACTCGGCTAGCCTATTTTTTTACAGATAACTAAAACTAATACCAGTATAAAATCCGGTGTCTACAAGGTGCCAAGACTTGTTTCACAAGGGTGTAACAAGCTTGGATGGATGATGTGGATGGCTTGGTGGCTATTGGGGGTGCTTTGAACCTCCTGCTGGGTGACTGGACTCCTGAGTGACATACTGCTTCTGCTGGAATTTGGAAGCCTGCTGTTTCTGCTGGAGATGCTTCCTTAGCTGCTGAGTTTGGTGAATCAACATAGTCTCCTTCCTGTGCGCTGCTGAGAGTGTTGGTGAAGTTCCTTTGGATGCCTCCTTTGTTGATGAAGTTGCTGCTGCTTGTTGTTCTTCATGATGGTCTCCATCATCCTCCCCAGGTTGAGGAAAGTTTGTCCTCAAACTTTGTAGGTCTTCATCTGCTGGATAGTATGGTCGAAGATCTGCTACATTGAATGTTACTGAACCTCCATACTCTTCAGATAGGTCCAGCCTATAGGCATTGTCTCCAATTTTCTCAAGTACTTCAAATGGTCCATCTGCTCTTGGTAGCAGATTGCCTTTTCTCTTGCTGGGAAACCTGTCCTTCCTCAAGTGGATCCAAACTAAATCTCCAGGCTGGAAAGTGACCTTCTGCCTATACTTGTTGGCTAATGTAGACACTTACTCAGTATATTTGGCAATTCTTTCCTTCAGTTGCTGATGAAGCTCTCTGATTTGATCTGCTCTTTTACCTGATTCAAAACTAAATTTGACAGCAGTAGTTAGTGGAACTAAATCCAAAGGGGAAATTGGATTTTTACCATAGACTACTTGGAATGGACAGTAGCATGTGGCCTTGGATGGTGCTTTGTTGTAAGCAAATTCAGCATGGTGCAAGACAGTATCCTATCCTGCTTTATTTTTGTGAATCAGTGCTCTCAATAGGGCTCCAAGTGTTCTATTAGTTACCTCTGTCTGTCCATCAGTTTGTGGATGGCAAGTGGTGCTGTACTTGAGCTGTGTGCCTAATTTCTTCGACAATGTAACCCAAAAATGGCTCAAAAACTTGTTATCCATGTCAGAAACCATAGTCTTTGGCACTCAATACAATCTTACAATCTCCTGGAAGAATAATTCTGCAACTCTTGTGGCATCAAAGGTCGTGTGGCAAGGTATAAAATGTCCCATCTTTGAAAATCTATCAACCACCATCATCACTGAATCCTTGCCTCTTTGAGTTCTTGGCAAACTCGCAATGAAATCAAGGCTGACATCTTCCCAAAGGCTGGTGGGAACTGACAATGGTGTGTACAAGCCTTGAGGTAGGCTATGTGACTTAGCCAATTGATAAATGTTGCACCTCTTCAGTAGATGCTCCACATCTTTCCTCATCTTTGGCCAACTGTAATGCTCTTTCAACATTAACAAGGTCTTCTCAACTCCAAAATGACCTGCTAAGCTTCCTTCATGGATTTCTGAGATCAATAACTCTCTGAAGCTGCTTCTAGGGACACACAACCTACTTCCCTTGAACAAATAACCCTAGTCTATATGATACAGACTCAGGGGTTGCTACTGGAACTTCTGGTACACTTGTTTAAAGTCTCCATCCTCCTGATACAAAGCTTTCAAACGCTCAAAACCAACAATTCTATAATCAAGTATATAAAGCAACATTTACCTCCTACTCAATGCATCTGCTCCTTTGTTTAGCACTCCTGATTTGTGGTGGATCATGAAGTGAAATCACGCATGTACTCGACCAAGCATGCACCGTGTTGAGCTTCATTGTCCTTGAATGAACTTCAAGGGTTCATGATCACTGTGTAAAATAAATTCTGCTCCAATGAGGTAGTGCCTCCAGTGCTGAAGAGCTCTAATGATGGCATAGAACTCTTTGTCATAGGTGTTGTACTTCCTCTTTGCATCATTAAGCTTTTCACTGAACTATGCTCTGATTGGACCAAATCCCAAAAGAGTGGCAAAATGGACCAATGAGAGGCTTTCCTCTCCTAAGGGGTAAAAATAAACTTACTGAGGTAATTCCCGCGCCAACACTAACTTGGAAATAATCTCAACAGGTTAATATTATGCTGGAAAGACCAAAACAACCCCTAAACACATAAATCAGGACATATAGCCCCAGAACTGGAGTTCTGGAAAAACTGATAAAATAACCCAGTTGGGATTGTGTGTTCTGACTTCTGAATCTTACTGTGCCATGCTCGATCATGCTGGGACTTGGCTTGGACTTGAAAAGGACATGGCAAGGAACAAAAAACTCCTAGGGAACTATGGCTGAAACTTCCTCAATCAATAGATATGCTATTGAGAAAGTCTGTTGTTTGGACTGTTGTTGCTGGGAACTGAAATTGGTCTGGATGACCAATGCTGGTGGGCTGAATGGATATGGATGCCAAGACTTGCTTTACAAGGGTGTAGCAAGCCTGGATGGATGCTGTTGATGGAGTGGTGGCTGCTGGTGGTGTTTTAATCCTCCTGCTGGGTCTCTGATCTGCTGAAAAACATGCTGAGTTGCCTGTTGTCTGTGCTGGGCTTTGAAAGCCTGCCATTTTTACTGGATTTGCTTCCTTGGCTGCTGAGTTTGGCAAATCAACATGATCTCCTCCCTGTGCTCCTGCTGAAGGTGCTGGTGAAGCTCTTGTAGATGCCTCCTTTGCTGATGAAGCTACTGCTGCTGATTGTTCTCCATGATGGTCTCAATCATCCTCCCCAGGTTGAGAAAGTTTGGCCTCAAACTTGGAAGGTTTTCATCTGTTGGATAGTAGGGTCGAAGGTTTGCTACATTGATTGTTGCCGAGCCTCTATACTCTTCTGATAGGTCGAACCTATAGGCATTATCTCCAATTTTCTCATGCACTTCAAAGGGGCCATCTACTCTTGGCAATAGCTTGCCTTTTCTCTTGCTGGGGAACATATCCTTCCTTAGGTGGATCCAAACTAGATCTCCTGGCTGGAAGGTCACCTTCTTCCTATGCTTGTTTGCTGAAGTAGACACTTGTTCAATATACTTGGCAATTTTCTCCTTCACTTGCTGATGAAGCTCCTTAATTTGATCTGCTCTTTTACCTGCTTCAAAACTAAATTTGACAGAAGTAGTTAGTGGAACTAAATCCAAAGGGGAAATTGGATTTTTACCATAGACTACTTGGAATGGAGAGTAGCCTGTGGCCTTGGATGGTGCTTTGTTGTAAGCAAATTCAGCATGGGGCAATAGAGTATCTCAGCCTGCTTTATTTTTGTGGATCAGTGCTCTCAATAAGACTCCAAGTATTCTATTAGTAACCTCTGTCTGGCCATCAGCTTGTGGGTGGCAAGTGGTACTATACTTGAGCTGGGTGCCAAATTTCTTCCATAAAGTAACCCAAAAATGGCTCAAAAACTTGGTATCCCTGTCAGACACCACTGTTTTTGGCACTCCATGTAACCTGACAATCTCCTGGAAGAATAACTCAGCAACTCTGGTGGCATCAAAAGTGGTGTGGCATGGTATGAAATGTGTCATCTTTGAAAATCTATCAACCACCACCATGATGGAATCCTTCCCTCTCTGAGTTCTCGGCAAACATACAATAAAATCAAGGTTAACATCTTCCCAAGGGCTGCTGGGAACTAGCAATGGTGTGTACAAGCCTTGAGGTAGGCTGTGGGACTTTGCCAATTGACAGACATTGCACCTCTTCAACAGATGCTCCACATCTTTCCTCATCTTTGGCCAACTATAGTGCTCTTTCAACATCAGCAATGTCTTTTCAATTCCAAAATGTCCTACTAAACTTCCTCCATGGACTTCTGAAATCAGTAGCTCTCCGAAGCTGCTCTTAAGGACACACAATCTACTCCCTGTGAACAAATAACCTTGGTCTATATGATACAGACCTTGGGGTTGCTGCTGGCACTTCTGGTACATCTGCTTAAAGTCTCAATCCTCCTGATACAAAGCTTTCAAATGCTCAAAACCAACAATTCTAGAATCAAGCATATGAAGCAACATGTACCTTCTACTCAATGCATCTGCTCCCTTGTTTAGCACTCCTGATTTGTCGTGGATCATGAAGTGGAATTGCTGCATGTACTCGACCCAAGCAGATGCCCGTGTTGAGCTTGTCGCCTTGAATGAACTTCAAGGCTTCATGATCACCTGGAGAATGAACTCTGCTCCAATGAGGTAGTGCCTCTAGTGCTGAAGAGCTCTAATGATGGCATAGAACTCTTTGTCATAGGTGCTATATTTCTTCTTGGCATCATTCAACTTCTCACTGAAATAGGCAACTGGCTTGCCCTCCTGGATCAATACTGCTCCTATGCCAACTCCTGAAGCATTACATTCTACCTCAAAAACCTTGCTGAAGCTAGGTAGTGCTAGAATTGGTGCTGAAGTGAGCCTCTCCTTGACTTCTTCAAAGGCCTTTTGGGCTGCTGTTGTCCAAATAAAGGACTTTCCCTTCACCACTTCAGTCATTGGTGCTAGAATGGTGCTGAAATTCTTGACAAATATCCTATAAAATGAAGCCAGGCCATGAAAGCTCCTGACTTGTTGAATAGAAGTGGGCACAGGCCACTCCCTAATTGCTTGAATGTTCTCCTCATCAACCTGAATACCTGCTGCTGTAACAATGTACCCCAAGAAGTTCACTTGGGATGTAAAGAAGTGACACTTCTTGAGATTTCCAAACAACTGCTCCCTGCTCAGAATCTCTAAAACTTCCTGTAAATGCTTGACATGCTCTTACTCAGACCTGGTATAGACAAGAATATCATCAAAGTATACCACAACATTCTTGCCTATGAATGGCTTAAGGACCTGGTTCATGAATCTCATGAATGTAGATGGGGCATTAGTCAGGCCAAAAGGCATGACCAACCATTGAAACTGTCCTCCCTTGGTCTTGAATGCTGTTTTCCACTCATCTCCCTCATAGATCCTTATCTGGTAGTATCCACTCTACAAATCAATTATAGAAAAAACTGCTGACCCATGTAACTTATCCAACATGTCTTCAAGCCTAGGTATAGGGTACCTATACTTGATGGTGATCTTGTTAATGGCCCTACAATCAATACACATTCTATGACTTCCATCTTTCTTAGGCACTAACAAGGCTGAAACTGCACATGGACTCAAACTCTCCCTAATCATTCCCTTCTCCAATAACTCATCCACCTGCCTATGTATTTCATTGGTATCTGCTGGTGACATCCTATAAGATGGCTTATTAGGCAACACTGATCCATGCACTAAGTTAATTTTGTGCTGGATATCCCTTTTAGGTGGCAAACCAGGTTGCATTTCCTCAGGAAACACATGCTGAAACTGTTGGAGTAAAGGTAGAAATAAAGGGTGGTCATTTTGTGGAGCCGAGGGTTCTTCAAGGTCTAAAACGATCAAGTCCTTCTATATGCTAAACTCGTGATGATCAGATAAAAGCAACACACCAAGACTAGGTTCAAGACACAGGGTTTTGGCTTTTTTGGTTAATTGTGAGGGCTTCATGGGGGTAAGGACAATCTTTCTGTGGTTTAGGATTAGGGTGTAGGTATTAGCTCTTCCACAGTGGTTTATTGATCTATCATACAACCAAGGTTGACCCAAAAGCAAATGACATGCATCCATAGGTAAGACATCACACCAGACCTCATCTTTGTATGATTGACCAACTGAAAAAGCAACAAGGCATCTAGTAGAAACGTTGATATCTTTGCTTGAGCTGAGCCACTGAATGGTGTATTTAGCTGGGTGGGGCTTGGTTGCCAGGCTTAGTTTCTTCACCATGGTGTTAGAGGCTGCATTGGTACAGCTTCCACTATCTACAATCACTGAGCATACCTTCCCTCCAATAGTACACCTTGTATGAAAGATATTCTCCCTCTGCTCTTCTAATTCTTCTACTATTGAGCTGCTCAGAACTCTCCTGATTACAAGCATCTCTCCCTCATCTGGACATTCTTCTATAACCTCATCATCACAGATAGGGTCATGCTCATGCTCTTGGTAATCATGTTCTTCTTCCTGAACATGTTCAGAATAACAAATAGAGTTGCTTGGTACTCAACAAGAGTAACCATTCTCTTGTTTGGACATTATGAGGCAATGTGCCCTAGTCCTTGACACCTGAAGCACCTTCTTTCAGAATAAGCTCTGCTGATAGGGGCTGGGGTTCTTTGTGGGGGATTTGGTGGCTGATTTTGTGGGGGTCTTGGGGCTCGATTTTTGACTTCAGGTGGGGGTGGGGGTGGATAGCCTCTTTGTGGGGGATTGTATGGTTTGTAAGGGTTTGGCTTGGCTGGTGCATAAGGCTTGGCTAGATACTTGTTATATTCTTTCACTATAGCCTTCTTCTGGTGTTGCTCCACTTTATGAGCTAAAGAGCTTAACTCATCAAGTGAATCATAAATCTGTAGGTCCACAACATTCTTGATCCCTTCATTCAAGCCTAAAAGGTACCTGATATAGGTTTGTACCTCATCCTCTTGCATATTACACTTCCAAAGCAAGTGCTCAAACTCCTTTGTGTACTCTTCCACTGACTTGTTCCCCTACACAAAATGCTGTAACTTGAAGTAGTTCTCCTTCATGTAGTTCTTTGGGAGGAACTTCTCCTTCAACTTCTACCTCATCTCTACCCAGGTGCTCACCTTGGCTTCCCCAATTTCCACTCTCCTTTTCTGCAGATTAGTCCACCAAGTAAAAGCATATTTTTTCAATTTTAAGGCTACTAACTTCACCTTATTTTCTTCTGAAACCTCCTTCAAATCAAAGACTCTTTCTACTATCTGTAGCCAATCTAGGAAAATATCAGGATCTAGTTCTCCGCATATTCTGTATATTAATCTTGAAATCTAGGTTCTCAACCTCATGTCTCCCCTTCTTTCTTCTCTTTCACTCTCACTATTCTCCTCAAGCTCACTGATCCTAGGTGATCTTCTGACTCTCCTCCTTCTTCTGTGTAAAGGCCTAGGACCTCGACCTCCTCTCCCTGTCCTACTAAAAGGATTCTCACCTTCTCCTTTCTCCATCTCATCATCAGTCTCCCTATTCAACTCATTTCTATGAAATCTTATGTAATACTGCAACTGCTCACTCAAAAACTACATTTTTTGTTCTACCTCTTCCATTTCTTTCAAGGTCCGTTCTAGGACTTCTTGTGGGGTTCTACTAGCTCCAGCCATTTTAACAACAGCTACAACACTCTTCCAAGATAGAACACAATGCTCTGATACCAAGATGATGTATGCTAGCCCACAAAGATCAGAGTACTGAACTAGAATAAACCATACAACCTTACACACACAGCTGAATGCTTAAACCATAAGAACTTGTTTGAAAGCAATTAGCTGGAATAGAAGACAACCCAAGATAGAACATAAAAGATAGGCTTGCTTACAATTGTTACAGACACACCTTCAGCTGCAATCAAGGGCAATGGACTCTCACACACATGCCTCTACAGACACACCAAAGCATGGATGATCAAGCTCAGCTTTCACTTGCTGGATTTTGCCAATATCCAGTTACAGGAACTGATTGAACCAAGATTGAGAGTTATAGGACACTCACAAACTTTTAGAGGTACTAAGACACTCGAGAATACTATTGAATGAACACTGAGATGCCTTTCATTGATAGAAATCTTCAGAATATAAAGGAAACTAATCAGTTTGATTAGCAGCTGCTTAAACATAAGCATTCTATCTAATCTCCCTGGACTATCCTAAGCTACAAGGCTTGAAACAAATACAGCTGATTACACCCAAATGATCTCGAGTACATATTGTAAGAAAATAAAAGGGAAATACTAAACTATGCTCTGATTGGACCAAATGCCAAAAGAGTGGCAAAATGGACCAATGAGAGGCTTCCTCTCCTAAGGGGTAAAAATAAACTTACTGAGGCTTTCCTCTTCTAAGGGGTAAAAATAAACTTACTTAGGTAATTACCTGGAAATAATCTCAACAGGTTAATATTATGCTAGAAAGACCAAAACAACCCCTAAAGACAAAAATCAGGACATATAGCCCCAAAACTGGAGTTCTGGAAAAACTGATAAAACAACCCTGCTGGGATTGTCTGTTCCGACTTCTGAATCTTACTGTGCCATGCTCGATCATGCCGGAGTAGCAAGCCTAGATGGATGTTGTTGATGGAGTGGTGGTTGCTGGTGATGTTGTAATCCTCCTGCTAGGTCTCTGATCTGCTGAAAAACATGTTGAGTTGCCTGTTGTTTGTGCTAGGCTTTGGAAGCCTGCCATTTCTTTTTTTTTTTTTTTTGGAAAAAATGTAAAATTCATTCCAAAAGGGGGCTAGCCCCGATAAATAATGTTACAAGGATTTTGAGATTATATTAAATCTATACATTTGTTATACTTTGGAGATCTACTCGAAATGTAAAGGATTCTATTTGAGATATTTCTGTGGATTTCCCTGCAAATAGTTATCATTTCAGCACGCTTGTTTTTGAACAGGGTTTGGTTTCTGGCACTCCACACATGGTAAATGTAACTCACAAGAGTTGCTATTTGGACCTCTTTTTTCCATTTTGGGTTTTTGCTAGAAAGGATCTTCCTACTCCATTGGTCGAGTGTGATGGCTGTAGGCATTTACATCCATTTGGTGACCCAACCTCTTATTTGTGATGGAATGCTGCATTGATATAGAAGATGTGGAGTTGTCTCATCCTCTAGTCCACAAAGTGCACATGTAGGAGGGATTTGAGGTTGGTATTTGTGGAGTTTTGCTCTTACTTGCAGTCTATCATGGAACGCAAGCCAAGCAATAACTGAGTGTCCAGGAGTGTTGACACGATTCCACACAATACGAGCCCATTTCCAGTTTTCCTTTTGACCAGTAAGCCAAGCATACCCTTTTGCAACAGAGTAGTTCTGGTATATTTCTGGGGAATGCTTAAGCTGATTTTTCACACGTCATAGCTTCTTGAAGTACCAGCAACAGTCCCCTTTTGGGTTGTAATTCCACTAATCTTTGCCTTTGATGTATCTTTCGTGCACACATTTGACCCATAAGAATTCTTTGTGGTCGAAAATGGCCACAACTTGCTTAGCAATGAGGGAGTGATTGAGGTGGTATAGGTTCTTTATGCCAAGACCTCCCTTTGCTTTTGGAAGGCAAACCTTATCCCAGGCAATTGGAGGGCTTTTACGCTGACCATCAATAGCATTCCACAGGAAATCCCGACATATTTGCGTTACCCTGTCTATGATCTCTGTTGGGAGGATAGTGATTGAGGCCCAAAATGAGTAAAGACCCATCAGAACAGAGTTAATGAGGACTATTCTCCCGGCATAAGAGATGCTGCTACGTCTCCAAATCTTGATTTTTTCCGTCATTTTATCCACTAGCCTAATGCATTCCATCTTAGATAACTTGCTGTCAGTTATTGTCATGCCCAAGTAAATGAAAGGCAGTTGTCCCTCTTTGAAACCAGCCCGGTGGATGATATCTTCCTTTATTCTTTGTGTCGTTCCACTAGTGATGATGGTGGACTTCCGTGCATTGGTTTCAAGACCCGCAGTATTATGGAAGTGAGTAAGAGCTTCCACAATTAACTTAATAGAATATGGGTCGGCAGAGCTGAATATCATGAGATCATCAGCAAAAACTAGATGAGTGAGCTTTAAGCTTCTGCATTTGGGATATTATTTGAATTTTGGGGTAGCTGCAACTCTAGTGAGACTGCGGGAGAAGTATTCCATTGTTAGGACAAAGAGGAGAGGAGATGTGGGGTCACCTTGCCTAAGTCCTCTACCACCTTTGAAATAGCCTTAGTTTTACCCATTAACTTGGAGGGTGAAAGAGGTTGTTGAAATGCAATCTTGGATCCATCGGACAAATCCGGGGAAACCGTATCCTCTAGAATTTCTGGATAAAACTCAGATTACCGTATCAAAAGCTTTGCGAATATCGATTTTCATTAGGCACCGAGATTGTGTTGATTTCCGCTTGAAGCCTCTTGCAATTTCTTGACACAGGAGGACATTATGAAGGAGTTCTCTTCCAGGAACGAAAGCTGATTGACAGTCATTTACTAGTCCCGGTAGTACCCCCTTCAGGCGCTTTGCAATAAGTTTAGAAATGCATTTGTAAACTACATTGCAGCAAGAGATTGGCCTGAAATCCGCAAGGGTTACAGGTTGATCAACTTTCGGAATTAGGACTAGGACTGTAGCATTGAGCGCTCTTAGCATTTTCCCGGAGTTGAAAAATTCTTTAATAGCAGTAAGGAAGAGCGGACCTAATTGATCCCAGGAGCGCTTGAAGAACCCACTCGAGTATCCATCAGGACCCGGCGATTTATGGTTGGGGATGGAAAATAAGGCTTCCTTAATTTCTTGGTCTGTGTACGGGAGACACAGAGTTTGATATTGTTCCGGCTGCAACAAAGGTCCCGCATTCATGACCTCAGGATTTATTGGAGTGCGATTAGAGGGAGATTGACCAAGCATTGACTCATAGAAATTGACCATGAGATTCCCAACTTCATTGTATCCTTCAACATCGTTCCCAAGTTCATCCTGGAGCGAATGAATTGTGCTTGCTAGTTTCCTTTCCTTTATCTTGGTGAAGAAGAATTTAGAGCAGGTATCTCCAAAAGCGGTTATTTCAAACTTGCTTTGTTGAGAGATCAGGGAGTTTGCAGATTTTAGAATGCGGACGTATTGTTTTCTGGTTTCTTCTTCTTTGGCGATGAGCACAGTATCATTGGGGTTTTCGGAGAGAAGTTCTTGGATGCATGACAGTTGTTCTCTTGCAGCCTCTTATTGTTGATAGATGTCATGATATTTGTTCCTATTCAGCTTTTTGAAAGGATTTTTCATGCTTTTGAGGATACGATGCAAGGCAAACTGAGCAAATCCAACCGGTTTGTTTTCCAATGCCATCTGAACAATGTGGTTGAATTGATCATCTGTTTGCCACATATCGCAAAATCTGAACATGCGATGAGGAATGGGGCCATCAAGAAGTGTAAGAACTATGGGCTTGTGATCAGATAAACTCTACATCATATATTTTGCAACCATATGATCAAATTGAAGGAGCCACTTGTGGTTGATAAAAATCCTATCAATTTTTGAATGCACTTGCTTATTTGTCCATGAGTGTGTCGCACCGGTACAATGAACTTCCTTCAGATCACAACTATTAATACACTCTCTGAAATCTTTGGTTTCTGAAACCTGAACTTGAGTCCCATTTATTCGATCTTCAACATTTAAAACAGCATTGAAATCCTCCAAGATACACCAAGCGCCGTTGGTGATGGAGCTAATTCGGATGAGGTTTTCCCAGAGTTCCTTTCTTTCTTCTTGTTTGTTGAAACCATAAATGAAGGTGTAGTAAGCTGATATCAAAGTGATTTTGTCATGGACTTGACAATGAATGTACTGTTGATGAGTTTCCAGTATCTGAACAGAAATGTTTTGATTTTTCCAAGCAAGAAAAATCCGACCACATTGATGCAGGTGAAAATTGTCATGTGTGCACCAGCGACAGAACATACCATCCTTGAGGATATTAATTTTTTCCTTTTTGACTTTCGTTTTAACCAAACAAACCAGGTCTAGTTGGACCTGTCTCAAGAAGATTGTAACATCTTCTTGTTTCCTGGGGTTGTTGAGACCCCTAACATTCCATGCCATCACTTTCATCAATAGTTTGGTTTGAGTTCTCTGAATGTGTTGCTTGTTTGTCCTTGCCATCTGCACAGGCCATGTCATTTTCAGGGTCTCCTTCTGATATATATTGCAGAGCTGCATACTTGTTTGCAATAGGAGTTGCTGGAGGTGTAGTGTTGGTTTGTTTGGTTGGGGATGGAGCTATTGTAGGCCTTATAATCCCATAATCAGCTACTTCTCTTCTCGCTTGATTCTCCATCGCTTCTTGTTGGTTTTATGGTGAATCTGGCCAGTTGGTTTCCCTTCTTTTGAAGAAAGGTTGATTGTAGTTTCTTTTTTGTTGGCTTTCCCTATGTTGTTTGTGCCTGCATTCAATTTCTTGATGCCCATGATGTGACAGAATTCACATTTAACAGGGAGCCAATCATACTCTACCTTCTGTTTGACAATGTCTCCATGCTCATTGACAAATGCTATTTCATCTGGGAATGGCCCATCCACTTTCATTTCAACTAAGACTCTAGCTGAAATTAGCTGGGATTTCTCTTTTGTTGCTTTGTCTGTTTTGATAGGGATCCCAATTGTACTAGCTAGACTGCTTAAATTGTCTAGGCTCCAGTATTGAATGTCTAGCTTGGGGAATCTGATCCAGATTGGTAAGGATTTGAGAGAATCCGCATCTATTTTCTCATCGGGATTCCATTTCTGAACAACTAGGGGTTTTCGATCAAAGAAGAATACTCTCCTACTGAGTACTTCATTGTAGTCAGATTCTTTGTTAAATCTGAATAGAAAAACCCCTTTTCTTATCAATGCAATTTTACTCAGATCATAATGAGACCAAATACGCTTGAAATAGCCTTCCATGATCTGGAAGGGTGGGTTAGAACCCAATACACAGCATAGGACAGAGAATTTCCAGTACTGGATTTCTTTTTCAACGAAAGCTTTTTCAATTTTTGCAACCTTAATCCCATCCATTTCCTGCGCTGGGATGTATTTCAAGGAATTGCCATCTATTTCCTGCCATTTCGGCTGGATTTGCTTCTTTGGCTGCTGAGTTTGGCAAATCAACATGATCTCCTCCTTGTGCTACTGCTGAAGGTGTTGGTGAAGCTCTTGTAGATGCCTCCTTTGCTGATGAAGCTATTGTTGCTGATTGTTCTCCATGATGGTCTCCATCACTGCGTAATAATCACCGGGTCTGAGTAAGTTAATTTATCGAATTAATTATTAAATCCATCCCAACTTTATGGTCGGCCCGTTGTTAAGCCCAACCATATTGGACTCCATAGTTAAATCCATAAACTAATTACAACTCACCTGTCGTTGGTTTGATCCATAAACTAACTACGACTCCCCGGCAACGACGCCATTGTTCGGTTGCGTAAATTGTGGTTCTAAGTAAGGATTGTCGATCTCAGGGATTGGTATCTGATATGTCTTCGGATTATGGTTTGTCAAGGTTTTTCCCAATATAGAAAGCGATAAATAAAGTAAGGTAAGCAATAAAATCTAACCTAGGTAAGCATAATAACAATCAACACCCAAAAGCAATAAAAAGCAAGTAACAAGAAAGCATTGAAACATGAATCAAATAGCACTAAAAACCATCAAGGAAACTAGAATCACAAAGCAATAAAAAGGAAAGAAATTATACCTTTGATGACCGAATGCTCCTATCTTCTACCTTAGCTTGATTCTCCCTCGAACAAACAAGAAAATCGTGGCTTGGATTACTAAGAATCCCCAAATTCCCACTTATGAGTGGAATTTGTTACCCTTAGCCCTCCTCCTCACTAAAATGGATTGGATTGTGGCTAACTTATTGATCAAGACAAGAAATACTAACATGAAAGCATAAATGAACAAGGAAAGATGAAGAAAACTCTGAAATTTCTTGATTGAAAGTTGAATACAAAGTAGCTTGAAGAACAAGACAATGAAAACCTAAGAGAGAGAAAGGAGATTACAACTTGAAAGCAATAAAAACTAGGTAATAACAATAGAAAACTTAAGCTAAAAGTATCTGCTAATGAAATCGTAGCTAAAAGTATTTATATTGAGCCCAATTTGTTACACAAAACGCAACATTTCAATCCCAGATTATACGCAGAAAATCAGGGTGGCTCGGGCGAGTCACCCCCTGACTCGGGCGAGTCAGGCTTCTGCCCACTGGACA
Source organism: Portulaca oleracea (assembly GCA_029582165.1). Lineage (NCBI taxonomy): Eukaryota > Viridiplantae > Streptophyta > Magnoliopsida > Caryophyllales > Portulacaceae > Portulaca > Portulaca oleracea. Next base: position 30,213,504 of record CM055880.1, on the reverse strand, counting down.
ATGTCTTCTTGGCAGGTTTCCTTCGGCAGTACAGGTGATAGGCTCGGTCGAGTCATGCAGGTGACTCAGTTGAGCCATCGTTCTGGTCGCTCCTTGACTTGGCCAAATTTCTGAGATTCATGGTGGCCTGCAAAGTCTTAACTCCCCCGAGCCAGAGGGTCACTCGGGCGAGTCACCACGACTCTCACCTCTCCTTAGTTTGGTTGAAAATGGCAAGTTGCATGCTTCAAGGCTCCAGATGGTGGACTCGGGCGAGCCAGGATATGACTCGGGCGAGTCATCCTAATGCCCTTCCTGCTGCTGCTTCCTCTATTTGATGAATTATGTTCCGTTTTGGCTCAATTTTGGCTCAATCACTTATTTTCCTATAAAACTAGAAAAACCTCATAACTAACATGATATACGGGTAAGAACATGTAAAAATACCCTAATAAACAGAAGAATTCGGCTCGGAACGAGACCAACACCCACTTTCCTGGTAAAATACAATAATGAAAAAAAAGTGTAGAAAGTGTAGACTGTCAGTCCTGTCCATCATTATTCAAGCCAGTGTAATAGTCAGTATGGCTTGAGTTGGACTTATAAATTTTCCAAGATATGGATTCTCCTTAAAACGATAAGCATGCGGATGGGGTCTATCCGAATTGAGAAACACTGAAACTTGTCTTTATTCGGCCCTTTATAATGATTAAGTTGTCCTTAGGTTTGTGTAATGTTAGGCATGAAGCCCATGTCCCGGGTGAGTCTTCCTTGAGTCACCATATAGGTCATGCACCTTAGGTGGTCCCATGTAGGTCGGTTAAGTCATGCATTCATAGGGAAGGGCGGTGTTTCTTTAAAAGGTCAATCTTTGAACTATGTGTTGTTCCTTAGTCAATATAGGAGACCCGATTCTAGCTTGAATCCCAGGACCGTCTGGTCGTCTGATCCGCAACCCGGATTACTTCCCATAGAACCCTAGGACTAAGGTCTCTCGCCGTTTGCAATTCGACATGTCTGCGAATGAAACCCAAGGTGACAACTCGGTCAACGCTGCTCTGACCAAATTCCTCGAGAAGAAATTCAACTAAATGGAAGGTTTGATTACCTTTGCCACTCTGCAACAAGAAAAGAAAGTCGAGGGGCATACCTCCCGAAAGCGAGAACTCATCGAGAAATAAAATAGTCGCATCGAGCAACAACATGAGACTTTGAATGGAGTGTTGGAAGCTCTGCACCGTATTAATGTGCATGTAGGGATGAGCAATGATGATGAAGATGTTATGGAAATTATCCCTAATCAAGTGTCTATTGTCGATAAGGGCAAAGGAAAACTAGGGAAAGGTTCCAGTACGGGAGGAGTCGCCTAGGTTCCATTTGACCTCACACCCAAGCCAACACCACCAGAGGCTACCCCTCAAATTATACCAATTAAGACCAAAGTTGAGCTACAAAAAATCCCTCTCATCCAAGAGATGAAAGCGCAGTTGGATGTGTTTAAGGATTCTATGACTCATGTGCCTGTTTTCATCAATCAGTTTGTAGAATTCGAACCACCTGCTGAGATTAATGACAAGATAGCTGGCAAGATGGATATACCCCTAAAGAAGTTCAGTCTTTCTATAAACCTAACTCATTATGTATGGGAATTTAACCGAGTGATGTCATTGCATTGGCAATGAACACTACAAGCAAGTTTTCCCATCGTCGCTGAATGATGAAGCATTGGATTAGTATTATACTCTTCCTTGGGAGACTCGGGGAGATTGGACTGCCTTGCATAGAGCATTCATTGAACATTACAACCAGATTCAAAAGGACAAAGTAACTTTGACGGATGTTATGGCCACTCGCCAAGGAGTTGATGAGCCGTTTTTAGCTTATTATGAAAGGTGGCACTCTAAGATATCCCAAGTAACCAGCATCATCCCAACAGAAGTGCAGTTAGACACCTTCATCCGTAGACAAAAGCCAACTTCGGTTTAACAACTAGATTTTCATGTGGTAGAGAACTTTGAATACCTGAAGAAGTTGTGCCCTAAGCTGGAGGCACGAAAGGAGAGAAATGCGGCATCCCAGGGTTGGAAAGGTAACAGAACAATATGGAGGACTATCAATGCCCCAAGGGTGACTGAGGCTAATGTTATTCAAATGTGAACCGTGGTCCGTTCGAAAAGTCAACATTTTTTCAGTATGATTCTTATACCCCACTAAACATGATGCGGAAGCCTTGGACTGTTTTCTAAAGTCTGACAAGATCCATGCCAGTTACCTACACCTAAACCGGAGCCTAAGAATAAAGGACCAGGGTGGAACAACAATACGTATTACAAGTACCATCGCGTGAGAGGACATGATACCGGGCGGTGCTATACCCTCAAGAGCCTCATTAAGAAAATGATTCGCTCAGGCAAACTACCGACACCTAAATCAACAGGGAAACCCAACAACAAAAGCAATCTTCTCCCGAATCATGCCATTTTCATAATAGAGGGTACTTTTGACCCATCCGAATGTATTACGGACGAGGGAGCACCTGTACTCCCCCTTGAAGATTTGACAGCCTTTACTGCCAATGGCATATGTGTAAGCGATGAAGAAGATGTCTATGAAAAAGTTCCTAACGATGACTTTTGGTCCGATCAAGAAGAAATTCCGCCTAGTTCCGGATTATTGACTAGGTCTGGGAGACATAATGAACCTAGAATTGATCCTACGATTCCAACACCAAATCATCCTAGGACGGAGATACCAGCTGCACCTGAGGTCTCGGTCCTCACGCAAATGATGAAGATGGTGGCAAACGTCTCCATTTAACAACTAATATGTGCTTCTAAACCACACCGAGAGCTTGTGCTAAGGGCTCTACAAAATTCCATCATTCCTACTTCTTCAACTCCAGAAGTCTTGGTTTCCCATGTTATTGCTAGTCAAGGGGTGATCTCCTTTAGTGATGAAGATTTGCCTGTATCTGGTGTAAACCACAATGAAGCCTTGTACTTAACCGCACTTTGTACTAATAAAGTGATCCCATTGATCCTGGTGGATAATGGTTCAGTTGTGAATGTTTGTCCACTGCGCCTTTTGCTAAATTAGGGGGTACAAAGGAACCAACTAGTTCAGGATGTTGTGCTACTCCGTGCTTAAGACAGCACACCTCGACAGTCATTAGGCATTGTGACTCTACTTGTTACCTTTGGTCACATTTCCCAAAATGTAGAGTTCATGGTCATGGACTTCCCGACTTCTTTTAATCTGTTGTTAGGACGACCGTGGTTACACAACTGTAATGTAGTGGCGTCAAATTTGCATCAAAAGGCGAAGATGGTTATTCAAGGCCAAGTAATCACCCTTTCCGGAGGAACAGTCTCCGGAACCTTTGAACCTAAGCAGCCTGTGCTGGAAACAAAGCATACTTCTTCTAACGTGGAGCTCCACAATTTCGTGATGATTGCGGTTATAAACAACGAAGCACCATTTTACTTCAATCCTTACTCTGTCTGAAGGTGCATGCCATCATGAAGAAACAGGGATACTTCCCAGGAATGTTTCTAGGAGAAAGGCCGAATAAAGTCGCTCCAAAGTTTTCCATCTCAACGCACTCTTGTCGTTTTGGCTTGGAGTACATGCCCACTAATAAGGAGGTTTATCTCGCTAAGGCCATGCTAATTCGACAAAGGAACCAAATCGATTCTCCTACACTGATGGAGACCAAGCCATACCCGCTCATGCTGAATTTGCAATTCATAAGGCAAGGGGATGACTTTCCCTGATGTGGGTCTCTCGAACCTCAACATGTCAATGGTGTTCGTGTTCCTGAATTAGAGCTTTGATGACTGTAAAGCTCCGGTGACTGAGGTTGTAAAGCCAAGATTAGATGAGTCATTACCGCTTGAGTGGATTCATCTCGCTGGAGGAAACATGTTTGGTCTATTATTTGGCCAAGAAGCTACGAAGGAAGGAAAAGAATTGGACCCGAAGGTTGCTTTGTTGTCCAATCCAGAATTTGATCCAAGCACCATGATCTCTGCTGATGGAGGTCGTCGCGAGATGTCCTAGGTTGATTATGCCAATAATAAATGTACTGTAGTGTTAGGAGAACCTTGTAAGGTCTTTTCTGAGTCGAGCACTAGTGGGTCTATAGTTGAGTCTGAGTCAACTAGGATTAGCCCCATGTCTGATGAGTTTGTATCCGTTTATGCATTCAATAAAGTAAACCTTTTTTAGTATTCATATTATTCTCCTCTGAATTGTTGTGCTAATAATCACGAATTTTATGCTGAACCTTTAAAAGACTTTAATGAATTAACACGAGCTACGAAGAGCACGCGAATCACATGTCAGCGGTTGAAGAAACCATCACCATCAATGTGGGGATGCCTGAAACTACCCGGGAATTCAAATTTGGCTAATCATTAACCCAAGCAGAGAAACAAGAGTTCTCCGCTCTCTTGAAAGAGTTTATCGACGTTTTTGCTTGGTCATATGAGGATATGCCCGGGATCGACAGGAAAATTGTCGAGCATGCTATACCTCTCTATCCGGATGCCAACCCAGTTCGGCAGCGTTTACGCAGAATCAAGAATGAATGGTTCGATAAGATCCATGATGAGGTCCGAAAACAGTTGGATGTTAAGTTCAACAAAATCGTAGAGTTCCCGAAGTGGGTGAGCAATATTGACCCGGTACCAAAGATAGATGGTAAGGTATGAATGTGCGTTGACTTGAGGGACTTGAATAAGGCTAGCCCGAAGGATTGCTTTCCTGTGCCACACATCGACGTCCTCGTCGACCATACCTGTGGGCATGAACTCTTATCATTTATGGATGGGTATGTTGGTGACAACCAGATCAAAATGGCTGAAGAAGACATGGAGAAAACATTTTTTATCACTCCCTGGGGAACCTTTTGCTATGTGGTTATGCCATTTGGGCTGAAGAATGTTGATGCCACTTACCAACGCAATGTCACCACCTTGCTCCATGACATGATCCACAAGGAAGTAGAAGCATATGTGGATGACATGATTGTCAAATCTGAAAGGCATGAAGACCATGCCCGTAACTTGCTTCCTTAGGCTTCGCAAGTACAACATGAGATTGAATCCGCAGAAGTGCGCCTTTGGAGTAACTTCAGGGAGGTTGTTAGGATATATCGTCAGTCATCGAGGGATAGAAGTTGATCCATCTAAGATCAAAGCTATTCAGGACATGCCACTGCCTCGGACGGAGAAGGACATTCGTGGTTTCCTAGGGTGAGTTCAATATCTGAGCATGTTCATTTTCAAGCTCACCATAACCAACGAGCCGTTGTTCAAAAAGTTGAAGAAGGGTGCAAAGGTTGAATAGGACGACCAATGTCAGGTAGCATTCGACAAGATCAAAGTCAATTTGACTAGTCCACCAGTACTAGTTCCATTTGTGAGAGGAAAACCGTTACTGCTCTATCTCACCGTTAATCATGGTGAAATGGGTGCTATGTTAGCCCAAAAGGTCGAAAATCTAAAGAAGGCTATATACTACATCAGCAAGAAGTTCTCAGGGAGTGAATCATGTTACTCTGAGATCGAAAAAATGGCATTGTTATTAGTTTGGTCTATAAAGAAGCTTCGCCATTACCTGCTATCACACACTGTTTATGTGATCGCGGCGTGCAACCTGGTCAAGTACATCATGGAGTAACCTATTGTAAACAATAGAATCGCCCGATGGGTAGTCATGTTATCCAATTTCGATCTTTATTTTCAACATCAGAAATCCATAAAAGGTCGAGCAATTTCTGATTTTTTAGCTGGACTCCCGATAGAAGACAACCATGCTAGGGGCTTTGAGTTTAGTGATGAGGAAGTATTCCAAGTGCAGGAGGAGACTTGGAAGTTATATTTCGATGGTGCTACAAACCAGGTGGGATGCGGAGCCGGGGCTTTGATATTATCTCCTGAAGATCTACATTTTCCTTTGGCGGTCAAGTTGGCTTTTGACGCCACCAATAATGTTGTCGAATATGAAGCCTACATCTTGGGTATACATACAGCCCTGGAAATGGGTATTGAATGACTATGAGTGTCTGTATACAAGTTTGATTATCAACCAAGCTACTAGTGTTTGGAAGGTGAATAGTGAGTCTTTGGCATTATATGAACAACACTTGTCTGATTTAGCCAAGAGATTCAAGCATATTGAGTTCAAATACCTGTTGCGAAGTCACAATGAATTACCTGATGCCCTAGCCAAGCTATCGTCTGTGGTGACGATGCCAGAAATGGATCAGACTTTGGTAGTAGTAGTGGAAACAAAGGTTCAGCACGCCTATCATCAGCCCTTAATGATCAGTTCTATCAATCCTGAAGCATGGTTCTTTGACATTTGCACCTTTTTAAAGGATGGTGCGTACCCACCATGTTCTGGACACCGAGCTAGAAGAGCTATATAATTGATAGCCTCACAATATTGCATTATTCAGGATCACCTGTACAAGAAAGTTGCAAATCGATATAAATCTGTTATGTGTTGATGAGGTAGAAGTCGGAGAGCTAATGAGGTCAACTCATGGAGGAGAGTGCAGACCACACATGAATGGGAGAATGCTAATTAAGAAGATTCAGTGAGCAAGATATTTCTGGTCCATTATGGAGTCAGACTCTATTCAATACTTGAGAAAGTGCCCAAAGTCCGAAGAGTATGCTGATCTTAAGCATCAACCATCGTCCTACCTTACCACTTTGGACTCGCCCTGGCCGTTTTTAGTATGGGGTATTGACATTTTTGGAAAGATTTCGCCTAAGGCACTGGAGGTCATGAATATGTGCTAGTAGCTGTGGAATATTTCACTAAGTAGGTAGAAGTTGCTTCGTATGTGAAGATCACCTCAAAGCATGTAGCGAATTCATGCTGAAGAACATCATTTACAAATATGGAGTACCGCATGTGATGTATGCTAGCTCACATAGATCACAGTATTGAGCTAGAATGCACCATACAATCACACACACACAACTGGATGCTTGTAAACAATAGCTGATTAAAAACAACTGACGGATATAGAGGACAACCCAACAAGGAAAATAAAAGATAGACCTACTTACAGTTGATACAGGCTCACCACAACTGCAATCAAGGGCATAGGACTCTCACATTCATGCTCTTACAGACACACCAAAGCACTGCTGATCTAGCACAATGACACTTCTTTGGATTCTTACCAATATCCGATGGCGAGCTGATTTAACCAAGGATTGAGAGTTATAGGATACTCACAAACATTCAGAGGTTCTAAAACTCTCGAGAATACTATTCAATAAACACCGATGATCTTTCATTGCTTAGAAACTCAGAATATAAAGACTACAAGCAGTTTGATTAGCAGCTGCTTAACATAAGCTAATCTGCCTAATTAATCTCCCTGACTTAATCTAACTTACAAACCTTAGAAATAATACAGCTGATTACATCCTAATCTAACTAAGATGATCTCGAGTACAATTTGTTAAGAAAATAAAAGAAAACACAAGCTAAGTTCTGATTAGAGCAAATGCCAAAAGGGTGGCAAAATGAACCAATGAGAAGCTTTCCTGTCTAAGGGGGTAAATACTAAGTTACTGAGGTAATTTCCCACGCAATCACTAACCTGAATGTAATCTCAACAGGTTAATAATAAGCTGGAATAACCAAAACAACCCTTATGGACAGATAACAAAAGACTTATCCTCAGAACTTAGGTTTTGGAAAAACTGATAACAAACAACCCTGTTGGGATTGTTTGTTTTGTCACTTGAAACTTTTTGATGCCATGCTCGAACATGTAGGGACTTGACTTGGATTTGAAAACGGCATGACATAGAAAAAAAAACTCATAGGAAACTTTGGCTGATTCTTCCTCAATCAATAGATATGACATTGAGAAAGACTGCTGCTTTATTATTCTTTGAGGCTGGATTTGAGTGCGAATGACCAATGCTTATGGGCTGTGTGGCTGAAGGTGTGTAGACCCCGAAAAATTGAATACATTTTTCGCGGCGCTACTTAAAAAATGATTGGGAGTCGGCTAGGATTGCTTAACCTTAAATAAGGTTGAACTTTAATATTTTTGTTGATAGATTAATTTGATTTATGCGTCATAATCCCGAGATTCACCCCTTTAAAAAAAAAAGAAAGAAAGAGATATGAAAGGAAAGGGAAAATGAGAAAACCCGTCTGGGTTCATTATTTAAACCAAACCGGGTTTCGCTACTGTCAGACCCAAGAACAAATACACTAAAGGAAAGATTGAACAGAAGGTAATAAACCCGTCTGGGTTCATGAACTGAACCGAGCCGGGTTATCTCTGGTGCTATCCACAGATTGGACCGAAGAAATAGCGAAGCAAAAGAATGAAAAGAAGGTAGTAAACCCGCCTGGGTTCATGGATTGAACCAAACCGGGTTATCTCTTGCGCTATCCACAAATTAGACCAAAGAAACAGTAAAAAAAAAAAAGGAATGAGGAAGGGGTTTCAGAACCTGCCCGAGTTCATACCTTCATATCCTCATTTCATTCTATCATTTTCCTCGAAGGGATAAGAGCGCACCACAGAAATAAAAAAGAACATACCGAAGTATGAATATAAAGTCGCCAGTTGAATTTTTAGGAAAAAAACAACAAACCATTTTAATATGAACTCCGGTCTACGAATCCAAAGACGGATTCGGGGGTAAGTTTACGAATTTGACAATTAAAACTGTCAAATCCGCCTATTCAACCGAATAGACTCTACTAGAATTAAATCAAAGCAGAAAAAGTTAAAAGGGAGGAATTAGATATAAATTTCACAAATTTAACATTAATGTCATGCAAAATATTGAATTGAAAATACAAATGATACGTGAATTCGATAGGTTACATTACATGGTTTACATCAATGTGATAATTATTCTAACCTTTAATGAAGTAGCATGCAAAGGGAGAGAAGAGGTAGAGAGAATATGCTAGTGTCGATACTCTAGCATAATCTCGTGTTGTCTAATGAATGGGAATAAGTTTAATTTATAGTGGAATGTAGGTTAGATGGGGCGATTAGGGTTTAATTCGAGTTAAGCCGTGGTAACTCAGTAGGGTTTGGGCAGTGGTGAGCTCTGACCCACCAAACTCAGTAGGGTTTGGTAGTGAAAGTGCGCTCTGGCACACCAAACTCAGTAGGTTTGCTCGTAATGTTGGGATATTTTGCTTGTTTTTGGGCTAGATAAGAAGCGGGCTTGCATGCTACTAAATTACTCGGCTAGTTTTTCTGAGATAATTAAAACTAATACCGTATAAAATCCGGTGTCTCTGAATAGCCCCACTTTGATCGAGTTTGAGTAAAGCGATGATCAAAGTAGTCTTGATGATCTTGGATATGAATCGGAAGCTGTTACAAGTGGTTGGCGCTTGGAAGCTTGGTCCTGCAGATGTTGGTTGGCTGCTTAGTTTCTTCGTATAGTGGCCAGAATTGACCGGTCTCATTTCGCCGTGAGGTGGATCAAAGTTATGCACTTCATTTCGCTGTGAAGTGCAAGACCTGTGTCTGTGTGGGTTGACCTGCTTAGTTTCTTCCGTAAAGCCGGTCGGAGTCGATCCGCTTCATTTCGCTGTGAGGCGGATCGAGGAGGCATGCTTCAATTCGCCGTGACGCATGTTGAGATGATGAGTTGATCTACTTCATTTTGCCGTGAGGTAGATCAAGGTCACGCACTTCATTTCGCCGTGGAGTACGGGACTAGTGTTTGTGTGCTGAAAAGGGTGTCATCGCATTGTGCGGGCCCGATGTGGCGTGAAGATGAGTTAAATCTTTTGTAACCGCCTGACGATTGACGTATTTTGTGCATTGTTCTGCAAAAAAGAGAAGGAGGGTATCAGTTTATCTGAAAATCAGAGTGAGTCAGAAAATTTACCTTTCATTCGAGCTATACTCGGAAGTGGTCTTGAGTTTGCCATTGCTTCATGGGTATAGGCCTGCGACGGCCCAGCAAACCCGTTTGGGTTTAGGCTCGAATTGTAGTGGGCTCGAATTGCAGCCCGCCTAACCCGTCCGAGTTTGGGCTCAATTCAAGCTGCGACGGCCCATTAAACCCGTTTGGGTTTTTGCTTCATAGGATTTTAGGATAAGCTTCATAGGATTTTAGGATAGATATTCGGCCAATGCATGCTTTCCATGATCCTAATGCTGGGGCCCGACAGTTGGCCACTTGTGTGGTGTGCATGCAACCACTCTTCTTATAAAAGGAGCATCTTCACACCCTTAATCCTGCACCTCCCTCTTTTGAAACCTCATTTCCTTGCTCAAAATCCATTTATTCACTAGTTAGGAAATAATGGTTAGGAAAATTAGAGATCCGCCCGTTCAACCCCATGCGACTAACTGGGCACAGGAAATGTCCTCCCGACGAGCATGGACTCCTAGGCCGGGTTGGGAACCGTCGATACTGGTGCCCGAACCGTGGAATCACGTATGGCACAAGCATTCACACGTCCGGGTAATGTCTTCTTCCTGACTTTGCTCTTAATCATAGCATAAATTTGCAAGTAGAAATGTTTAATTCCAACTTGTTGATTTAGCTAAAAATAATGAGGTAATTTGTGTTGATAGGCCTTAGAGAACCGAGGATGATAGGCCGATTTTTAGAATAGAGCGCATAGTAAACCCGTCTAGGTTGGGCTGGGAGAAGAGACATGCAAAACTCGGCCCGTTTGAGTTTGGCCGATAGAAAAGGAGTGGCCCAAACCCTTCTGGGTTGGGCTGGGAGAAGAAAAGTGAAAGCCTAACCGAAACCCGTGCAGGTTTGGTGGCCTCTTTTTTTTTGTGGAACGGTAGTCAAACAGGCCCAAACCTGTCTGGGTTGGGCTTCAGGCCGAAAAAAAAAGAAAAGTTCCAAACAGGCCCAAACCCGTCTGGGTTGGGCTTCAGGCCGAGAAAAGAAAAGTCCCAAACCGTTCGCGTTGGGCCGAGTGATTTCTTCTTATTCATCTTTTTTTTTTTGAGCCCCCAATGTAGTGGAAGTTCAATTTAGCTTTTGCTAAACTAGGAATCACTTGATAGTTGCTGTAGTGACTTGCTTCCTTTTTGAATTCTTCCATGGTGGATTCTTAGGAAGATTCCCTCAGAACCGGTGGCAATATGCGGAAACCGATCAAGGTGGTGGAGCATTTTGCGGACGATAATTGGGCGCTTGCACTTTTAGAAGAGTCGAGATTCGACCTCTTACGGAAATGTCAAGGCACAGGAACCCAATACACCACGGGTGATGGGGCGTGCGCTTGCAGAGAGATTCTGGGACTCCACCAACACTTTCCACCTCTCTGTAGGAGAGATGGCCATATCCCCCGTCGACTTTGTGATGATTACCGACTCTGTTGGGGTGGTCAAGATATCGAATTTGACCTGTTATGCCGGATCGGTGATGGAATTACTAGAACACAATGCTTGAGCAGCGCCGATTTGGTGGAAGATGAAGCTTTCTTATGGTTCCTTCGAGGATGTCATCATACAGCCGACTTCACTCATATGGATGAGTTTCAGCGTCGTTCCTTTTTTTTGCAAATTTTATATATGCCACGATGTTTGCCAATCGAGGGGATGATGTTTATCTGATTTGGATGAAGAATCTCCTTGATTTAGAACAAGTCATTCATCGGAACTGGGCAAAGGCTGCATATGCTAACTTCATTCGTTGGCTTCGCATTGGTGTTCGGCCTAGCGCTGATGTGGACCCATTCTTTGCACCGGAGAGCCCACGGGAGATGAGCGGTCCGAGCATGTGGAAGGTGTTTGAGGTAATCTTCGAGACGCTTCTCTTCTATATGCATTTCTCCTTTTTAGGTCGTGAATCTTGGTATTGACATATTTGCAGGTATGGGGGTATCAGTACATTAAGGGATTCACTATCCCTACTCGACACGCCAAGACAGTGCCGGCCGCAGAACGGTGGCACAAAAACTACCTTGAGCACAAGAAGAAGCCATTTGGGAGTTTAGATGAGTTGCGCCGCATCTTGGATCACCTTGAAGAGGTTGAGTTCGCATCTTTCATATAATCTCTCTTGCATTTCTTTGGTTCTTATGTTTCTTTTACTTGTGCAGGATGATGTCAATTGGGATACCTGGGTTGGCTTCGAGATTCCGCAAGACTTTATTCCCTCACGAAATGCGGCGCATAGGGATAGTAGCCTGCGCTCGGTGATGGAGAGTCCGTCCGGTTGGATCTGGAGCCTTGGTGAGAGATTTCTGAGGCAAACCCTAGGCCGTGAAATGTGGATAATACCATCGACCCTCCGAGACCATGAATGATCCATGAGCCTTGCATGCAGGCGTTTAAAGCGGTAAGGGGTTCTGGTACACTAATCATGCATCATGGCATCGTCAGCCCAGTACGAGAGGAATGGGAACAATATCGGACCTTTGGCCTTTAGAAAGGTGAGGAAGAAGACCTCCATTTACTCTCTTCATGCTCTTTCTACTATCGCCTAATATGACCCTTTCTTTGCTTGTTGTAGTTGGGGCCCTATTGCGAGGATGACGAGAAAGTCGAGCAGTGCAGGGATACGGTTTGCGGCTACTCGAGGCGACGGTGAGGACATCAAGCGGAACTAGAGAAGATCTGAGAAAGCGGTGGTGACCCCCTTTTCTTTGCTTATTTGTAACTTGCTCAACCTTTGACCAATTTTCCTCATTACATGCGATGGCGATGGAAACAAGCAAAGGCTTCCTCAAAATTATTTCACACTCAAGTGGGCTCATGAGAAAGACCTTGTGGGTTACGTGGTTGGGGGCCTTGGCGTGGATGATGATGCACGTCTCGTCTGTGGATCCTCCTCGCCATTCGGATCTTGCGTGCCTCGTGGCGGTCGGAGCGGATGGACCCTCCTCGAAATTCTTCCTTCATGGCCGCGAGGCGATCTTATGGGGCGAAGGCTGCTCTCGGAGGCACGGGAGAGGTAGGCGGAGTATGGGCATCTGGCTCACGATGGCCGTGGGAAAGGTATTTTACACGAAGATAGTCATTCAACCGATTCTCACTACGGAGACACGGGTTTTGGCCACGACTTTCGATGCATGGAGAACAGCATATCCTCCATGTCTTTAGGTGAGCACGAACATCAGGTGAGGTCTCATGATCATGGGAGTTCTCGTCGGAGTCGCGGCTCTCGTCGTGGTGCCCCCAGTTTTGTGGTGGAGACAGGTTCCGAGTCTAGCGCTGTTGGTGGAGCTGTGTGCAGCGAGCAAGAAGGCATTTCGCTGCATTTGGGTACCCCTCCAGAATATCATTATTCGGGGTCTATGCGTCAATCCTCTCATCCTTTGCCTCAGTACCCTTATGGAATGCCTGAGTACGTTCCTGCGTCTCCTGTACCGACTGTGGATTTAGGTTATGGCACTTCCCTTTGCGGCGGTCGATCCTACCGTGGTGCTTTGCAGTGGCTCGGGTGCATCTGTGGGGTATAACCGTGCCCTCGCAGATGACGCCTCGTCAGTGCTTCCGTCTCAACCCGTTGTACCCGTTACTCCTCCTCAAGGAGGTTTGGAGCTGCCTCGAACGTCTGGATGGGGAACACAAACTCAGGAATGGCCGGGATGGTCCGTCCCAGAGCCCGTAGTAAGATCTTCTTGGTCTACTCCACAGGGGTGGCCTGGAGGTAATCAAGAGTGGCGGAGTTCGAACACTCTTGGCTTAATGCGGTGATGCAGTGTTGCACCTATCTAGCTCGGTGGCGTCTGAGGTGGTAGACTCCTCCTACTACCGTGGGACACTTACTTTGGGCTGGTGGAGCGGGGCCCATGGGGCTAACGGCGCCGATGGTGGTGGCGATCTGGTCTGGCATGATGAGGACTGAGAATGATGCACATGCAGGGTCTTTATGTAATGAACTTATGTAATGCTATGTATGACTCTTTATTATGCACTTAGGACAATGCAATGCAATGATGAAATAATGTTACTCATGTACACTTAATGCATGACGTACGTTTTTTTTTTTATGCACTAGTGCGAACTACTGATGTGATGCTTATGCAATGATGGTGCTGCGGAATGCACTTTTTTTATTTTCATGTACCCTTATGCATAATGTAACAATAATGTGCAATGCGATATGCAATCTACATGGTGGGATTACTCCCACTTCCCCAAACGAAAAAAGACCAAAATAAAAATGAAAAAACGAGAATTAAATGCTACAAGTAAGTTCGAGCTACGGTTTGAGGTAGCGAAGACATATGACTATCTTGTGGACCGCATTACGACCCAAAATAGAGTTGAAGTGGCCGTGATCGAACCCAGTAGCTGAGCCGTTTGGATTTCAAGCCCAATAGGAGTTCCACCTCTGAACCGGGTCGAGAAGTGGGCGTCGAAGGCCCATGAGCCGTCAGGTTACATGCTTGGCAGGGTGTAGAGGCAAACAAACCCGTCTGGGTTACGCTATAAATACCGTCCCCGATGTCTCAGCGCACACCATCACAAACCGTCGGCGCTGTCCCTTCTTCACACCATAAACTCGATTATCAAACCGTGCAGGTTTGCGACCTAAACCCGTATCAAACCGTCCTTTCGACTTCATGGCTTTCGAAAAGAAGTTAGCTACTTGGATAAGTACCTTGTCCAAAGAGGAAAAGAGAGAATTGGGGAGGTATAAGCTAACGTCTCTGCTAAGTTTGAGGCAAGTGAAGATAGATTGGGATTTCCTGCGTGCTGCTGAGACCTTCTGGGATACCTTCTGGGATAAGTAATTCCACGTGTTTAGATTCAACATGCGGGAATTGGTTCCGTTGCCTGAAGAGTGGTCTTCTATCCTTGGGACAATCATTATGCTCCATCAGTAGTGCCTCCACTGGCTACTGATGCGAAGAAGGAATACAAAGAGCTGCTATGCCTTCCCTCTAGGGTAATTGGGAGTGCGATAATAGGGGATAAGGTGCACTTTCAAACCATAGTGGAATACTTCCAAGCCCCTGAAACCTTAGAGTACGGGCCAGTGGTGCGTGTGAGGGCCCTGGTGCTATGCATGCTAGGAGAGTGCCTTCTACCATGGCGGAAGGGCGGGTCCGAATCGATCCACGTGGTAGAGGATATGGCTCGTGGTTACAATCTGTGCGGTGATTAGGAGAAAGCGTTGATGTGTCTATATGACTCGGACCCGGAGCACGATTACGAGCGACCCTTGATTCTGCAGGTAAACCCATTTTTTTTTTTACCTCTGAGCAATGAAACCGTCAGGTTTGCAAGTGATAATCTACTTTGCGGCCGAGTTTGGTTAATGGAGCACCTCGGCTGGTCGAAAAGGCGGAATCTGCGGCAATGGCGAATTTCTGTCGGTATGAGAAATATCGGCGTCGATCGATGGCCAGAATGGGTCAGGCTAAAGAAACACGAAGAGATCGTGGTAAAGTGGTGGATTGAAAATTGGCACATTCAGTACATCACTTGTGATCAAAGAAACCCTATGTATGCGTTGTAAAGCTTGCACACTTGACATTCTACTTCCCGAGGCGGGGCATGAGACAAATGGGGTTGAGGCAACGTATTCCTGACAAAACTCATGATGCCCCGAAGTTACTTCATCTCCAGAAGAGTGTTGTAGAATCTTGGTTGAAATATTGGGAGAAACGGCCCACTATTCGTGCTCCCTCGAAAGCGCGTGTATGCGAAATGGTTGTTCACAGTTATCAAGGCTGGTTGGCCGTAGTAGTGGAAACGAGGAGGCCGGGGAACTAGACGGAAGAAAAGGCTGCAAAAAGCTAGGCTGGGCCCTAAGGCTGATGTGTTGCATCGCTTGGGTCCCAAAATCACTGTGAAAGATCGCTTGGGCCCTAAAACTGATGTGAAAAACAGGCTTGGCCCGTCACTTCCCGGTGTTGTGATAAGAGAGCCTCGGGCCCCGGACCAGAAAGACAACGATACATCTGTTGGAAAGGAAAAGCCCACGCGGTTGCTCAGGAGAATGTGAAGAAAAGGTACCGTCCTAAGGACACTGAGGGAGGGACTAGTGGCATTAAAGAGACCGGGGTTGGACCAAAGTCTGCCGATGAGAAGAAAATGAAACAGGCCTGAAGTTGCGTGCCAATTTATTTTCGATAATATTTTAGCTGAACCTTTGTTAGTTACAATTAGAGTAATTGCACTATTTATTTGAAAGACCAAGTATTGTAATGAATTTCTCCTTTATGAATAACAATAGTAGTCGTTTCTGTTTACAATGAAGTCTTCTTTTTTTTTTTTTTTTCACAATCCGGGAAACTGAAACCCAATACGCGGCCCAAACCCGTTTGAGTTGCGGCTTTCTCCAATATGAGTCCCAAACCCATTTGAGTTGCAACCTGAATGCGGCCCATTCTGAGGTCGAGCCGTGCAGGTTGCGGCTGAATCACGGCCCGTGGTGAGGCCCAAACCGCTGGGTTGCGGCTGAATCTGCCCGTTGTGAGGAGCACATGCAGGTATGGCCAAGTGTCTAGAAATTGATATTCTAGTTGCTGGGCCGATTCGGTCGAGCCTTTTATGCATAAAACCTCTTCAACTGATCCAGGTTGGTGGGCCGTATTGAAGACCCCGAAAAATTGAAGACCTTTTTCGCGACGCTACTTAAAACATGATTGGGAGTCGGCTAGGATTGCTTAACCTTAAATAAGGTTGAACTTTTAAGAATATTTTTGTTGATAGATTAATTTGATTTATGCGTCATAATCCCGAGATTCACCCCTTTAAAAAAAAAGAAAGAAAGAGATATAAAAGGAAAGGGAAAATGAGAAAACCAATGCAGGTTCATTATTTGAACAAACCGGGTTTCGCTCTTATCGGACCAAGAACAAATACACTAAAGGAAAGATTGAGCAGAAGGTAATAAACAATGCAGGTTCATGAAATGAACAGCAGCAGGTTATCTCTGTGCTATCCAGATTGGGCCAGAAGAAATAAGCGAAGCAAAGAATGAAAAGAAGGTAGTAAACCCTTTGGGTTCATGGATTGAACAAAGCGGGTTATCTCTTGCGCTATCTACAAATTAGACCAGAAGCAGTAAAAAAAAGGAATGAGGAAGGGGTTTGAAACGTCCAGAGTTCATACCTTCATATCCTCATTTCATTCTATCATTTTCCTCGAAAGGATAGGCGCACCACGAAATAAAAAGAACATACGAAATGCGAATATAGAGTCGCCATTGAATTTTTAGGAAAAAACAACAAACCATTTTAATATGAACTCGTCTCACGAATCCAAAGACGGATTCGGGGGTAAGTTTACGAATTTGACAATTAAAACTGTCAAATCCGCCTATTCAACCGAATAGACTCTACTAGAATTAAATCAAAGCAGAAAAAGTTAAAAGGGAGGAATTAGATATAAATTTCACAAATTTAACATTAATGTCATGCAAAATATTGAATTGAAAATACAAATGATACGTGAATTCGATAGGTTACATTACATGGTTTACATCAATGTGATAATTATTCTAACCTTTAATGAAGTAGCATGCAAAGGGAGAGAAGAGGTAGAGAGAATATGCTAGTGTCAATACTCTAGCATAATCTCGTGTTGTCCTAATGGAGGGGGAATAAGTTTAATTTATAGTGGAATGTAGGTTAGATGGGGTGATTAGGGTTTAATTCAGGTTAAGCCGTGGTAACTCAGCCGGGTTTGGGCCGAGCTGAGCTGAGCTCTGGCCCACCAAACTCAGCCGGGTTTGGGCCAAGCTGAGCTGCGCTCTAGCACACCAAACTCAGCCGGGTTTGCTCCGTAATGTTGGGCCATTTTGCTTGTTTTTCGGGCTAGATAAGAAACGGGCTTGCATGCTACTAAATTACTCGGCTAGCCTATTTTTTTACAGATAACTAAAACTAATACCAGTATAAAATCCGGTGTCTACAAGGTGCCAAGACTTGTTTCACAAGGGTGTAACAAGCTTGGATGGATGATGTGGATGGCTTGGTGGCTATTGGGGGTGCTTTGAACCTCTATTTGGGTATTTGGACTCTGAGTGACATCAGCCTGTGGAATTTGGAAACTGCTTTGTTTCTGCTGGAGATGCTTCCTTAGCTGCTGAGTTTGGTGAATCAACATAGTCTCCTTCCTGTGCGCTGCTGAGAGTGTTGGTGAAGTTCCTTTGGATGCCTCCTTTGTTGATGAAGTTGCTGCTGCTTGTTGTTCTTCATGATGGTCTCCATCATCCTCCCCAGGTTGAGGAAAGTTTGTCCTCAAACTTTGTAGGTCTTCATCTGCTGGATAGTATGGTCGAAGATCTGCTACATTGAATGTTGCTGAACCTCCATACTCTTTAGATAGGTCCAACCTATAGGCATTGTCTCCAATTTTCTCAAGCACTTCAAATGGTCCATCTGCTCTTGGTAGCGGTGCCTTTTCTCTTCTTTGGAAACTGTCCTTCCTCAAGTGGATCCAAACTAAATCTCAGTGGAAAGTGACCTTACGCCTATACTTGTTGGCTAATGTAGACACTTACTCGATATTTGGCAATTCTTTCCTTGATTCTTGATGAAGCTCTACGATTTGATCTGCTCTTTTACGATTCAAAACTAAATTTGACAGATAGTTAGTGGAACTAAATCCAAGGAAATTGGATTTTACCATAGACTACTTGGAATGGACGATAGCATGTGGCCTTGGATGGTGCTTTGTTGTAAGCAAATTCAGCATGGTGCAAGCGATATCCTATCTGCTTTATTTTTGTGAATCGTGCTCTCAATAGGGCTCCAAGTGTTCTATTAGTTACCTCTGTCTGTCCATCAGTTTGTGGATGGCAAGTGGTGCTGTACTTGAGCTGTGTGCCTAATTTCTTCGACAATGTAACCCAAAAATGGCTCAAAAACTTGTTATCCATGTCAGAAACCATAGTCTTTGGCACTCAATACAATCTTACAATCTCCTGGAAGAATAATTCTGCAACTCTTGTGGCATCAAAGGTCGTGTGGCAAGGTATAAAATGTCCCATCTTTGAAAATCTATCAACCACCATCATCACTGAATCCTTGCCTCTTTGAGTTCTTGGCAAACTCGCAATGAAATCAAGGCTGACATCTTCCCAAAGGTGGAGCGTGATGGTGTGTCTGAGCCTTGAGGTAGGCTATGTGACTTAGCCAATTGATAAATGTTGCACCTCTTCAGTAGATGCTCCACATCTTTCCTCATCTTTGGCCAACTGTAATGCTCTTTCAACATTAACAAGGTCTTCTCAACTCCAAAATGACCTGCTAAGCTTCCTTCATGGATTTCTGAGATCAATAACTCTCTGAAGCTGCTTCTAGGGACACACAACCTACTTCCCTTGAACAAATAACCCTAGTCTATATGATACAGACTCAGGGGTTGCTACTGGAACTTCTGGTACACTTGTTTAAAGTCTCCATCCTCCTGATACAAAGCTTTCAAACGCTCAAAACCAACAATTCTATAATCAAGTATATAAAGCAACATTTACCTCCTACTCAATGCATCTGCTCCTTTGTTTAGCACTCCTGATTTGTGGTGGATCATGAAGTGAAACTGCTGCATGTACTCGACCCAAGCAGCATGCCTGGTGTTGAGCTTGTGCTGTCCTTGAATGAACTTCAAGGGTTCATGATCACTGTGTAAAATAAATTCTGCTCCAATGAGGTAGTGCCTCCAGTGCTGAAGAGCTCTAATGATGGCATAGAACTCTTTGTCATAGGTGTTGTACTTCCTCTTTGCATCATTAAGCTTTTCACTGAAGTAGGCAACCGACTTTCCTTCTTGTGTTAATACTGTTCTTATGCCAACACCTGAAGCATCACATTCTACTTCAAAAACTTTGCTAGAGCTGGGTAGTGCTAGAACTGGGGCTGAAGTGAGCCTCTCCTTGACTTCCTCAAAGGCTTTCTCGGCTGCTGTTGTCCAAATAAAGGACTTTCCCTTCACCACTTCAGTCATTGGGGCCAAAATGGTGCTGAAATTTTTGACAAATCTTCTGTAAAATTAAGCCAGGCCATGGAAGCTCCTCACTTGATGAATAGAAGTGAGCACAGGCCACTCTCTGATGGCTTGAATCTTTTATTCATCAACTTGAATACCTGCTGCTGTGACAATGTACCCCAAGAAGTTCACTTGGGATGTAAAGAAGTGATACTTCTTGAGATTTCTAAACAACTGCTCGCTCAGAATTTCTAAAACCTCTTGCCAATTCTTGACATGTTCTTGCTCAGACCTGCTATAGACAAGAATATCATAAAAGTACAAAACAACACTCTTGCCTATGAGTGGTTTCAAGACCTGATTCATGAGTCTCATGAATGTAGATGGGGCATTAGTCAAACCAAAAGGCATGACCAACCATTCAAACAAACCTCCCTTGGTCTTGAATGTTGTCTTCCACTCATCTCCTTCATAGATCCTTATTTGGTAATATCCACTCCTCAAATCAATCTTAGAATAGACTGTTGACCCATGTAACTCATCCAACATATCTTCAAGCCTAGGTGTAGGGTACCTATACTTTATTGTGATCTTGTTCATTACCCTGCAATCTATGCACATCCTCTGACTTCCATCCTTCTTAGGCACTAACAAGGCTGGCATTGCACATGGACTCAGACTTTCCCTAATCATTCCCTTTTTCAAACAACTCATCCACCTGCCTCTGTATTTCATTGGTATCTACTGGGGTCATCCTATAAGCTGGCTTATTAGGCAATATTGATCCAGGCACTACGTCAATTTTGTGCTAGATATCCCTTTTAGGTGGCAAACCAGGTGACATTTCATCAGGAAAAACATGTTGAAACTGCTGAAGTAAGGGTAAAAATAAGGAGTGGTCATTTTGTGGGGCTGAGGATTCCTCAAGGTCTAAAAGGATCAAGCCTTTCTGTGTGCTAAATTCATGCTGATCAGATAAAAGCAACACATCAAGACTAGGTTCAAGACATAGGTTCTTGGATTTCTTGGTCAACTGTGAGGGTTTCATGGGGGTAAGAATGATCTTTCTGTGGTTTATGGTAAGGGTGTATGTGTTAGCTCTACCACAATGACTCACTGATCTATCATACAACCAAGGTCGACCCAAAAGTAAATGACATGCATCCACTGGCAAAACATCACACCAGACCTCATCCTTGCATGATTGACCAATTGAAAAGCTAACAAGGCATCTAGTAGAGATTTGGATACCTTTCCCTGAGCTGAGCCACATAATGGTGTATGGGGCTGGGTGGGGCTTGGATGCCAGGCTTAGCTTCTTCACCATGGTGCTAGAGGCTGCATTGGTACAGCTCCCACTGTCAACAATCATAGAGCACACCTTCCCTCTAATAGTATACCTTGTATGAAAGATATTCTCCCTCTGCTCTTCTACCTCTTCTACTGCTGAGCTACTGAGAACTCTCATGATCACCAACATTTCTCCTTCAACTGGACCCTCCTCTATGGCATCATCATCATAAACTGGATCATGTTCAGGCTCTCCATAATCCTGTTCTTCTTCCTGCACATGCTCAGAGTTAATAAACAAGGCTGCTTGGTACTCAGCAAGAGTAACCATCCTCTTGATTGGACATTTTGAGGTAATGTGCCCAAGTCCTTGACACCTGAAGCATCTTCTTTCTGGGTAGGCTTTGCTGATAGGAGCTGAGGTTCTTTGTGGTGGATTTTGTGGCTGATTTTAAGGTGGTCTTGGGGCTCGATTTCTGGCTTGTGGTGGGGGTGGGGGTAGATAGGTTCTTTGTGGAGGATTCTAGGGCTTGTTGTAAGGGTTTGGCTTGGCTGGGGCATAAGGTTTGGTTGGGTATCTGCTTATGTACTCTTTTACTCTAGCCTTCTTCTGTTGCTCCACTTTATGAGCTAAAGAGCTTAACTCATCAAGTGAATCATAAACCTGCAGTTCAACAACATTCTTGATTTCTTCATTCAAACCTGCAAGGTATCTCACATAAATCTGCACTTCATTTTCCTATATATTACACTTCCAAAGCAAGTGTTCAAACTCTTTAGTATTATCTGCCATAGATTTGTTGCCCTGCACCAAATGTTGTAGCTTGAAGTAGTTTTCCTTTTTATAGTTGTCTAGAAGGAATTTTTCTTTCAACTTCTGCCTCATTTCAATCCAATTGCTCACCCTATCTTCTCCAATCTCCTTTCTCCTTCTCTGCAGATTAGTCCACCAAGTAGAAGCATACTTTTCAGTTTTAAGGCTACTAACTTCACCTTATTCTCTTCTGGCACCTCCTTCAAGTCAAAAACCCTCTCTACTGTCTGCAACCAATCTAAGCAAACATCAGAATCTCACTCCCCTGCATGCTCATGTATATCAATCTCGAAATCTAACTTCTCTTTGCTCCTGTCTTTCCTTCTTTCCTCCATCTCACTGTTTTCTTCTGGTTTACTGATCCTAGGTGATCTCCTAACTCTCTTCCTTGTGTGAGTAGGCCTAGGACCTCGACCTCCTCTTCCTGTCCTACTAAAACGGTTCTCACCTCTCCCTCCTCCATCTCTTCATCAGTCTCTCTATCAAGCTCATCTCTATGCAATCTCATATAATACTACAACTGCTCACTCAAAAATTTCATTTTTTGCTCTATTTCTTCCTTTTCTTTCAAAGCCTACTCTAAGACTTCCTGAGGTGTTCTACTAGTTCCGGCCATTTCAAATGACTACAAAACAATATACTCCAAGATAGAACACAATGCTCTGATACCAAGATGATGTACGCTAGCTCACAAAGATCATAGTATTGAGCTAGAATGCACCATACAATCACACACACACAACTGGATGCTTGTAAACAATAGCTGATTAAAAGCAACTAGCTGAAATAGATGACAACCCAACAAGGAAAATAAAAGATAGACTTGCTTATAGTTGATACAGGCTCACCACAACTGCAATCAAGGGCAAAGGACTCTCACATTCATGCACTTATAGACGCACTAAAGCATAGATGATCAAGCACAACTGACACTTTCTGGATTCTTGCCAATATCCAGTGACGGGAGCTGATTTAACCAAGGGTTGAGAGTTATAGGATACTCACAAACATTCAGAGGTTCTAAGATACTCGAGAATACTATTGAATAAACACTGATGATCTTTCATTGCTTAGAAACTAAGAATATAAAGACTACAAGCAGCTTGATTAGCAGCTACTTAACATAAGCTAATCTACCTAATCTCCCTGACTTAATCTAACTTACAAAGCTTAGAAATAATACAGTTGATTACATCCTAATCTAACACAAGCCAAGTTCTGATTAGACCAAATGCCAAAAGGGTGGCAAAATGAACCAATGAGAAGCTTTCCTGTCTAAAGGGGTAAATACTAAGTTACTGAGGTAATTTCCCGCGCAATCACTAACCTGGATGTAATCTCAACAGGTTTATAATAAGCTGGAATGACCAAAAGAACCCTTATGGACAGATAACAAAAGACTTATCCTTAGAACTGAGGTTCTAGAAAAATTGATAACAAACAACCCTGTTGGGATTGTCTGTTCTATCACATGAAACTTGCTGATGCCATGCGCGAACATGTTGGGACTTGACTTGAATTTGAAAATGGCATGACATAGAACAAAAAACTCCTAGGGAACCTTGGCTGATTCTTCCTTAATCAATAGATATGACATTGAGAAAGACTGCTGCTTGGACTGTTGTTGTTGGGAACTGGATTTGGTCTGAATGACCAATGCTGATGGGCTGAGTGGTTGAGGTGCCAAGACTTGTTTCACAACGGTGTAACAAGCTTGGATGGATGTTGTGGATGGCTTGGTGGCTGCTGGGGGTGCTGTGAACCTCCTGCTAGGTGACTGAACCTCCTCCTTTTGGAGATGCTTCCTTAGCTACTGAGTTTGGTGAATCAACATAGTCTCCTTCCTGTGCCGCTGCTGAAGTGCTGGTGAAGTTCCTTTGGATGCCTCCTTTGTTCATGAAGTTGTTGCTGCTTGCTGTTCTTCATGACGGTCTCCATCAGCATGAGGTGATCAGCGACAATGAGAGTCATTTCATGGGTGATTTTGCAACTCTTTTGGCCAAGTATAAGATCTAACATCATCGCGCATCTCCTTATCGGCCGCAAACTAATGGAGCGGTTGAGGCTGTGAATAAAACTTTGGTGAAGTTATTAAGAAGATGGCGGTCACATAGAAGGATTGGCCTAACAAACTCCCTTTTGCATTATGGGGGTATCGCACTTCAATTCGAACTGCAACTAGGGCTACACCCTACTCTTTGGTTTATGGAATGGAGGCATCCTTGCCTGTTGAGATTAATGTTCCTTCACTAAGAATCATCAGTGAAAGCCAAATTCCTGAAGCTGAGTGGGGTCGGGCCAAGTATGAGGACTTAACTGTATTGGATGAACGCCGGCTCCGTGCCCTACGTAACATCCTGCTTTATTAGAGCTGAATTTCTAGGGCATTCAATAAGAAGGTCAAAGATCAGGATTTGGTGGAAGGCGGTTTAGTGTTGCAAGAAATGAGGGCTACTCACCAAGATCATCGAGTTAAGTTTTCTCGGAATTGGAAAGGGCCCTACGTCATTATCTCCATCACACCTAGAGGTGCTACTCGATTGACAACACCTGAAGGAGAAGAACTCATTCAGCCTGTGAACTTGGATCAATTGAAAACGTATTATATCTAAGCTACTAAGGGTTGGTATCCGTAGCTTCTTGAACATGCACTACCTTATAAAAGCAAGCAACCAAACTGCCAATATGCCACTTGCTTATGAGAAAAAAAAGAATAAAAAAGAAAGAAAAAAAAGAGTGACAAGTTGTAGAGTGGTTGACTTGAAAATCCTTCGGGACAAGTCTAGCAAAAGGAGAGTACGAAGAAAAAAAAGAAAAAGAAAAGAAAAATGAGAGACAAACTTGAAATTCTTCGGGACAAGTTACGTAAAAGAAGAGAATGAAGGCGTTGCAGTTGAAGATACAAGGCTAAGAAGAAGAAGATCATAACATGTGTTAATTCTTGTAAAACAAAATGAAATGTTTTACTTCTCATATCAATAAAAGAAGTACATCCTTTTTCGATACATTTTGTTTTACTAATTTTAATAAAGGAAAAGCATCAAATATTAAAATACATAGCACACGCATATTGGAAATATAAGGAAACATGGTCACAAACAAGATGGGGGGTCACCTGGGTGGCTAGGAGTCGAGGGCAATTTTGTCTCCCCTTATTACTTATTCACTTGACCGTGAAAAGACTCAAAGGTAAAACCTAACTTCTTGTGAGAAATGTTACCAACAAAGACTCTCAAGAATGATGCTGCAGTTCAAAACCTTAGGAGTGTGTTGAATCTCTCTAGAAAGTAGAAGAATAAGAGTTGAGGTGTGTGGATGAATGGAGAATTCATCCTCCGTTTATAGTGATTCATACAGTAAATAATCCATTCAAACTTGCATAAGAGGAGGCATTATCCAAGGGATATGTCTTTGAATCATTAATGGGGATTGCTTAACTGATTTCTTAGTCAAAGATAATCCCTATTAATGAACAATCGAGATTAATCCCATGGCTTTATTTAAAGGATTTCAAAAATCAATCCCGACTGGGTTTAACATGGTTCGTGTTGATCCCAACACGGTCCGTGTTATATTAACACTGTCCGTCTAGACCCAGTGTACAAAATATTGTGCTCTCTACACGCCAACACGGGTCGTGTCACACCAGACACGATACGTGTTGGGCCCCTTTTCCTTGTTAAGCTTGTTTCCGACCTCCTAGTCAATCCTATGCTTATAACTTATACTTTAATTTTATGCCTCTTAACTCTTGAAACACTCCAATATCCCCCGCCATTTCAAGAGTTCCACTTGAAATAGCAAGGGACCCCTCACTTGGGTAAAATTACCCTCGCCAATACAAAGCACTTCCTAGAAAGATTCAACACCCGAGAAATCAAGGAGTTGTTATGCGTCATCAATGTGCCTTTCGACTTGAACTTTCACTTAGTGTACATAAATTCAATTAGTTTGAAAGCGTAAGTAGACAAGTCTTTGAACTTTACATCCATATTAGACTAATTGGATACATAACACACATACAACCCAAAACCTTGCTTAAAATAAAGACACTATTTCAAATCGGACATGTGTCCCATACCCTCTGCGAAGACAATCAAGACAAACCCTAGGCTACCCGAAGCGGCCCACTTCACGTCCTCCCGTAGGCAGACTTTTACGCTCCCGTAATAGAGCTCTCCATCTCAAAGATTCAAAGTCTGTTAATGAGTCATAGACCCAAACCTCTTGAACATTACGGTCCTTGAGCATCACTTGATGTTGGATGAATCATAGAATTGATGCTCCAATTGTCCTACAACGTCGTCGACCATTGAACTCACGACTTGACCACATATGTCAAGTGTGAGTTGGAGCTTCGTTGTTGACAATATATGAGTGGGCTTTACTCCCATCCCCTTATCAAGAATCACTAGATGATCTTGTAACCTTGTAACAATTTGATCATGATACTTTTGAGCGCCCTCTTTATCTAAGATCACTAGATATATACATATCTTTCCATGATCTTACTTATCATGACATATTTTAAACTTAACATTTCCTCCCTTAATCATAGTTGTGATTTCACCACCACACTATAGGGTCAGGTAAGAAATATTTATCCCTCGACATAATACGACTAAACCATCGCATTATAGACTTTGATAAAATTTAAATATTGTCTTTATATGAGTTCATACTTGAACTTACAAACCGGAAGCTTTAGTAGGCGGCAAGCCTTTGAACTATGCATTCTTTTGTAATGCTTACACAAACTCATAACCTTGATCGTATCCTTATCAAAATAGCATGGATAATCCTTACAAAGACATCTTAATAACAATAACCTTGTCCAAAAACTTTGGACTACTTGTATAACAAACTTGAAAAAAAAAGCTTACAAGATCAAAATTTCTTTTGGTTTTCCGCATTCTTTACCTTATCACTATTTCTTTATCCAAGCACCTTGGATTACATAGCCACAACTTGTACCTTAGAACAACCTTTAACTTTTGATTTTCCATGTTCTTTGCATAACTGTATCCAAATGGCTTTGGATTTCATAGTTATAACCTACCACTTTGGAAACTTGTAAATCAAACTAACATTTGATTTTCTTGTTCTTTGTATAACTATATCCAAGCAATTTAAATTTCATAGTTATAACCTTTGTATGAATCAAAATGGTATTTGATTTTCTATGGAAGAAAAACATCTCTTGAAGAATCGCTTAAGTAAACATGGAAATTAAAATTTCGTCTTATGTGTAAATTAAACCACTGCACTTTCAACCATTTGCTACAAACTTGAACACCATATGTAATGAATTATTACATATCTTTAACATTGGCTCTGTTAGGATGGACCTCTATGATCTTTAATGATCATCTTATAGTTATACGACCTATTCTCATATGAAGAAACATCATTCTAACTAGGTCATATATCCTTATACATGAATATATCCACTTCTTAATTATTAAACCGTGGAACTCATAACCATTCTTCTTGTATGTCAATCTTAAATAAATCACTTAAAGATGAATCAGTCAAATGTATATAAGAGACATATACATTTTGTTTTGTAGCAAACTTAATTAAATCATGCATATCAAACATGTAAACTTAATTCATATACTATTAGCGAATGAAGTCGTGATCATCCACTTTTATAACACATGAACTTAAGTAAACATTAAGCATTCAAAATATATGATCATGCACATAGTCCAACATGCATACATTATGAAACTTATCTTATAGTACATACATACTACTTACATTCAAACATGATGAACACTTATAATCTCATAAAATGGCGGTAAAGCCAAGTACATGTATTCAACTTAAACATATGAATACATTTAATTATGATTATCTTTACATCTTACATAATCATATACTGAACAAGCGTTAACCATGTGCCTCAATATGCAAGCCAAATATAATAGCATACAAACCATACAAAGTATGAACCGTCTCATAAATAATTACTTATCTCATGAATTATAGAGTAAACACATAATAACAAAACCATCTTGGTTATGCCAAGAGCATGGAACATGAGAAGCTTGCACTTATGAATAAATTTGTATATATGTTACTTATGACACACCCATAGCCATGCATTATGCTTATAATAATCACATGAACCGACATTATTTCTTATTTGGCTATGCGAAGCTTATTGAAAAACTTCTTATTCGTGAAAACCTTAATTACTACCATGACAAATAAGAAATGTACATTTCTACTTGTACTGATATGAACAAAATACATTATTCATATCTTGAAAAAAAGAAAAAACATGTCATGGCTAACTTATTCACGCAATGTAATTATACGAATTAACTTGATCTTATATTTTAAGCAAAGTTAACGTAAGTACTTAATTAACATCGTATGAATGCTCTTGAACTTGTCATGCCTCAAACGTAAATAAATGCTTATAACATGATCGATCCACAATATGACATACATACTAGCACACTAGAAACTTAGATCAGCCAAGACATTTTATCAAGGCAAATTTGCATAAGTGATAAGCAAAATATATAAGAACATATATATTTAAACAACTTATAATCACGGATATTGTCAAGCACTAGCAAATTACCATGAATCCATATTCATACAACTTACAAATTTCCATGTCAAACTCATACATGTCATGAACACTTGCACCTTATTCATATTATGTACGCTTAACAAGACATGAGCCAAATTAAACAAGACAACACAAGTGTATATATCTCAAAATAATGTATACTAATGAAATAAGAACTTCCATGAATAAGCATTGTCTTAACTCAAGCATACTTCTATCTCTAGCGGAGAATAACACTAGTCATGTACATAAACATAAGGGAAATTGATTTCTAATAATACGAACTTTTGGCCATATAAGACTTAATAATACGAACTTTTGATTTGGTGATTAATAATACGAACTTTGACCTCCTGTTGCCCCGAAAATTACGCCACCGAGTTAAGTTGAACTTAACTAGGTGGCGGGATGACGTGGCGGCCGGAGGAATATATTTTGACTTTGTTAGGTACCCAGTCCGCATTTGACTTGTCCAGATCACCTTCCATCCTTTCCCTTTCTCTCTCCTCCCCCTCCTTTTCTTTGATCTACAAATGGCCATGGCTTCTCCTCTTCTCTCCATTTCTTTCTCTACCACATCCCGCCCCCCTCTTTGTGCAAAACCCACTTCAATTTTTCTCTCCAATTCTTATAGCCCAAATCTAAATCAGGGTTTGATTTCATCATTTGTGACAAACTTGGTACTAATTTCATCAAATTTGTAAGGGCACATTGTGGACATTTTTCCTCACCGTTCGGGCTTCCGAACGTCCATGCGGATTGTCGTGTGATTTGGAGGTTTGTGCAAGGGTTTGAACCTTTGAAGACTCTTTAAGGGATTAATTATATATTGCAGGAATAATAGTTGTAAAATCACTTTCCCTTTACTTGTGCATTTTATGAGTAATTGAATTAAACTTTTAAAAGCGAACATCCACTTGTTTCAAACTCTTCTAAATTTAAACCAATTTGCTCATTTTAATGTTAGGCTCGGAAGAAAGCGATTTATGCAAATATTATTTAGAAATATATAAGGAAAAACCTTAAAGTTGCATTGGCACATTGTAAAACCATGTTTTACCATAGTTTATGCAACCCGATGTGGTTTGGTTAGAAATGGGAGTCACCACCCGACTTTTTAAAGGAAAATCCAAGACAAAACCAAAAAGAAAATAAGAAAGACTCTGCCTGCGAAACCCAAGAAGGGATTCGGGGCTAAGGCTACCAACTCGAAAAGTAAGAACTTTAAGAATTCACCGCTCATAAAAGGAAAGACTCTACTAAAAGTTTTAAGTGTGCTTTTACAAAGTTTAAAAAACGGGTAAATAGGAACTTTATAGAATTATTTCATTGAACAACAAATAAGAATAAAAGAAAGTACAACATATACACTTTATTTACATAAGGAAGAAACAGTTACAAGCTTACATTGTGACCTTTCTTTAGGGAAGCCTTGCCTAACCTTTGAAGTAACCTCTTTGGATGCCTTTGGAAGCCTTGAATATTCCTTTTGAAGATTCCCAAATAGTGCCAAAAGTGGATGGAAATGAGTGTGGAAAAAGGGTAAAAGGGAGATAGAAAGAGGCTTTTTGTGGAGTTTTTGGGTAGTAGAAAGGTAGGCTTTTTGTGGAGTTGGGATTTTATGGAAGATAGAATAAGAATGGAGATAAGAGTAGAAAGATTTAGATTATGATGGTAAGAATATGATAGAGATTAGAGATGGAGATGATAGGAAAAAAGGGTAGGAAATAAGGATAGGAAGAAATGCTCTTTTGTGGGATTTTGTGGTGTTTATCTAGGGATAAGGGGAATAATATGAAGATGAATATTCAGAGGTTTAGGGAGGTTGAGAAATGGAGATGATAATGGTAGAAAAATGATGGAGAAGAATAGGAAAAGGATAGGGAAAAAGAGCTCTTTTTTATGGATTTTTAGGATAGTTTTGTGATGTTTTTGAGAGGTTTTTATAGGAGATTTATGTGGAGATAAGGCAGGATAGGATAAGATTTTGGATTAAAGGGTTGAAGAAGATGGAAGAATGGAGATTATATGGTAAGAATATGGTGGAAAGATGATAGGAAAAAATATAGGAGAAAGAGCTTCTTTATAGGTTCTTAGTGGTGTTTTTAGGTTATTTTTGTGGGGCTTTTTGTGAGTTTTCTACGAGATGAGGTAGGATGAAGGTTTAGAGGTTTAGCGAAGGATGGAAATGGAGATTATTGAGGTAAGAAAGTTGTGGAATGATTATAGGAAAGATGGTAGAGTGATGATACTAGAATAGAGATGATGATAGAAATGGGAGAATAAGAGAAATGAGAGTGTTGGAGGGAGAAGTGATGAATGTGTGAATGATTGAGTGAGTTTTGCTTTGGAAACTGGTAGTATTTATAGGTGATGGAAGGCTTAAGAGATTCATGAACATATAATCACATACACTCCCCTTTTAATCATATGCAATTAGTAGTCAACATGCACAGATTGCAAGGCAACAAGGGGGAGATGTTCTTGGCTGGTGATGTATGCAAGCTCACAAAGATCAGAGTATTGAACTTACAATACACCACACAGAAACACACTCACTACTAATGACTTTAAACTAAGCTAACTGGATGCAATTAGCTTGTATACATGACAACCCAACAAGGAATTAAAAGGATAGACTTGTGTTCACTCTGATACAGGCACACCACAGGACAAACACAAGGGCAAGGACTTAGTTACCTCAGCAGATACAGGCACACCACCACTGAAGCAAATAAGCTCTACACACACCACGAGGGTTGCCAACTCCTGGATACTGAAGTAGATTCAACCAAATGAGAGTTTGCTGACACTCACAAACGAGAGGCTCAACTATGGCACTCAGAATATTATTGAAAATATCACTAATTGTGTTTTTAAGCTGCTGAATACATCACTATATATAGTTAATCCTAAATAGTTTGATTAGAGGCACTTAATTAAAGTAACCTGCCAATCTCCGTTCTAATCTAGCTACTGAACTAAATCAAAAACATTACATTACATCCTATTCTAGCTAATATCATCCGGATACAATTGAAAATGAAAGGAAAAACAAAGTTAGCTTCTGAATTGACCAAAACCCCAAAGGTTGGCAATTTCAGCCAATCAGGGCCTTTCCTAGCTGGGAGGGTAACTCTAAGTTACCTCAATAACTTTCCCAGGCTTTTCTTAAGCTAGATGTAATCTCAATAGATTAAGGAAGGCTAGAAAAGACTTAGATAACGCTCATTGTAGCTGAACAAAAATAACTTAGCCACAGGACTGAAGTTCTGGAAAAACTAATAACAAACAATCCTTTTGGGATTGTCTGTTCTGGTGTCTGTAACTTGATGCTTTCTTGCTCGAACATGCTGGGACTTGACTTGTCCTTGGAAAATGCATGACAAGGAACAAAAAACTCCTGGGGACCCTTTGTTGAATCTCACTCAATGCAAAGATATAGAATTGAGAAAGATGCCTGCTTGGACTGTTTGTGCTGGGAACTGGATTTGACCAGAATGGCCAATGCTGGTGGGATGAGTGGTTGTGCTGGCCAGGACTTGCCTTACAAAGGTGTAGCAAGTCTGGATGGATGAAGTTAGTGGGCTGGTGGCTGCTGTAGACTCCTTGAGCTGTTGCTGAGAATGGAAGCCTGCTGTTTCGGCTATAAATGCTCCAACAGCTGCTGAGTTTGGCTTAGCAAGGCTTGCTGCTAACAATGCTGGTGCTGAAGCTGCTGCTTGAACCTCCTTGGGTGATGAAGATGATGTAGAAGTTGCTCGAGCTTTTGCTATGGCTACATCATCTCCATACTCCTGGTCTGAACTTGCTGGTGACACTTGAGTTGCTGCTGGACTTGTTGGATGGTCTCCATTAGCTGGACGGTGGCTCATGGTAAATGAACCATGTGTGGTCAACCCTCAAAGCCGACCGGCCACCAGGTGGGGGGAATGAATCTGATTGTTTCATGCATTCTTTGAACGGTGAGATGTGTAAGGAAGACTCAAAGTTAGCACGTTCACATTCTTGGACGGTGAAGCTTTATTCGATGTATATGAGATGTTTTTGGATGCTTTTTCTAGGATTTGAACTTGATACCTCTTGTAGCTCCTTTCATGTTACTTTTACGTAGCTCATGCATGGCATGCATGGCTTGGATTTAATCATTTTTACGTAAAACAATTGCATGCAATTTCATGTAACTTGAGCATGTAGAGTGAATGCATGCAAGTCTTTTGGTTTCGGCTCTGGCTTCCCTTATTTTCCTTATTTCCTAACTAAAAGTACATAAAAGAGAAATAATAAAAATTACATTAAAAGTATATAAAATTTATGCTTAAACCCGGCGTCTGAATTAGCTTATCGACCGACTTCTTCTTCTTTATTTTTGCTTCATTTTTATATAGAAATGCTATATATTTATGTACCAAATCCCGGTGTCCAAAGAGAGCCCCCACTTTGCTTGAGTCCTGGATAGGGGGAAATCAAAGTATACTTGATTTGATGGACGCCGTTCGGGAGATGACTTTGGATTGCAAAACCTGTAGATATGACTTTGGATTGCAAATCCTGGGGATATGACTTAAGATTGCAAAGCCTGGGGATGTGACTTTGGAATGCAAAGCCTGGGGTGATGCTTGGAAGCTAAGTCCTGCATCGCGATTGTGGGCAGCATGCGCCTCTGTCGGGATGATCTCGAGCAAGAATGATGCCTTACTTGAAGTGATGTCGGGCGTTGGATGACGTCTACTCGAAATGATCTCACGTGCTGAAGGCATCCTACTTGAAGGCATGGGCTGACACTTGGAAACTGAGTCCTCTGTCGCGGTTGGCGAACTTGAGCCGATAGGTGATCTTAGGCGAAAACGACGCCTTACTTGTTGGAGAGAGTTCATCGAACACGATGCCGATGGCACTTGGAGTTTGATGTTGATTTTCTAATCTTTCCGAGTGTCGTTCCGGTCTTTGCCGGTGTCGGTTCTAGTTTTTACCGGTGTCGGTGTTGATGATTGTTGGCATGTTCAATGCCGAGGGATTTCACCGATCGCGATGTCGATGGCCTTGGGGGTCGAGACTTCATCGGACACGACGCCGATGGCTCGGAGATTGAGACTTCACCGGGCACGATGCCGGTGGCTTATGATCGGGACTACATCGGAACTCTGCCGATGGTCCTTGATGATGATGATGATGATAGTGGTGACAAACTGGACTCTAGGCCAGATGCCTAGACTAACCAGCCGCGAGCCTGGAAGTCGTTGATGATGATGATGACAATGACATTGGCAATTCAATGTCGAGGGACTTCATCGATCGCTGCAGAGTGCCCTGGGGTTTGAGACTTCATCGATCGCTGCCAATGGCTCGAAGATTGAGACTTCATCGGGCACGCTGCCGATGGCTCAGATGATGGTGACTCACATCGATCGTTGTTAGTGGCCCTGTTTTGATTTTTTGCAAGTGACGGCATTTTGATCCCGAGAGGCTTCACTAGACACGATGTCAGTGGCTCTTATTCATGAGATTCCATCGAACCCGATGTCGATGACTCTTATTGCTAAGACTACGCCGAGTTCCGTCGGCAACTCTAAATTTTTAATTTTCAATGGCAATTCAATGCCTGGAGACTTCATCGGATGTGATGCCGACGACTCTTATTTTCCTCATATTACGTCAGCATGATTATTGGGAAAATGCTCTTATTTTGGGACTTGATGCTCCATTCTTGAGAAGACCACTACTCCTTGAAAATGTGCAAACTCAAGCCCTTGGAAACAAGCATAGAGAAAAGACAAAGGCTCCTTCTTTCCCTAGGTCGACCGGACACTATAGAAAAGAGAGGAATCTTTGCATTCAGTCGAGCCCTAGGCAACAAGCATGAAGAAAAGACAAAGGCTCCTTCTTTCCCTAGGCCAATCGGACACTTAAGAAAGGAGAGGAATCTTTGCTTTCCTCCAGCTTTTGCAGGACATGGAAGAGACAAATATGATCACAATTATTGTAGATAACTCCAAGGCCGATCAAACTTGAGCCTAGGCAAATGAGGGTTGACACATGGCTCTGTGAACATAGCTCTTGTGATTATAAATTGGAGCTTCTAGCTACGACATTCTTCACCACTTCTCATTAAAACTTCACCTGGTTCCCTTTCTTATTCTTTCTCTAGAAGGTCTTTTGGTATTTTCATTTTCATCGCAAAAAGATGAATTTTCCAAGAAGAGGACGTAGCCGTGCTACTCTTCCAGCAGTCCAGGAAGACGATACAGAGTGAACATCCTAGTAGGGAATTCACGCCGGTACAATTGGTTTTCCGACAAGATGATCATGCGTCGTCCTTTCATTCTTGCACCTCAGTATGCTTTATTTCTTCGACAAACTTTTTTTATTGCATGTTATCGTTGAAACAACTTGCATGCTACTGCTTGTTTCAGCACTTTACGTTGGATTTGAAGTAAATGATATTTCAAAGTTTGCTTTAAGTGCATATATACTGCTTTTTAGAATTTTACTGGAGAAAGAATTCTTGAATTTCGCCCGGTCGTTGAATCTTATAAGTCATTTGATGAAGATTCTGTCCTTCGTGTCGTACAGGTGCCATTCGTGTCTGGCTGAAAAAAATTCATGACTTGATTGGATACTAGCTTGACCTGCTAGATTTGGATTAGAGATTACCCCAATCTTACTCTTAGTGATAGGAAAATCCTGCTTGAATGAGATGGCCTACGAGCTCAACCAGCCCCTAATGTTGCATTCTAGAATGATGATGTGACACTTTTGTTTTTTTGTTAATTTTTTTTTTCCAGATATGCAGGGGAGGATGTTTGCAACTAGTCTACAACATTCTTACGCTAACAATGCATTTTTCTTGACACAAGTATTCATGCACTTGTGCATTTATACATGACTATGGACTTTACCCACGACTGATTGACTCTATGAGACTCTAACACGACTTACGGATGTAATGCAAACCTATTATTCTTAGACAGGACACACGTACGATGCTTTATGCACCTATACATGCAACTCTATATGCACAAGAGACTGACTCAATGTGACTTTGACACGACTCGTAGATATAATGCAAATCTATTATGCTTAGACGTGGCACACACATGATGCTTTATGCTTCTTATACATACAACTCTATATGCAGGTAACCCCCCCGACTCATTATTTAGAAAATAATTTTCTAAGACAATGCATTTTTAAGGCAACATTTTTCTAGGACAATTTCCTAAATGTCAAGGCCACTTGTGGGGAATTTATGGAAAATTCAAGATAAGGAACATTCGGCCCAGGCGACAAGGAATAGTGATGGAGGCGCTAGGCCTGATGGAATGTGCTTCATGAATGCTCATACAGACGACCTTGATTGCTTGTAAATCTATACTGATGTATGATAAACCCTCGGTTTGGCGTAGACTCTTGATTTCTTTGGAGGGCACTTTGGAGATTTGCTAGCCCCCAATTTCGTGAGGACTGATGATGCGATGCCTGAATACCATGGAACATGAGGCATTGTTTCCTATGTTGTACTGATGGAGGTATGTCCTTAGTTGTGAGTCTCAGTCTCTCCTTTTGCCTAACTTGCTTAAAAGGGTTTCCAAGTTAGCCTCTCTTTTTTCTTTCTTTTTTCCTTCTTTTTTTTTTCTTTTTCTTTCTTTTTTTTTCTTTTCTTTTTTTTCGAGACCACTATTAGGACACCAATGGGAATGAAGATCCAAGACCTTGTAGAATAGGGGGTAGGTGTCCCTCTTAAAAGTTATCTCCGAAAAATTTCTTGAACGATGTCACAAAGGTAGCGCGAGCCCGCAGTTTAGAGTAGCTTATCTCTGAGTCTGCTCATGATCATGTATGTTGTAGTCAGTTAGCCAGTGATTTGATGTGGACGTATTTTTCTTTTGCTGAGAAGTGAGCCACACTCATGTATGCTGAGAGTGGGCATTAAGAACAAAACCTAATACTTGCACAAATGACCGAGATGAAAAAGTCCTCAAAGGGTGTGATAGGATGAAAAGGTTGGTTAGAAAGTGTTTGGTGAAAGCGATGATGGGAGAGGCATTATTAATGAATGGGATGCAGAGACACTTAAGAATGAATGTGCCTTAAAAAGGAAAGAGAGATGGTAAAATGGAACAAACATCATCTCTTGGGAAAAGATTGGTATATGGGGATAAAGAGACACTTACGGATGATGGTGTCCTGAAAGGGTGAAGAGATGGTCAAATGGGGTAGAAATCATGCATCTCTTGGGAAAAGGATGGAGCTTGGTTGATGTAAAAGTCTTACAGAAGGAAAATGGAAAATGGAGGATTGATGATGATGCTGATGCTGAACTCCAGGGTTTCCTCTCCTTTTGCTTAGCCCGCCCAAGTGGGTTTTCGGACTAGCTTTTATTCTCTCTTTTTTTTATTCTCTCAAAGACCAGCTTATTCAGCAAAGAATGTTCTCTAAAGTGAAAAGGTATTGGTTGGGCCTCGAAAAGGTTCTCCTATGTATCTGTAACGTAGTTTTGTAACCCCGGTTTTTATCGTTCTTCTCAGGGAGCAAGGGGCCTTGGTCATAGAATCTAGGTCAAAGGTTGGGTCAAGATTGCTAGGGTAAGGAATTTAGGTTGAAAGGGGTCACAACGCAAGAAACAAAGCTAAGGTTGGTCAAGGAAAGGAAATGGGCTTCGGAGGCTTTTCGGGATGCAAACGTGGATGAGGAAATGGGTTTTTGCAACAAGCGAATAGTAAGGAGGGAGAATCAAGTGGCAATTCCGTTAGAAAATACTAACCGAGCTTCCTCTCTCGAGGATAGTCCGGATTAACTACCTCAAAGCCCACCACAGACCCGGAGGGTTAATGAAACGCAATTCCCTAGTTAACCTCCTTACACTTTCCTGGGTGAGCATTAACTATCCCATCTCTTACCTTCCAACAAGTGTTGGATGTATTCGGGAACTTTTGGACCTAAATACATACCAATTGAGGGAAGGCTAGGAGTGGGAAATTGATTTCTCAACTAATTATTCACTAAAATTGCTAACCCAAACCTAATCACCTATTCACACACTTAATTACCATCTAACACATAGGGTTTCTGGCAACTAATCATGCTACTAACTAAGCTAACAACATCCAAACCAACCCTAAACATGATTTCTAACATCAACAATCAAAATACCAATCAAGCAACTAAAAGATAAATAAATAAATAAGCAAGCAAGGTAATTAACAAGCAAGTAAAGGAATTAACAAAGAATAAGGTAAGGAGAGAAGTCACCTAAAACAGTAGAAATGAACAAGGAAGACAATGAGGATGATGATCCAAACCAATCTCTCAATTATTTGAATCTTCAATGCTTGAATGCAAACCAAACTCCACGAAACACTAGATTAATCTAAGTTAATCTCTCACTAATCTCTCTCTAAAACTCACTAATCCAGAATGAGAACCTAATAATCTACTTAATAAGCTTAAAATCATCACTTGGAGTATATATACAAAGCAAAACAGTTGGGCAAAACGCTGCCGTTTAAGCCAGAAATATGTGCAAAATTAGGGAGATCGCGACCGCTATCTTTGAGATAGCGGGCGTGTTGCACAGGGGTTTGTTAGACCTCGGTAATATCGTTCTTCCATAGGGAGCTAGGGGCCTTCACAGCAATTACTTAACTCTAGGTAGGGTTTAGGATTAAGAAAGGGGAGATAGATTTTTTTAAGGTAAAAACAGCACAAAAACACTAAGTTCGGTCAAAAGGTGAGACAATGGGTGTCGGGAGACTTTCAGGATGCAAATGGGGATAAGGAAATGGGTTTCGCAGCAAGAGAGTAACGAGAAGGGGAAATCAAATGGTAACTCCGTTGGAAAACTCCCACCGGGCTTCCTTTTTCAAGGATAGTCCGGATTGACTTCCCCAAAGTCCATAGACAGACCCGGGGAGTCGATTAAACGGAATTTCCTAGTTAGTTTCTATTCGTGTTCACGAATTAGAACACTAACTATCCCAATTCCTACCTTCCAACAAGCATTGGATGTATTCGGGATGTTTTCGCACCCAATTACATCCCACTTGAGGGAAGGATAGGGTTGGGAAATTGATTTCCTAACTAATTACTCACTAATATTGCTAACCCAATCCTAATCACCCATTCACACCCTTAATGTCTCGCTAACCCATTAGGGTTCTAGCAACTAAACATCCTAACTATCATGATACTATCATCAACAACATTAATCATGCTTAAACATAGATAAACAAGATAACAACAAACAATCAACAAAATCAATAAAAGCAACAAAAGCAAAACAGAGATTAATAGATGAACTATGAAATAAAAGAGAGAAGGGTTAAGAAATACTCATTGATTGATGACAAAAAGGGAAAAACTCTGAATAATAAATGCTCCAATGCTCCAAATATGATAATAATCTTCAAACTTGAAATAAAAGTTGAGAGAATCCAACACAAGAATCAATAAACTCAGCAAAATATTCACTAACTCTCTAATCCAAAGCTTAAAAATGTGATAAAAGAAGGCTAAAGTATCATAAAAGCTAGGTAAAAGCTGATTAAAGATTGTCTAAATGGTTGATTAAAAGATCTCCCTATGCTAAAATGACTTAAAACAATATATAGTAACTCAGGTTGTTACTCAAAACTCGTCACTTAATCACTACAGACAAAGCGTGTCGCGAGGACCGTGGCACGGTCGAGTGACGTGGGCGCGGTCTGCGTAAGCGAGAAAGTTCTCTCTTCTCTTCACTGTACCGTGGGCACGGTACCCAGGCACCGTGGGCACGGTGTAGGCGATTTAGGGTTGGCAATTCTTCGCTCCTTCGCTGCTGCGTAGCTCACGGTCATGGGGGCCGTGGCGCGGTCTCCTTCGGCCAACTTCTTCCTTGGGCAGGGCAGTATGCTCACCGTGGCTACGGTCAAGTTGACCGTGACCACGGTCCATCTCGGGCTGCAACTCCTCCTTTGGGCGTTTGGCTTCAATCTGATTGTGGCTACGGTCAAGGTGACCGTGGCCACGGTCTATCTCGGCCACTTGGTTACTTCATGGCGTAGCGCCCGCTACGGAATTGG
The DNA here is from genome assembly GCA_029582165.1 of Portulaca oleracea. Taxonomy (NCBI): domain Eukaryota; kingdom Viridiplantae; phylum Streptophyta; class Magnoliopsida; order Caryophyllales; family Portulacaceae; genus Portulaca; species Portulaca oleracea. Next base: position 30,173,890 of record CM055880.1, on the reverse strand, counting down.
TCGCGAGGGCTACCCTTTGACGCCAAGGAGCTTGCACTTGTGTTTCCACGCTTTCGACATACTCGGCCCTTGCGATTCCGCTGCCTTTGACACGACCAGGGCTCGGGGAATCTTAAGGAATCTCGGGATTCCCAAGATTAGTGCAAAAGTAGCCCATTTAGCATCGTATTGAGTAAAACCTTCGGAAACTACAAAAAATAAACAAAACGCATTAAAAGTTATTAAAACGAGCTACAAGACAAGTCAAAAGCCTAAGGATTTAGGCGGTATTTAAACGCAAAAACGGGTCTAAACATCCCCCCCCCTACACTTAAACTTTTGCTCGTCCCGAGCAAACAAAACAAAACAAACTAACTAACACTAACTCCGCTGTCGTGGGAGAGAAACGGGTGCATTTAGCGTATGCACCAAGCCCTTTGAACCCCCCGGCAGCCCGGGTGGACGATATGGACTCTTGAGGGTTTGTAGCGGCTGTACCCACAAAAGCCAAAGAAAAAGGAGAGAGGGAAAGTGAAAACAAAACCGAAGAAAACGCAATGAAAGAAAAAACAAAGGCTTTGATTCACAAGATCTCGCAATCCAAACTAAGAAAACGCGATTAAACCTCCCAAAGTAACTGTTAGGAGCATCTCACAAACACCAAACTCAAATAAAGGTCGATCTTGAAGATTTTTCAACTCCCTACACCTTGTACCGAGCGAAACCCCACATGAAAAGGTTTTAACGGAAACCAAAAGGCTCTAAAAACTCGCGTCCGAATTTGAAAACAACGAAACAACTAAGAGAAGTGTTTCCCTCCGTCGCATTTGGTCACCCTTGGCTTGGTGAGGGTCGTAGGTGATGCAAGGGGAGGCCCCGCACTTTTAAGAAGCAAAAACTTTTTTTTTTCTTTCCTTTTGAGTTGGAATTACCTACGAAAATTGCTTTTCTTTTTCTCTTTTTTTTTCTTCTTTTTGGTTTTTAAAAGTCGGTATTAGCCTTACTTTTGGGAATTGGACGGCCCATATAAGGGGTATACCCTCCCAACACGGTCTTTTCCATTCGCCTCTTCATCGCAAGCGATATGGGAGGAGGGTTAAGGGGTATCCATGTCGTACCACGAATACCGGGCCCGTGTAGGTTGGCTAAGTGTGGGTGGTTAATGTCTACAGCGACACGCTCCACTTATTCAGGTTATTGAATCTTAAAAGAGCTTTTCTTTATTTTCTTTTCTTTTTGCACTTTTTTGCTTTTGCTAAACGAGAACTAAAACAAACTCAGACACAAGCTCTTAAAACCTCCTGGTTCCAGCAAAAAGAGAAGGGAACGGGGGTCTCGCTAGACACTTAATGAAAGGAGTTTATTAAGGGTAAGTCTCGACTAGAAACCCAAATTAGGGTCGAAAATGCTCCAGCCGGTTACTTTTAAAGAAGTTTAAGAACGGCTTCTCAACTCTGAAAACGAGATCCAGGAAACAAAACCAACCAAAGGCAAAACGAAAAGAAAACCGAAAAGGTTTTCACTCCCTTTTTTTTCTCCTTTTTCACACAGAAATTTTCAAATTTTAGCAAAAATAGGAAAACAAGGAACAAAAAGACTAGGTGATCTACCTTTGAAGCAGAATATCTCCCCCTCCCCCCCCCCCACACACACACTTAAAACTCCACAATGTCCTCATTGTGGGAAGGAGTCACATGAAAAGGGTAGAGAACCTACAAAAACACAAACAAAACAACTAGCAAGTAGAAATGGTGGCGACCCGAGCCCACACGGCTCCAATAGCAATATAACCCAACACAGACATTCACAGGGGTTCGCCACCCAAAAGAAAACCAAGCATGCGACGGATCATAATAGGAATTCACATAAAAAGAGTAAGGTGGAAAGATATTACCTCAAAGTCTTCAAAAGTGTTAAATCAGCGATCCAGAGTCGTCGTTCAAGTGAATCAAAACGATGTTAGAGCAAAAGATGACTTACAATCGATAGAACTCGCATGCGAGACCGAAAACAAAAGAAAGGAAAAACAAACTTAAAAGACTATGAAAAACAAAACTAGTTACAATATGTACATTGCCAATAACTTGCCTTATCCCTGAGTCTCACTCATTGAGGCGGGAAATAAGGGTGAAACTCCATACATACCAACCGAAATGACTGATTCATTACATTCATCACAACAATATTCATTTACAAACCATCAGTGATCAAAATACAACCGAAACAAGAGGAAACAAACTTCTCGGTCCACAAAAATAACCATCGAACAACCAAAGGATAACCGGCAATACATGAAAGACCAACAACGCAAGGCAAACCCGAGCATCATAACCAAACAACCCCAAAATCATGCCAAAACATGCCAAATGAAACCAAGAGATCAACACACCAAAACCATCAGACATCGCATCCAAACCCCGAAGAAGCACCCCCCACACTTATACTTCACAAAATAAAGTAAATAAAAGCGATGATGAAGGTCAGGTGGGGGGTTGAGTGCTTACAAACGGTCCTCAAGCGGACCCTCCCGGAGGGTGACGGGGTTGGAGTTGCGATTGGATGCTAGCAAGCATCTCCTGTTGGGTCTCGATCAACCCTTGCAAGTTTTCAATCAACGTCTGTTGGTTTTGGATGAGCTCCCGTTGTTCTTGAAACTCATCATGAAGCTCCTAGAGTTGCTCGCTGATACGTTCAAGAGCGGCGTCCCGCACTTGACTCGGCTCGGCTTCGTCCCCTTGTGCTTGTCCTCCCTCTTCCTCCTCTTCCTCATCCTCTTCTTCATCGGCCTCTTCTTCTTCATCACCTTCCTCCCCGGGCTCCCCAGGACCACCCACCGCAAAACGATCCCCATAAGTTTGGCCACACGACCAATTTCGTTTGTTGGTGATGTCTAGACGTTTCTCGGCATTGTCGTCACCCAAATGAACGACAACGCTATGGGGCTCATTCCCGTGACGGTAGAATATTCGCGTCTTGTTTTTCTCCAAGAATTCCATCTTCCCCAGGCGAACATCGTCGATAGGATCGGGGAAAAACCGTGGAGTCCACTTGTTGAGGTAAGAATCAAACCCTTGTTTCCTTAGAAAATGGGTGATGATGTGACCCATACCAATGGTCATGTTCCGGGTTTCGAGGCTTATTTCTCGGAGACAATGGAGGATGCAGGAGCCGGTGTTGACTCGGCGACCGTTAATGGCATTGTAGAGGACGAAGAGGTCGTCCTTCCGGATGCTTGATCGCCCGGCGTCACGGCCGAAAACGGAGTTTGAGATGATGCGGTGGAAGATACGGATGCTGAGGTTGCAAAAATTCCGGGCCTAGGAGTTGCTCGGGCAATAGTATTGCGCTTTTGGAGTTCAAACCTTGGGATAGCGCCTCCTCCAGCAAGTGAGATCACGCATTGCCTCTTGTTCATTGAAGTTAACAACCTCGCCGTAGAATATTCCGTCCTCGGGTAGGCCTAACGCATTGCAAAGATCCTTGAGCGTACATTCGACCTCCTTCTTGGCCACAATGTATGAGAAAGAGGCTTGGGATGTGCCGTCCTCCTTTACAACCAAGGAGCTAAGGAACTCGAGCACCGGTTGTTCCATAATTGGCTCATTGATGGTGGCGAAGACCTCCCAACCCATGGTTTTGATGAAGAAATCCATGCTCAGTTTACAGAATATATCCTTGGCCGTCTCCTCATGATAGAGGTCCGGAGCACAAACCTTCCGCTTCTTTAGCCGCTCATACCTCGCCTTGTGCATATCGTCCCGGAAGGTAACCTTAACCTTCGGGTCGCATTGAATGATGGAGGTCGGTTGACCCTTGTACCGGGTCTTATCGGGCTCAGCGGAAGTTGATGGGAAGGGAGTTGGTTCCGGCTCGGTCCGGGCACGTTTTGCTCGACCCATTGATAGCAACTAAGAAAACAATCACCACAACAAAGAAATACACAAGAACACCACCCAAAAATTCTCGAGCAACACGAATTCACAATCAACCATAAAATCCAACCCAACAATTCACCAAACTACTCCCAAACTCAGCAATATCGACCAAAAATTCAACCCCAATTCAACCTATTCGTCCAACCAAACCCAGCAAGCAATTTGCACAATATTCAACCCAAATAACAAGGAAATCGAGTGTTTAAGCACCAATAAATCAATGAATACCTGGATTGAAGTGTTGTGGAGGGATGGATGATGATTTTCGAACCCCACTAGTGCAAAAACCAAGAATTTTGCTTGAAGGAGCCCCGAAAATGGCGAAAAATTCACGAGATGCACAGCTAGGGTTAGAATCGCAGGGAAAAATGGAGAAGAAAGAAGTAATTTGTGATGGATTTGTCAAATCTTGGAAGGAATTTGTGGTGTTGGGGTTTTAGGGGGGTTTCGAGTGTGAGAGAATGGAGGGAATTGAAAGAGAAATGAGGAAAAGTGAGAATTGAACCCCGACATATCCGCATTTTCGACTCACCGTGGCCACGGGCGATTTGATCGTGGGCACGGTATGGCTCGGGTTGGGGGAAAAGAGGGAAAAATTGCAGGCTAGTCACTGTGGCTACGGTAACATCCACCGTGGTCACGGTGATCTTCGGGAAGAGATTTTTCCAAAGAACAGCTGCGATGAGACCGTGGCTGCGGTGAAACCCACCGTGGTCACGGTAACCTTCGGCCTGAGAAAACTGGGAATGCTTTGCACATCCTGACCGTGGGCACGGTCCCTTTCGGCCCAGCTACTGTACCTACAAGGCTCAAAACTTGGAAAAACACGTTAAGTCCTAAAATCTACCCTCTTATTATGCACTGCTTTGTTTTCCTCACTCAATTTATCATCAAAGGGGACTTTCCCATCACTCAAAAATCACATTCAAATCCCAACCCTCATAGAACCTCTCTTTATTTTCACTCTCGCTCTCGATTTTTTCCGTTTCTTTTCAATCTTTTCTAATTTTCTTCAGTTTTTCTAATTTTTTTTTTCTATTTTCTCTTTCGTTTTCTCAAATTTTTCAAAACCACTAATGAAAAAAAGAAAATGCTAAAAATAAGGGAAATAAAATGGATGAAAATGAAAGAAAACACTAAAAGAAGGGAAAGTAAGTCATTCCTCTCCCGAGTGCTTGTTTTTTATAGGTCCTAGCTTTACCTTTCCCGATGCTTTTTATTTTAATCCTCAAAATTCGCGAGATACACCACAACTGTCCCGGCATATTCCTCGCTCATGATGTACGGTTTAAGCTTCGATGAGTTTGCTTTGAAACACTGCCCTTGCGCATTCTTCAACTCTACAACTCCAACGCGGAGAATTTTCACAATTTCAAATGGACCGGACCATCGTGATCTCAATTTCCCGGATAATAACTTTAACCTCGAGTTGAAGATGAGAACCCTATCGCCTACCACAAACTCACGCCGGTTCAACCTCTTGTCGTGCCATGCTTTGGTTCTTTCTTTGTAATCTTGTTGTTCTCATATGCATGATGCCTCAACTCCTCAAGTTCTTCCAGTTGAAATAACTGACTACTTCCATCCGCCTTAAGATCGAAGTTCGACTTCTTGATTGCCCACACGGTTTTATGCTCAAGCTCCACGGGAAAGTGACATGCCTTCCCGTAGACAAGACGGTAGGGAGTAGTACCGATCGAAGTCTTGTAGGCGGTGCGGTATGCCCACAACACTTCATCCAACTTTTCTGCCCAATCTTTCCTCGAAGAGTGGACCGTCTTCTCTAGGATCTCCTTGATGCCTCGGTTTGAGATTTCCACTTGACCTTGTGTTAGTGGATGATAAGGTAGTCCCTTCTTATGATTTATGTCGTACTTTGCCAAAAGAGACTCGAACCTCTTCTCTATGAAATGGGAACCGTTATCACTAATGATGACCCTTGGAATGCCGAATCTTGGAAATAGGGTCTTTTTCAAGAATCTCGAAACGGACTTCCCATCGCACCTCACGCATGGTATGGCTTCGACACCCTTTGAGACATAATCCACCGCCACTAGGATGTATTGGAAGCCTCTTGATGACGGGAAAGGTCCCATGAAGTCTAATCCCCACACGTCGAAGACTTCAACTTCAAGAATATAATTCAACGGTGCTTCATTTTTTCGGGAGATGTTTCCGGATCGTTGACATCTATCACATTGCTTGACATGCAAATGGGCGTCATGAAAAAGAGTTGGCCACCAATACCCGGCTTGTAGAACCCTCGCCGCCGTCTTTTGGGAGCCACCGTGACCTCCCACCGGAAACTCGTGACAATGAGTCAAAATAGATTGCACTTCACTCTCGGGAATACATTGCCGGTACATCCCGTCATTGCAAAGCCGAAAAAGGAAAGGATCATCCCAATAATAATGCTTCATGTCGTGGACAAATTTCTTCTTTTGGTGATGGTTCAACTGTTGGGGAATCACTTCGCTTGCCAAATAATTCACAATATCCGCATACCAAGGATGAGAGCTAATCGCCAAAAGTCGTTCGTCCGGGAAAGCATCAACAATCGGTTGGGTGTCCTCCAAGTCGACAAGAATCCTCGAGAGGTGATCGGCAATGACATTCTTCGTGCCCGCCTTGTCACGGATTTCCAAATCGAATTCTTGCATGAGCAAGACCCACCGTATTAGCCTCGGCTTTGTCTCCTTCCTTCCCATCAAGTATTTGATAGCGGCATGATCCGTGTAGACTACTACCTTCGAGAGCATAAGGTACTGCCGAAACTTGTTGAGCGCAAAAACGATCGCCAAAAGTTCTTTTTCCGTGGTGGTGTAGTTTCTTTGGGCACTATCAAGCGCATGGCTTGCGTAATAGATAACCCTCGGCTTCTTGTCCACTGTTTGGGTCAAACACGCCCCCACGGCGAAGTCACTGGTGTCGGCCATAATCTCAAATGGTAGTGTCCAGTCCGGAGGTTGAACCACCGGGGCGGAAATCAAAGCCTGCTTCAATCTGTAAAACGACTCAAGACACTCATCAGTAAAAATGAAAGGAGCATCTTTGCATAAGAGGTCGGTTAGAGGTCGAGCGATTTTCGAAAAGTCCTTGACGAACCGGCAATAGAAGCTGACATGTCCAAGGAAGCTACGTACCCCCTTAACAGAAACCGGAGGTGGTAGGCGCTCTATGACCTCAACCTTCGCCTTATCCACCTCGATGCCCTTTGAAGAGATTAAGTGACCCAAAACAATACCTTGTTCCACCATAAAGTGGCATTTCTCCCAGTTGAGTACTAGATCCACTTCTTCACAACGAGTTAATACTTTTTCCAGGTTTAGCAAACAGTCATCAAAAGAATTACCGTACACAGAAAAGTCATCCATAAAAACCTCCATGCATTTCTCAATGAAAATTGCTAAAAATAGCCATCATACAATGTTGAAAAGTCCCAGGGGCATTACATGAACCAAATGGCATGCGACGGTAAGCAAATGTCCCGTATGGGAAAGTGAAGGTGGTTTTTCTTGGTGTGAGAGGTGGATTGGGATTTGAAAGAACCCGGAATACCCATCTAAGAAGCAAAAATGTGAATGACCCGCCAACCGTTCTAGCATCTGGTCAATAAAAGGAAGGGGAAAATGGTCCTTCTTCGTTACTTTGTTAAGCTGACGGTAATCAATGCACATTCTCTAACCAGTCACAGTTCGAGTACTTACTAATTCTTTCTTATCATTTTCAATTACGGTCATCCCACCCTTTTTTGGCACACACTGAACCGGGCTTACCCATTCGCTATTTGCGATGGGGAAGATGATCCCAGCAGCGAGCAACTTCACTACCTCCTTTTTAACCACTTCTTGCAAGTTAGGGTTTAATCTACGCTGTGGTTGCCTAGTAGGCTTAGCATCTTCTAGCAAATCAATCGAATGCATGCAAATGGACGGGGACAAACCTTTCAAATCTTCTATCCTATAACCTAATGCACCTCTATGCTTCCTAAGCATATCAAGCAACTTAGACAATTCAAAATCATTCAAGTTTGCATTCACAATCACAGGATAAGATTTTTCATCATCCAAGTAAGCATATTGGAGGGAAGGGGGCAAAGGTTTAAGATCTAAAGGAATAGAAGATTGAGCTTGGGAGGAAGACATACCTTTAAGGATTGCATCTTGAATCTCCATGCACTCCATAATAGGTTTATCAATAATAATTTCCTTGTGCATAGGTGAAGAGTCAAGAAGGTTGGTGAAGAAAGTGATGTCGGTGCCATCGGTCTCAAATTGAAAGGATTCCAATAAGCATTCACCCAAGGTATCATCACATGTAGACTCAAGTAGATGGGACTCCTCAATATACTCATCAACGAGAAATTCCATCATGTCAATCGCGTAGCATGAGTCCCCATATGAAGGACCTTTCAAAGACCCCTCAAGTTGAAAAATAATACTTTCATTCCTGACATTCAATGACATACTTACATTCTTCACATCTATAATTGCTCCCGCCATAGCAAGGAACGGCCTTCCCAAAATAATAGGGATGTTGTTATCCTCCTCCATCTCCAAGATAACAAAATCACAAGGGATCAAGAATCGCCCTACTTGCACCGGGATATCTTCCAATATCCCCAAGGGTCTTCGTACGGAACAGTCGGCCAATTGAAGGTTAATAGTAGTAGGAGCTAGATCATCAAGGTTCAACTTCTTGCAAATTGAGTGAGGCATGACACTCACACTTGCTCCTAGATCACATAAGGCACGACCAATTCTCATATCACCGATGGTGTATGGAATAGAAAAACTCCCAGGGTCGGCTAGTTTCTCCGGTGATTTGTTATCGATGATGGCACTACAATCCGCCGTCAAATGAATGGTAGCTTTCTCTTGGATTCTCCTCTTGCTCGTAAGAAGCTCCTTCAAATGTTTCTTGAAGGATGGGACTTCAGAAATGGCATCAAGAAACGGGATGTTAGCTTGAAGCTTCTTAAGAATTTCAATGAACTTCGAAAATTTTGCATCGGACTTTGGTTTCTCCATGGCTTGGATTGGTTCTTCTTCCGCCATTCTCCCTTTCCCTTTTCTCAATCTCTCCGTCTCTTCTCTCTCTTTGCTTGATTCTCCCAGTTCTTCCTTTTGTATTTCACCAACTCCCTCGTCCAAGACTAACTCACTCTCCCTTTCTTCAATCAAATCCTCCTCTTCTTCAACATCCACCACATCGCCCTCCTTATCACCCAAGACATCTTCCACTACCATCCTAGGGCCATCGATCTCCTTACCGCTCCTCAATGTGATAGCATTGATGTGCCCCTTAGGATTTTGTTAGGGTTGGCTAGGTAGACCCTTGGAAGAAGATGAAGGTTGAGATTGGAAGTTGGAGACTTGTTGAGAAAGTTGAGCCAATTAGGTCTCAAGCATCCTTTGGCTAGCATTAAGAACCTCATTCTGTTTCAATTGGGCGGCATTGAACATCTCCTGATTCTTGAGACATTTTTGCATGAAGTCCATCTCTTCGCTCATTTGTGGAGGGGGTTGTTGTTGGTAGGATTGAGGAATTTGATGGTAGGCTTGATTTTGCTATGGGGGAGCTTGTTGATGGGGGCGGTTTTGATTTTGACGTTGATGGTTTTGGGCTTGGTTAGGGTAGGAAAATCCCGGAGGAACATATGATGGGTTTCCTTGAGGGCGAACGGGATCATTGATGCGGTAAGAGAGGTTTTGCCGATATAGAGCATTCGCTTGCTCATTGGATACTAACTCTGTTTGGCACTTGAAATTTGTATGTCCTCCCCCACATACCTCACAACGCAACACCGAGGTGGACGAAGGTGAAGGAATGGAAGATTGAACCTCCATAATCGGCTTGAGTTGTTGGGTTGTCTTCATCTCGGTCGTGTCCTGAGAAAGTTGTTGCATTGTCTTTTGCATGTCCTTGATAAGGTACCCCAAATTCTCGCTATCAGCACAACTTGTCACCTCCCTTGAATTTCTTCCCCAGTTGCAAGCATTCTCTGCCATTTGAGCTAAAAGAGCATCGGCTTGGTCGGGGGTCTTACTTAGAAATAGGTCGCCCGAGGCGTTATCGATCGATTGCTTTGTATTCATCGAGAGACCCTCGTAGAAAGTATGTAGAATAAGAGCGGTCGGGAGATTATGGTGTGGACATGCTCGTTGGAGTCCTTTGTATCTCTCCCAAGCTTCGAACAAAGACTCGCCCGGTTGTTGTCGAAAGTTCATGATCTCCGTTCGTTCGTAGGCGAGCGGTCTCCATCGGCGGGAAAAACCTCCTCAAAAATGCTTGACACAGGAAATCCCAAGTACGGAAAGTGTTCGGGTTGCAATTATCAAGCCACCCTCGAGCTTTCCCCGCGAGAGAAAATGGGAAGAACTTAAGATGGATGTATTCTTCCGAAACTCCTTGCATTCTGATCATGCCGCATTTCTCCAAGAAGTTAGAAATATGGTTGATGGGGTTCTATGAGTCAAACCCATGAAACTTAGATTGCTCAACGAGGTGAAGGAAATTCGGCTTGACCTCGAAGACAGTCCCGTCGGGGAGATCGGGAAAAACAATAGGAGAGCCTCCCGTACCGTCGAAGGTGATGCGAATGACAGGAGGGTACGAGGTTCTACCATAGCCTCTTGCTGTTATCGCTCGAGAAGACGCCAACGGGCGTTTGCGGCGTTGTTGCGCCGTGCAGTCCTTTCGATTTCAGGGTCAAAAGGTACAAGAGGTATTAAGTCTCTCCTGCGCATGCACTAAACAAACAAACATCGTAAGTAGCCCTAGGGACTCTAGACTCGACTCAACAAGGTAAAAACATCCTAAACAAACACACGTAGAGTAGGGTAAAACTAGAAGGGGCGCTTGCTCCCCGGCAACGGCGCCATTTTGTTGCACAGGGGTTTGTTAGACCTCGATAATATCGTTCTTCCACAGGGAGCTAGGGGCCTTCACAGCAATTACTTAACTCTAGGTAGGGTTTAGGATTAAGAAAGGGGAGATAGATTTTTTTAAGGTAAAAACAGCACAAAAACACTAAGTTCGGTCAAAAGGTGAGACAATGGGTGTCGGGAGACTTTCAGGATGCAAATGGGGATAAGGAAATGGGTTTCGCAGCAAGAGAGTAACGAGAAGGGGAAATCAAATGGTAACTCCGTTGGAAAATACCCACCGGGCTTCCTTTTTCAAGGATAGTCCGGATTGACTTCCCCAAAGTCCATAGACAGACCCGGGGAGTCGACTAAACGGAATTTCCTAGTTAGTTTCTATTCGCGTTCACGAATTAGAACACTAACTATCCCAATTCCTACCTTCCAACAAGCATTGGATGTATTCGGGATGTTTTCGCACCCAATTACATCCCTCTTGAGGGAAGGATAGGGTTGGGAAATTAATTTCCTAACTAGTTACTCACTAATATTGCTAACCCAATCCTAATCACCCATTCACACCCTTAATGTCTCCCTAACCCATTAGGGTTCTAGCCACTAAACATCCTAACTATCATGATACTATCATCAACAACATTAATCATGCTTAAACAAAGATAAACAAGATAACAACAAACAATCAACAAAATCAATAAAAGCAACAAAAGCAAAACAGAGATTAATAGATGAACTATGAAATAAAAGAGAGAAGGGTTAAGAAATACTCATTGATTGATGACAAAAAGGCAAAAACTCTGAATAATAAATGCTCCAATGCTCCAAATATGATAATAATCTTCAAACTTGAAATAAAACTTGAGAGAATCCAACACAAGAATCAATAAACTCAGCAAAATCTTCACTAACTCTCTAATCCAAAGCTTAAAAATGTGATAAAAGAAGGCTAAAGTATTATAAAAGCTAGGTAAAAGCTGATTAAGATTGTCTAAAAGGTTGATTAAAGGATCTCCCTATGCTAAAATGACTTAAAACAATATATAGTAACTCAGGTTGTTACTCAAAACTCGTCACTTAATCACTACGGACAAACTGTGTCCGCAGGGGACCGTGGGCACGGTCAAGGTGACCCTGGCCACGGTCCTGCGTAAGGCAGGAAAGTTCTCTCTTCTCTTCGCTGTACCGTGGGCACGGTACCCAGGCACCGTGGGCACAGTGTAGGCGATTTAGGGTTGGCAATTCTTCGCTCCTTCGCACTGCCGTGGCTACGGTCATGGGGGACCGTGGCCACGGTCTCCTTCGGCCAACTTCTTCCTTGGGCAGGGCAGTATGCTCACCGTGGCTACGATCAAGTTGACCGTGACCACGGTCCATCTCGGGCTGCAACTCCTCCTTTGGACATTTGGCTTCAATCTGACCGTGGCTACGGTCAAGGTGACCATGGCCACGGTCTATCTCGGCCACTTGGTTACTTCAGGGCGTAACGCCCGCTACGGAATTGGTCGCGGGGGCTACCCTTTGACGGCAGGGAGCTTGCACTTGCGTTTACGCGCTTTCGACATACTCGGCCCTTTCAATTCCGTTGCCTTTGACACGACCAGGGCTCGGGGAATCTTAGGGAATCTCGGGATTCCCAAGATTGGTGCAAAAATAGCCCATTTAGCATCATATTGAGTAAAACCTTCGGCAACTACAAAAAATAAACAAAACGCATTGAAAGTTATTAAAACGAGCTACGAGACAAGTCAAAAGCCTATGGATTTAAGCGGTATTTAGACGCAAAAACGAGTCTAAACAGGGCGCGATCTGTGAGAAAAGCAGCAGGCGATTCAGGGCTTCGCTGGACCGCAGGCGCTGTATGAGAGATGATGGTCGATGTCACCTTCTGTCCAGCCAAGGTGATATGTGCCTGGGAGCAGCGTAGCGGGTGGCACGCCAGATGTAGCGGGCGCGATCCTGGTTCTCCCCTTTGCTTACTTCCTTCCTAGGGTCGTAACGCCCGCTACAAGGGTTGTAGCGAGTGTTACCTCACTGATTAGCACCAAAACTGGGGAAAAGTGATCCCGGGTCGGCTTTGCTTCGGGTCCTGGCTCAGCTTGGCTCGGGAATAGCTCGGGATTCCCTTAAAAGCCTCTAAAATAGCCCATTTGCCTCGTTTTTATGTAAAACGCCAAAACCTACAAAATAACCTAAAACACAATAAAAGGAACGAAAATGACTCGGAATCGAACTAAAATACCAAGATAAAAGGAGATATTTAAGCCCAAAAATGGGACTAAACACTCCCCCCACACTTGAACTTTTGCTCGTCCCGAGCAAAACAAAACAAAAACAAAACAAAAACTAAACACCAACTCCTCTGTCGTGGGAGGAAACGAGTGCATTTAGCGTATGCACCAAGCCCTTTAAACCCCCTGGCATCCCAGGTGGACGAGGTGGTCTCGTGAGGGTTTGTGGCGGCTCTACCCACAAAAGCCAAAGAAAAAGGAGACAAGGAAAGTGAAAAACAAAACCAAGAAAAGAAAAAGAAAAGAGGAAACAACTTGCTTCAAGGAATCATGCTATCGCAATCAAGAAAACGATACTAATCATCCAAAAGGAACTGTTGTAAGCAACACGAAAACACCCAACTCAAGCAATTGCCAATCTTAGAGGTTTTCGACTCTCGTCATCTCATGCAAAGTTAAATCCCATGTGCATAAGTGCTTAGTGGGTTCTAGATGATTCTGATCGATCCCCAAGAAAAACTCACACCCAAGCTCAAATCAAAGCGAAAGGGAATTATTTCAGCGATGTCTTTTCCTTGTTTATGTCGCCCTTGGCTTGGTGAGGGCCGCAGGAAACGCAAGGTGAGACTTTTATGAAAGATTCATTGATTACAGTTGGCTTGAAAAAGATCAACGAGATTGGTGTTAGTTTTTTCGGGAGTTGAACGGCCCATAACGGGGTTTACCCTCCCAACACGGTCTTTTCCAAATGCCTGATCGTTACGAAAACGAAGTGCCTAAGGGGTAATAGCGTCGCACCGCTAATATCGATCCTGTGTAGGTAGACTAACTTAACTACATGTCAGATTTAATTAGGTTAATTAGCTTCCACTTTTTCAACAAGCTCGGATGTGGCCAACTAGAGTCTCACGGTTTCAACCAGAACGTGAAATAAAATAGGGATTTCGCTAGACACTCAATGAAGGAAATCTAGATAGATGAGTCATGACAACACCCAAGCTAGGGTCGAAAAATGCTCAAACCGGTTTCTTTAAAGAAGATTAAGAAAGTCTTCCCAACATTGACAACACTATCCAAGAAACGAAGCAAAAACAAAAGCAAAACGAAAACTTTTAAGGTTTTTCACTCCCTTTTTTCTCCTTTTTCACACAAACATTTTCAAATTTTAGCAAAAACAAAAATCTAGGTGATCTACCCTTGAAATAGAATATCTTCCTCCCCCCCCCCCCCCACACACACACAAACACACTTTAAAACTTTACAATGTCCTCATTGTGTGAAGGTGTCACAAGAAAAAGGGTAGAGAACCTACAAAAAGCAAACAAACAAAAACAACTAAAAAGCAAAAGCGGTGGCGACCCGAGCCCACACGACTCCAACAGCAAAATAATCCCAACACAGACACTCAAAGGGGTTCGCCACACCCAAAAGAAAATCAAGCATGCAACAAGGATCAAGATATTTAGGTGATAATGATGTTATTAGTTGATGGAGTTTTGGGAGAATTTAGATGATAATGATGGTGATAGTTGATGAAAATGAATGGAATGGAGGGGGGTATTTATAGGTGAATGAGGTGAGGTTTTAGGAGGGAAATGGAGGGACACATCCCAAGGATTATGTCATGTAATCACGAAGTCAAGGGTAGGAGTCAAACACATGGGGCTAATATCATGGGGGTGACCAAGATTTTTGGCGCCGAATTCAAATAGAAAACCTACGTAGGTTTTATTATATCCAGGCACACGGATTGCTGACATGGACGGCAAAACGACGCGCTTCAGGCGGTTTAAAACCCGCGCGGGTTTTGAAGTAGATGGGCCGGGGCGTGCTTGGGCTGGTTCTGTTTCTGGGCCGCCTACCTTGATTAAAACCCGTGCGGGTTTTAACCCAGGTTCTAGGCCACCTTATGCTTGCTCCGCTTGTTTACATTGGCCCAAGTGTTAATTTTTCCGAAATGCAAGTGGGTTCAGATTTTTACCTGAGCTTTGGAAACCCTTAGGCCGCACTCTGTGGTGCGTTAGTTTTGGGTTGCATGATTTACTTTGAATGGATCGGAGCGAACTTGGGTTGCGAAATTGGGCCCTGATAAAAAATAAAACCCCCGCGGGTTTTTTAATCTTTCTTAGGCTGATGAGGGGCATTGGGCCGCGAAACTAGGCCATGGACTCCATAAAAACCCCGTGGGTTTTCTTCTTTTTTCTCTCTTTTTTTTTCTTTTTTTTCTTTCCTCGTGGGTGGAATCTTAGTGGGCCCGGTTGTTGTGTGGATGAGGATGCGCCACGTCACCATGTCTCTCCCCTTTGGGTGGCAAGATGATGACCTATTAGATTTTCTACCAATGAAATGCGTTTTGCATCTCGAGGCGGGTCCAAGAAACGGACGGCTCATATTTACTCAACATTTCGATAAATGCAATGCCTCACATTCATTTCATTCATTCACATCCTCAACTCCTTCGCATCTCTCTAGCTTCTTCTTCTCTCTAGAAAATTTGCCTCTTTGAAGAAAGTTTGGTTTTTTTTTTTAGAAAATGCAACCTCGAAACCATAGGAATCCTCCTCTTCCTCATGCGGCGGCATGGCCCCACGAGATGTCTTCACGACGCAACTTCATCCCCGGTGCAGATGCTGACCCTTCGGACCTCACCATCCAATCTTGGAACCATGCTTGGTTCTAGCGTTCTCATGGCAAGGTAACTCCTGAATTTTTTTTCTTAGATTAGTAAAATGAGCAAGCACGAATTTATTTTTCATGTCTTGTCAATTTTTACTATTTTAAGCATGCTTTAAATTGATGCATATAGTCCTTTCATTCATACATCCCGACTGAAAACCCGACTTGCGAAATGAGTATGACCAATATGAATCTAGCCCATAGATCAGATAAAACCCTTGCGGGTTTTCAATTTTATTCGGCCCAATTGACCAAAGGAGGAGGCCCGCTCAGAAAATAAAACCCCCGCGGGTTTTATTTCTCTGTGGGCTTCCATAATTACTATTGGGCCAAATGCGTGGCCCACTTGCTCAGTAAAACCCCCGCGGGTTTTAACTCTGTTAGGTCGGGGTATTCGGGCCGCTTACCCAAACTAAGTCATGGATGTTATCTCGTGGGCCGTGGCTGTGAGCCCAGTGTTTGTACTAGGTCCAGCTAGAGCCCAAAAGGTTGTGTTTAGGCCTAATGTGCTAAACTTGTTTGCCTTTAGAAGGATAAATTAAAGACTCCCGGTGCCTTAAAAGACCCTCTTAAAGTAGCTGAGTCGATTGCTGGAAATCTTGTGAGTGACACATTGATCGCGACGGGTCCTATGCCATTTTGGAAATGCTTGGTGGCCTGGAGGGGTCGACCTTCCGTATCATCGGTGGAGCTATTGCTGAAAGGTTTTGGGATACTACAAATTCCTTTCACTTGTCTGTGGGTGAGATGACTGTTACGCCCACAGATTTCATTGTGATCATCGGCCTTCCTTGGGGTGGGCAAGAAATAGTCTTTGATGCGGGGATTCCGCCTATGGTCCTGGATAGGTTAGGTCCGGTGTTAGCACGCTTAGGCCAGGGGCAAGGCCTTTCGAACCTTTCTTATGCACATTTCGAAGCGGCCATTCGTGATGCAAGCTTCCAAAATTTGCCTGGGAAGCAACGTCGCTTTATTTTTCAGGTGTACATCATTTCTACAACCTCTTTCGCCATGGGGATAACATCACCCTGACATGGTTTCGAAATCTTCTGGATTTTAATAATGTCCGGAACCTGAATTGGGGCAAGGCGGCTTATGCAAACTTCATTTTCTGGCTTCGCCAAGGCGTCAGACTTTTACAGGATGATGAGCCAGTTTATCTTCGTGCAGCTCAGACTCGTTACCAGTATCGTCCTGCCCTGTGGAAGGTGCTCGAGGTACTAACCCGAGACTCTTCTTTTTGTAATACTGATTGTCTTTTCCTCTCTCTTTGACCTTACGTTTATGCAGTCATGCGCAGATGAGTACATTCTGCCTCTTGGTATTCAATCAAGGAAGGATAAGACAATTCTGGCTGCTGAACGCTGGACTGCTGAGGGCATTCGTGGGAAGAAATTCTAACCAGGTAGCCTTGACCTCATTCGTCGTCTACTGGATGACCTTGCACCGGTATTCCTTTATGTTTGACATCTTTCTTTCATTTTCCTCCATTCTTGAATAACTCTCTTCCTTTCACAGAATCAAGTGAATTGGCGTCCTTGGGTTGAATTCAACATAGAAGGACTGTCTGCCCCTTTACACTTGGTGGAACATGACACTCGCCTCCGCCTTCTGATGGAGGGACCTTCAGGCTTCGTGTGGTACTTCGGAGAAAGAGCTTCGAGGCAGATCCTGGGAGGATATCCTGGCCTTATTCCCTTGGATCCTCCGGAGCATATGTTCGAGTCGTGGCGCATTGACCCAGGTGTTCTGAGAGATCTGATTCGGGGTCAAGATTTTGACAACTTCGTCCATGACATTCCGCATGAGCAATTCGATGAAGAGTTCCAACGTTATCTTAGTCGTTTGGCTCCCCGAGTGGTATGTATCTTCCTCCTTTATCCTCATTATGTTTTGGCTGATTTCTGACCATAGAATCTACAGCTGGGGCCTTATGCCAAGGCTGATGAGGTGGCGATTCCACCAGAGAGGAAAAAGATCGGCGGCTTTTTGGACGTGGAGAACAACAGCGAGTGTTCCACACTTCAAGCATTCGAACGGAAACTGGTAATCTTCTTTTATATCGCTTCTTTTATTAATCCCCGCTTCACTTGTGGATAACCCTGATTTTATCTTCTTTCAGCCAAAGTGGGCCTTCCTTTGACAAATGACTAAGGAATGGAGCACCATGAAGAAACATATCGATTGAATGTTCACAAGCTCGAGGAGATACCAAGGCAATGTTGCTGGAAAGGCCGATATGGAGGCTGATGTGGGTCTGTTCCTAGGGAACCACCCCGACGTTCCACTGTAGGTGCTCCTCGCACAGAGCCCCCACGCCGCTCTTCAGTAGGGGAGTATTCTTCTCGAGGCCAATCTCGGGAAGAAATTGGAGGATCTTCTCGTCCTCCCTTAACAGCTGTACCAGAGGGTTGTGGCAAAGGCGTTCTGGTCGAGGGTCAGCACTCATCCGGGTCTCATCGTAGCAGATCTGGCAGTAGAGGTCGTCGTCCTCCGAGTATGGAAGAGGATATGGCTCAGATGTCTTTGAAGGAGCCACTTGGTCAAGGAGGGTCGTATCACAGTGCTGGGTATGGTGGTGATACTCAGCCTAATTCATATTGGGTGGAGGATGCTTCAGAGTCAAGCTCCACCTACCGACCCTCTCATTCTCGTCGTACTCTAACTTCAGTGCACTCTGCTCGCCGTGGTCGGGAAATAGTGGTGAAGGATCGCGACTCAGGTGCATCCGTAGGGTATCATGGCAGTCAGGCCCTAGCGGATGACGCTTCTTCACGTCCTGCACCCTATACTGCTTCTTCCTTTAATTCTGGTTCCGCAGGGTGGCCTGTCCCTGCTCCTAGGATGGGTCTGTCGTGGCCCATGGGTTCACAAGAGTGGTATGCGCCTCAACACTCTTTATTAAAAGGATTTGCGTCTTCCGGTTGGCCAGCCCCCAGCTATGAGGCTGGGCCTGTATGGCCTACTCCATCTGTTGAGTGGACTGCTCCAGAGCATTCATGGTTAGCCGCTTCACTGGAGCATTCCATGTCTTCACCGTCGAGTATACATCCTTCAGGATTTCCCCTACCTGAACCATCGCCTTCTATGCAGACTGCTCCCGGTCCAGATTGCAAATTACTACTCGTGGGACATTTATTTTGGCACGGCTGGCACTTCCAATGTTGGGACTTCACATGCTGGTAACGATCCAGTTGAGGATAGCGGCGATTCAGGCTCCCAGTGGTGACCACACTCATGCCAAGCAAGACTCCATACACTTTAAGACTATTTTGTACTTTTATTTTTTATTTTAATGCAAGACTCTTTACGTATTTTATTTTTCTTTATGCAAGACTTGATGAATGCACAACTTTCATGTTATATTAATGCATTTTCGAATCATTTTCTACATGATGGGATTAATCCCAAATTAATCTCACTTCCCCAAAAAGAAAAGAAAATAAAAGAAAACATAAAACTTAAGTGTCGGAGTAAACTCGAGTAAAAATTTCAGAATTGAGCGTCATTGGGCTAACAACAAAACCCAAAACATAACAGATACACAAACGGGCCACTTTTAATCCGCAAAAGGTGAGGCCCAAACAGGAAGCAAAAGATAAATGGGCCTGAATGTTGAAGGCGGGCCCAAATCGTCTTAAAACCCACGCGGGTTTTCTCTTCAGATGGCAGTGGGCCTGGGCCTGGCCAGGCGCGCAAGTGGGTCTGGGAGAATCAAAACCCCCGCGGGTTTTGATTTTTTTTTTCTAGCCGTTGATGATTGGGCTGAAATCAAGGGATTTGAGAGACAACGACCTCATGACCGTTTCTTTGTGATTATGCTCCATTTTAATCTCAGATGAAGGTGTATAAATACCTCCCTTTATGTATGTCATCTTCATTCATGATCTCTACTTGAAGGTCTTCATCAAATATTCTCCAAAAATACAAAAATCCTCCAAATTCTCATGGCTTTTGAAAAGAAACTTGCTACTTGGATGAGCACCTTATCCAAGGAAGAGAAGAAAGAGCTCGGGAGATACAAGCTGACAAGCTTGTTGAGCCTTCGACAAGTGACGGTCAACCATAACTTTCTCCGAGCGGCGGAGAATTTTTACAACCCGAAGATGCACGTTTTTCGATTCAGTTTGAAGGAGTTATGTCCGCTTCCTGATGAGTGGTCCTCTATTCTCGAGACAAATCACTTTGTGCGGCCGACATCACCTCCAACATCGACTGACGTCACCTAGCAGTACAAAGAGCTGATGTGCCTTCCGTCTCGGGTCATCGGAAGTGCAATACTTGGTGAAAAGGTACACTTCCAAACTATAGTTGAATATTTCAAATTTCCTGATACTTTGGAATATGGTCCCGTGATACGAGTGCGAGCACTCGTATTATGTCTCCTTGGAGAGTTTTGTTTCTATCATGGTTGCCAAAGAACTGGGCCGGCAAATCTCATCCAAATTGTGGAAGACATGGCCCGGGGCTCCAATCTGGTGCCATTAATGCTAGCGGAGACTATGATGGGCTTCGACGATCCGAATCCAAAACATGAATTTCGAGGAAGCCCCCTGCTGCTTCAGGTATTTCTTCCCTCTTCCCTTTTTTTCTTCTCTACTGTTGCGGGTTTTACATTTTTTTTCGTTAGTTTGGGATAATTGGCATGCAATTTTATTCGTTAGTTTGGGATAACTGGCATGCAATTTTAACCCTAGCTAACTTTATGGACAGATATGGCTGATGGAGCATTTGGGTCTCATCGAGGAGCCTCGAAACTCCTCGGCATTGGCAAACGTTTGTCAACGGAAGAGGAAGTATACTGATATTTGCTCGATAACGAAATGGATTGCATTACTAAAGGAACCTCGCGATATTACATGGTGGATCGAATGGTGGCACGTTTCCGAGTACGTGACCCATGGTGCACGCAACGCCTATGTGTGCATTGCGGACTTGACGCATATGACCTTTTATTTCCTGGAGCGGGTGCGGCGACAAATGGGCCGTAAACAGAACATCCCTGAGCAAGTTGTGTGAAGCCCCCGAGTAGCTGAAGCTTCGTGGCTCTGTGATAGAGTCATGGTTAAAATATTGGGAAAGAAGACCAACTCTTAGGGCTCCATCGATGGCACACGTATCCCAATATGCTGACACCGGCTATCATGGATGGCTAATTGCGGCTATTGAATCTCGCCGTGCTGGAGAGGCGAGAAGTAGACAGACATCCGTGAAGGAAAGATTGGGTCCTCGTTCATCAGTAAGGGACCGTCTCGGTGCGAGAGTTACGGTGAAAGACCGTCTTGGTCTAAGAGTGGAGACACGAAAACCAAGCAGGCAGGTCTATAAGCCCAAAGACAAAGACGCATGTATAAGATTGATAGCATTGTTGTGGCGTGCGGTTTCCAAATTTTTGTTGGCCATGATATTCATGGGTATGGGTGAATTGGTTAATTAACAGGTTTCATGCAATTATTGATAGTTGGTGTGTAAGTTAGTTAATTAACTTCTATGAACTACTTGCTTGATGTCCATGATTTTTATTGGCCATGAGTATATTCAGATTGATATGTATTTATAAGATGCATGATAAGGATCTTTATGTTGATTATATTTTATTCATAAATTTTATGGATGTTTAGTTATTAAGTTTGTATGATTTATACATGTTATATCCATGATATAGTTTATGATGTTGCATAATTTTAATAATACATTTGTTAAGTTATATAGAATATTATTTTATGATCATGTGATAAGTTGACAATATGTGTTATATTGTTTCATTTGAGTACAAGATGATCATGTTATAAGTATATAGTCAATATGTATTAATTAAGTGTTATATGTATTATCCAAATATACATGTTCATGTATAAGATTTGCTAGAAGAAAAGAAATGTATGTTTTATGTACATTTGAAAAGATTGTAAGTCCATGACTATGTTATTATAGATGGATTTAATTAAGTTTAAGTTGACAAAGTGTATGAATATGAACCCATGATTATTTATTTTGATATAGTCATGAAGAGAATATTCTTATAAGTGAATGTGAAGGTTTATTCATATTGTAGGTTAGTAGTATTCTCTACAAGATGATCTTGTAGATCATGAATGAGTATTTATTGTCAATTAAAGTAAAACGTAATTAATTTTTAGTTACATATTTTGTAGCAAATGTCTAATATGCAAAAGTTTAATTACATATATGAGATGGAGTTTTAAATTCAGTAAGAGTACAAGTAAGGAATTATTCTCCATGACAACTTAATAAAGTTTATATTAAGTTTAAGTTGTAATGGTTTAACTACATGACAAGTTTAAGTGTAATGATTTAATTACTTGTCAAGATTAAGCTTACAAGTTGATAATGGTTCCTTTAAGTACAAGGTTTAATATGAGGATGTTCTTAAGAAGCCTACAATATTGATTATTATACTAGCTTACAATATGATAGTTTAATCATATTGATTGCTAGATAAATCTACAATATTGTTTGCTAAGGAGCCTATAATATTGATTATCAAGAGTCTACAATATGATAGTTTAATCATATTGATTGCTAAGACCTACAATATTGATTGCTATAAGCCTACAATATGAGCATTTAAGTCATATTGATTTCAAGTAAAGTTAAAGTATTCGAGTTCATTGCCTACAATATGATAGTTTAATCATATTGATTGCAAAAGTTAAGTTTCTTTTTCAATATTGAGATGTAATACAATGGTTTAATTGCATGGATATTAGTATTGAGCTATAATACAATGATTTAATTAGTTGTATGTATTGTCGGTATATTTAAGTACTCAAGTTTAAGTTACAAGTGTTATTAAGTATGACTATCTTCAAAGTTTAATAATGATCATGGAAAGATATGGTTTTATCTAGTGATCCTTATTGGTCAAGGATGAAGTAGGTCATTGTTTTTCAAGTTGTTTAAGAAAGACCTCGGTTTGATCCTTTGGTTAAAGGATTAAACAAGGACTCGATTATTTTAAATTATCAAGGGGGGATAGGCATAAGCCCAATTTTAACAAACACTAATAATAGTGTCTCTTTTATATACTTGGCTTGATGTCAAGCTCTAGGAGGGTGACTCTATTAGATAGTGGTTGTGATAACACAGATTTTAAACTGTCCCAAAGTTAAGTATTGTGCTTAAGCTGTAATGTTTAGAGGTTAAGTGTTTACTCTTAATAGACTGTTTAAGGATGGGGGCTCAATTACAGGAGCATATAAGTTTCAGTCTGCCTATATGAGCAAGAGGTGTAGCCGCCTCAAGGAGCGAATGGGCTTGACTTCGATTTGCTCACGAGAGGATATGTGAAACATGGCGGATAACAATGTCGTAAGTTCAATGCTTAGTCAACTATCACATTCAGACATTTGTAATTATATTCACTACTTGGAAGTTCAAGTCGCAAGACACTATCCATGATGCATAACAATTCCTTACTCTCTTGGTGATTCAAGTTGTGTGTTTATGATGTGTCACAAATGGTGGGCGTGTTGGAATATTGGTTTATAATTCCATATACTCGAAATGGCGGGGGATTGTTGGATAATTTCAAGTGTATGATAAGTTTAGTGACTCGGGTTTATCTAAGTTAACTCATAAGATGTGCTATTGGTTACAAGGAAAAGTCGGGTAGACTTTTCGGGACCTAATTGGCCCTATTAAGGCTAACACGGGTATGTGTTACCAAGCAAGGAAGTGACTTTGATAATATTTAGTCAGTTTTATGCATGCTTTCATACATTTTATGAGTGGATAATATTAAATTAATTATTTTATTATCTAAATTACCAAAAGATGACAAGGATAAATCTTATCCATATCCACCCTATCCAAGTGCCTATTCATGGCTTATAAATAGAGTGGATATGGTGCCATTTCAAGGAGATGTCAAATGGTGTCAAGTTTGAGATTATGCAAGTTGTTGACATAGGACCCATTATATTCATTCCAACGAGAATCGCATCTCCTTGGTTTTTGGTGGCCACAATCTTTAAGGTTGACATGAGAGTTTGAGTCTAAGGTTCCTATAAGGCGAGTGTTTTTATCCTGCAAACTATATACGACAGTTATATAAGTCGAAGGAGAGAAGGTATGCATTCGACTCACTTGAATACCCGAGTAAATTCCCATCCTACACCGATTTTACACCAACAAAGCATACCCTTACACTATGCTTGGGATGAGGGTAAAGGGGGATTAAGAGGGGTTAAGGAGGGTACTTACTCCTCCTTGCCTTTGCTTGGGAAAAGAGTGAAAGAGGGTAAGGGAGAGTGAGAAGGAGTGAAGTTTACCCCCCTTTACCCCTTAACCCTTATTTTTTTAACACCCCAATTTGGGGTATAAAGAGGTGTTTAATTAAATATTACATACATACAATAAAAAATGACCATACTCCCCTCAATCCTAATAAAATCATAACACACACATCCATCTCTATCAAACCCTCTCCCTCTCTCTCTCTCGCACACACACACACACACACATACACACATCTCTCTCTCTCTCTCATCTCTATGTCTCTCTCTCGCATCTCTCTCTCTCTCTCTCACACACACACACACTCTCTCTCTCTCTCTCTCTCTCTCTCTCTCTCTCACTCTCACTTGTATCCCTCTCTCTCTCTCACTCACACACACACACACACACACACTCTCTCTCTCTCTCTCTCTCTCTCTCTCTCTCTCTCTCACTCTCACTCGCATCTCTCTCTCTCCCCCCTCTCTCTCTCTCTCTAAGAGAGAGAGAGAAAGAGTATATTGAGACAAAAGTGTTGTTTAGAGAGTATAGAGAGAGAGAGAGAGAGAGAGAGGGGGGGGGGGGGGGGGGAAGAGGTAGAGAGATGGAGAGAGAGAGAGAGAGAAGAGGGAAGGGGTAAAGAGAGAGAAGAGAGAGGGGGGGGGGGGAGGGGGAAGAGTAGAAAGAGAATGAGTATTAGAGCAAATGTATGTGTATTATATTGAATTACATATAATATGAAAGGACAAATATATCAATTAACATTTTATTCTGATTAACTCTCCAAATTGTTCTCTCAAGTAGGGGTAAGTAGTTTACTTTATTAACCTTCCTATACCCTCACCCTTTACTCCTATGAACCCTTACTCTCCATTTTAACTCTCCTCCCAAGCAGAGTGTAAGGAAGATCTTGGGTAAGTCTTGTGTACCCAAAAAAAAAAAAAAAATATATATATATATAATAGGAGAGTTGTATCTCAATTAAGCTGGATCCATAACAATTAAGCCATATGAACAAAAACAATTCGCTAATATGAGATACCAGTGTGAATGGTGTAAGCACAACCACGTGGTATTAGGGGTACATGTGGCGTCAACCGTCGAAGTTTTCCCTGTTTTTGAGGTTTAGTTTCCCGTGCAGTGCACGATCATCTTTCACTTCCGTGCAATGGCGGAAATTTGCTTAGCACCATCAGCGCCGAGCATTTCTCCATGCCGGCAGATTTCTCAATTTGTGACCCCATTTTATTTGCCTCGTCTTCATCGGACCGCTGCCTCTCCGCCTTTCTCTTCTCGGTCATTTCGTCTGTCCGTCAAAGCTTCTTCCAATTCCGGTGGCCCCTTCAAGAATGACGATGATCAGTTTCCTTATGGCTCCTACCCTTGGCAGCGTCAATCTTCCGATTCTGATTCCGGTATTACCTTTTCTAACCTCTCCCTCTCAATCATATTATTCAAGTCGTTGCATCTGATTGATAGCAAAGGCTTGACAAGTTTGCGTCGTATAATTGAATTGAGAATTTGGGGATAGGAGAGAATGACAGAAGAATAATACTTTGTATATGTGAAAGATGAAAAATACAATGATCAACCTAAGACTATATATACACAAGCAACAGCTTGACAGATCCAAGAAACAAGTAACAGAATCTTGAACCTGGAAATAACAGAAAATAACTAACACAATTAACACCTTGATAACTTCACACTCCCCCCTCAAGGTGAAAACATTGAGACATCAATTAGGCCAAGTCTAGCTGATAAGTAGTTATGTTGAGACTCCCCTAGAGGCTTAGTCATTATGTCAGCCAACTGATCCTTAGAGGCAACATAGGCAGTCTGCAAGAACCCTTCCATGA
Organism: Portulaca oleracea; assembly: GCA_029582165.1. Taxonomy (NCBI): domain Eukaryota; kingdom Viridiplantae; phylum Streptophyta; class Magnoliopsida; order Caryophyllales; family Portulacaceae; genus Portulaca; species Portulaca oleracea. The sequence continues at coordinate 30,148,091 of CM055880.1, read as the reverse complement.
GTTTGTCTCTTGTGTAATGGCAATCAATGTTTAGGTGCTTCGTTCTTTCATGAAAAACAGGGTTCTCAGCTATGTGCATGGCTGCACGATTATCACAGAACAGTATTACTGGTAGCTCGACAGGTATCTTCAAATCATGGAGCAAATTGACTATCCACACTAATTCTGATGTGGTTGTGGACATTGATCTGTATTCAGCCTCGGCAGAAGACTTGGCTACTGTGTTCTGCTTCTTGGTCTTCCAAGACACCAAGCATTGTCCTATGAAGACTGCATAACCAGTAAGGGACCTAGACGACATCTGGCAGCTCCCCCAATCTGCATCACAAAAGGCAGATAGTTTGAAATCAGTTTGTGCTGGAAAATACAGACCTTTATTCATACTCCCTTTGAGATATCTTAGAACATGTTGTGCACTGTAGGCAATATCAGGCCTTGTGATGGCCAAATATAACAATCTTCCAACAACCCTCCTATATTGTTCTGGATCATCCAGAATTTCTCCTTTTTCTGTGGACAGCTTCAAGCCTTTTGGTAGTGGAAAACGTGCAGGTTTTGAAGCAGTTAAACCTGCATCACTTAAGATATCAACAATGTATTTTCTTTGATGCAGAAGGGTTCCTTTTTGAGACCTTGTAATCTCAATTCCCAGAAAATATCGTGCTAGACCTAAGTCTTTAACTGTGAAGGCTTTATGTAGTTGCTTCTTTAGGTGCTTGATACCTTGCTCATCATTTCCTGTCACTAGTAAATCATCCACATATACTAGAACAAAAAGAATTGAATCATTATGCTCTTTGATAAACAAGGAATAATCATGCTTTGATTGAATGAAGCCTATTCCCTTAAGAAAGTTGCTTAGTTCAATGTTCCATTGTCTAGATGCTTGCTTCAAACCATAAAGTGATTTGTTTAGCTTACAAACCAGATTAGGAAAATCCATTATTATACCCTTCAGGAGGTGTCATATATACTTCCTCATCAAGGTTCCCATGAAGAAATGCATTGTTTATATCAAGTTGATGCAAGGGCCACATCTTAATGGTGGCCATAGCTATGAAGACCCTTACAGTAGTTAATTTGGCTACTGGAGAAAAAGTGTGCTTGTAATCTTTGTTTTTTATTTGCTCAAACCCTCTTATTACTAGCCTGGCCTTATACCTCTCTACACTACCATCCGGTTTGAATTTAATTTTATAAACCCACTTTGAACTTAGGGCCTTTTTGCCACTTGGAAGCTTGGTTAAGACCCATGTCCCATTTCTTTCCAAGGCTTCTAATTCTTCATTCATGGCTTTTATCCACTCAGGGTGTCTTGCTGCTATAGCATAATTACTAGGCTCAGAAACATGCATGATAGTAATTAGAGAAGTAGCAAATTCAGAAGAATAGGGTAAGAAGTCAGCTGACTTGAATAATGGGAAAGGGGATGACTTATATCCTGTGAAGCTGTGGGACTGATCTTGCTTCCTGTGACAGTTGGACACTACAAAGTCCCTGAGCCAGCCAGGTGTTTGCTTTTGTCTTTGGGATCGTCTCAGGTTTTGGTGCAAGATTTCATCCTGGCCTGCCCCTTTATCTATGATTTGGTTATCAGGAGCTTCAATTCTAGCTGTGCTGTCTTGAGCATGAACATCATCCTCATTGTTGTTGTTTCCTACTTCTGATGCATCTTCTTGTGTGTTGATGTGTGACTGAGAGTCTTGCATACTGCGAATATGCAAATGTTCATCAGTTTCATCAAATGTAATGTTAGAATCAGGACTTACCAAGGGTAAATGATCATTTGCATCTGTCTTCTTCTGACTGTCATTGATAAAATGGTGAGAAGAAGACCATACTCTGGACTCTTGAAGATTCCTTTCTTGATTCTTGAAAGGAAAAACCTGCTCATCAAAAATTACATCCCTACTATGCACAACTTTCTTTGTATCTAGAGTGAGCAACTTATATCCTTTCATACCATATGTATATCCTAACAATACACATCTCATAGCCCTATCAGAAAACTTATCCTTTTCTCCCAAGTTAACAGCAAAACATTGACACCCAATAGTTCTTAGATCATCTAGATTTGGATTTTCCTTGTAAAGCATCTCATAAGGACTCTTCCATCCCAAATTTTTCATTGGTAGCTTGTTGATGATGGAGGTGGCTGCCAGTATGCATTCACCCCAGAAAGATTTTGGAAACCCAGCTTGGGCAGATGGCCCTTCTTTGTATCAAGAAGGTGCCTATGCTTCCTCTCTACCACCCCATTTTGTTGGGGTGTTCTCACCATAGACCTTTGGTGTATGATCCCTTTTGCATCAAAAAGAGATGTGCAGGATTTCTGAAGGAATTCAGTTCCATTATCAGTTCTAATTGCCTTTACATGCTCATCAAACTGATTATTCACCATACTTAGGAATTTTTCAATGCCATTATAAACTTGAGTTTTATCATGCAATAACTGGGTCCAAGTACACCTAGTGTAATCATCGACTATGGTTAAGAAATACTTAGCTCCATTTATGTTTGGAGTTCTATATGGACCCCAAAGATCCATATGAACTAATTGAAAAGGAAAGCAAGTTTTGATAGAACTTTTGTGAAAGGGTAGCCTGTGAGCTTTGGCAAGTATGCAAGTATCACAAAAGAAGCTTTTATTATCAATATTACAATTCAAGATGTGTTCTAGTTTAGAAAGAGAAGTGTGACCTAATCTTGAATGTAAAATATGCAAAGAAACTTCGTTGTTTTTGACAGCATTACAATTCTTATCAGTGATCAGCACATGTGGCTTATGACTGAGAAAGGCCTTCTCGTTATGCTTGGATTCCAATCTGTAGAGACCATGGTTTTCATAGGCAATGGCTATGGTTTGCTTACTTAAAAGGTCCTGAAATAGACATTTGTCAGCAAAAGCAGTCATATATATGGTTTGATCAGAAAGAAGCTTAATGACAGACAACAAATTAAAGGAAAAATCAGGGACATACAGTACTTTATGTAGTTTTAACCCATTGTCCAAAGTTATATTCCCAGCTAGTTTTACCACTTTGCTATTGCCATCAGGCATTGTGATAGATATAGGTTTATTTAGTTTATAAAGAGAACTAAATAGGGATCTATCATAAGCCATGTGATCACTTGCCCCAGTATCCACAATCCAAGAAGTTTCAGACAAATTTTTCTTTTGAATATTGAAGCAAGTGCTGATTTGTAAGATATTACCTGGAAAACTTTCATCTGAAAGCTTCGAGCCATGCACAAAATGAGAGGCAGCTTGAGAAGAAGATGCCTGAGATGTCTGTCCTTGATCTTTCCTGTTTTGATTCATCTTGAAGACTTCAAGAGCTACTTGTTGGAGAAACTTTGTATCCATCCTAGGAGTCTCTTCTTCTAAGGGACTGTCTTCTGTTTCTCCAAGAAAGACATTTGCAATTGTCCTTTTGCCTTTGTACCAGTCTGGATATCCCACCAGTTTGAAGCAATGTTCCCTCTCGTGCCCATGTCTCTGACAGTAAGTGCAGAATTGGTTTGCCTTTTCTTTCTTGGAGTCCTTCTTGGTTCCTTTGAAGGAGTTCCTTACACTTAGGCCATTCGCATTACTGTCAGTGTTGCCAAAATGCCTTTGAGTGTTAGCTGCAATCTCAGAGGAGAACTGAAGCCCTCCAGAGGCAATCTTTTGACACTCTGCCCTTTGAACCAACGAATATGCTTTGTTGATTGTAGGTAAAGGATCCATTAGAAGAATTTGTGCCCTTACAGCATCAAATTCATCATTCAAGTGCATCAAGAATTGGACAAGCCTTCTTCTTTGTTCCATATCAACAGAAGTCTTAACGTGGGGTCATGTTACAGGACAGCTACAAACTTGCACATCAGACATTTTACTCACCTCATCCCAAAGCCTCTTTAATCTAGTAAAATAGATTGCCACAGACTGCTTGCCTTGATGCAAGTCAGAAATTTCCTTTTCTAACTGAAACAACAAGGGGCCATTACTTTGGCCAAATCTTTCACTTAACTCTCCCCATAGTTCTTGTGCAGTATTTACATATAAGAAGGACTCGGATAACTTAGTAATCATGCAATTTAATAGCCAACTAATAACCATATTGTCACACTTAATCCATTGGTTGAGAAGTGTAACCTGTTTTGGGCGAGGGCATTCCCCATTGATGAATCCCATCTTGACTTTGGTCTTCAAGGCTATCTTAATGGCTCTTCCCCACTTTTGAAAATTGGAACCATTAAGTTTGATATTTACAATCTGCAATCCTGGGTAGTCTGAGCTTTGAAGATATAAGGGGTCATTGTTATACAATTCTCCATCATTCTTTGGCTGACCTTGATCAGGACCATCTCCCATCTCAGCTTCTTGTTTAGCTACTGTATCAGATGGTTTCTCGATTTTGGTCATCTGTCAGCAAGCTTGAATTGTTCTGCCTCTTCTTGAATCAGGAAGCCAGTATTTCTGGAAGGACGAAGGCTTTGTTTCTTAGAGGAAGGCAGAAGAGCAGCCTTGCTCTGATACCATGAGAATTTGGGGATAGGAGAGAATGACAGAAGAATAATACTTTGTATATGTGAAAGATGAAAAATACAATGATCAACCTAAGACTATATATACACAAGCAACAGCTTGACAGATCCAAGAAACAAGTAACAAAATCTTGAACCTGGAAATAACAGAAAATAACTAACACAATTAACACCTTGATAACTTCACATGAATCGTGAGGTTTTTTTTTAAAATTGTTTTTTTATTAAGTTTTGTTTCAGAAAGCAAAAAATGACTAATTGAATCGTGGATTGATAGTAAAAATGACTCTTGTTTCTGCTGCAATTTAGTGTCATACCAATTATGTTGATCGCTTTCGGAAACAAAAAAACGACTTAATGAGCCTCATATTTTATATTATCACAAATAATTATAGGGTGACATTATTTTTGACCTAAATAGTTAGGGGAGACATTCCAGTCAATTTCCGGCCAAAAATGACACGAAATAGTGAGTTTTGTGTATAGGCGTGTTTATCATGTTTAGAGATTTACTTGTATATGTTAGAGTTAACTATAGACTTCAATTTAAAACACGCCTAAACATTAAAAACCACCGCTTTGCGCCATTTTTGATCGGAAATTGGCCGGAATGTGCCCCTAAATATTTACATCAAAAATAATGTCACCCCACAATTATTTGTCACAATATATGACCCTTAAAATTATTACACCAGAATATGAGGTCCATTTAGTCATTTTTTGCATTCTGAAATGCGTGACATTATGCTGCATATTATTTTTAAATCATGTGGTGAGATGGACTTCTTATGTGGTGACGTTTTCTGTACCTCCATTGGATAATATTAGGCACCATGGTATAAGTGCACTCAGAATTTAAAAATTGGAGTAATTTACATTGACCATTCTTGAGGTTTGCCGTAACAATTTTTACATGTCCCATCTTTGTGAAGTATTTAAATTTTAAGTGTTTTTTTAATTTTTTAATTTTTTTTATCCTACTTGAGGTTTGTCATAATAATTTTTCACTCTACGTGAGCGGAGTTGTAAGTGAATTTTACCATACTCAAGGTTTGTTGTAAGTGTTAATCTAGGGGTATTCTTTATTTATCACATTTTTAATATTTCCTATTGAGTAGCTTAGATCATGAAGTGTTTGACTCGATAACTATATATCAATATTTTGCGTTAATTTGATCAAATTTAAGTTTATTTCAATTAGTTTTTGTTCAGTTTAGTAGTTTTCTTATTTACTATGACTAATCAAAATTGTTTTGTTTATTTTCTTCGTTTAGCATGAAACGCTATAAATTTTTTTTATCGATTTCAGATACCCCTCTCCTTTTCAATTATACATGTATCAACAACGGAGAAAATTACCTGAATGGCCAACATATTTTTGGGGGAGAGTCTCTCATAGTGGCTCGTCTTCAATGATGGTATGATGAGAGAAGAGCTCGGCATGGGATTTGTCATTGGAAATGGAGTTTGAAATAGTGAGATGGGAAATGGTTGCGATTGGAGTAGAGGGGGTAGATCCACATTTTCAAGAAAATCAATGACAGCGAAATGGCTTAGCATTGATCGACATGATTGGCAGTGGAGAGGGGAGTGAGGGAGGAATGATAGGTTACAGAAGAGTTTTAATGGAGTATAGATGATGGAGGTTGGGATTACAATGTAGATGACTTCCTGTTTTGTTCATGGGATGACATTCCATGGCATTCAAATGCCGTCTTGTAATTCTAGATCTTCGAATTTTGTCATTTGTTACAAAAAATTGTTGAGGCTGCTAATGAAGATCAAGATGGAGTAATTGTAAATTATTACAACAAACTTTAGGCAACCTAAAAATGATTTCACAAAGGTAGGGTGTGTAAAATTATTATAGCAAACCTTAGGTAGCGTAAAACATTTACACCTCCATTGAGGTAGGGTAAAAATTACTTCACAAAGATGGAGTATGAAAATTATTGCAACTAACCTCAAGTAGGGTAAATGTAGTACTCTTAAAAATTGATTATAAATTCCTCTGACATATATACTCATCTATATTATTGCAACAAACCTCAACTAGGCTTGCTTTTTTGTGTGCTTCAACCATGTTGATCTTAAGTCTAGCTGTTGGGAAAAAAGAACAAACATTGAAAAAAAACCTTTGTGCAGGCCAGGAACCATAGCTTTGTGGCGGGTTTGCTTTGTTCTTCTAACCTATTTTGGACACACATCCATGGACCATTTTTTATTTTTCATTTGACTTTTTTTTTTGGGTGCGCACTTGTTGTTGCTTCTTTTGATTAGTGATTTGTCTGGGCTGCTCCCAGGTCAGATATCCGATCCATACTTGATTTCTGCTTGGGTAACCAAAAGTGCAGTATGCTAAGCTCCTCTACCCTAACTGACCTGAAGTGTTGGGTTACCCAACTTAATTCGGCCAGCTGAAAATTTCCATTCAGGCTATCAGTTACTTATCAGACCATTTAATTTACAAGATATGATCTGCATGCAAGAGTGAATTGCAAATAAAGATCAAGTTCATTCACCCCCACCGACTCCACCCCTATTTAGGAAAGCTATGGGAAATGTTCAATGAATGTGGAAGCATAATGATAAAGGCTGTGAACAAGAATAAGTACATTAAAGGCAAGCTATGTCTAGTAAAACAGAAGTACATGAGATAGATTAAAATGCACAATCCTCTTAACATAAGTCAATACGAAGCTAGACACTTTGAATTGTTTCAAGGGAAAAAAATTTGGCTTCAACTGTGCTTTTTTTTTTTTTTTTGGGGGGGGGGGGTGGTTTGTTGGTAGTGGTGGAGGTGGTATCCTCGGTGAGGTGGAGCCTGGTTATGAGGGCGGGTGCTTAGGGTTTGTTGAGAGGTGGAGTGTGCAGGAGCTTCGGAATCGAATCGGTCGATGACTCACTGAGGTAGGGTAAAGAAGTGAGTCTAGTTGATTCAGTCAATGACTCAATGAGGTAGGGTAAAGAGGCAGATTTTTTTTTTCCAGTTCCCTCCCCTCCCCCATGGGCTGAGTGGATTAGGAACCAGGGTTTGATTGTTTACTTTTTTTTTTTAAGGATGCCTTTTATTTTTAGATTAGAAGCAGCAGCCAGCACATGAAAGTTAAAAGTTCAGTTTTTCGGTTTCAGGCTTCAGAACCGTAAAATTTTCAAAAGTGTTTGGGTTATGTCAGATTTGTGGAGTCAAGTAAGGGTACAGGCAGTCGACCCTACCCTTAAAATTCTGAAAATACATAGCTTTTAGAAATGGCTAATCCATCCAACTATTAATCCAATGCACTGTTGACTGTTCTGCTGAGCACCCTATCATGTAGTTCTTCATATTTTCCCTCAGAAAATATTATTCATGAAACACTGCCACGATTCTGTATTAATGGTTGGGTTCTTTTGATTCATGGTTTAGGAATTGAATGGGTTCCTGAGGAGAAAATCACATTGTTTACTTCTGATGGCCTTATTCAACTTGGAGGTTCCTTGCTGCCACGGCGTATTTCTCCATCAGAGGTATATGATTTTTTTATTTCTGTTTCATGAATTCTCTTCTTTTGAAGGTTGCTTCATGTACTCCAGAGAATGGATGGTGTTAGAATCATCTTGAAATGAGATTGATCTCCTCGTGTACCCGTGAATTCTGCTGGGTTTTTGGATAAGTTGAAAACACTTATTTCCTTTTTGTAGCTCCACATACAGTTATGAATCTCTCATGCAATTTCACTTTCAACCTATGCTACCTGGACTCGACCATTACCGATGTCCAACTGTCAAGAGTCCTACACCGGGATCTTCGGACTCGGAATAATTTTGTGCATCTTTTGGTCGAAAATGGAGTGTCAAGTGTCCGTACTCATGTTTGAGTGTCGGGTGTCTGACGTGGGGAAGAATGAAGAGTCCAGGTAACATAGCGCTCAACTGTACCTGTTGTAAGTTTCTTGCACTATTGGATAAGCTTTAGTAAATGAGCTCCATGGCCTTGCAACCCCTCATAAGTGAGCTCCATGGCCTTGCAAACCCTCCAGAAGCTAAGCCACGGGAAGGCAAAAGCACCTAAATCAAATTAATTAATAAGCCATTCTTGGGTTTCAATTGTTCATCAATTGTTGAGCTCTTTGTCTGCCTTCTTTCTTTCCATTATAATAAGTTATTATTGAGGATGATTCTATGGTTGGATAATAGGCAGCCGACAGTTCTGTATTGAGCAGCTATTGAGCAGTTCAAATTCAAATCTGGGCATCATAGTTCTATAGTTTCACTGGACTGGGTGCCTTGTGTTTTTCCTTTTCTTTGAGGGGGAGGGTGGTGTCTGATATAGCGCCCAACCCTGAATTGTGATCTTCCCCTTCTCTGGACGCTAACAAAGAAATACAAGCCGAAGTTGGGATTTTTCATCAGAACTGACCATTGGCAATCACATTTGGTTCTACACTTGTATAAAAATCTTTGAGTACTTTTCCAGACATGTCTTCTGTGATATTGACAGATGCTGAAGTGGTTGGGCTTGTGAGTTGTGATCTAGGATGCTCGACAAGCAATTCCTACAGTTAAATTCTAGAAAACACTCAAATTTTAACTAATCTCAAGTCAGTTGATTCAATGATATTCAAATTCTGACCCCTTTTTGCATAATCCCACCAGTTTAAATAGCAAATATTTGGGGGTGCTCTTGGAAGGAAAGAAATTCCAGGAATTTAGAGGACAAGACTAGAACGCTTAATGACTTCAAACTTGTTTTGAGAACATTGTGTTGTTGGTGTCAAGGTTTTCATCATGGTACATAGTTGACTGTTTTGGCTTTTGTCGATTAGATTATTGTGGAGAGCTTAAGGGGTTCAGGGTTTTTGTATTTTTTTTCAAGCCTCCTTTTTTATATTGGTGACATCCCATTGGTGTCCTTAAATACATATTTTGAATACTCATCAAAAAAGAAAAACGGAAGGATAAGGAAGATAACTATATGATATCGTCTTACCAAATAAAAGTTGGTGAATAACATCTAAATGATTATTTCCCTAATAGTGCATCAATTTAATTCTCTTGTTAGTTTTTCATTTGATACAGAAGCAGTGGGGAAAACTAAAAACTTACCAAAAGTATCAAAGATTCCAGGAGAGTGATTACATGGATCCAAAGCAGAGCCTCTGCTTAGGTGCGCTATTTGATATTGCAGCAACAAATGTAAGCAATGTTGGGCATTGCTATTCCAATTCAAGTCTTAACCATTGATCTCATATTTATCTCATTGAGGTATTCGTCTTATTGATTGTACCAGGGGCTTGATACCGGTCGAAGACTTTGCATCATTGGCTTCTGCCGCTCAATTGACATGCTTAGTGATGCCGTCGAGGATACTGTCCTGGAGCAAGGCGGAGAGGTTTGTGCCAATGAACCTATGTTCCTCATTAACTTTTTTTTTATTTCATTATTTTACCATAGCATGAATTTTAAATGCCCCCTCTAGGCCGCGACTCTGCATGTGGATTTAGGTGTTTATTGTAGTGAAAGTAAAGAACATTTGAAAATGCTGTATAATGGTTTTCAGCTCATCTATGGTTATTATGTTGGACAATTTGGACAACATGCAGCTTCATAGTGACATAGGGAAAATCATTTTTCCAGAGGGGAAACAACAATCCAAAAACTGGCAATATATGTTATATTGTTATCAAACGAAGAAAATTAGATCTTAAAATTCATATTTAAGTTTTTCTAAATAATATATTCTATCATATTATAAAATTTTGATCCACACCATCAAAGTTAATTTTGCCTTTAAGTTTCAACTGAATTGTTTTAGCGGTAAAAAAATGTTAACAAACTGATGATATATGTGATTGATGAAAGAATTTGGAGCTTCAAGTTTACATAGGCTTTTCTTACTATATTCGATTGATTTATAAAGTTTTGATCCTTATCATTAAAGTTGTATTTCACTCTTAAATTTCACTAGTTGAATGCAAAAAGTGTAAAGAAAAGTGGCAATATATGTTATCACTAAAAGCATTTGAAGCTCAAAATTCAGATTTAAACCTTTTCTAATCTATATGAGGTCATATTATAGGATTTTGATCCGAACTATTGAAGTTAAATTTAGCTCTTAAATTTTAGTTTATTTAGCCACGAAAAGACGGTGATGTCATATTAAATAATTTTGATCTGAATTATTGAAGTTAAATTTTGTTCATAAATTTTAGCTTATTTAGCTTATTTAGCAATAAAAACTGTCGACAAAGATGGTGATGACAAAAATAGCTAAACCATTGAAATTGAATTTTGCTCATAAGTTTAGTTTTAGCGGCGACAAGTATTGACAGTAGTGGAGTTATGTAATGATTGTAATCAGATAACAACTAGTCTTCAACCCGTACGACGCACGGAGTGTTTAAATAAGATCTTTTTCAATTTAAAAAATATGTGAAAGAATAAAGTATACATGATATTTTATTAGTACCAAACAGATTAAACTAAGTATAAAATCTCAAACCCGTGCGATGCACAATATATGATAAAATAGATATATACTTTCAGGAAATAAATGTAAGTGTACATATAATTGAAGGAACAAAGGCATAAATAATACCAAGCCAAAAGATAATATTGTAAGCTATTTTACCTGGACTCGGGACACGGGTGTCCGACACGGACACAGATCCAAGGGTTCGACACGACATTCCTAAAAATTAGGGACACGGGGACACGGTCTCCAAGGGTCCGACACGGCATGGAAAACACCACCCCTTAATTGCAAAACATATTTAATTATATTGAAAGTGAAATATTAAATATTATTTTTAAAGGCATCCTTAAATGAACCCATGGATACTTTAATTTAAATTGATTCAGCCCAATTTTAAAAAGTTCAAAAAAATTACTGTCACTTTAATTTTAAAATAATCAAAATAAAAAAGTGGAAATGATCCAAAAAAAAACCCTAGGCCCAACTTCATTTGGTGTGGGTCTGTGGCTGCTTCATGCCTCTCCATCCCCCTCCCCCTCCCCCTTTTCTCTCTATATTTCTGAGGTAGCAAAACGCAGGCACGCAGCCCTTCGCAATGCTCCCCCTCTCTCCTGCCTGTAATCGGCGACCGGAAACCGGCGACTTCTGACCGGAGAAAACCCACCGGTGGGGTCGCACTGTCCATTCGACCAAAAGCCCCCAACTACCCCCCCGAATATGCACCAATTGGTTGTCCAATTGCTCGATAGGGTTTGTCGCTGACTAGGGTTTCGTTCTTGGCCGTGTCCCGCAATTCCGCCCATGTCCGCCACGGATCCCGTGTCAGGATCCGTGTCGTGTCGTGTCGACCCTGGTACGGCAGCCCTAATAGCCGAGTCCTGGTAACGTAGATTGTAAGTTATTCAAATGAAATAAATACAACCCGCTTGCTTTTCGTCGCCCCCCTTTTTACTATTGTCGCCCACCTTTCGCATAATATTTCCAACCCACGCCCTTGAACCTCATAACTTCACTCTCTCTCTACTTTATCTCTCTAAAAATACACGTATTGGATAATTTGTGGTTTTATGTTTTTTAGTTTTGAAAAATGAAGAAAAAACAAAAAAATTCGGGATTTTGCCGCAAACATACGGCAAGCCACAATCTTGACACCCAGGATCGCGGCAAGGTTATTAATAATAATATTTTTATTTTTATTAATATTATTATTGTTAATAATTAACATAATAATTATAATTAACAACATTAATTATATTAATAATAATATTATAAATAAATTAATAATAATATTAACAATAATAATTAGCATAATTAACACTTCTAAACAACTTATTTATAATAATATGTTTTGACAAAATTTTAACATAATTAACATAACAATTATAATTAACGACATTGATTACCTTAATAATATTAACATAAATAAATAAATAATATTTTTTACATAAACAATAATATTAACATTTTATAAAAATTTTTTAAAAAAAATAAAAACAATTTTCCGGAAAATGGCGGTGCGCATCAGATTCAGCGCCGCCTTGATGCTGCGTGCAAAGCGTGCACGGGCACGGCGGCAGTTGCCAGACGTTTATGCGGCACCGCGCGCGCGCCGGGATCTCGATGCAGCCGCCATTTTCCGGAAAATTTTTTGTTTTTATTTTTTTTTTAAAATTTAAATTTACAAACTAACCTCACTTGAATTACCACCTTCTATTGATATTTTAGGTTAAATTTCAACAATATATCAAAAATTTAGAGAGATAATGTTAGGGAGAGTGAGGGGAGAGTGAGAGGAGAGGGAAGAGAGTTCCAATATATGAGGGGCAAACACGTCTTTTGGGTGGGCAACAATAGTAAAAAGGGAGGCGACGAAAAGCAATGCCCTATACAATATCTTCCAATAAATGACAGTTAATGGGATCTACAGATGACACTCTGATTAAAAAGCTTCAATGCCACATAAAAGTTTAGAGAGAAATATATAACAAAAAACAATAGTCGTAGAAAAAGATATATAATAGTAGATGTGATCAAAGCTACGGCCTAAACCCACACGATGGGAGGAAATACAGTTTTTTTGCTGGAGTCAATCATGAATCAATCCATGTAATTGCCAACAGATGAATGAATGGTGGATAGCCTCTCCTTCTCCCTTGTTCTGCGTGAAAACTAACTGATGCAATTGATCCCATTGCATTAGGCTGTTCTTTTATTAGGTAGGTTATAGTGCGATATTACACTACACTGCACTCTTTAATTTTCCACCACACTTCACCACACCACACCAAAATCATTATCAATATATTTTTTCCTTTTTCTCTCTGCTCACTTTTCTCCCCTACCTTTCACATTCTCTCTTAACTTACCCCATCTACCACAACTTTCACAACAATTCACCACACCTGTTCAAATTCCACCATACTGCACCATTACCATACCGCAACTAACCGTATAAAAGAACGGGGCCTAAATTTAATTTGTATATATACTTCCAACACTATTATTTCCCATCAAATCTTTATAAACATATATATATATATATATATATATATATATATATATATATATATATGTATATGTATTGGCAAAAATGTAAATGCCGCTTCGTTAAAAGGGTTCCAAAGAATTTAGGGAAACCCAACTCCAAATACAAACCAACAACTCAATTATGCTAAAATGAAATCAATACATTGAACATATGTCCTAGATTTCCTAGCTAAATGCAGAAATCTAAACAACATTTGAGATTTGATCTTCTTCACAGTATACTCCACGTTTCTTTGATTTCCTTTGAATCTCAATGCATTCCGGTTGTCCCAAACAGAGCATATGATATTAGGATTACTTTCAGTAGCAATTATGTTGATAGCTTTGGATTTTTTAGCATGGCTCCATCTATTCACCCACTGTTGCAAAGAGGTATATGAATCTGCAATCCCCAGCCACTGAGCTATACATTTCCCGATCTCAGTTACATAATTGCACTTGAACAGAATATGTTCAACAGTTTCTTCCTGCCCAGAACAGAAACTGCAGTTTCTGTTTATTGAACAACCATGCTCAGCCAGTCTAGCAGCCACTGGTAACCTATTATGCATACTTAACCATGAAATGAAGGACTGCCTTGGCTGTGCAGCAGCACACCAAATTGATCTCGCCCAAGAAACTTTATCAGACTTGGTATTAATCTCCCTATAAATCCCAGAAACAGTACATGTTTTCTGACTGAGTAAATCCCTAACATCACTCAGTAAATCATCCTTAACCTGGCAAATTTTCGTCCAATACCAACAAGAGTTACCTTTAGGTTTTGTATCCTTCCAAATTTTCTTCTTAATATGCTTTGTGTGAATCCATTGAATCCACAAGCTCTCCTTATTCTGAATTTCCCAAACTAACTTTCCAATACAAGCTTTGTTCCAATTATGAGGATTTCTTAGACCAATTCCACCAAACTTCTTAGGAGAGCACATAGTCTCCCAATTTATCAAAGGCACACGCTTGTAACTACTCTCACCACTCCATATGAAATTTCTGCAAATTTGTGTAACTTTATCAATCACAGCTTTTCGAAGCATGAAAATTCTGGCCCAATAGCCAAACGTGCCACGAAGAACAGAATTAACCAAAGCAACCCTCCCAGCATAAGAAATTTTCCTTGAGGACCAACCCTTAATACGAGTTGTCATTTTATCCACTAATGCAGCACAATCAATAGAAGACAGTCTGTTTGCTGTAATTGGGACTCCCAAATAGCGGAAAGGAAGATGATCTTCATGGAAATGAGTAATAGAATTGATTCTTGCTCTGACTTCTTCAGTGCAACCCTCCATGACCATTTGAGATTTACTAGGATTAGCTCTAAGACCTGTAGCTAATCCAAAATGCTCAAAAACATCCATAATTTTCTGCACAGGATACTCATCAGCCGTACAGAATACCACTAAATCATCTGCAAACATCAAATGATTTATTTGTAACTTTTCACAACCTGGATGGAAATGAAACAAAGGATCCTCCTTCAAAGAATTTAACCCCCGGGATAAGTACTCCATGACAATTACAAAAATTAAAGGAGATAAAGGATCCCCTTGTCTCAAACCTCTACCACTTTAAAGAAACCATGCGATTCCCCATTGAGCTGAATTGTATAAGAAGTAGATGTAATGCACATCATAATCCAATGCAAATCATATATATATATATATATATATATATATATATATATATACTTCACACACAATTATTTCCCATCAAATCTATATATATATATATATATATATATATATATATATATATATATATATATATATGAAAAAGATAAATAAAATGGTGAATAAAAAAAGAAAAGTTGAAGACGAAGATATACTTAGAAAAAGATAAATATAAGATTAGTTATATGAATTAATAATTAATATGTTATTGAAATTGTAAAGTGACAGATAGTATGGTAAAAAAGAAACTTAGTTAAAGTAACAGGTGCCATAGGTAGATTCCAAGTTTGATCTTTAATTATACACTCACAAAGTTCAAACCATACATATAGATCACAATCTTTATAGAAAATGGAATAATTTAATTTTGTCCACTCAACAAAGGAAGGGATTGACACTGATGACGACCACCGTTTGTAAAATACAATATTTATTTTCTGCTAAAAAATTTGATTTACAAATGCATCTTTTTAATTTTCTACTTTCACACTAAGCACATCTTCCTCAAGATGGACACTGCAGTTGTGCCAGACTGTCAGTAGTAGACATATCCACATAGGTCCCTCTGAGACATTAACCACCAGTCATCCAGTCGATCCAAAGTCCTTCTAGTGTCAATAAAAATCAGTCACCAGATATATATAAAAATATATATATATATATATACACATATATATATATATATATATATATATATATATATATATATATATTCATAGCCATTGCTTTATACTGATCAATAGATTCATAGCCATTGCTTTGCCCACTATTCCTAAGCCCATAAACCTTACCTCCACAGTTGCCTTTCTCTGATCTTCAACCCAAATAAAGATAGTTGCTTTTACTCCTTTAGACACCCTATGTAACCATTAACACATCACATCAGAATACCAATTCAAGTGACATGTTACGAATAACAACACAATTAATAGAGTAATAAAGCATTGGGTAATTAAAAAGTGAAAACCAAGAGTTCCAGACAATAAAAATCAGATCTTCTTGGGCTCAACTTTGAATATACTTATGTTTTGATTAACACAACTGTACTCGAAACAAAGATGGAATTTGGTGACACCACCACCATGATCCACTGGAGCTGCTGCTCTCTTTACTGGTGGCCTAGTTGAGATGTCAAAAGGTCAAGGTATTATAAGGAAACAAATGGACATTTGAATATTCACTAGCAATTCATTCCCAGAAACCCACTAACTAAACTAAAAATTTCCCCAAATTCGAATCACCAACCCCACAAACACAAAAAACGATTGAGGGATTCAATCGCAAACCTCGATGTCAATCCACCCCAGATGACCAAATTCGACAAAAATCGAATCGTACCTTAAGAACAGAAGAGAAACCCTAATCCTGTTCAACTTCAGAAAAGTGACGAATCCATCGATTCCAATCCCAATCAGAAGTGCTGCTACTACTGATACTATTACTGCTGTTATTGCTAGGATTTCCATCACAATCGCTACTTCCATAGCTGCTGCTGATACATCGAGAGCACAAACTCGAACTCGTACGATTCCTACTGAAAGAGAGCTTCTGATTACCCAAATACTGCTTCAGATTAGGGTTGTTGCTGCAGCAATTGAGATGTCAAAAAGTCCAGAGATGGAGCTGTTCTGCCTTGCTGGCCATATATCCCCTCTCGGCCCTGGAGTTTCAGGAGTGAAAACCAATCGATCTGCAACAAATAAGTTAACTGGTTTCCCTCCGTAATGAAACCAACATATTTAAAGCAGATTATCACAGCCGATAATACCAAGCTAGAAAAGCATATAACTGTCTTTCTACGTTCCCATGTGGTGGGTAGTTAGCTGCTAATTTGTAGAAATTCCATCTACGTTTAGCTCTTAAGTCATAGTACTAGAATACCCAACTTTAAAAACAATTTTCCTTGATGTCGTGAACCTACCGTACTCGTGCTGCCGACCACCATTTGAGCATCACGGCGCACGACTATTAGAAAGAAGCCACGGGGAGTCAGTTTTTGGTCAGCAAAACGGCCATGGTAGCATTTTAGGGTGATTTTGGGTTCGATTCACGGACAACATGGACATAAACTGCAAGGTTTTGAAGATGCAATGGTAATATTTTAATGGCAAAAATAGGGATTTCCATCAAATTTGCAAAGATGGAGAAACCAAGGGGGAGGGATAGAAAGTCAGAGAGGCTTGAAATGAAAGGAGAGAGTCAGAGTCAGAGAACGTGGATCTGAGAGAAAAATAAAGGAGACTTCAATTTGAGAGAGAGGAGTGTCAGTTACGGAATAATATCGAAAATCTGCTATAATTTTTTTAGATTAGAAATTTATTATTTTCTGATTGGTTTTATATTCCAAAAATTACTCTGGTGTTAATATTTAGTGGGTCCCACATAGATTTTTATTATATAATATAGATTTTAGAGCTCAAAATATATACTTAAGATTTTTTTTTTTAATCTATCCTATCATGTTATGAAGTTTTGGTCCTATCCCTTGAAATCGAATCTTTGCCCTTATGTTTGTCATAGAGAACCGGAAATAAATAAAGGCTAAAGATAAGAATTCAACATCCCTGTGTTGAATACAAGAGAAGAATTCAGCATCCTTGTGCTGGATTCTAGAAAGATTAGCATCCATGTGCTTAAATCAGTAATAATTGTATTCAATATTCAATGTAGTCTATCCCACAAAGGCTGGCAAAGCCCTTATTATAGTTAAACACCCTACCTAATACTAAACCTAGCAGAAATAGGAAACTAATTTAACATTCCTAATCCAACTAGGAAACTATAATATTCCTAAGAATAGGAAACTAAATATAATAAAATCATAGATCTACTAAATATTATTTTTCCTAAATATTCTAATTCTACTTTTCATCGGTTTGAGTTAGTGGTAGCGATGAAAAATATTGACAAAAGGGGCAACATGTGCATATTGAAACTTTTTATCTACCCTTTTGTAGTGTAAAGTTTCATTCCAAACCAGTGAAATTGAATTTTGCTCGTAAGTTTCAGTTAGTTTAGCCCGGAAACCGCTGACAAAATTATAGTGCAAGGGATGAAAGGGGAAAGATGCACTTACTTAGGTTAGAGTGGGGAGAATTTCTTTTTCCTTGTATTAGTGAAAATGTGTTCTCTTAAGAACTATTTACCTAGTTGGAGTCAAGGTACTTTTTATTGTGGTAAAGATTAGACAATCTTTGATTTTGTGGACAAGACCTCCGTAGAAAGTTTAACGTGTTGAGGTTTTGGAGTATTTGTTTCTTTTTTAATTTTATTTTTGTGTGAAGTCTCCTTTTGTATATGGGTGACTCCCCCTTGTGTCCTTTAGTACATTTTTTTAATTACTTATAAAAAAAGGAAAATTGGAATCTAATAAACCAAACTTTATCTCCATTTTGATCTAACAAACCAAACTTAACTTTTTGTTAATGGCAAACTGTAGTTAACATAATATTTTTCTTAGTGAACCTCCACCAATTTCCGGTTACCGGGAAAATGACATGGAGGTTTTTTTTGCTGATGTGGAGTGTTTTATAGGCAAAAAATAAAAGGAAAATAAAGATGACTTCCTCTTCCTTTTCTCCTTGTCAAGCTTGGTTCTGAGCCTCACATTTTCTTCATCCAGACACTCATAAGTTCTGACTCCCATCCCTCATTCTCTGTAATTCATTTCCACATTTTTGTCACTTCACACAACAACTGCTCGAACCTTTCTTCCAACACATTGTTCATTTCAATTAGGTTCATTTCAATCGGCAAAAAAACCTCCATGTCATTTTTCCGGTAACCGGAAATTGGTGGAGGTTATCTAAGAAAAATATTATGTTCAGTACAGTTTGCCATTAACAAAAAGTTAAGTTTGGTTTGTTAGATCAAAATGGACATAAAGTTTGGTTAATAAACAACACTATGTTGGTTAATAAAATATCATCACCAACATATCCATTCAACTCTTGATTCACTCTTTCATAAAGTCACCACTATTAATAGAGAAGCTAGAGAGAATTTGATTATCCCAATGCATCCACTGAGTTCTTGGTTCACTCTTTTATTACATCACCACTCCAAAGAGATAAGCCGGAGAGAAGTCAGGGGAAAGGGGCTGAGCGCAACTTGATTCATACACAATTGAGTATTACAATCTAAAGTTCTTCCCAATCACTATTAACATTTGGTCATGTGGACATAAGTCAAAGTGAAATAGGAAATACAGAAAATATTTAGGGAAATTCCAAATGGTAGGTACCAACTATTACCCTATGTTACTCAGACTCGGGTATGCGTGTCCATATCAGACATGGCTATAGGTGTCAGACTCGGCTATTTGAAAGAAATTTTATACATTTTCATTGTAATTTGAAGTGCCGAGTGTCGTACCCTTGTTCGGATATCAAGGGTCCGACACGGGTATGGAAGGAAAAATGAAGAGTCGGAGTAACATAACTATTACCTATTCCATATGGTCAACACCTTTTTTATTTATTCCAAATGGTAGGCTTAATTATCAAACAATTCCATCCCGTAGACACCCCTTAAACTTGCCGTTAGAATATCAAAAAAAAAAAAAAAAAAAAAAGAAAAAGAAAAATTAATTTTTTTTGTAGCTGTTCTTCTGCATAAACAATGCAGTCTTGCTGTTCTGCAGCTGCTTTGCAATTGTTCAGCAGTAATAAGCTCTCGACCCAGAAACAATCACTCATCAATCCTTCCAATTTCAACAAATTTCTTCGATTTCGAAGTTTTCTATATAATCCCAAACAAGAAAAATTGGCTCAAAATAATGCCCATTTTTGGTGAATTGTTCTTCAACAAGTTTAGGATTTGGAACTCCAAATGAAAGTCTTCCTCCACAGAATCAAAATAAAAATTGTCAAAAATGAAAATTGCAGAAAAATTTGCAGTCTTGCTGTTGTTCTGCAAGTTAAAGAAAAATAAAAATTAATTTTAATCTGTCACACAGGTATGTTGATGTGAAACTTTTAGGGTTTGGATTTTTAGGGATTAATTGTCAAAAATTGGGTAAATATTTCAACAATTGTTTGAAAATATGATGCTGAACTATGATACTGAACTATTTGGTTGTAAATGATACTGAACTATTTTACAAATTGATTGAAAACAAAAATGAGGAAATTAGACTAAAGTAAACACCTCCATCTCTTTTTCTACCTTACAGACCTCATGTCGAAGATTGGAGAATTCAAAGCATTAATTTTTGTTTTTCTTTGTTTTTTGATATTCTAACGGCAGGTTTAAGGGTCGCCTACGGGATGGAATTGTTTGGTAATTAAGCGTACCATTTGGAACACATAAAAAAGGTGTTGACCACTTAGAATAGGTAATAGTTGGTACCTACCATTTGGAATTTCTCAAAGATTTAAAACTTGCTTAATTAGCAATATGACTAATATGGCTAAGTAAACTTTGATACCTGAATTGCTTGTGATGTTGACCTGAAGAGATCCTAAGGATGAACTGTTCCAAGTCCAAGGTTGCAAAGTTGATTGTCTTTGGCTACATCAAAGTAAATCTAAGGACTTTGTTTGATCATAATTTTTCACAGATTTCATGTTGTTAAAGTCCCAATACTTATAATGATTAAGTCCTTGAAATCACAAAACATTCCATTGCGACAGTGCATGAGCAAACTACAACAAACTTATAATGATCTAAGGCGGAGTTGCTTATTTATTGTACCACAAATGTGGGCAGCTGGAATCTTTTAAAAGCTTATTGACTTTGATTAAAGATGATATAAGTTACCATCCAAATGGTTAATAGCCTTATGTAAATTGAGTGACAAAGTGAAATGTATACTTGATGGATAGAAATAGACCTCAAACCTGGACATACTTGTGCTTGAGCTTGGGTAAGGAGTTCTTGAGCGCTCTTTCATTGATCTTGGATTCTCATAACTGAACATCCTTCATCCTCTCCTTGAAGAGAGTTTATTCACAGTGTCATGTTCTAGATAGGGGCCTAGGTGTTAATCCACAGTCACGAACCTCGCAGACATTGTCACTTTGTACATTGACTACTACTTCAAAGGGTCTTATGTCCTAGGGCTAACTTTCCTTTTGGATCCTTTCCTTAGATAGATCTATGCCATTGCTTAGGTATGCACGGATTTTTGAATGGGAACAAGGTTTGCCACCTCCCTCAAGAACAATTGCATTTTAGAACAAATTTTTAGGATGTACCCCTTTGCAAGTATGAAAGGATGTCCACCTCCCTCACCCTCAAGGAACCTCCCTTTAATCCTTAGTGGGGCTTACCTGATGCCAGGAACCAAACAACACCCCTCACAAACCAACTTGTGAGAGAAGGAAAAAGGGAAACATCGAGAATTTTATTCATTTTGAATTTGAGCAAAGCAAAAATTTTGAGTTGATTGTACAATATACAATATAATTTAATTGTAACTTTTGAGAGAGACTTCAGACTGCTTTGTTTGGTCATCAATAAATATATAAACCTTGATTATGCTTCCAGGCCCCAACCTCTTCCTTACTACCCTAAACAAGTTCTTTCCTTGATGATTGTACAATATACAATACAATCTTTCCTTGTGTTTTGTCAAGTTGAGTAGCTTCTTTGTCTGTTTCTATTAACATTGCTTCTTTCCTTGCTGATTTTCCGTCACCTCTCATCGATTCCCCCCCCCCCACCAAGTTTTCCCAGGGAAATTTTCTTTCTTTGTTTTCAATTCCAGGAAGCAGTGTTTCCCTTTTTCCTTCTCTCACAAGTTGGTTTGTAAGGGGTGTTGTTTGGTTCTTAGCATCAAGTAAGCCACACTAAGGATTGAAGGGAGGTTCCTTGATGGTGGGGGAAACTTGCAAAGGGGTACATCAAATTAAGCCTCCATGAGTTTGGATGGCTGGCTTTGAGTTGGTTCATTTTGGTTGTTTAAAGACGAACCTTCTCGGGTGAAAACTCTCCGAGGGGGCAACTCTTGCCTCCAACAACTAAAGGAAAAACTTAAATGAAGGTTTATTGTGCCCTTCAAATTTCAAAGGTGAGTCCAATTAGTTATCTTCCTGATGGAGACAAAGTACATAGGTGATCTGGGATTTCTAGGGTCTTGAAAGAGTCTTAGTACATGACGCTTAAAGGCCTTCTCTCAACATAAGCATGGCACCTATTGTCTTTAATCCAAGGAAAGGAAATCGTTTGAGTTATGCTATTGCTGTTCAAGGTGGTACTCATGACCCGCCTAGAGCTCCCTTGAATGGTTGGAAGCGAAGATCATATGGGTCATGAGATATTGTTGCAACAATTTTAGGAAATGAATCAATTGATAAGCTTCTCTCACTTAATCACATCACGCACTCTATGAGTGGCTTAATAGGCAACATAACCATTTCCTCCTATGAAGGCAAATAACAGTAGGAACAGCTGACAGGTGCAACTGGCTCTCAAAACATAACAACTAACGATTGTTGTAGGCGTTGATGGTTTTGTTTGAGGGATTTAGATGGTTGGTGTTCATGGAGATAGACAGGTGTTTGTATCTGAAAAATGAGAGGGAGTATCTTAATGAATAGGTTGGTGATTGAAATGGAAGGGGCTACATGCTATGTATAGAAATTAGGGGAAATTTTAGGATCTTAGGACAATCTAATTAGTAGATAATAATTGCTAACCATTGGGTGATCAAAGGTTAATGGTTTCTATATATTGAGAAAGCATATGAGTTTTCTCTTGGTCATTGTTGAAAGAATCGATTTTCCTTTGAAGTTGAGAAACTGGCGGGGTTTTTGTATTTTTAGTGTGTGATACTTGGTGTTGATTCCAATACCAATACCAATACTCCGAATCCCCCCCCCCCCCCCGGGTGAGGTATGGAGATGTCAGACGTAGCAGTTTACCCTTAAATTTTGCAATTTAGAGAGACGGGTTCAGTTGACCCTCACGATTTGGAAATCATTCACTACCTACTTCTCCAGTTGAAAAGAAGCAGAGGAGGTTTAATGAGACATTTTAGTCCATTACTATCTAGATTATGGACAAAGATTCTTATACCAGTTTCAACAATCATTTTTTAACCACATATGAAAGGAAAACCTTCTCTCAGCTTCAAGAGCAGACTAATGAAAAAGGGTGCAAAGTTATTCTTTATGAGGAGATAAGAAAGCTACTGACTTAGAGTCTTCTCACCTAGATTCCAGAATGTTCGTTATGTGACAAAAATCTAAACTGCCAAACGATCAACCGGAATTACGAGAAGGGCTTTTTTTGTATTTCTATTTTTATCGTACCAATAGAGAATCTAACATTTCCACTCACTTTCCATGATTACAATCAGTTGGTAAAACCATCTTGGTTTACAATCAGAAAAGCCCCAGAAGCTCCATGAAAGCATAATAAGTTGGTAAATTGAAACTGAATTCACATTAAATGCTATCAAAGTAGGAAATGAAAAGTAGATCTAGGGTTTAGGGTATAAAACGTTAGAAAAGATGATATCCTGAGCTGAAAGAGGGACAAGTGCAGGTATCGAAATCGATAGATGAAAGCTGCTGTGAAGTGTTCTAAGGTGGGATTCCAGGGCTGATGAAAAGTGTTGAAGCTTGCAATGGAGAGGGATTAGGTTCACTATGGAGTCAGTTCAGGTTGCAGTTAGGGTTGAAACAAGACTCTATTTGTGGTAGTAAGCAGCGGAGAGAGAAAGAGAGGCGCACAAGAGGGAGAATTCAAGTGAAAATGGGCTTTGTTGCTTCAAATTTTTTCAGGCCCATTTAGTGACCCATGGGCCCACAATATCTCATAAACGACAGACCCACTTAGAGCCTGACTTGTTCATAAATTAAGCGTTGCGAAGCCCCATGGGTAACCTGGTCCAATGCCCATTTCTAGCCCCTGAGTAAAAACATTGGCCCCAAGTGACATCCCAAGCCACAGAATAAATCTTCAATTATTATTTGTAAACTTCCTCCTAAAATCTCTATGATTCCATATGGATGGCAGACCAAGTATTACCATTTTGTTTTAAATTATGGATGTTTGGGATCATTGGTGTTGTCCTACTGAGAGTTCCACATTTCTGAACTGGCATATGCTTGGTAGCAACCACGACCATGCAGGCTGGTTGTAGCTTAATTAATCATTGATTGACATAAGCAGAAGTGGTGGGCTATAATGTTGAATTTAAGTTCTGTGATAAGTGTAAATATATCCTACTAGTAATAGATTTCAGTTTGAGTCCAGCAAGTGCACTTGCTGAAGCAATTCCGTGTTATCTCACTTTGTCTCCTTGGACTCCTGATTTCTCCTCTTCTCTCTACTGTTTTGAAATTTGCTGGCCTCGTTGTCTTGGCTGCTACTTGCACTCTGAGTGGTAGGAAACTAGCACAATGTGCATGCTGTCCATAAATACATATCAATGTAATGGAATGATGTGATCGAAGTTCAAGCCTGATAAACAGTGACTGGCTTGACAGAGTTCGATATTATTTAGACTTCATTTGAACCCGTCTTTAGTGCTAGTGTTCATACGCTGATCTTCTACCTGGAGGGAAAAATTTGAGATAGTCAACGGATTTGGGTTGTCCTCAACATGGATCCCTCACCCTGTCCACTTAAGCTGTACTCCAATCCGAAAGTAATTCGAAGGAGGCTTCTGCAAATAAGATCAGTAACTTATCTTGAGTTGTCTACTTGGTATAAGGCTCTGTGCCTGTACTTATCCTGCCATAGGTGGGTTCTGAAGATTAGTGTGGGTTTTTAGATTGTTGTTGTGCTTTGAATAGAGATTTTCCTCTGTGCTTTAGTGTGCGACTTTTGCTTGATTTCATGTATAGATGTAACATTTAAGGATTGGGAACGTCCAGGTAGTTGAAGCTGAGAAAGCCACCACAAGCGGACTGCAGGAGAAGTTGCGTATGATAGTAGCGGTGCCACTACTTTGGGGTGTTCCTCCGACTTCTGAAATGCTCCACCTGGCTGTTCGGAGCGGGGGAGGCATTGTTGAAAAGGTATCTTGGCAATGGCGATTCTTGTAAATAGTTCCTGTCCTGATGGAGTTTGATCTGACCAACTTGTATTTTGTACATAGCTTCAGTCTAAAATCTCATTCTGTAACCAGTCATTTGTGTTGTATATTCATGTAATTCTCACTTGATTTATGTATGAGCTGTAGCCTGTAAAAGTTCTCTGTACGAGAATCTATGCTTTCATGAAGGTCTTCCTGACTCCATACAATAATTGAACTTATAGTAGATAAACCAAAAGTTTGTTTCATTCATCTAAACTAGAATGGAATGGAATAAAAAATGATGCCTGAACAAAATATGAGAATCGAACTTGAGTACTTGATTCTTACACTAGGATGTTTGGCTCAGAACAAAAATGGAATAAACCTCAATTCCTACTGTTTGGTTGAATTAAAAGATGGAATCTAACATCATTCTTTTTAATCAAAATGTATTTATGCTTTGTTTTTTCTAGTTACTTAAACATTTAATCTAGCTAGACTGAATCACTTTTCTAATGAAAACTAACTTCTTTGATATCACAAAACATTTTTTTTATAGTCAAAATAGTCATTTTATTTCAGGAAGCAACACAAATTGCAACTTGTTAGAATATTTCAATATATGTTTTGCATACGTATTTGCCCTATGAACTCTTAACTCTAGGAACTTTATATATTTTATACATTCGAAAAAACTTAAGGTAACTGTTTGTATTAGCTATAAGCGAAGCAACTTCCAAATGACATGTGGATTTTTTATAAATCTAATTGCCAGCTCCGAGTCCACAGGTATTTCTATCGCATCACATGTATGTCTCTTTGCTACCTGTAACATCAAAAGTATACCTCCAATTCTGCTTGAACAATCGAATAAGCCATAAATGCTTTCCCTCCATATTCTCCATGATTCTGTACATCTCCAATAAGTGATACTGTTTGGTCTCGTTTCGAGATGAATTTTATATCAGTTATAGGGTATATTTGCTTGTTTTAATCCCGTAATTATATATTAGATATGATGATTTTGTGTTTTGTAGGAAAATAATGAGTTAGAAGGAAATTGAGCTTAACTGAGGCTTTTTAGGGAATCCTGAGCGATTTCCCGAGCCGACGCGAGTCAACCCGAGCCGAGACCAACCTGGGAACCCTTTCTCAAGTTTTGGCGCAAAACAGGAGAAAGAAGACCAGAACCTAGTCGCGCCCGTGAAGTGTTGGTCGCGCCCGTCACGCCCGCGACGTGCTACTTAGAGGAGACGGTATCTGCGGGCAGAGCTGTGTTGCGGCCGAGCATGATAGATTCGCACCTGCTACAGAATATCGTCGCGAAGACTGTGGAACAAGTGACGGATGGAAACGGGCAGTGGAGCATCGCGCCCGCGATCTTCGGAAATCTGCGGAAATGACACGCGTGCTGCTGTGTTTCATTTAGGGTTTTGGGTTGTATTTTCCTTCTATAAATACCCATATATGTAGCACTATTGTAACCAAGTTTTTAATAGTTTTACCTTAGTTAGAAGTAGGATTAGAGTAGAATTAGGTTTAATTGCTTTCCTTTATCTTGCTTTAATCTTTAATTGTTGGATTATTGGATGATAATGCACTGAACTTCAGGGGTATTGGACAATAATGCACTGAACTTTTTTCTTGGACTCTAATACACTGAACTTTGAGAGTATTGGACAATAATGCACTCAGACCAATTCAGCTGGTGGTTAACGCGGTGGTTGTCCTACTTTGATGTATCGTTTTTCTATTTTTTTCCAAAAAAATATATTAGTCATCCTGCTTATATGTACTTTCTTGCACGGAAAAAGTTTTTTTTGAAAAAAATAGAAAAACGACACCTCAAAGTAGGACAACACCGTCACAACCACCAAATTGAATTGGTCCGAAATCATTGTCCAATATCCTCAAAGTTCAGTGTATTAGAGTCCAAGAAAATAGTTCAGTGCATTATTGTCCAATACCCATAAAGTTCAGTGTATAATCATCCAATAATCCTTAATTGTTTTTCAAGCTTTCTTCAAGTTTTCTTCCAATTTTGTATTCAACTCTTTTCCAAGCAATTTCCATTGAAGTTTTTACAAGCTTTGCGCGCTCTCTCTCTCTCTCTCTCTCTTTCTCAATTGCCATTGTTTGATTTCAAAGCTTTCTAGTGCTAATCACAACCAATTCACTTTTAGTGAGGAGGAGGATCAAGGGTCACAAATTCTACTTCCTAGTGAGTATTTGGGGATCCTTGGTAATCCAATTCACATTTTCTTGTTTGTTCGGGGTTACATGATTACCGTGCTCAATGTGAATTGTATGGTATCTTTTATGATACATTGGATATGTTGGGAATTGTGCATGAGGGTATAAATTATGAAACTTGTAATCTCTTCAATTTTTATGGGTTTTCTAATTTAGGTGAAGATGTTGCTTGGGAATTTATTGAATGGTTGTCTAGGGACTCTTATGAATTTGAGCAAAAAAATGCTATTCCTAGTGTCAAACCTTCTTATTATGCACCACCCTTCGAGACTTTAGCCATACCATATCAAGAATACCCCCAAAATCTTTATGATCAATCTAGTGGTGGGGAGTATATGAAAATTTTTTGTGAGACTTTGCCTGAACAATCATGTGAATACCCCATGTATTTGATGATCAATCTTTTGGTGGGGGTTATGTAGAGAACTCTTATGATTTTCCCCAATGTGATGTTGTTGAGTCTCATCCTTTGTGCTTATTTTGTGATTCGTTGTGCCTTAGTTCTGCTTCTTGTTTGAAAGCGGAAATGGATGATCTTCGAGCTAACATGATTGCGAAAATGGATGATATGTGTGCTACAATGAATGAGTACACGCAAGAATATTTATGCATGATTAAAACTGGGGTAGAAGCTTTTTCTTCACAAATGGTTGATTCGAATGTTGAAGTAGGTCATTCGTCATCTTTGAGTCTTGAAATGCGTGTTGATTCTTCTTTGCATGATTATGATGAGGATGATGACTACTATAACAGACCTAGTATTGCATGCCGGCTTAGCGATTCCTTAGCTCTAGCTGCACCTAGTGAGCATGAGGAACATGATGATTTTGTGTGTGATGATGTAGAACTTGATGAAAACATGTTTGATGATGAACCATTGTCCACGCCATTGTCCAGGCTTTTGTGTGAAGAAAAGGTTGAGTTTATTGAATGCCATAATACTTGTGATGATCTTGTTGAGTGTGAAACTGCATCCTTTGTGGTTGAATGTGTGTTTGAAACCGAATTGTTCACTTTCATTGAGAATCATTGAATTAGTGATGCATTAGCTACCCTTTCCTGCAAGTCTATTGATGTGAAATCTTGTGACGATGAACTTGAGTCTTTGCGGATTGATCCTAAGTGTTTGAACCTGGTTTGTGACAATGATGTTTTTGAATGTGATATGTTTTATGAGTCGTTGTTTGCATCCAAGTTTGTGCATGAACATGTTCAGGAATGTGTTGTATTATTCCCTCCCGTTGATTTGAGTTTAGACCCGTTTTCGCATCTAAATACCACCTAGATCCTTAGGCTTTTGACTTGTCTGGTAGCTCTTTTTAATAACTTTTAATGCGTTTTGTTTACTTTTTGTTGTTCCGAAGGTTTTACTCAAAATTGTGCTAAATGGGCCATTTTTACACTAATCTTGGAAATCCCGAGATTTCCTAAGATTTCCCGAGCCCCGGTCGTGTCGAAGGCAGCGGAATCGGAAGGGTCGAGTATGTCGAAAGCGCGGAAACGCAAGTGCAAGTTCCCAGGCGTCAAAAGGTAGCCCCGCGACCAATTCCGAAGTGGGCGCTACGCCCTGAAGTAACCAAGTGGCCGAGATAGACCGTGGCCACGGTCACCTTGACCGTAGCCACGGTCACATTGAAGCCAAATGCCCACAAGGAGGAGTTGTAGCCGAGATGGACCGTGGTCACGGTCAACCTTACCGTGGCCACGGTAAACATACTGCCCTGATCAAGAAGAAGCTGGCCGAAGGAAACCGTGGCCACGGCAGTGCGAAGGAGTGAAGAAGTGCAAACCCTAAATCACCTACACCGTGCCCACAGTACCTGGGTACCGTGCCCACGGTACAGCGAAGAGAAGAGAGATTTCTCCTGCCTTATGCAGAACCGTGGCCACGGTCACCTTGATCGTGCCCACGGTCCCCTGCGGACACAGTTTGTCTGTAGTGACTTAAGTGCTGTGTTTTGAGTAACAACCTAAGTACTATTTATTGTTTTAGGTCATTTTAGCGGAGGGAGACTTTTTGATCAGCCTTTAGACAACCTTTAATCATCTTTTACTTAGCTTTTATGATACTTTGAGCCTTCTCTTAAGCCTTGGATTAGAGAGTTAGTGAAGATTTTGCTGAGTTATTGGTTCATGTTCTGGAATATTTCAAGTCTTATTCCAAGTTTGAAGATTATTATCTTATTTTGGAGCATTGGAGCATTTATTTTTCAAAGTTTTTGCCTCTTTGTCATCAATCAATGAGCATTTCTTAACCCTTCTCTCTTTTATTTCATAGTTTATCTTTTAATCTCTGTTTTTGTTTTTGTTATTGTTGCTATTGTTTGTTTTATTGATTGTTGGTTGTTATCTTGTTTATCTTTTTAAACATGTTTAGGTTTGGTTTGGATGTTGTTAGCTTAGTTTTCATCATGATTATTGGCTAGAAACCCTAATGGGTTAGGGAGATATTAAGGGTGTGAATGGGTGATTAGGATTGGGTTAGCAATATTAGTGAGTAACTAGTTATGAAATCAATTTCCCAACCCTATTCTTCCCTCAAGTGGGATGTAATTAGGTGTGAAAACACCCGAATACATCCAATGCTTATTGAAAGGTAGGAATTGGGATAGTTAGTGTTCTAATTCGCGAATGCGAATAGAAACTAACTAGGAAATTCTATTTAATCGACTCCCCGGGTCTGTCTATGGACTTAGGGGAAGTCAATCCGGACTATCCTTGAAAAAGGAAGCCCGGTGGGTATTTTTTTCCAACGGAATTACCATTTGATTTCCCTTTCTTGTTGCGAAACCCATTTCCGTATCCCCGTTTGCATCCCGAAAGTCTCCCGACACCCATTGTTTAACCTTTTGACCGAACTTAGTGCTTTTGTGCTATTTTTATCTTAAAAGTCCATCGCCTTTTTCCTAATCCTAAACCCTACCTAGAGTTAAGTAATCGTTGTGAAGGCCCCTAGCTCCCTGAGGAAGAACGATAGTACCGAGGTCCACTAACCGCTGGTGCAACAAAATGGCGTCGTTGCCGGCGAGCAAGCGCCCCTTCTAGTTTTTACCTTACTTTACGTGTGTTGGTTTAGGATCATTTTACCTGCTAGAGATTTTGTTATTCTTTGATATTAGAAATCTGACTTCCTTTGTTTGTTCTTTTTATGCATGCGTACTCGATCTCGGCGAGGCCAAACTCCGATAACTCCACCAAATCCAAACCCGGAGAGCATTATCCGTCAAGCAAACGCCAGCTCGAGACGAGAACGACAGCGAAGGGAGCGACAAACGGTTCAAATTCCAACGGATGGAGAGCAAATTCCACCTCGTACCCTAGCATCATATTCCCTTCCATCATCGGGTACGGGAGGCGATCCTATCATTCTACCTGCATTACCGCCGAACGCCACGTTCGAGTTCAAGCCGTATTTGTTGGACATCTTCGAGAACGCTCCGTATCACGGAGGGGAGCATGAAAATCCTATAGACCACATTAACAAATTTGAGCAGCGTATTGGCTTTGTGCAAATGAATGGTGTCTCCGCCGAGTACATGAAGTTAAAATTTTTCCCCCTCACCTTGAAGGGGAAGGCACTACTATGGCTCAACACATGTCTGGCCGGAACCTATTCTACTTGGGACTTCCTTCATCGTTTTTTCCCCAACGATGAGACGTGCCGGTTAAGGCAAGCAATTATGAGCTTCAAGCAAGAGCCTGATGAATCGTTGTTCGAAGCATGGGGGAGATTTAAAGGTCTTCAACGAAGATGTCCGCACCACAACTTGGAGGATTGGTTACTACTGCACCACTTCTATTCCGGATTGAGTAGCTCCTTACTAGAATCTATTGACCATGCCTCGGGAGGCATGTTCCTAAAGAAGACGGAGGAGGAAGCCAATGTATTTCTTCATGAGCTATCGCAAAACTCTCCTCATTGGGGAGGAGGCCGTGGTCCAAGGGATGGTCCTTCGCTTGAAAGCAATCCCACGATCAAATTTCTTATGAATGCCGTACTCGAGATACAGCAAAAGACGGCTTTAGAAGAGACCACAAAGCAAGTCAAAGCGGCTCAAGAAGTATCAATGATTATTCCAGAAGCCCGAATTCTTTTGTGCGATTTTTGTGGAGGACCACATTCATTGAAGAGGTGTGAGGAGTATCAAGCAGAACAAGTTCAAGCCATCTACCCCAACAACAACCTTTCCTATGCCAACCAAAACCCCATTCGACCTCGAGGAAACTATGCTTACAATCAACAAGCCCCATTAGCCCAAAATCCACCCCCCGGTTTCCAAAACCAAAATCGCCGCCAATATCACCAAAATCATCATCAAGGGAAATCTTCCCAAACACCCAAACCACCACCCCCAGAATCCATTGAGCAAACTATTCAAAAGATGGCCCTATCCCAAGAAAAGATACTTTTCTCTCAAGAAAAGATGGCCTTAGAAAGAGAAAAAGATGCCGCACGCATCAAGTACCTTGAGTTGTTAATAGCTCAAATGGCGCAACAGTCTCCACCCATCCAATCTTTACCTAGCCAACCCCAACCGAATCCGAAGGGAAAACTTAATGCGATTACGTTGAGTAGTGGTAAGGAGGTTTATGGCCCTAGGATGGTGGTGGAAGATGTCTTGGGTGAAAAGGAAGGTGACGTGGTCGATATCACGGAGGAGGAGGATTTGGAAGAAGAGCGGGAGTGTGAACTAGTCTTGGGTGAGGGAGCATATGAGGAAGAATTGGGAGAATCAAGCAAGGAAAGAGAAGAAATGGAAAGAGTAAGAAAAGGGAAAGGGAAGATGATAGAGGAAGAGCCAATCCAACCCATTGAGAAACCAAAGCTATCGCCGATCCCTTTTCCTAAGCGGTTGGCAAAGCCGAAATTCGATGCAAAATTTTCAAAATTCATTGAGATGCTCAAGGAACTTCAAGTGAACATCCCTTTTCTTGATGCCATTTCTGAAGTCCCATCCTTTAAGAAGCACTTGAAGGAGCTTCTTACGAGCAAGAGGAAGATCCAAGAAAAATCTACAATTCATTTGATGGCGGATTGTAGTGCCATTATCGATAACAAGTCACCGGAGAAACTAGCCGACCCTGGGAGTTTTTCTATTCCATGCACCATTGGTGATATGCGAATTGGCCGTGCCCTATGTGATCTAGGAGCGAGTGTAAGCGTCATGCCTTACACAATTTGCAAAAAGTTGCACCTTGATGATCTAGCTCCTACCACAATCAACCTTCAATTGGCCGACCGTTCCATACGAAGACCTTTGGGGATTTTAGAGGACATCCCGGTTCAAGTAAGGCGATTCTTGATCCCTTGTGATTTCGTTATCTTGGAGATGGAGGAGGATAATAACATCCCCATTATTTTGGGGAGGCCGTTCCTTGCTACGGTGGGAGCAATTATTGATGTGAAGAATGGAAGTATGTCATTGATCGGGAATGAAAGTATTATTTTTCAACTTGAGGGGTCATTGAAAGGTCCTTCTTATGGGGACTCATGCTACGCTATTGATATGATGGAGATTCTCGTCGATGAGTATGTTGAGGAATCCCTATGTCTTGAATCTATTTGCGACGATCCCTTGGGTGCATGCTTATTGGAGTCCTTCCAATTCGAGACCGACGGCTCCGACATCACTTTCTTCACCAACCTTCTTGACTCTTCACTTATGCACGAGGAAGTTATTCTTGATGAACCTATTATGGAGTGCATGGAGATTCAAGATGTGATCTTTAAAGGTATGTCTTCCTCCCAAGTTCAATCTTCTACTTCTTTAGAACTTAAACCGTTGCCCCCTTCCCTCCAATATGCTTACTTGGATGATGAGAAATCTTATCCTGTGATTGTGAATGCGAATTTGAATGATTTTGAATTGTCCAAGTTGCTTGATTTACTTAGGAAACATAGAGGTGCAATAGGTTATAAGATAGAAGATTTGAAAGGTTTATCCCCGTCCATTTGCATGCATTCGATTGACTTGCTAGAAGATGCCAAGCCTATTAGGCAACCACAACGTCATTTAAATCCTAACATGCAAGAAGTGGTTAAAAAGGAGGTAGTGAAGTTGCTCGCTGCTGGGATCATCTTCCCCATCGTAAATAGCGAATGGGTAAGCTCGGTTCAGTGTGTGCCAAAAAAGGGTGGAATGACCGTAATTGAAAATGATAAGAAAGAATTAGTAAGTACCCGAACTGTGACCGGTTGGAGAATGTGTATTGACTACCGTCAGCTTAACAAAGTAACAAAGAAGGACCATTTTCCCCTTCCTTTTATTGACCAGATGTTAGAACGGCTGGCAGGTCACTCACATTTTTGCTTCTTAGATGGATATTCCGGGTTCTTTCAAATTCCAATCCACCCTTCACACCAAGAAAAAACCACCTTTACTTGCCCATACGGGACATTTGCTTATCGACGCATGCCATTTGGTTTATGTAATGCCCCTGGGACTTTTCAACGTTGTATGATGGCTATTTTTAGCGATTTCATTGAGAAATGCATGGAGGTTTTTATGGATGACTTTTCTGTGTACGGTAATTCTTTTGATGATTGTTTGCTAAACCTGGAAAAAGAATTAACTCGTTGTGAAGAAGTGGATCTAGTGCTCAACTGGGAGAAATGCCACTTTATGGTGGAACAAGGTAATGTTTTGGGTCACTTAATCTCTTCAAAGGGCATCGAGGTTGATAAGGCGAAGGTTGAGGTCATAGAGCGCCTACCACCCCCAGTTTCTGTTAAGGGGGTGCGTAGCTTCCTTGGACATGCTGGCTTCTATCGCCGGTTTGTTAAGGACTTTTCGAAAATTGTTCGACCTCTAACCGACCTCTTATGCAAAGATGCTCCTTTCATTTTTACTGATGAGTGTCTTGAGTCGTTTTACAGACTGAAGCAGGCTTTGATTTCTGCTTCTGCCCCGGTGGTTCAACCTCTAGACTGGACACTACCATTTGAGATTATGGCCGACGCTAGTGACTTTGCCGTGGGGGCGTGTTTGACCCAAACGGTGGACAAGAAGCCGAGGGTTATCTATTACGCAAGCCATGTGCTTGACAGTGCCCAAAGAAACTACACCACCACGGAAAAAGAACTTTTGGCGATCGTTTTTGCACTCAACAAGTTTCGGCAGTACCTTATGCTCTCGAAGGTAGTAGTCTACACGGATCATGCCGCTATCAAATACTTGATGGGAAGGAAGGAGACAAAGCCGAGGCTAATACGGTGGGTCTTGCTCATGCAAGAATTTGATTTGGAAATCCGTGATAAGGCGGGCACGAAGAATGTCGTGGCCGATCACCTCTCGAGGATTCTTGTCGACTTGGAGGACACCCAACCGATTGTTGATACTTTCCCGGACGAGCGACTTTTGGCGATTAGCTCTCATCCTTGGTATGCGGATATTGTGAATTACTTGGCAAGCGAAGTGATTCCCCAACACTTGAACCATTACCAAAAGAAGAAATTTCTCCACGACGTGAAGCATTATTATTGGGATGATCCCTTCCTTTTCCGGCTTTGCAATGACGGGATGTACCGGCGATGTATTCCCGAGAATGAAGTGCAATCTATTTTGACTCATTGTCACGAGTTTCCGGTAGGAGGTCATGGTGGCTCCCAAAAGACGGCGGCGAGGGTTCTACAAGCCGGATATTGGTGGCCAACTCTTTTTCTTGACACCCATTTGCATGTCAAGCAATGTGATAGATGTCAAAGATCCGGAAACATTTCCCGGAAGAATGAAGCACCGTTGAATTATATTCTTGAAGTTGAAGTCTTCGATGTATGGGGGTTAGACTTCATGGGACCTTTCCCGTCATCAAGAGGTTTTCAATACATCCTAGTGGCGGTGGATTATGTCTCAAAGTGGGTCGAAGCCATACAATGCGTGAGGTGCGATGGGAAGTCCGTTTCGAAATTCTTGAAAAAGACCCTATTTCCAAGATTCGGCATTCCAAGGGTCATCATTAGTGATAACGGTTCCCATTTCATAGAGAAGAAGTTCGAGTCTCTTTTTGCAAAGTACGACACAAGGTCAAGTGGAAATCTCAAACCGAGCCATCAAGGAGATCCTAGAGAAGACGGTCAACTCTTCGAGGAAAGATTGGGCAGAAAAGTTGGATGAAGTTTTGTGGGCATACCGCACCGCCTACAAGACTCCGATCGGTACTACTCCCTACCGTCTTGTCTACGGGAAGGCATGTCACTTCCCCGTGGAGCTTGAGCATAAAACCATGTGGGCAATCAAGAAGTTGAACTTCGATCTTAAGGCGGCCGGAAGTAGTCGGTTATTTCAACTGGAAGAACTTGAGGAGTTGAGGCGTCATGCATATGAGAACAACAAGATCTACAAAGAAAGAACTAAAACATGGCACGACAAGAGGTAGAATCGGCGTGAGTTTGTGGTAGGCGATAGGGTTCTCATCTTCAACTAGAGGTTAAAGTTATTCTCCGGGAAATTGAGATCATGATGGTCCGGTCCATTCGAAATTGTGAAAATTCTTCGCGCCGGAGTGGTTGAATTGAAGGATACCCAAGGAAAATGTTTCAAAGCGAACTCATCAAAGCTTAAACCGTACATCATGGGCGAGGAATATGCCGGGACAGTTGTGGTGTATCTTGAGAATTTTGAGGATTGAAAAGCATCGGGAAAGGTCGAGCTAGGACCTATAAAAACAAGCACTCGGGAGAGGTATGACCTACTTTCCCTTCTTTTAGTGTTTTCTTTCATTTTCTTCCATTTTATTTCCCTTATTTTTAGCATTTTCTTTTTCCTTAGTGGTCTTGAAAAAAAAATTTGAGAAAAAGAAAGAGAAAATAATAAAAAAAAAAAATTAGAAAAGTTGAAGAAAAATTGGAAAAGGTCGAAAAGAAACGAAAAAAAATCGAGAGCGAGAGTGAAAATAAAGAGAGGTTATATGAGGGTCGGGATTTGAATGTGATTTTTGAGTGATGGGAAAGTCCCCTTTGATGTTAAATTGAGTGAGGAAGATAAAGGAGTGGATAATAAGAGGGTAGATTTTAGGACTTAACGTGTTTTTCCAAGTTTTGAGCCTTGTAGGTACAGGAGCTGGACCGAAAGGGACCGTGACCACGGTAGGTTTCACCGCAGCCACAGTCAGACTACACAAAATGCTCCCAGTTTCTCGTTGGCCGAAGTGGACCGTGACCACGGTGGGTTTCACCGCAGCCACGGTCAAATCGCAGCATTTTCTTGGAAAAGTCTCTTCCCGAAGGTCACCGTGACCACGGTGAATGTTGTCGTAGCCACGGTGACTACCCTGCATTTTCCCTTCTTTTTCCTCCACCCGAGCCACACTGTGCCCACGGTCAAATCTACCTTGGCCACGGTGAGTCGAAAACTGCGGATATTGTCGGGGGTTCTATCTCATTTTCCCTCATTTCAATTTCATTTCCCTCCACTCTCTCACACTCGAAGACCCTCCTAAAACCCTCAAACCCTAATTTCCTTGCGATTTCTCACAAATTCATCATCAATCCTTCCATTTCTCTCCATTCTCCCCCGCGTTTTTGCCCTAGCCGTGCATTACCTGCGTTTTTCTGCCATTTTTGGCCCTCCTCGAGCCAAATTTCTGGGTTTTTGCGTTAGTGGGGTTCGAAATTCATCACCCAAGCCTTCAAAGTCTTCAATCCAGGTATTCCTTGATTTATTGGTGCTTAAACACTCGACTTCTTTGTATTTGGGTTTAATGTTGTGCGAACTCCTTGTGATTCTTGGTTGAACGAATTGGGTTGGGTTTAGGGCTGAAATTTTGGAGGATATTGTTGAAATTGGGAGTGTTTTGGTGAAGTGTTGAATTGGGTTTCGTGGTTGCAATTTTCTTGTGGTGTTTCGTTGTTGTGGTGGTTGTGTGTTGTTTTTCAGTGCTATCAACGCGTCGTGCTAAACGAGCCCGGACCGAGCCAGAACCAACCCCTGTCCCATCGACTTCTGCTGAGCCCGACAAAACCCGTTACAAGGGTTAACCGGCCTCCGTCATTCAATGCGACCCGAAGGTTAAGGTTACCTTTCGGGACGATATGCATAAGACGAGATTTGAGCGGCTCAAGAAGCGGAAAATCTGTGCTCCGGACCTCTATCACGAAGAGACGGCCAGAGATATTTTCTGTAAACCGAGCATGGATTTCTTCATCAAAACCATGGGCTGGGAGGTCTTCGCCACCATCAATGAGCCGATTATCGAACAATCGGTGCTCGAGTTCCTTAGCTCTTTGATTGTAAAGGAAGACGACACATCTCAAGCCTCTTTCTCATACATTGTGGCCAAGAAGGAAGTTGAATGCATGCTCAAGGATCTTTGCAATACGTTAGGCCTACCCGAGGACGGGATATTCTATGGCGAGGTTGTTAACTTCAATGAACAAGAGGAGATGCGCGATCTCACTTGCTGGAGGAGGCGCTATCCCAAGGTCCGAACTCCAAAAGCGCAATTCTATTGCCCGAGCAACTCTAAGGCCCGGGATTTTTGTAACCTCAGCGTTCGTATCTTCCACCGCATCATCTCAAACTCTGTTTTTGGCCGTGACGCCGGGCGATCAAGCATCCAGAAGGACGACCTCTTCGTCCTCTACAACGCCATTAACGGTCGCCGAGTCAACACCGGCTCCTACATCCTCCATTGTCTCCGAGAAATAAGCCTCGAAACCCGGAACATGACTATCGGTATGGGTCACATCATCACCCATCTCCTAAGGAAACAAGGGTTCGAGTCTTACCTCAAAAAATGGGCCCCACGGTTTTTCCTCGATCCTATCGACGGTGTTCGCTTGCGGAAGATGGAATTCTTGGAGAAAAACAAGACGCGAAAATTCTACCGTCACGGGAACGAGCCCCATAGCGTCGTCGTTCATTTGGGTGACGACAATGCCGTGCAACGTCTAGATGTCACCGACAAACGCAATTGGTCATGTGGCCAAACTTATGGGGATCGTTTTGCAGTGGGTGGTCCCGAGGAGCCCGAGGACGAAGGTGACGAAGAAGAAGAGGCCGATGAAGAAGAGGAAGAGGAAGAAGAGGGAGAACAAGCACAAGGGGACGAAGCCGAACCGAGTCAAGTGCTGGACGCCGCTCTTGAACGTATCAGCGAGCAACTCCAGGAGCTTCATGATGAGTTTCAAGAATAACGGGAGCTCATCCAAAACCAATAGACGTTGATCGAAAACTTGCAAAGGTTGATCGAGACCCAACAGGAGATGCTTGCTAGCATCCAATCGCAACTCCAACCCCGTCATCCTTCGGGAGGGTCCGCTTGAGGACCGTTCGTAAGCACTCAACCCCCCATCCGACCTTTATAATTGCTTTTATTTACTTTATTTTGTGAAGTATAAGTGTGAGGGGGTGCTTCTTCGGGGTTTGGATGCGATGTCTGTTGGTTTTGGTGTGTTGATCTCTCCGTTTCATTTTAGCATGTTTTGGCATGATTTTGGGGTTGCTTGGATATGATGCTCGGGTTTTCCTTGCGTTGTTGGTCTTTCATGTGTTGCCGGGTTATCCTTTGGTTGTTCGATGGTTATTCTTGTGGACCGAGAAGTTTGTTTACTCTTGTTTCGATTGTATTTTGATCACTGATGGTTTGTACATGAATATCGTTGTAATAAACGCAATGAATTAGTTATTCTCGGTTGGCATGTTTGGAGTTTCACCCTTATTTCCCGCCTCAATGAGTGAGATTCGGGGATAAGGTAAGTCATTGGCAATGTACATATTGTAATTAGTTTTGTTTTTCTTAGCTTCTAAGTTAGATTTTCCTTTCTTTTGTTTTGGTCTCGCATGCGAGTTCTAGCAATTGTAAGTCGTCTTTTGCTCTAACATCGTTTTGATTCACTCGAACAACGACTCTGGATCGCAGTTTTAACGCTTATGAAGAGTTTGAGGTAATATCTTTCCACCTTACTCTCTTCACGTGAATTCCTATTATGATCCGTCGCATGCTTGGTTTTCTTTTGGGTGGCGAACCCCTGTGAATGTCTGTGTTGGGATATATATTGCTGTTGGAGCCGTGTGGGCTCGGGTCGCCACCATTTCTACTTGCTAGTTGTTTTGTTTGTGTTTTTGTAGGTTCTCTACCCTTGTCATGTGACTCCTTCCCACAATGAGGACATTGTGGAGTTTTAAGTGTGGGGGGGGGGGGGGGGGCGATATTTTGCTTCAAGGGTAGATCACCTAGTCTTTTTGTTCCTTGTTTTCCTAGTTTTTGCAAAAATTTGAAAATTTCCGTGTGAAAAAGGAGAAAAAAGGGAGTGAAAACCTTTTCGTTTTTCGTTTCGTTTTGTCTTTGTTTGGTTTTGTTTCCTGGATCTCGTTTTCGGAGTTGAGAAGCCGTTCTTAAACTTCTTTAAAAAGTAACCAGTTGGAGCATTTTCGACCCTAATTCGGGTTCTAGTCGAGACTTACCCTTAATAAACTCCTTTCATTAAGTGTCTGGCGAGACCCCCGTTCCTTTCTCTTTTTGCTGGAACCGGGAGGTTTTAGGAGCTTGTGTCCGGGTTTATTTTGTTTCTCGCTTAGCAAAAGCAAAAAGTGCAAAAAGAAAAGAAAAGAAAGAAAAGCTCTCTTAAGATACAATAACCTGAATAAGTGGAGCGTGTCGCTGTAGACATTAACCACCCACACTTAGCCAACCTACACGGGCCCGGTATTCGTGGTACGACATGGATACCCCTTAACCCTCCTCCCATATCGCTTTGCGACGGAGAGGTGAATGGAAAAGACCGTGTTGGGAGGGTATACCCCTTATATGGGCCGTCCAATTCCCGAAAGTAAGGCTAATACCGACTTTTAAAAACCAAAAAGAAGAAAAAAAAAGAAAAGAAAAGGAAAAGTTTTTGCTTCCTAAAAGAGTGGGGCCTCCCCTTGCATCACCTACGACCCTCACTAAGCCAAGGGCGACCAAATGCGAGGGAGGGAAACACTTCTCTTGATTGTTTCGTTGTTTTCAAATTCGGACGCGAGTTTTTAGAGTCTTTTGGTTCCCGTAAAATCCTTTTCATGTGGAGTTTCGCTTGGTACAAAGTGTAGGGAGTTGAAAAATCTCTAAGATCGACCTTTACCTGAGTTTGGTGTTGTGAGGTGCTCCTAACGGTTACTTTGGGAGGTTTAATCGCGTTTTCTTAGTTTGGAATGCGAGATCTTGTGAATCAAAGCCTTTGTTTTACTTTCCTTGCGTTTTTCTTCGGTTTTGTTTTCACTTTCCCTCTCTCCTTTTTCTTTGGCTTTTGTGGGTACAGCCGCTACAAACCCTCACGAGTCCATCTCGTCCAGCCGGGCTACCGGGGGGTTCAAAGGGCTTGGTGCATATGCTAAATGCATCCGTTTCTCTCCCACGACAGCGGAGTTAGTGTTTGTTTGTTTGTTTTGTTCTGTTTGCTCGGGATGAGCAAAAGTTTAAGTGTGGGGGGGGGGGTGTTTAGACCCGTTTTCGCGTCTAAATACCACCTAGATCCTTAAGCTTTTGACTTGTCTAGTAGCTCTTTTTAATAACTTTTAATGCGTTTTGTTTACTTTTTGTAGTTCCGAAAATTTTACTCAAAACTGTGCTAAATGGGCCATTTTTACACTAATCTTGAGAATCCCGAGATTCCCTAAGATTTCCCGAGCCCTAGTCGTGTCGAAGGCAGCGGAATCGGAAGGGTCGAGTATGTTTGAAAACGAGGAAACGCAAGTGCAAGTTCCCAGGCGTCAAAAGGTAGCCCCACAACCAATTCTGAAGCGGGCGCTACGCCCTGAAGTAACCTAGTGGCCGAGATAGACCGTGGCCATGGTCACCTTGACCGTAGCCACGGTCAGATTGAAGCCAAACGCCCAAAAGGAGGAGTTGCAGCCGAGATGGACCGTGGTCACGGTCAACCTTACCGTGGCCATGGTAAACATACTGCCCTGATCAAGAAGAAGCTGGCCGAAGGAGACCGTGGCCACGGCAGTGCGAAGGAGCGAAGAAGTGCAAACCCTAAATCGCCTACACCGTGCCCACGATACCTGGGTACCGTGCCTATCTGAAGAAGAGAGATTTCTCTCGCTTACGCAGGCCGTGGCGTCACGGCCATGCGTGCCACGGTCCCTCATGACACGATTGTCTGTAGTGACTTAAGTGCTGTGTTTTGAGTAACAACCTAAGTACTATTTATTGTTTTTGGTCATTTTAGTAGAGGGAGAGTTTTTGATCAGCCTTTAGACAACCTTTAATCATCTTTTACTTAGCTTTTATGATACTTTGAGCCTTCTCTTAAGCCTTGGATTAGAGAGTTAGTGAAGATTTTGGTGAGTTATTGGTTCATGTTCTGGAATCTTTCAAGTCTTATTCCAAGTTTGAAGATTATTATCTTATTTTGGAGCATTGGAGCATTTATTTTTCAGAGTTTTTGCCTCTTTGTCATCAATCAATGAGCATTTCTTAACCCTTCTCTCTTTTATTTCATAGTTTATCTTTTAATCTCTGTTTTTGTTATTATTGCTATTGTTTGTTTTATTGATTGTTGGTTGTTATCTTGTTTATCTTTTTAACCATGTTTAGGTTTGGTTTGGATGTTGTTAGCTTAGTTTTCATCATGATTAGTGGCTAGAAACCCTAATGAGTTTGGGAGATATTAAGGGTGTGAATGGGTGATTAGGATTGGGTTAGCAATATTAGTGAGTGACTAGTTAGGAAATCAATTTTCCAACCCTATTCTTCCCTCAAGTGGGATGTAATTAGGTGTGAAAACACCCGAATACATCCAATGCTTGTTGGAAGGTAGGAATTGGGATAGTTAGTGTTCTAATTAGTGAAAGCGAATAGAAACTAACTAGGAAATTCCGTTTAATCGACTCCCCGGGTTAGTCTATGGACTTTGGGGAAGTCAATCCGGACTATCCTTGAAAAAGGAAGCCCGGTGGGTATTTTTTCCAACGGAATTACCATTTGATTTCCCTTTCTCGTTACTCTCTTGTTGCGAAACCCATTTCCGTATCCCCGTTTGCATCCCGAAAGTCTCCCGACACCCATTGTTTTACCTTTTGACTGAACTTAGTGCTTTTGTGCTATTTTTATCTTAAAAGTCCATCGCCTTTTTCCTAATCCTAAACCCTACCTAGAGTTAAGTAATCGCTGTGAAGGCCCCTAGCTCCCTGAGGAAGAACGATAGTACTGAGGTCCACTTACCGCTGGTGCAACAATTTGCATACCCAATTTCCATTTACAAGTCAATGGGAGGATCCATTTGTCATGTCTCACTTAACCATGCCTAGGAAAGTCTTGTACATTCCTGTAGTCTGTCCTTTCTATGACTTTTCTAAGGCATTCGATAAACTGTTGAGAGCACTAATGTTTGTTGATGTGCTATAGAGAGTGTGCTCCTATCTACACCATTCTTAGATGCATGCACGAATGCAGGACTTGTTACTTCGTGCGTTGAATTGTACTGACATGGTGGCTGATATCTTGAGGTGAGAAGGAGTGAATCTCTTGATAAGAAGCCTTGAAGGTAAAATCCTTCCTCACCTTTCTTGTACAGTTAGTAAGTATTCTTCCTCTTCTTCTTTTATTTTCTTTTGGTGGGTTTCTTGATTTTATTTTGGGGTGCTTGCTTACCTTACTTCTGTTTCCATCGAGGACATGGCAACCTCTTTGTGTGGGAGTTGGGGGGAGGGGTAGTATGCATTCCGACTTTAGTGAGGAGGAGGATCAAGGGTCACAAATTCTACTTCCTAGTGAGGATTTGGGGATACTTGGTAATCCAATTCACATTTTCTTGTTTGTTCAGGGGAAAATCCAAGTGAAGATTGAAGAATTAGTGAAGATTTTTGATCATCGAAGGTATAATTTCTTGTTCCAAATTTCAGTTTTTATTATTCGCTTTCGTAGTTAGAAATTTACTTTCTTGTTGATTAGATTTAGATCATCTTTTCATGCTTTCTTGATTGTTATTATGAATCCATGTCTAAACGCCCAATAGTTTAATTGCTTTCTTTACATTATTTACCGTTTTTCGCATTGAAAACCCCTTAAGCAAACCAATTCATATTGTGAAGCCTAAACGTCCATCCCTGTGGTTTCGACAACCCTTACTTTAGAAAACCACAACAATACCGCAATCGAACAGATACCCAAGCTGCATCTGTACAAGTGGTTTGTATTAACAGGTTTTTATCGTTCTTCTCAGGCAGCGAGGGGCCTTGGTCATAGAATCTATGTCGAGGTCAGGTTGAGATCACTAAGGTAAGAAGCAGACTGAAAGAGGGTCTCAAGCAACAAATAAACTAAGGTCGGGTCAAGATGGAACAATGAGCTTCAGAGGCTTTTCGGGGTGCAAACGAGAATGAGGAGACGGGTTTTGCAACAAGGGATCAACAAGGAGGAGAATCAAGTGGTAATTCCGTTAGAAAATACCCACCGGGTTTCCTCTCTCAATGATAGTCCGGATTAACTACCTCAAAGACCACCACGGGCCCAAAGGGTTAGTGAAATGAAATTTCCTAGTTAACCTCCTTCCACTTTCGTGGGCGAGCATTAACTATCCCATCTCCTACCTTTCAACAAAAGTGTTGGATGTATTCGAGAGCTTTCGGACCCAAATACATCCTATTTGAGGGAAGATTCACACACTTAATTACCCCCTAACCCATGGGGTTTCTAGCCACTAATCATTATCAAAACTAAGCTAACAACATCAAAACCATCCCTAAGCATGAATTCTAACAACAAATAGCAAAAATCTAAGCAACGCAATTAAAAAGACAATCAATAAGCAATTAAACAAGCAAGCAAGTAATTAACAAAGTAAAGAAGAGTTTAAGGGGAGAGAATACTTATCAAAAGCTGGAAATGAACAAGGAAAAGCAACTAAAATGAAGATCCAACAATCTCTCAATTGATTGAATCCTCAAATCTTGAATACAATTCCAAAATCCACTAAACCCTAGACTAATCCAAGTTAGAATACTCTAATCAAACCCTAATCTCTCTCTAAAACTTGCATAAAACTAAAAATGGTAGAAGTCCTCTATAAAATCGTCACTTTCAGAATATATACAAGGCTGGGTTGTTGAAAAAAACACTGTCGTATTTGCCAAAGAAATGCGCAGGAAATTAGTGGGCCGCGGGCGCGACCTCCGTAGTGACGGGGGCGACTGAGAGAAATCTGCTCAGGTGATTCCAGTGTACGCAGGGTCGCGGGCGCGAAGGCTTTCTAGCCAGCTGGGTGATTTGAGTTTGGCTCTGGGGTAGCGGCTGACACCTTTCAAGTAACGGGCGCGACAAGCCTGTAGCGGGTGTCACTACCTATGTAGCAGGTGCAACGCCCTCCGGCTTCTTCCCCTCTGCTTCTGGTCATGGCTGTAACGGCCCCTACTAGGGTTGTAGCGGGTGCTACCCCCCTGTTTAACTTCAAGTATTGGGGAATGAGTTCCCGGGTCGACTCTGCTTCACTTCTCGGCTCGAGAAATCGCTCGGGGTTCCCTAAAAAGCCTCAATTTAGCACGTTTTCCTTGTTTTTGCTCCAAAAGTGCGAAAACCTGCAAAACAACTAAAAAGC
This sequence comes from Portulaca oleracea, assembly GCA_029582165.1. Lineage (NCBI taxonomy): Eukaryota > Viridiplantae > Streptophyta > Magnoliopsida > Caryophyllales > Portulacaceae > Portulaca > Portulaca oleracea. The sequence goes on along the minus strand of CM055880.1, from coordinate 30,103,152 downwards.
TAATAAAAACGAACAAAAAGATTTGGACTCGAGCAAAAATAGCAAGCCGAAAGGTGTTATTTAGGCCTAAAATCGGGCCTAAACACCCCCCCCACACTTGAACTTTTGCTCGTCCTGAGCAAAACAAAACAAAACAAAAACAAACTAAAACTAAACACCAACTCCACTGTCGTGGGAGGAAACGAGTGCACTTAGCATATGCACCAAGTCCTTTAACCCCCCTGGCTACCCAGGTGGACGAGGTGGGTCTCGTGAGGGATTGTAGCGACTATACCCACAAAAGCCATGATGGAGAAAGGGAAAGAAAGAAAAGGTGAAAAACCAAAAACAAAAACAAAGAGAAGGAGATAGTCCCATCCCCAATCATGCACTTAGTTCCCCAATCCGCCTCAACAATCAAATGGAAGGAGCAAATATGAACAAACAAGGACACAAAGGTTGGAAAACTGCCAATCCTTGAGGTTTTCAACCCCGACACTTCATGTTGAACAAGAATCCTCGTGTACAAGTCCAAGTGGGCCCTAATCGATCCTTTCTAACTTAAGTCGGTCGGCTAGAGTTGTTTTCATGCTCAAGCTCGAGATTATTAGCTAACTTAACTTCACTCTTTATTTTTCTTCCAACTTCTCTTCTCTTTTCTTTTTCTTTCACGTTCTCCACTTTTTCTTTTTCTTTTTCTTTGCTTTCTTTTTTCTCATTTTTTTCACTCTTTTTCTTTCTTATGCCTTACTCTCTCTTTTTTTTTTCTTTTCAAGATTTCAAGGGCGTCGGCGTCGGTTTGTTTCGGGAATAGGACCGGCCTTCGCAAAGGGTTACCCTACCAATTCGGGTTGCTCCATACGTAAACATTGTACTTAAGGGGCATGAGCGCCGCCCAACCATACCAACCCTCATTGGTGGAACCGACATTAATTAATTAATTAATTAATTAATTAAGACGAGCAAGAGTATTGAACAACTAAAACCATCCAATTTTGGTTAAGAAAATCACAATCGGGCCATGTAAGAGTGAGGATTCCGCTTTCACATTCCATGTCAAGGTCTAATAAAGATAAATCATGGCAGAAATCCTTCCTAAGTCCTATCATTGTTCATATCGGTCACTTCTAAATGATTAAATTGGCCAATTAGACAACTAACTACACGATTGTGAATGGAAGTATCTTTAAAAAGAAAAAGAAACGCTTTTGGGGTTTTTCACGAAAATTTTTCAAATTTTAACAAAAACTAAGAAAAACAAAAATAAAATGCTAGGTGACCTACCCTTGAAATATAATATCTAGGGTTGATCACGGGGTCGGTACCCGAACCGATTGGATAAATTTTTCGAATCTCCAAAAATTCGGGGCGGCCAAACCCTCGAACAGTAACCGAAATTACCGGGTACCCGAAAACAAGGTACCTGAAAGTTTCGGAGCGGATACCGGTTAACCAAAAAACCTGATTAATTATAATCATTTGAGTTTCAAATTTTTTTTTTCATTTGTAATTATTAATTAACACTTTAGTAGCAAAAATGTTTCAAAAAAAGTTCTGAAACTGGGCCAGTAGGACCACTGGCACTGAGTTTCCATACGTTTTGAGTTTTTGGAGGATTTGGAATTGGAGCACTAAGCGCCAACATTAAGATAAATTAGGATTTTTTCCAAATTAAAATTTGGGCCCTGATAGTGGAATGGAGATTGGAAAAAGATAGGCAAAAATTAAATCTGGACCTACATGTTAAATTTAATTTCGGGTAATTCGGGTACCCGAAAACGTTTAGGGGTCGATCCGTAACTGAAAAATATTCCGGGGCGGGTACCCGACCCGATTATAATTGATTTTTTCGGGGCGGGTACCCGAAATTAATGACCGGGTAGCGGGTTTCCGGATCGGGTTTTTCGGGGTAGTTATTTATGAATGCCCCTAATAATATCTCCCCCCCACACTTAAAATGCCATAATGTCCTCATTGTGAAAAGCATGTCACATGAAAGGGTAGAAAACCTACAAAAAGGCAAACAAACAAAAACAACTAGCAAGTAAAAGTGGTGGCGACCCGAGCCCACACGGCTCCAACAACGATATAATCCCAACACGAACACTCAAAGGGGTTCGCCACCCAAAAAGAAAATCAAGCATGCAACATGGATCAAAGGTATATACACATCAAAGAGAGCGGAAGGAGGTTACATTGGAGTCTTCATTTAAAGCAAACTCAATCCGCGGTCCAAGGAACATCATACCATGAGTTAGAAATAATCGCGAAAAACATTCTATGTATGAATGTTCACATGCATGATTAAAAGAAAAGCAAAAATATATACAAGATAGTAGTGACTAAAGAACTAAAGAAAAGCAAAAATATTTACAACATATACATTGACAAGGACTAACCTCAACCCCGAATCTAACTCATTAAGGCGGGAATTGAGGGTGAAACAACTCACCTACCCAGTCCTACGAATGATAAAATCATATGCAAATCAACCACCTCCACCAATTAACTTAGGGAACACGACCAAGAGCATGTGTTTAGACTCAATCTTGTGTCCAAATAGCGCCTTAATTCTTAGGCTTTTGACTCGTTTCGTGTTTAATTTTATGTCTTTTACTACGTTTTTGGTTATTTTTACCCAAAACGAGGTAAAACGGGCTATCTTAGAGCATTTTTGGTGATTTCCCGAGCTGAGCCGGACCGAGAGCTGAGGCGGAGTTGACCCGAGACCACTTTCCCTTCATTTGGTGCAAATCAGTGGGGCATTACCCGCTACGATCCTCGTAGCGGGCGTTACATGCCTTGGAATTGATGTATAATGGGATCAAGATAAGGGTTGATCAATTACACATCATAGGAGAGACGTACAACCAATCTAAGAGTGGGATGCTTAAATTAGGGTTAGGACTAGGGTTGGTTCACGTGAGGATGAGAGAGAAATGGGCGGGAATTTCGCCGTGAGGGCTTTTGTGGTTTCAAGATTCAAGAAGGGTTGAATCTTGAACGGGAAAAGGTTGAATCTTGGATGGGGAAAAGGAGGTGGATGACGTGAACTAGGAGAGAGAAGTAGGGGGTTGGCGTGAGGTTTGGAGGGAGAAATAGAGTTGCGAGGTTGTTGGAGGTGAGAGAAAGTTGTTACCAAGTTGTTATGGAGAGAGAGGGAGTTGGTTGAGCTATTTTGTGAGATGGAAGAGGAGATGGACGAATTTGAGGGAGTATGGAGGGAGAGGGTGGTGTTGGAAAGGTGGTGAGATTGGTAGATATTATCTTCTATTAGATAGAGGATAATGGGTATAGAACTAGGTTTCCTACTTGAATCCACAAGAAGGACATCCTAGGGTTTCTTGATCTAGACTGCAACCTAGGATCAAGTTCTTCTAAACCACTTGGTTACCACACCAAGATACAATAGAAGAGGGGTGAGGGTTAATCCAAACACTCAGGGGGTAAGCTTAAAGCTTGATTCATATTTCTAAACTGGAATGATTGAAACGATTACAAGCCTAGGCTATTTATACTAGACTTGAGCCTAGGGTTTCTAACAAACCCTATCCTTGGCGTGCAAGCCAAGTCATCTAATCCTAGACACCTACCTTATACTACTCTCCCTTGGATTAGGACTCCTTATCCTAAGGGGAGTTGGTTACATTCTAGTTATCCTAATAGGTTTAGGCTTTCCTAATCCAATAAGGATTAGTTACAAAATAAGTCAACCTTATCTAGGATAACAACCAATTGACGCCTAAAACTACTTTTATCACACGTCTACATTATCCTACTAGAACATTCTAGAACGATTTAGAATGTTATAGATTTATCTACTCCTAAAACACACCAAAAATAATGAAAACTATAAAATAAAAGTACATCCAAAAAGATCTAAAATGACGAAGATAGCCTTCTTGGACGTGATCTTGGGCCTTTCTTGGGCTTGATTGACGTGTTGTTGTAGACCCTAGGATGTTTGGACATCCTCTTGTCATAAGAAGCACACAATATGTATGGGCCTATGGGCCTCTATGCTCAACTTCTCCTCTATGCTCAACTTCTCCTCTATGGCCCGCTTCTCTTCCTTGAATTTGCCTTGGGCCTTTCTGGATGCATTTGGCATGGGCCAAAATACATCATTCTCCCATTTTTGGGAGAAGTTTGTCCTCAAACTTGGAGGGTTAAGTTCAAGAACTTCTGTGGCCTCAGTAGGGAACTTCATGTGAATCAGGACCTTCACATGAGCCAAGGTTGTTTCAACAATTGCCAAGTGAATACTAGCTTTCACGTGAGAGGTATTGATGTGGAAGGTTCGATCTTTCTCACTCTTGCTATACATAAAGGTATCCATGACACACTTGCTGATGCAGGACCTCAGAACCTGATTCATAAGTCTCATAATAACTGAAAGGACATAGATTAGATCACAAGGTGTGACTAACCATACAAGGAGACTTCTTGGGATCTAAGCAGCGGTAATCCCTAGCTGAATCTGAACCAAGTTACTTTCCTTCTTCTTTACGACTATTAGGGCACTTGATTGAATAGTTCCTTTCCTGGTTGTACCCTTGGCATGACAGACTGATGAATTCCGAACCCTTAGTGCAACAGTAGGGTTCACGTGATGTTCCTCAAACTGGACCTCACGTTGGATGGGGTTTGACGTGGCCTTAGCCGAGGAGCTCTCGTGTTGGATGATGAGAGGGAGCTCCTTTGTCGTACTGTCGTGGCTAATATCCCCTGAAATGACCCTCTTGGACTCACTGAACTCAGGGCGTCCAGTGACCATGAAAGAGATGAGCTTTGGGTCACCTTCTTTGAGCTTGGATGCTTTCAGGGGAGCTAAGGTCACCTTCTTGTTGTTCACCATAAGAGAATAGGTGTTTGCTCTCCCGTTGTGTGCGACGTCCCTGTCAAATAGCTATGGTCTCTCAAGCAGAATATGACAAGCATCCATAGGTAGTACATCGCACCATATTGAATCTTGATAAGACTTTCCAATTGAAAAGCTTACCAAACAGCGTAGATTCACTTTCAATCCTTTACCCTGGTTGAGCCATTGAACAGTGTAGGGTGAAGGGTGAGGGCTTGTAGGGAGTTGTAGCTTGTTCACCATAGTTGTTGAAACTGTGTTAGTACAACTTCCACCATCGACGATCAAAGAACAAACTTTCCCTTGCACAGTACAGCGGGAATGGAAGATAGCTTCCCGTTGCTGCAGATCTTCAGGAACTGGAGAGCGGTTCAGTACTCTCCTCATAACCAGCATCTCGCCCTGATCTGGTTCTTCCACGTCCTCTTCTTCAGATTCTTTGTGAATGGCGTGTGGTTCTTCTTCTACATCCGTTGCTTCAGGTTCAAAGAGAGCGTTTTGGAATTCCACAAGAGTGATGGCTCTCTTATTAGGGCACGCAGAAGCAATATGACCGAGCCCTTAACACCTGAAGCACCTCTTCTTATCCATAGGCGTGACCTGTGGTGGCCTAGTCACAGTTTGGGATGTAGGGTGAAGCGTTTTTGTGGCGGACGGAAGGGATTGGGTTTGGCTTTTTTGTGGGGTGTATGTTTGAGGCGTGTAGGGAGTTCTTTGGGAACTAGGGTTCCTGTTTGGCGTCTCCTTGCCTCTTCTTTTCTTTTGCGGTTCCACTTTGTTAGCCAATGTACTCAATTCATCAAGAGTTTCATAAGGTTGAAGTTCCACCTCATACCTTGTGTTTTCGTTTAAACCAGCAAGATACCTCACAAGAGTTTGAGGTTCATCTTCTTTCATATTACACCTCCAGAGTAGGTGTTCGAATTCTTTGGTGTACTCTTCAACAGATTTAGATCCCTGGGAGGTGGATGACGTGAACTAGGAGAGAGAAGTAGGGGGTTGGCGTGAAGTTTGGAGGGAGAAAGAGAGTTGAGAGGTTGTTGGAGGTGAGAGAAAGTTGTTAGGAAGTTGTTATGGAGAGAGAGGGAGTTGGTTGAGCTATTTTGTGAGATGGAAGAGGAGATGGACAAATTTGAGGGAGTATGGAGGGAGAGGGTGGCGTTGGAAAGGTGGTGAGATGGGTAGATATTATCTTCTATTAGATAGAGGATAATGGGTATAGAACTAGGTTTCCTACTTGAATCCACAAGAAGGACAACCTAGGGTTTCTTGATCTAGACTGCAACCTAGGATCAAGTTCTTCCTAAACCACTTGGTTACCACACCAAGATACAATAGAAGAGGGGTGAGGGTTAATCCAAACACTCAGGGGGTAAGCTTAAAGCTTGATTCATATTTCTAAACTGGAATGATTGAAACGATTACAAGCCTAGGCTATTTATATTAGTCTTGAGCCTAGGGTTTCTAACAAACCCTATCCTTGGCGTGCAAGCCAAGTCTTCTAATCCTAGATGCCTACCTTATACTACTCTCCCTTGGATTAGGACTCCTTATCCTAAGGGGAGTTGGTTACATTCTACTTATTTTAATAGGTTTAGGCTTTCCTAATCCAATAAGGATTAGTTACAAAATAAGTCAACCTTATCTAGGATAACAACCAATTGGCGCCTAAAACTACTCCTATCACACGTCTACCTTATCCTACTAGAACATTCTAGAACAATTTAGAATGTTCTAGATTTATCTACTCCTAAACACACCAAAAATAATGAAAACTATAAAATAAAAGTACATCCAAAAAGATCTAAAATGACGAAGATAGCCTTCTTGGACGTGATCTTGGGCCTTTCTTGGGCTTGATTGACGTGTTGTTGTAGACCCTAGGATGTTTGGACATCCTCTTGCCATAAGGAGCACACAATATGTATGGGCCTATGGGCCTCTATGCTCAACTTCTCCTCTATGGCCTGCTTCTCCTCCTTGAATTTGCCTTGGGCCTTTCTGGATGTATTTCGCATGGGCCAAAATACATCAGGAATGAAGGAAGGAACAAAGGGAACAAAGCAGGAGGGTAGCCCCCGCCACCTTGGGCGTGGCACCCACTACCTCAGCTGGGCAGGGGAAGACAACACCTGCTTTCCCAAGGACCCCACCTGCTGTCTCACGGAGCTCAAAATCGCTGTGGTTTTCGCAGGGTAGCGGCCGCTACCTCACTGGTAGTGCCCGTTACCTCCCTTGGACAGGTAGAGACCGTACCTGCGGTCTCCTAGACCGTACCTACGGTCTCCCTAAATTATGCGCGTGTTTTCGGCTTGAAGTGCTGCGTTTTGCCCAACTGTTTTGCCTGGTATATATATATCCCTATTGACGATTATCTTGGGGGATCGGATTTTGGTTCTTAGATTTTATTTCCAGCTTTGTATTAGTGACTTTTAGAGAGAGATTAATGAGATATTATTCTAGGATTTTGGTGATTTGTGTTTGTTATTGAAGATTTGGGGATTCAAACAATTGAGGAGTGCTTGGATAAAATTGCCACTAAACTTTTTCAAAATTACAAATTTGCCACCCGAAATTTTCATGTCATCAGAATGCCATTCATCTCTGTTAACTGTGTCAAAAATGCCACTTAACCTTTCATTTACTTGCTACAGCCAGTAAACTGGAGGTAGGGGCTGTTTATTTTGTTAACCTACTCGAATTAAAAATTTCACCCACCTAAAATTAATTAACCCCCTCCCACTTAAATTTTAACTGCCTATATTTAAAGCCCCCCTTCCCCCCTGAACATTCATCTTCTTCTTCATCTTTCTTCTTCCTCCAACACTTCTTCCCAGTGCCATAACAGAGCTCCATCTCCGTGTCCCATGCTTGGGGCTCTGGTTTGGTCTTCCGTTCTTGCGGCCTTCCCATTTGGAATTGTTAAAACTCAAGAAACCCTAAAATCGAAGCTCGAACTTGTATTTTTGCTGAACAACAGGAGAAAGAGGATTTGAAGGAAGAAGAATTTCCGACAATTTTCGAACTAGTAACGACGAAATCGAAACCCTAAAATCGAAGCTCGATGCCGAATTGAAGAATCGCCACTCTCTCGAGCTTTCTTGCGCTACTCTGAAGAGAGAGAATGAGCGGCTGAAGAATCTCCGGCTTGAATTTCTACAGAATTTCATGAATCAAATCGAAGCTCGATGCCGAATTGAAGAATCGCCACTCTCTCGAGCTTTCTTGCGCTACTCTGATGAGAGAGAATGAGCGGCTGAAGAATCTCCGACTTGAATTTCTACAGAATTTCACGAATCAGCTTCAGCAACGTGGGGGTTCGCCTTGTTTGAAGGATGAATTGAAGAGATTGAGCGATGAATTGATTCGCAGGGAGGATGAGTATAGGATCGAGATCGAATCGATCAAGCGGAGTTGCGATGAGATGATTAGGGTTTCGGAGGGTCGAATTAGGGCGATTTCGGATGAGTTGAAGAGATCGACTGAGGAATTTGTCCGCAAGGAGGCTGATTACAGGAGACAGATTGATTTGATCCAAAGAAATTTCGATGAGAATGTTAGGGTTTTGGAAGACCGAATTAGGGAAATCTCGAACCAGAAATTTGCTGATGAATCGGCGATTTTTCAGCTTCATCATGAGTTGATTTCGATCAGGAATCAATTGAAGTACTTGAATGGAGGTTGGGGGTTGTGGTGGTGGTGGGCACTGGAGCTTGAAGTACTTTAATGGAGGTTGGGGGTGGGAGGACCAAGAAAGATGGAGAAGAAGATGAATATTCAAGGGGAAGAGGGGTTAATTAATTTTGGGTGGGTGAAATTTTTAATTTAGGGTAGATTATCATTAAACAACCTCCACTTGCAGTTTACCGGCTGTAGCAGGTAAACAGTCGGTAAAAGTGGTATTTTTGACACAGTTAACAGAAATGAATGACATTTTGATGACATGAAAATTCCGGGTAGCAAATTTGCAATTTTGAAAAAGTTTAGTGGCATTTTTATCCAAGCACTCAACAATTGAGAGATTTTTGGGTCATCTTTTTATTGCTTTCTCTTGTTCATCTATAGCATTTTGATAAGTTTTCTCTTCCCTTAACTCTTTCATTAATTGCTTTGCTAATTACTTTTTTGCTTGTTTTATTGCTTTGCTTGTTATTTCATTGTTCTTGCTTGGTTTATGTTTGTTGTTGATAGAAATCATGCTTTTCATGATTAATGGCTATAAACCCTATGGGTTAGGAGGTAATTAAGGGTGTGAATGGGTGATTAGGTTTGGGTTAGCAATATTAATGAGTAATTAGTTGGGAAATCATTTTCCCACTCCTTCCCTTCCCTCAAGTGGGATGTATTTGGGTCCGAAAGCTCCCGAATACATCCAACACTTGTGTTGGAAGGTTGGAGTCGGGATAGTTAATACTCACCCACGAAAGTGGAAGGAGGTTAACTAGGGAATTCCGTTTTATTAACCCTCCGGGTCCGTGATGGACTTTGGGGAAGTTAATCCGGACTATCCTCCGAAGAAGAAGCTCGGTGGGTATTTTCTAACAGAATTGCCACTTGATTCTCCCTCCTTATTATTCCCTTGTTGCAAAACCCACTTCCTCATCCCCTTTTGCATCCAAAAAAGCCTCCTAAGCCCATTTCCTTCCCTTGACCGACCTTAGTTTTGTTTCTTCCGTGTGACCCCTTTCAACCAATTTCCGTACCCTAGCAATCTGATCCCAACCTTTGACCTAGACTCTATGACCAAGGCCCCTCGCTCCCTGAGAAGAATGATAAAAACTGAGGTCTCGCAAACCACGTTACAACATGCTAAACAAAGATGAAGCAATAAATGCGAGACTACCAAACCATGGGGACAACGAACCCAACAAAACCAAACTAAGCGACGGACTACCCCAACCTTCCCTATAAGGCACCCCCCACACTTATCTAACACTATCAATGTATATGAAAACAATTACAAGAGTAAAGTGGGAGCGGGGACGCTTATAATTCACTGCTCGTTTCCTCCCGGAGGAGGATAAGGATAATAAGGGAAGTAGGTGTGGTAGTGGGGATTTACATAATCATCCGGTGACGAAATGTGACCCGCTACGGAGTAGTGATGATAACCTCAATCGCGCCAATATTGGTTTTGTTGCTGGAAGTACTCCTCGCACCTTTGAAGATGTGTATGCACATTGTTAAGCGTGGACTGCTGGGCACGCAAAAAATCTTGCTGGCTCTCCAGCAAATTGTGTTGACTATGGAGTAGAGTTCGTCGCTCTCGAAGATCTACTCTCAACTGCTCCAATTGAGAGCTCAGTTACCCTAATGAAGCTTTCCATGGTTGACTTCAGCTTCCACTTGCTTCACCTTCATCGGCATGCTCCTCCTCTTCCTCCACTTCTTCTTCTTCTTCCTCTCCTTCCTCCTCATCGGGCACATCCGGGCCTCCTACCTTGCGGCGGATACCCTAATCTTGGCCACAAGACCAGATATGCTCATTGGTGATATCTAACCACCGCTCGGTTGTTGACATTTTTCCTCGCCGTTCAGGCTTCCGAACGTCCACGTTGGATTGGGGTGTGATTCGGTGATTTATGCTGGGGTTTAACCTTTGAAAACTCTTTAAGGAGATCAACCTTACATTTCATGAATAATATTTTGTAAAATCACTTTCCCTTTACTTATGCATTTTATGAGTCAATTAAACCTTTAAGAGTAAACATCCACTTGTTCCAAACTCTTCTAAATTTAACCCAATTTGCTCATTTAAATGTTAGGCTCGGAAGAGAGTGATTTATGCAAGTATTATTTAGAAATATGAGGAAGAATACCCTAAAGTTGCATCGATACATTGTAAAACCATGTTAACCATAGTTTATGCAATCTCCGATCTATTTTAGTTTGAAATGGGAGTCGCCACCTGACTTTTTAAGTAAAAAGCCAAGACAAAACCAAAAGAAAAGAAAGAAAGACTCCGCTTGCGAAACCCAAGAATGGATTTGGGGGTAAGGCTACGAACTCAAAAAGTAAACTTTAAGAGTTCGCCTCACAAAAGGAAAGACTCTACTAAAAGTTTAAAATGTGCTTTTGATAAAGTTTGGAAGGGAAATGAATGAATACTTTATAGAATTATTTCATTGAATCATGCAACATAAATTTACAAGAGTAAAAGATACAAATACACACTTATTTACTTGAAATAAAGAAAGAATACTTAAAGCTTATATTGTGACTTTATTGGGGGAAGCCTTGCCTAGCCTTTGTTGTAGCTCCTTTGAATGCCTTGAGTACTCCTCTTGAATATGCTAAAATGTTGCCAAAAGTGGATGAAGAAAAGTATGGAAAAAGGATGAGAAAAGGGCAAGAAAAGGCTCTTTTTGTGGTGTTTTAGGTAGTAGAAAGATTAGGCTTTTTGTGGAGTTTTTAGGGTTTTATGGAAGGAAAATGGAAGGAAGATGAGAATGGAGATAAAAGGTCTTAAAGAAGTGGTGAAATGGAGATAATAATGGTAGGAAAGTGATGAAGAAGGATAGGAAAAATGATAGGACGAAAGTCTCTTTTTATGATGTTTTAGGATAGTTTTGTGAGGGTTTTATGTAAGAATGGTGGGTATAGCATGAGAGTACGGATGAGAGGTTTAAGAGAATGAAGATGTGGAGATTAGAATGATAGGAGAATGGTAGAAAAGTGATAGAGAAATGGTGGTAGAAGGATAACTAGAATGGAGAGATTAGAGAGATGATAGAATTGAGAGATGGAGGATGAGAGCGTAGGAGGGGAAGAATGAGTGAATGATTGAGTCAGTTTGGCTTCAAGAGACGTAGTATTTATAGGTGAAGGAGAGACTTGAACATACATGCATATACATGCATTCTCCACATTCGTAGTCAACAACTCCTAATTCCAAGATGACTAAGGGGGTGTATGTAGGTGGACGGTAGTGTGAAGAGATGACTTTGGGTGTGAATGGAATAAAGGTTGATGGGCCTATAGAGAGAGGAGGGATGTATTTGCTAGCATCCATGGACCTTTGGACGGTAGACATGTGAATAAAACACATGCTAAATTCCCCTATTCACACTTGGACGGTAGGAGCTTTATTTGATGTTTTTGGATGCTTTTGCTAGGCTTTGAACTTGAGACCTCTTGGCACGTGGCTTGCATGGCTTGGCGTCCCTTATTTTCTAATTTTCTAACTAAAAATACATAAAAAAGGAAGTAATAAAAATTGCATTAAAAAGTATATAAAATTTATGCCAAAATCTAGCTTATCGAATGACTTCTCCTTCTTTATTTTTGCTTCATTATATATAGTTATGCGATATATTTATGTGCCAAAATCTGGTATCTACAGAGAGCCCCCACTTTGATTTAGTCCGAGTGTAACACCCCGTATTTTTAAACGTAATTTACTACGCTAATTAAATTCTTAATTTCAATTATAGTACATTATTTGAATTTCCTTACTTTTCAATTAATTATATTTACTCAAATATGAGTAATTTCAATAATTAAAATTTGCTCTTACTAATTTTTCAATTTTTATAAATTACCCTACTTCACACTTTTTCCATATTACATTTATTTGTTTGCAAAATGAGAGTAATATTTTATATTTCATACATTATTCATAATATACTTATTAGATAGTAATATTTTATATAATTCACACATTTTCCTTTCATATTTCATAAACTAATATTTTTATGCACATTTTCCTTATTTTGTACAAAATAAATATATTACTTTTAATATAATCAATGTAGTAACATTATTTTATTTCAGATTTCACACATTTTAATTATTACTATTAGTAAATATATTATTTTCTTTGGTTTTTGAGAAAGAAATTCTACCACCAGATCTTCTTCCTATCATATTCCTCATCTTCTTCCTCAAGCTTCATCCACTATCTCCCATGGCTTCCTTTTCCAATTGTGGTAGGAAAATTGATTACTCTTCTTCTCTCTAATTGACAACAAAGCAATCAATGGTGACTCATCAACCCTATAACTATGGCTATAAATAATCAGCAAATATCCACTCAAACCACCATCACCATCACCATATCCATCATCATCTTCTTCTTCTTCCTGCTCGATCACCACCCCCATCACCACCCTATACCACCACTGTCATCTCCCCCATCGCCTAAGACCACCTGACGCCACCCCTCACCGCCATTAAACCTCCAATAACACCACCCCAAATTTAGAAATATACAAACCCACATCTCTCCTCCATCTCGATCCCAAATCAATACCCAATCAAAATCGAATCCAAACTCACATCCATAACCCAAATTCATCCATATAAATTGTACTCACCATTTTCAGTTAAGAACTTCGCCGGAAAACACCACCGCCTCCGTCGAAAACTGCCCGAACATCACCAAGCTTCTCCGGTTTGTGCCCTTTTCGCATCCCCTGTCCTCCGCGACCAACACCTCTGTTTGGGTGTCTGGGTTGCCGTCGCCGCCCTATTCCGCCTCTGCCCGCCGCCAGGGTAAACGCCGACGGCCACCGTCGCAACCCTCACCTTGCTCAGCCCTCGCCTGCCCCTCTTCTTCCTCTGTGTTGTGTGTTAAGCAGGAGGAGAAAGGGGGATTAAGCCCTTTTTAATTTCATAAAACCCAATCTATATTACTCTCTTTTGGGCCTCTTGAGTTTAAGCAGTCCATATTCTCAAATTTGGGTAAATACTAAATCCAATTCCTATGCCCTATTTCTACTAATTATTTCATCTATTTATTCCTAATATTAATATTATTACTATTTATTTATATTTATACAAATAAGATTTATCAACTCACAAAGGGAATATTTATCTCTTTTATCGGCAAAGTCAGGTATATTTCGATGGCTGTAACCTTCGAAACTGTTTAAATGTAAAAACATAATCTACTCTAATTAAAGTGGAATAATTATTGTTTTATTATTTTTCAAAGTTCGTTTTATGACTAATATATGTGGACCCACCCATTGTCGTTTTCGAAAACCTAACATTTAATGTTCCAAACACATGCGTCTTCATGGTCTATCTTTTACCTAATTGAGGGTTGACCGTCCTCAAGTGCATGTGCCTTTGGAAAACACCCCTTTTTGAAAACCTAGCTCTTGACGTTTCGTAAATAATCGGGTTGATTGGTCCTAACACATGCGTTTTCATGGTCTATCTTATACCTAATCGAGGGTTGACCGTCCTCGAGTGCATGTGCCTTGGGAAACCGTGCCGGAAGGGGGTACTGGCTTCCAAGATCCAATTACTATCCCCTGTCGCAATTCAATGTTCTATGTGTGTCGTTACTATTTAACAATTATTGGTTGTGTGTAATTATATTGTGTTTGATTTATGTGTTACCCAATGTCTGTTACTTGTCTATGTTCTAACCATTGATGCGCTATTTTAATATTATTGTTACTTTTGCTACTATTTTTATTAAAATTATCTGGGCAGAGTTCAATATTTAGATAATAACCTGCAACTGTTTTCGCATATTCTCCTCTCACTCATTTCAAAACGAGTTTATACTGGGCCCCAATAAAACTATTTGTTTTTAAAATATTTTTACATTGCAGTGTCGAATATATTGAGTTCCGTCTCATTTTTTTCCATGTTTTCAAATGTTTTGTTTTTAGGTATCAACGAGACATTTTGGGGCACATTCGTGGCAAGGATAACTCACATAGCGAATCAGGCCGCCACATAGTTATTTAGTCTAAGTTTCAATATTAGCAGTTGACTCACCTCTTTAATTTGCCCGCACGTTTTAATATTTTCATTGTAGTTGATGAACCTTTTTATTTTCTAAAACTTTCCTTATGAAATATATTTATATTTTTAGTTATTTTCATAGCAAAAGCCTTGCTTTTCCTCTTGGGAAAGCGGCGTGACGCTCTCGGCTTTTAATACGCTGCCGCTAAATCAAGATTAAATGGATTAAAATATTGTTATGTAATACCCCTAAAGTCGGGGTGTTACACCGAGGATAGGATGAAAATCAAAGTAGACTTGATTTGATGGACACCGGTTGGGATATGACTTTGGAAAGCAAAGCCTAGGGATATGACTTTGGAGTGCAAAGCCTGGGGTGATGCTTGGAAGCTGAATCCTACATCGCGGTTATAGCGGCGTGCGCCTCTTTGATGATGATCTCGAGCAAGAATGATGCTCTACTTGAATGTTGATTAGTTTTGGGTCTTGTACGCTCATCTCAGGCGAGAATGACGCACTACTTAAAGTGGTCTTGGGCGTCTGATGACGTCCTACTTGTAATGGTCTTGGGCGCCGAAGGCGTCCTTCTTGAAGGCGTGGGCTGACACTTAGAAGCTAAGTCCTGTGTCGCGGTTGGCGAACTTACGCCGATAGGTGATCTCAGGCGAGAATGACGCCTTACTTGCTGGAGAGATTTCATCGGACACGATGCCGATGGCTCTTGGATAATGGTGTTGATTTTCTAGTCTTTCCTAGTGTCTTTTCCAGTCTTTCCCGTTGTCGGTTTCAGTCTTTCCTGGTGTCATTTCCAGTCTTTCCCGATGTCGTTTCCAGTGTTTCCCGGTGTCGATTCCAGTCTTTCCCGGTTCGGTGTTGATGATTGTTGGCATGTTCAATGCCGAATGACTTCATCGATCGCGATGTCGATGGCCTGGGGGTTGAGACTTCATCGAAACTCTGTCGATGGCTCAGGATTGGGACTGCATCGAAACTCTACCGATAGCCCTGTTTGTCGAGACTTCACCGAAACTCTGTCGGTGGCTCGGGATTGATGATGATGATGGGGACTTACGCCGATTGGCGGCCCTGTTTTTGATCCTTTTGATGATGACGATGATAGTGGTGACAAACTGGACGCGAGGCCAAATGCCGAGACTAACCAGACGCGAGGCTGGAAGTCGTTGATGATGATGATGATGATGATGATGATGATTATGATGATGATGACAAACTGGACGCGAGACTAGATTCCAGACTAACCAAACGCGAGGCTGGAAGCCGACCAACCAAACGCAACGGTGGAGGCCAAAGGGACTGCATCGAAACCTTGTCGATAGCCCTTATGTTGAGACTTCACTGATCTCAATGCCGGTGGCTCTGTTGCCGATGGGGACTTACGCCGATTGGCTACCCTGTTTTTGGATTTTCTCATTATGATGATGGAATTTTTTTGATGCCGATGAGACTTCACTGGACGCGATGGTGACGAATCTTATTTTCCTCAGATTATGATCATTGGGAAAGTGCTCTTATTTGGGAACTTGATGCTTTATTCTTTGAGAAGACTGTCCTTCCTTATTGGGAACATTTAGCCGTGCTCCTCTTTGAAAATGTACAAGCTTGAGCCCTTCGAAATAAGCATGGACAAAAGACAAAGGCTCCTTCTTTCCCTAAGCCGGTCGGACACTAGAGAGAAGAGAGGAATCCTTGCATTCACTCGGGCCCTTGACAACAAGCATGGAGAAAAGACAAAGGCTCCTTCTTTCCCTAAGTCGGCCGGACACTAGAGAGAAGAGAGGAATCTTTGCATTCACTCCAACTTTTGCAGGCCATGCTGATGTATACTAACTCACTAAGATCAGAGTGTTCAGATAAAACACACCATACAGTCACACAAACACACAGCTGGATGCTTGAACTTTGCAATAACTGATAGAAAGCAACAAGCTGGAATAGAAGACAACCCAACAACAGAATAAAAGGGATAGACTTGCTTACAGTGGATACATATACACCACAACTGCAATCAAAGGCAAGGGACTCTCACATACATGCCTCTACAGATACACCAAAGCATGGATGATCAAGCTCAATTTACACTTGCTGGATTTGCCAATTTCCAGTGACAGGAACTGATTGAACCAAGGTTGAGAGTTATAGGACACTCACAAACTTTCAGAGGCACTAAGACACTCGAGAATACTATTGAATGAACACTGAGATGCCTTTCATTGATAGAAAACTTCAGAATATAAAGAAAGCTAATCAGTTTTGATTAGCAGTTTGCTTAAACATAAGCATTCTGTCTAGTCTCCCTGGACTATCCTAAGCTACAAACCTAAAACTAATACATATGATTACATCCTAATGATCTTGAGTACAAACTGTAAGAAAGCAAAAGGAAAATACTAAGTTATTCTCTGATTCGACCAAATTCCAAAAAGGGTGGCAAATAGGACCAATAGGAAGTTTTCCTCTCCTAAGGGGTAAAAACTATGTTACTGAGGTAATTCCCGCGCCAATGCTAACCAGGAAGTAATCTCAACAGGTTAATATCAAGCTGGAAAGACCAAAACAACCCGTGAATGTAAATCAAACATACACCGTAATCGGGTTCTGGAAAAACTGATAAAACAACCCTGCTGGGATTGGTTGTTCTGCCTTCTGAATGTCACTCATGCCATGCTTGATCATGCTGGGACTTGGCTTGGCTTTAAAAGGACATGGCAAGGAACAAAAAACTCCTAGGAAACATTGGCTGAAACTTCCTAAATCAAGAGATACAACATTGAGAAAGTCACCGCTTAGATCGTTGTCATTGAATCGGAATTGGTCTGAATGACCAATGCTGATGGGTTGAGTGACTGCAAATGCCAGGGCTTGCTTTACAATGGTGTAACAAGCCTGGATGGATGATGTTGGTGGTGTGGTGGCTGCTGGTGATGCTAAAAAACCTCCTACTGGAACTTTGGACTACTGAAAAGTCTGTTGAATGGCTTGCTGTATGTGCTAGGCTTTGAAAGCATACTGTTTCTGCTGGAAGGGCTGGCCTAGCTGGTGAGTTGCGTGAAACAGCAAGTGCTCCTCCTCCTTGTGCAGCTGCTGCTGGAATTGCTGGTGAAGATCCCTTGGAAGCCTCCTTTGTGGATGAAGCTTCTGCTGCTGATTGTTCTCCTTGATTGTCTCCATCATCCTCCCCAGGTTGAGGAAAGTTTGTCCTTAAACTTGGAAGGACTTCATCTGTTGGATAGTATGGTCGAAGATCTGCTACATTGAATGTTGCTGAGCCTCCATATTCTTCAGATATATCCAGTCTGTAGGCATTATCTCCAATTCATTCAAGCACTTCAAAGGGGCCATCTGCTCTTGGCAACAACTTGCCTTTTCTTTTGCTGGGAAACATGTCCTTCCTGAGGTTGATCCAAACTAAGTCTCCTGGCTGGAAGGTCACCTTCTTCCTGTGCTTGTTTGCTGAAGTAGACACCTATTCAGTATAATTGGCAATTTTCTCCTTCACTTGCTGATGAAGCTCCTTGATTTGATCTGCTCTTTTACCTACTTCAAAACTAAATTTGACAGAAGTAGTTAGTGGAACTAAATCCAAAAGTGAGATTGGATTTTTACCATAGACTACTTGGAATAGAGAGTAGCCTGTGGCCTTAGATGGTGCTTTTTTGTAAGCAAACTCAGCATGGGGCAATAGAGTATCCCATCCTGCTTTATTTTTGTGGATCAGTGCTCTCAATAGGACTCCAAGTGTTCTATTAGTAACCTCTGTCTGGCCATCAGTTTGTGGGTGGCAAGTGGTGCTGTACTTGAGCTGGGTGCCCAATTTCTTCCATAGAGTGGCCCAAAAATGGCTCAAAAACTTGGTATCCCTGTCAGATACCAGTGTTCTTGGCACTCCATGCAATCTAACAATTTCTTGGAAGAATAATTCATCAACTTTGATGGCATCAAAGGTGGTGTGGCAGGGTATGAAATGTGCCATCTTTGAGAATCTATCAACCACCACCATGATTGAATCCTTCCCTCTCTGTGTTCTTGGCAAACCTACAATGAAATCAAGGTTTACATCTTCCCAAGGGCTGCTGGGGATTGGCAATGGTGTGTATAAGCCTTGGGTTAGGCTGTGTGACTTTGCCAATTGACACACATTGCACCTCTTCAATAGATGCTCCACTTCCTTCCTCATCTTTGGCCAACTGTAATGCTCTCTCAACATCAACAATGTGTTCTCAATTCCAAAATGTCCTGCTAAGCTTCCTCCATGAACTTCTATGATCAACAATTCCCTGAAACTGCTCTTAGGGACACACAATCTACTTCCTTTGAACAAATATCCTTGATCTATATGGTACAGACCCTGGGATTGCTGCTGACACTTCTGGAACACCTGCTTGAAATCTCCATCCTCCTGATGCAAAGCTTTCAAATGCTCAAAACCAATAATTCTAGAATCAAGCATATGAAGACACATGTACCTTCTACTCAATGCATATGCTCCTTTGTTTAGCACTCCTGATTAATGGTGGATCATGAAGTGAAACTGCTGCATATACTCTACCCAAGCAACATGCCTGGTGTTGAGCTTGTGATGCCCTTGAATGAACTTCTAGGCCTCATGATCACTGTGAAGTATGAATTCTGCTCCAATAAGGTAGTGCCTCCAGTGTTGCAGAGCTCTAATGATGGCATAGAACTCTTTGTCATAGGTGTTGTATTTCTTCATGGCATCATTTAGCTTTTCACTGTAATAGGCAACTGGCTTGCCCTCCTAGGTCAATACTACTCCAATGCAAACTCCTGAAGCATCACATTCTACTTCAAAAACTTTACTGAAGCTGGGTAGTGCTAGGACTGGTGCTGAAGTGAGCCTCTCCTTGACTTCTTCAAAGGCTTTCTGGGCTGCTGCTGTCCAAATATAGGACTTTCCTTTCACCACTTCAGTCATTGGTGCCAAAATGGTGCTGAAATTCTTGACAAATCTCCTGTAAAATGAAGCAAGGCCATGGAAGCTCCTGACTTGATGAATTGAAGTTGGCACAGGCCACTCCCTGATTGCTTGAATCTTCTCATCATCAACCTGAGTACCTACTTCTGTAACAATGTACCCCAAGAAGTTCACTTGGGATGTAATGAAGTGACACTTCTTAAGATTCCCAAATAACTCCTCCCTGCTTAAATGGTTAAAACCTCCTGCAAATGCTTGACATGCTCTTGGTCAGACCTGCTATAGACAAGAATATCATCAAAGTATACAACAACACTCTTGCCTATGAGTGGCTTAAGGACTTGATTCATGAGTCACATGAATGTAGATGGGGAATTAGTCAGACCAAAAGGCATGACCAACCATTCAAACAACCCTCCCTTGGTCTTAAATGCTGTTTTCCACTCATCTCCCTCATAAATCCTTATCTGATAGTATCCACTCCTTAAATCAATCTTAGAAAAGACTGCTGACCCATGTAACTCATCCAACATGTCTTCAAGTCTAGGTATAGGGTACCTATACTTGATTGTGGTCTTGTTAATAGCCCTACAATCAATACACATTCTTTGGCTTCCATCTTTCTTAGGCACTAACAAGGCTGGGATTGCACATGGACTTAAACTCTCCCTAATCATTCCCTTCTCCAATAACTCATCCACCTGCCTCTGTATCTCATTGGTATTTGCTGGTGTCATCCTATAAGTTGGCTTATTAGGTAACACTGATCCAGGCACTAAATCAATTTTGTACTGGATATCCCTTTTAGGTGGCAAACCAGGTTGCATTTCATCAGGAAATACATGCTGAAACTGCAGAAGTAAGGGTAGGAATAAAGGGTGGTCATTTTGTGGTGCTGAGGGTTCTTCAAGGTTTAAAAGGATCAAGTCCTTCTGTGTGCTAAACTCATGATGATCAGATAAAAGCAACACATCAAGACTAGGTTCAAGACACAAGGTTTTGGCTTTTTTGGTTAACTGTGAGGGTTTCATGGGGGTTAGGACAATCTTTATGTGGTTTAGGGTCAGGGTATAGGTATTAGTCTTCCACACTGATTTACTGATCTATCATACAACCAAGGTCGACCCAAAAGCAAATTACATGCATCCATAGGTAAGACATCACACTAGACCTCATCTTTGTATGATTGACCAATTGAAAAAGCAACAAGGCATCTAGCAGAAACTTTGATACCTTTGCCCGAACTAGGCCACTGGATGGTATATGGAGCTGGGTGGGGTTTGGTTGCCAGGCTTAGCTTCTTCACCATAGTGCTGGATGCTGCATTGGTACAGCTTCCACTGTCCACAATCACTGAGCATACTTTCCCTCCAATAGTGTATCTTGTATGAAAGATATTCTCCCTTTGCTATTCTGCTTCCTCTACTGCTGAGCTGCTTAGAATTCTTCTCATCACAAGCATTTCTCCCTCATCTGGACCTTCTTCTATAACCTCATCATCATAGATAGGGTCATGTTCATGCTCTATATACTCCTATTCTCCTTCCTACACATTTTCAGGATCAATAAACAAGGCTGCTTGGTACTCAGCAACAGTAACCATTCTCTTGTTTGGACATTCTGAGGCAATGTGCCCTAGTCCTTGACACCTGAAACATCTTCTCTCTGTATAGGATCTGCTGATAGGGGCTGGGGTTCTTTGTGGGGGATTTTGTGGTTGATTTTGTGGGGGTCTTGGGGCTGGATTTCTGATTTGAGGTGGACGTGGGAGTGGATAGGTCTTTTGTGGGGCATTATAGGGTTTGTAAGGGTTTGGCTTGGCTGGTGCATAAGGTTTCTCACGGTAGTCCTTCGCTTCTTTTCTTCTGTTGTTCCACTTTGTGAGATAGAGAACTTAGCTCATCAAGGGAATCATAGACCTGCAACTCTACAATGTTCTTGATACCTTCATTCAAGCCTGCAAGGTACCTGATATAGGTTTGCACTTCATTCTCTTGCATATTACACTTCCAAAGCAAGTGCTCAAACTCCTTTGTGTACTCTTCTACTGATTTATTTCCCTGCACAAAATGCTGCAACTTGTTGTAGTTCTCCTTCATGTAATTGTCTGGAAGGAACTTGTCCTTCAATTTCTGCCTCATCTCAAGCCAGGTACTTACTCTAGCTTCTCCAATCTCCATTCTCCTTCTCTGCAGATTAGTCCACCAAGTAGAAGCATAATTTTTTAACTTTAAGGCTACTAACTTCACCTTGTTTTCTTCTGAGACCTCCTTCAAATCAAAAACTCTTTCTACTATCTGTAACCAATCTAGGAAAACATCAGGGTCTAGTTCTCCTGCATACTCAGGTGTATCAATCTTGAAATCATGTTTCTCAACCCTTATATCTTCCCTCCTTATTTCTCTTTCACTTTCACTTTCCATCTCAGGTTCACTGATCCTAGGTGATCTTACTATCCTTCTCCTTCTCCTGGGTGTAGGTCTAGGACCTTGACCTCCTCTCCCTGTCCTACTGAAAGGATTCTCACCTTCTCCTTCCTCCATCTCATCATCACTCTCCTTATTCAACTGATTTTTATGCAATCTCATATAATAATTCAACTGCTCACTCAAAAATTTCATTTTCTGTTCTACTTCTTCCTTCTCTTTCAAGGTTTGTTCTAAGACTTCCTGTGGTGTTTTACTAGTTCCGGCCATTTTACTAAAACAAGCAAACCCAGTCCAAGATAGAACACAATGCTCTGATACCAAGATGATGAATGATAACTCACTAAGATGAGACTGTTGAGCTAGAACACACCATACAGTCACACAAACACACAGCTGGATGCTTGAACTTTGCAATAACTGATAGAAAGCAACAAGATGGAATAGAAGACAACCCAACAACAAAATAAAAGGGATAGACTTGCTTACAGATGATACAGATACACCATAACTGCAATCAAGGGCCAGGGACTCTCACATACATGCCTCTACAGATACACCAAAGCATGGATGATCAAGCTTAGTCTACACTTGCTGGATTTGCCAATTTCTAGTGACAGGAACTGATTGAACCAAAGTTGAGAGTTATAGGACACTCACAAACTTTTAGAGGCACTAAGACACTCGAGAATACTATTGAATGAACACTGAGATGCCTTTCATTGATAGAAAACTTCAGAATATAAAGAAAGCTAATTAGTTTTGATTAGAAGTTTGCTTAAACATAAGCATTCTGTCTAATCTCCCTGGACTATCCTAAGCTACAAACCTGAAACTAATACATATGATTACATCCTAATGATCTTGAGTACAAACTGTAAGAAAAAAAAAGGAAAATACTAAGCTATTCTCTGATTGGACCAAATGCCAAAAAGGGTTGCAAATAGGACCAATAGGAAGCTTTCCTCTCATAAGGGGTAATAACTAAGTTACTGAGGTAATACCCGCGCCATTGCTAACCTAGAAGTAATCTCAGCAGGTTAATATCAAGCTGGAAAGACCTAAACAACCCCTGCGAACAGAAATCAAAACACACAGCACCAGAATTGGGGTTCTAGAAAAACTAATAAAACAACCCTGCTGGGATTGGAATGATATTTTTCTTGTTTTCTGGATTTCTTCTTTTTAGGTATTTTCGGCTTCTGTTGAAAACCAATGGCTTCTTCTGCTCTCGTACCTCAGTATGCTTTACTTCTTCTACAAGCTTATTTTTATAGCATGTTATCATTGAAATGATATGCATGCTACTGGTTGTTTTAGCACTTTAAGTTGAATTTAAAGTAGGTGATACTTCAAATTTTGCTTCAAGCACATAGATGCCAACATCTTTTTTAGGGGAAGGGATTCTTGAATTTTGCCCGGTCGTTGACCCGTATCAGTCATTCATGATGAAGATTCTGTCCTTCGTGTCAGACAGGTGGCATTCGTGTCTGGCTGATGATGAGTTTGTCCTTCGTGTTGGACAATCGCCATTCGTGTCTAGCGGATGATGAAGATTCTGTCCTTCGTGTCGGACAGTCGATTTATGACTTGATTGGATGCTAGCTTGACTTGCTAGAGTTGGATTAGAGGTTGCTCCAATCTAGCTCTTAGTGATAAGGAACCATGTTGACTGGTCCAAATGAGATGGCCTAAGGGCTTAACCAGCCCCCAGTGTTGCGTTCTTGAGCAACGATGTGGCACTTTTCTTGCTTTTTTTTTTGTTTTTTTTAATGCAGGTATGCATGCAAATGATCTACTAGACTCATGCACAAAACATGCATTTTTTTTTTACACAAATATTTATGCACTTAGGCACCTATACATGACTACGGGCTTCATGCATGATAAACTAACTCAATGTAACTCTGACATGACTGATGGACGTAATGCTAACCTATGATGCTTAGCCAGGACACACACATGATGCTTTATGCTCCTATACATGCAACTCTATATGCACGAGAGACTGACTCAATGTGATTTTGACACGACTTATAGATATAATGCAAATCTATTATGCTTAGACGCGGGACACACATGATGCTTTATGCTATCTATACATGCAACTCTATATGCACGTAACTCCCCGACTCTTTTTTTAGACAATGATTTTCTAGGACGATGCTTTCCTAAGACAATGACTTCCTAAGGATGAAGGCCGCTTTTGGTGAATTTCAGGAAAATTCAGGATGAGAAACATCTCGGTCCAGGGGACAAGGAAAAATGACGGAGATGGTAGGCCTGAAAGATGTGCTTCTTGAATGCTTGTATAGACGACCTTCACTGCTTGCAAATCTATCTTGATGTACGACAAGCCCCCGATTTGGCATAGACCGTTGATGATATTGTCCTGCTTTCGAGAGCAACTTGGGGATTTACAAGCCCCTAGCCTGATTTAGACTCTGGATGATGTTGTCTTGCTTTGGAGGACATCTTGAAGATTTGGAAGCCCCAGTTTGATGTAGACCGACGATATGATGCACAAAGACCATGGAATAGAAGGAGACATTGCTTCTTATGATGCACTGATGAAAATCTGGTATGTCCTTAGTTGTGAGTCTCGATCTCTCCTTTTGCCTAACCTGCCCAAAGGATTTTCAAGTTAGCCTCTCTTTTTTTTTTCCTTTTTCTATTTCCTTTTTTCCTTTTTCTTTCTTTTTTTCCTTAAGAGACTACTAGGACATCAATGAAAATGAAGATACCAGAACCTTGTAGAATAGGGAATATGTGTCCCTCTCTGAAGCTATCTCTGGAAAATGTCTTGAACGATGTCACAAACGTAGCGTGAGCCCCCAATTTAGAGTAGCTTGCTTCGAGTCTGTTCATGATTGAGTATGTCGCCAGTTAGCTGATGATATGATGGGAACGACTATTGCTCTGGTTGAGAAATGAGCCACACTTAGATGTGTTGAGAGTGGGCATTAAGAATAGAGCCTCATACTTACATTAATGATCGAGCTGAAAAAGTCCTCAAAAGGGTGAGATGAGACAAAAAGGCTAAAAAGGTTGGTTTGAAAGTGTTTGGTGAAAGAGATGATGGGAGAGTTATTATTAATGAATGGGATATGGAGAAACCTAAGAATGAACGTGTCTTAAAAAGGAGAGATGGTCAAATGGGATAAACATGATCTTTTAGGAAAATGTTGGAACATGGGGATAAAGAGACACTTAAGGATGATGGTGTCTTGAAAGGGTGAAGAGATGGTCAAATGGGGTAGACATCATCTCTTGGGAAAAGGCTAGAACATAGGTGATGAATGATGTTCAAGTCTGGCAAAAAGCTTGATGGTAGTCATAGAAGCCAGGGTTTCCTCTCCTTTTGCCTAGCCCGCCCAAGTGGGTTTTCGGACTAGCTTTTTATTCCTTCTTTTTTTTTTTATTCTCTCAAGGACCAATTTATTTAGCGACGAATGCTCCCTAAAGTGGAAAGTATCGGGCCGAGCCTCGAAGAGGTTTTCCTACGTATCCAAGGTGGAATCATGCCAGTCGTAGTTCTTTAAGCGCAACTTCGATGAGTAGTGCCTCGACGAAGGCTTAATGGTTTGGAAGGATGGTTTTGAAGGCTTGAAGGGTGAAAGGTATGATGAGCTGTATGAATAATGAAGTGAAGGTTTGAGATGAGAAAGGTTTAGGGGATTTTTCTGGTGTGCATGACTCTTATTTTTGCCTTCTAGCTTCTTATTCTTCTCCCTCCCTTCTTCTCTTTTTTTTTTCTCTACGTTTTTTTTTTTTTTGCTTTTCCTGTTCTCCCCTTTTTTTTTTGCTATCTCCCTCTATTTTTTTGTTATCCCTCTCAACCTTGTTTTTTGGTTTCTCCTTCACTTTTTCCTTTGTTTTTTTTAACTCCTTTCTTTTGAATCTTCTTTTTTTGAACTCCTTCACGGGTTGCCTCCTGTTCTCCATTGGTTATAACACACCTTTTGGATTTGGTTTAATGAATGAAAAGGGTTTTGACAAGGTTGAGGTTTGATGGAAAAGGCTAGAAATGTAAATGATAGGTAGTAAATGGTAGGTCGAGACATGATGAAAAGACGAGGGTTATGTGATTGGTAAAATGAAAGCTGGGCGGAAGCCCCCTGTCCTCGGTACATTTGGTTCAGCTGCGACATTTCTAATGAGGAGTGCTCACTTTAGAGAGATTATTGGACTTTGTCTTTTCCTAACGACATTCTCTCCTCAGCCTATTGGATGGGAGAGTATAGGATGACTTCCCTCATCGATTTTATTCTCTCCTTTTCTCAGTTTGCCTCAATGAGGTTTCCAAACCGGCCACTCTATAGTTTTTCACTCTCTTTTTTTTTTAATTTCTCTCTTTATCTCTCTAACCGTGGATTCAAGAAACTAAAGGATGGGAATGAGGTATATGACAAAAAATGAAAGAAGAAGATGAATTTGTTAAACTTGGTTTGTGAGGATTGTGAATGGACGAGGGAATTTTCCAACTCAAATCAGAAATACAAGCACGGAATTCTATTTGAACAAATAGCAATAAGAGCAATTGGAATCAAGGAATGAATTAAGAATTGACTCTCAACTCTAACAGACTTCGGAAGTAAAATGCTTGAAAACCAGAAATGTAGCTAACTCTAAAGCTCCCTTGATGATGTGCCCTCCTTGTCTTCGCGTGGGGAATCCATGTTCTATCTGGCCATTTATGCTACGTTTGGTAGAAGCATTTTTCCCTAAATGGATCATGCTCTCAATCTTATTCTTCAAAGTCCAATAATTTTTCGTATCGTGTCCCCGGGACCTATGGTGATTGTAGAATTTCACGCCATCCCGAAATTCTCTTTATTGCTTGTTCGGGCCTTGACCCTGACACTGGATAAATGAAGAAAAACCCATCCTAATGCATGCAAGACCTAAATGACCTATATGAACTTCCTAGAAATGAAAAAAAGCTTAAATGCTGACTCGAGAGAGACTCACCCAGTACATGGGTTTGAATATGCAAATTGACCTACATGGGACTTCCTAGGATGCAAGACTTCTATATGCTGACTTAAGGAAAAGACTTACCCACGACATGTGTCTATATGTCCTAAAATCTATATAAGACTTCCTAAAATGCAAATGCCGATATGTTGACCCTTAAAGACTAACCTATGACATGGGTTTACCTTAAACTTCTTAAAAAAGACAAATGTTTACATGATGACCCTAGACACAGAACACCCACGACATGGGTTTGCAATTGACAACCTTAATGTGGAAGACACATGCTGACTTAGGAAAGATCCTACCAATGACTTAGACCCTATTGAGACTTTCTTAAGGACTGAAGACACTTACCTGCTGACTCAAGAAACGACCTAACGACTTACCCTTAACATGGGTTTTACTTTGGACTTTCTAAAAAAGACAGACTCGCATTGACTTAAGAAAAGATGCACCTATGACCTAGACTTCGTATGAAAACTTCTTAATGATTGAAAGATATTTACACAATGACTCAAGGACGTACCAATGATCAGGGTTTACATTGAACTTCCTAAAAAAGACAACCACATATTGACCTAGGAAAAGACGCACCTATGATTTAGACCTTATATAAGACTTCCTAGAGAATGAAAGACACCCAAACACTAACTCTAAAACAAAGACTTACGCATGACCTGGGTACACATGACCGCCTAAAAAATAAAAGACACGTGTTTGTTGACTCTAAACCGAAGATTCTAAAATAAAGACACTTATTTACTGACATTGAAATGCAAGACACTTACATGCAGACTCTGACTTAAGGATACTTACATGTTGACCCTTGAAAAAACACTCACCCATAACTTGGGTTTACTAAACCATATATGATACCTCCTAGCGTGTAAGACACCTATTTACTGACTTAGGAAACAACTCAACAAGTTTACGTGTTCTAACTTCTATATGACTCTAAACAACAACACTTTTTACAACAAGAGCATTGTAAAGGGCCGGATAAAGTCAAACATAGCGAGTTGACATAAGTTGGAAAGCGCAAGTGAGTGCTTCTCAATTCGGATGGGCTTGAACCACAAGCCGACCGTTTTAAGGAGGATCCGTCACTTGAACTAACAAACTTATGTTAACTCAAGCTAAGTTGGCTATTATGCGGACTAGAATAATGCTCGACGAGCTGACAACCTTACTTCTAGAATTCTACTTGCACACTTTTTTTATTTAAGGCTCAACATATTTATTTATTTTCACTTATGGAAAGTGGATGTTGTAAAGGACCGAATAAAGCCATCAAAACGTGAGTTAAAACATACTTATAAACTCAATTTTAAATCCAACATGGATGGGCTTACCAACAGGCCGACCATGGATTTCGTTTTAGACTTAATGATCGAATTTATAAATTTATTTTCTCTAACCTTGAGACTATTACGCGGGCTAGAACAACACACACTACCTTTGTTTAATTATTAATCAATTTTCTTTGGATCCTAAGTAAGAGAATACTGAGAAAGGCCGAATAAAACCATCAAAGGTGAGTTAAAATGAATCGATAAACAAAGGTAATTAACCTTTAAAATGAATAGTCCTCACAACCGGGCCGATCATACGATTTAAGGTTGATTAACCGAGTTTATAAACTCATTTTTTCTCAAACCCAATGATTATTATGCAGACTAAAACAATATCTCAAAATTAGGTCCGACTCTAATGAAGACACGACAAACACAAACACATATTTACACTTAACATAGATTCAAAACACGTGTTAACAAACACCTAACAAAGACTCAAACACGTACTCACACAAACACACATTTACACGTGATAGAGACTCAACAAACTCAAACACCTAACAAAGACTCAACAGACTCAAATACGTGGCAAAGACTCGACAAACTTAAACACATGTTAACACAAACATTAGCACATTTACACAAACCTAGACACAAACTCTAGACTCGAACACAAACACTTATTTACACATAGTCTACAACACACTTTATCTACTTTGTACGGACCTGACTCTATATGGAACCTATGGACAACTGATCATTATCATGGGCCGAATAAAGCCAAACATGGCGAATCAGGACTGAGTATTGGAGTACAAGTCAGTGTTTCTCAATTCGGATGGGCCCCATCCACAGGCCAACCGTTTTAAAGAGAATCTGTAGCTTGGACTACCTACACAGACTAACTCGACCCATGCTGGCTATTACACGGACTAGAATAATATGATCGTCAGGACTGACAGTCTGACACTTTTCTATACATTTTTTATTCTATTTGTTTAGGAAAGTGAATATCGTAAATGACTTGATAAAACCAACAGCAGGCGAGTTGTAATTAGTTTATGGACTTAATTGCCAAATCTGATATGGTAGGGCCTAACTACTGGCCAACCATAAGTATGATGGGTTCAATAATTAATTCGATAAATTAACTTACTCGAGGCCGATGATTGTTATGTAGTCTAAAACTTTATCCACTAACTTTGTTTAAACTTTTAATCAGGTTTATTGGACCTAAGGACAACCAAAATCATTATAAGAGGCCGAATAAAGTCAAGCATGGCGAATCAAGCCTAAGTTAAGGAGAACAAATTAGTGTTTCTCAATTAGGTTGGGCCACATCCACAAGCCGACCGTTTTAAGGAGAATCTGTAATTTGGGATACCGACTCAGACTTAATTCAAGCCATGTTGGCTGCCATGCGGACTAAAATAATGATTAACAGGAACCATCCACAACCCTTCTTTCTATTCAATTTTTTTTAATTACTGGAAAGCAGGTATCATAAAGGACTGAATAAAACCAACAACGGGCGAGTTATAATTGATTTATGGACTTAATTGCCAAATCTGATATGGTTGGGACTAACCACGGGTCGACCATAAGTGTGACAGGTTCGACAATTAACTCGATAAATTAATTTACACTAGCCCAGTGATTATTATGCAGTCTAATACTTTACCCACTAGCTTTGTTTTGACTTTAATCAGGTTTATTGGACCTTTGTTAAGAAGATGTCGTAAAGGGTCAAATAGAATCATCAAAGGTGAGTTGAGTTTACTTTATGAACCAAGAGAATTAACCTTTACATATAAATGGGCCCAACCACTAGGTTGATCATAATTTTTGAGGTTAATTAACTTAGTTGGTAATCATAACTCTTCTCAGCCCAATGACAACTATATGGACTAGAACGACACCCCTAAACTTGGGCCGACTCTTTACAACGAAATTAAATACATAGCACATAGCATACATATGAACAAGGGGTGTCCTAAACCAAGGCTCTATGTTCAAAAATGGTTTATTGGATGGATAAGGTATAACGACTTATGTACTCGCCCCGGTGCATTCTTGTTGTAAAGGCAACTTGAATGTGAGGGGTATTACTCTTGGAGGCTCGTGTGGAGACCTCGTAGAGTAATGCATGAGTATGGTCGGTCCTGCATCCCATGGGTTATTTTTTGTGGTTTAAAAGAAAAGACCTAATACCGCCGATTTACGTGATCCTATGACATATTACATGTCAAGGGAGTGTCCCGGTATATGCAATGCATTATGCCTAAAAAACAATGACTTAATAATAAAGTAAAATTCATTTTCCTTCCAAAAGATTTAAAGCACACAAACTTTTTTCAAGTTTTACCCACTTTAAGAAAAACTCCCCAGTGGACTCACCAAAAATCGTGTGGACATTTTTCCTCGCCGTTCGGGCTTCCGAACGTCCACGTTGGATTGGGGTGTGATTCGGTAATTTATGCTGGGATTTAACCTTTGAAAACTCTTCAAGGAGATCAACCTTACATTTTATGAATAATATTTTGTAAAATCACCTTCCCTTTACTTATGCATTTTATGACTCATTTATTTAAACCTTTAAGAGTGAACATCCACTTGTTCCAAACTCTTCTAAATTTAACCCAATTTGCTTATTTAAATGTTAGGCTTGGAAGAGAGTGATTTATGCAAGTATTATTTAGAAATATAAGGAAGAATACCCTAAAGTTGCATTGATACATTGTAAAACCATGTTAACCATAGTTTATGCAATCTCCGATGTATTTTAGTTCGAAATGGGAGTCGCCACCCGACTTTTTAAGGGAAAAGCCAAGACAAAACTAAAAGAAAAGAAAGAAAGACTCCGCCTGCGAAATCTAAGAATGGATTCGAGGGTAACGCTACGAACTCGAAAAGTAAGACTCTACTAAAAGTTTAAAATATGCTTTAGATAAAGTTTGAAAGGGAAATGAATGAGTACTTTATAGAATTATTTCATTGAATCATGCAACATAAATTTACAAGAGTAAAAGATACAAATACACACTTATTTACATGAAATAAAGAAAGAATACTTAAAGCTTACATTGTGACATTGTTGGGGGAAGCCTTGCCTGGCCTTTGTTGTAGCTCCTTTGAATGCCTTGAGTACTCCTCTTGAATATGCCAAAATAGTGCCAAAAGTGGATGGAGAAAAGTATGGAAAAGGGATGAGAAAAAGGGCAGGAAAAAGGCTCTTTTTGTGGCGTTTTCGGTAGTAGAAAGATTAGGCTTTTTGTGGAGTTTTTAGGATTTTATAGAAGGATAATGGAAGGAAGATGAGAATGGAGATAAGAGGTCTGAAAGAAGTTGATAAATGGAGATAATAATGGTAAGAAAGTGATGAAGAAGGATAGGAAAAATGATAGGACGAAATTCTCTTTTTATGATGTTTTAGGATAGTTTTGTGAGGGTTTTATGTAAGAATGGTGGGGATAGTATGAGAGTAAGGATGAGAAGTTTAAGAGGATGAAGATGTGGAGATTAGGATGATAGGAAAATGGTAGAAAAGTGATAGAGAAATGGTGGTAGAAGGATAACTAGAATGGAGATATTACAGAGATGAGAGAATTGAGAGATGGAGGATGAGAGTGTAGGAGGGGAAGAATGAGTGAATGAATGAGTCAGTTTGGCTTCGAGAGATGTAGTATTTATAGGTGAAGGAGAGGGTTGAACATACATGCATATTCATGCATTCTCCACATTCGTAGTCAACAGCTCCTAATTCCAAGATGACTAAGGGTGTGTGTGTAGGTGGACGGTAGTGTCAAGAGATGACTTTGGGTGTGAATGGAAATAAAGGCTGATCGGCCTATAGAGAGAGGAGGGATGTATTTGCTAGCATCCATGCACCTTCGGACGGTAGACATGTGAATAAAACACATGCTAAATTCCCCTATTCACACTTGGACGGTAGGAGCTTTATTTTATGTTTTTGGATGCTTTTGCAAGGCTTTGAACTTGAGACCTCTTGGCACGTGGCTTGCACGGCTTGGCTTCCCTTATTTTCTAATTTCCTAATTTTCTAACTAAAAATACATAAAAAAGGAAGTAATAAAAATTACATTAAAAAGTATATAAAATTTATGCCAAAATCTAGCTTATCGAATGACTTATCTTCTTTATTTTTGCTTCATTAAATATAGCTTATCACGATCCTATGAAGGATTCGGACGGCTAAATTGCAGAATCACGCCCCTTAAAGTTACGAGGGCAGTGAAAACGTTGCTCTCTACCTCTTGAACCGAGTTTCATCCTCCTCCAACATGTCAGGGCCTTCATTGCCTCTTGTTCATCGAAGTTCTCACACCGCTCATAGTACCTCCCATCCTCGGGCAATCCCAGAGTTTGGCATAAACGCTTCACAGTGCACCGCTTATCTTTGTTAGCGACTCAGTATTCAAAATATACATCCTCTTTGCCATCTTTCTAAACCATCAATGAGCTCAAGAACTCAACGACAGGCTGGTCCACGATCGATTCATCGATCGTGAGGAACACCTCCCCCCCAAGGGCTTGAATGAAGTACATGAAGCTCGATTTGCAATAAACGGCTTCCACCGTCGCCGCATCATAAATGTCGGGCGCACATATCTTTTGTGCTTGGAACGACTCGTAGCGTTTGTTTATGAGTGTCACTGTGGAAAGTCACTTTTGCTCTAGGGTCGCACTGAATTAGCGTGGCCCATTGTGCTCGGTAACATTCTTTTCCGGATAAGGATGGTTCTGGTAGTGGTGAAGGAGTTCGTTCAACACGAGAATGTTTGCTCCTTCCCATCGTTGAACCAAAAGGATGTAGAAACAAGAACTTTGACAAGGAACTTGACAATAGTAGTGCCTAAATCTCACTGGTAAACCAAAAATTTGACACAAGCAACAAACAAGTAAGTTTGAAAAACTTATGCACAAATTACCTCAAATTGAAGCACTTAAACAATGAAACTCAGTTGGGAAGGTCGATTCTTGTGTCTCACAGTGAACAATGGCAGTGTGTGTATATTCGGCCAAGTATAATGCAACAACACAACACCCAAGCACAACACTAGTGAGCATGAAACGAATTACACACAAAACACAAGAATTTACCTTACTTGATAGTTAAGGACGAGAGCTTGTTAGAAATCACGCACTTGGACTGATTCTGAGTGATTTTAGGGTTTCCGACAACAAAATGACAATGAAATTGGGAAGATGAAGGTTTGAATTGCGAAAATGGAGGAAGGGGGGAGGTCGAATTGAGGTTTGAGAGGGAAAAGGGTGTGAGTGGAAGAGTGTCGCAGTCGCTAGGGCGTAGAGAGAGAGGGAGAGTCGAAATTATGAAAGAGGAAGTAAGGAAAATGAAAAGAAATCGGGATTTTAGGGCAGAAAAATCGCAGAACAGTGTTTGGTCGCGGGCGCGACGAACATGAAAATTGGAGTTACTGGGCGACCTTGTTGTGGTCGCTACCTGCTCAGTCGCGGCTGCTACCTCGTTGTGAAGGAATTGTGAGGGGTGACTGTCGCGACCGCTATAGCATGGGTCGCGGGCGCGATTGCTTGCTGCTGTGTTGCTTTCCGTGGCGGGTGCTACGCGCTAGGTAGCGCCTACTACCAACTCCTGGCCATTTCCTTAACACCTCCAAAACTTCCAAAAAAACCCTAATTCCTAAAGCTTCCTTCCTTCTAAACTCATTTCTTCTATACTTCCCGCATACTTAACTCTCAAATTTTGTAATTCTCAAACTCTCTTAAGACTCATATTCTTCTCAAAGACGCACTCACTAACTCTTCTTTTCCTTCACTCTCAACTTCAATTATTTTATTTTCAACACTTTCTCTTTTTCACAACATTTTTCTCTCTTTTTTTTCTCTTTTTCTTTTGAATCTAGAACTAATACCTAAATAATACAAATGAAAGAAATCAAGAAAAACTAAAAGACACAAAAAAGAGAAATCCTGAAGAAAACTAACAAGAAAATTTGAAAGAAGAAAAAGGAACAAATTAGAAAAATGACAAACTGAAAATTAAAAGAAGAACAATGAAAAATATAGGGTGCCTCCCATAGAGCGCTTGTTTTAGGTCCCTAGTTTAACCCAATTACTTACTAGATTCTTGGAAGTCTTGGGGCACAAACCAAGAAAATCATTAATCTTTTCCACCAATAATTTTTCCTCTTTTTCCCACGATTCTCAAAAAGGTTCGTGGTTGAATTGGGGCACTCTTCCAGTGGTCTAGTCATCCACCTAAGAAATTCAGATATCATTTTCCTTGGTTTCCTCCACCAACGCTTCCTTTTTATTTTCCAACACCTCCTAACCTTGGGCAACAACGAAACTTGCTTCTTCAAAAATTTAGTAGGCTATGAGGAAATAGAAGATAACTTCAACTCGGGGTTGGGTGGTTTACCCGACCTAGGTCTTTGAGAATCATCCCATTGACTTTGTTGCACTCAACATAGGTTTGACTCAGAGAGATCTCTTTCCTCCATAGGACAATTTTGAAAGCTTGATCAAGGTAGATTCCTTCAGCTTCATTTTGAATTTGATGTGAAGCCCTTTTGTACTTGATTCCTCCCCAATCATCGGGCTCTACTTCTAGAAAGTAAGACTCCTTTTGATTCTCATCCCAGAAGTCAGCCACCGCATTGACCTTAAAAGGGGATTCTTTGTGAGATTTCATCCTCGAAGGATCGATGTCGAAAACAATAAAATCTCTACACACATGAAGAGATAAACGACCTCTTTTCACATCTATTATTGCCCCAACAGTAGTCAAGAAGGGTCGACCAAGAATAATAGGATTGTTCCAATCTTCATCCATCTCCAGAATAACGAAGTCACAAGGGATGAGAAAACTTTCTACTTGAATTAGAACATCTTCTAAAATCCACAATGGCCTTCTAATACTTCTGTCGGCAAGTTGCAAACTGATCGTCGTTGGGGTCAAATCTTTACGATTGAGCCTCTTGCATATGGAGTATAGCATGATACTCACACTCGCCCCCAAATCACAAAGTGCTTTATCAATCTTCATTTCTCCAATCAAGTATGGAATGGAGAAACTACCAGGAACGACTAGTTTCTCGGGAGTTTTGCTTCCCATAATAGCATTACAACTAACCGTTAGACGAACGATCGATGACTCCTTGATTCTTCTTTTGATTGTTAAAAGGTCCTTAAGATGCTTCTTGAATGAAGGAACCTCCCGCATAGCATCTAGGAATGGTATATTAACTTGAAGCTTCTTCAATATCACAATAAACTTAGAGAATTTCTCATCACTCTTGTGTTGAACCAATATTTTGGGAAATGGAATTGATGGTTGGTATGGTTTCAACTGCCTCATGTGTTGATTATGGTCAAGCTCCTTCAAAATCTCCATGGGTTTCACTAAGTCTTCTTTCTCCTCATCATTAGGAATCCCAATCACGACATCATCCTCTTTCTCCTTATCGCAAGATTGCGCAACCTCCATATCCTCACCTTCAATTATATTCTCAACGCCTCCCTCATTCTCTCTTGAAGATGTCTCCTCCACCAACTTGGGTCCCTCAACTTCTCTTCCACTTGGCAAAGTAATAGCATTCGCCTCCACCTCTTGGACTGGTTGATGTTGGATTGGTATAGATTGAGGTTGGTTGGCTTGAGCTAATTTGAGTTCAAGGCTCCGGATGTAAGCTCGATCCTGCTCTTGAGCTTCCATAATCTGTCTCAACTTAACCTCAATAGCAGATTCTTGAGGTGGTTGAGAAAGTTGGGGTTGTGGGATGAATTGATGTGGGAACTCTTCTTGAATATACGAATGATGGTCATAGTGTTCAGAAATAGGGTCAAACACAGGATTGATAAACATGGTATAACTATGTTCATGATTTCATAAGAATGGGAGAAAAGTTGGTTGGAATATGATGAATAGATAGCACTCACCCGCTCTACTTGGCGATACTCCACACATTAATGCTCAGGATGTGGACCAAAACACAACTTACAAGCATGCATGTTTAAGAACGGGAATGGATGCAAAGGTTTGCATACCTTGAGTTACTTCCGACTGGTTGGAAAATTCATCAACCACCGTCTTCTTTTGCAGATCAAGGACGATGGCCATTAGAAGCTTAATAGTAGGGTTGTCCAAAGAATAATACCTATCTCCTGAATTTCGACCACCTCCCCAATGAGGAGCTTATTGTGAAAGCTCATGTAAGAAAATGTTAGCATCCTCCACGGTCTTCTTCAAAAACATCCCTCCGGATGCATTTTTAATAGATTTACTAAAAGGACCACGGAGCCCATAATAAAAATGTTGAAGTAACATCCAATTCGACAAATTGTGATGAGGGCACTGTCCTTGAAGATCCTTAAATCTCCCCCAAGATTTGAAAAGACTTTCTCTCGACTCTTGCTTGAAACCTAAAATTTATGCCCTCAGTCGGTGTGTCTCCTCCGCCGTAAAGAAGTGATGAAGGAAATCTCCTTTAAGTGCCTCCCATGAAGAACAAAAGCCAAGTGGACAAGTCTGGAGCCATATCTTTGCTTTCCCCGCCAAAGTGAGAGTAAAGAATTTCAACTTCATAAACTCTAATGATATTCTTGGAATTCGCACAAATTTGATCCGGTCTTCGAATTTATCAATATGAGCAATGGGACTTTCAGCATCATCGTCCCCATGAAACGGGTTTCTTTCGAAGTCTTGAAGTAAGTGAGGTTTAAACTCGAACACAACATCGGGTGGTAATGGTGGTAGGGTGATAGGGTTGCCTCCCCTACCCAATGATGAAACGACATATGATAAAATGGTACGAGGGCGAATCATCTTGAGCCTCAGCCATCAGTGCTTAAAACTTCCTACGAAGCTTGATAGGGCATTAAGGCAAACCTATATGCACCAACAAGAACCAATAAAGGCATCAAATTCATTTGGATTAGCATAAACTGATTTCTAGCATGAAAGCAATCTCAAACAACCTAAAACAAAGAGACTAAAACTAGGGGCGCTGGCTCCCCGACAACGGCGCCATTTTATGTACAACTGGTTTGTATTAACTGGTTTTTATCGTTCTTCTCAGGGAGCAATGGGCCTTGGTAATAGAATCTAGGTCGAGGTCAGGTTGAGATCACTAAGGTAAGAAACAGAGGCTTTTCGGGTCAAGATGGAACAATGGGCATCAGAGGCTTTTCGGGGTGCAAAAGGGAATGAGGAGACGGGTTTTACAACAAGGGAGCTAAAAGGAGGGAGAATAAAGTGGCAATTCCGTTAGAAAATACCAACCGGGCTTCCTCTCTCGAGAATAGTCCGGATTAACAACCTCAAAGTCCACCACGGACTCGGAGGGTTAATGAAAATAGAATTTCCTAGTTGATCTCCTTCCACTTTTGTGGGTGAGAATTAACTATCCCATCTCCTTCCTTCCAACACAAGTGTTGGTTATATTCCGAAGCTTTCGGACCCAAATACATCCCACTTGAGGGAAATATAGGAATGGGAAATTGATTTCCCAACTAATTACTTACTAAAATTGCTAACCCATACCTAATCACACATTCACACCCTTAATTACCCCCTAACCCATTGGGTTTTTAGCAACTAATCATTATCAAAACTAAGCTAACAACATCAAAACCAGCCCTAAGCATGACTTCTAACAACAAATAACAAAAATCCAAGCAAAGTAATTAAAAAGACAACCAATAAGCAATTAAACAAGCAAGCAAGTAATTAACAAAGTAAAGAAGAGTTTAAGGGAAAAGAATATTTATCAAAAGCTGGAAATGAACAAGGAAAAGCAACGGAAATGATGATCCAACAATCTCTTAATTGATTGAATCCTCAAATCTTGAATACAATTCCAAAATCCACTAAACCCTAGATAATCCAAGCTAGAATACTCTAATCAAACCCTAATCTCTCTCTAAAACTTGGATAAAACTAAAAATGGTAGAAGTCCTCTATAAAATCGTCACTTTCAGAATATATACAAGGTTGGGTTGTTGAATAAAACACTGCCATTTTATTTTAGCCAAAGAAATGAGCAGGAAACCACTGGGTCGCGGGCGCGACCTCCTAAGTGACGGGGGTGACCGAAAGAAATTTGTCTAGGTGATTCCAGCAGGTCAGCGGCGACCTCTGCCGGCGCGTCATTGCCACCGGGTGATTTGAGTTTGGCTCTGGGGTAGCGGCTGGCACCATTCAGGTAACGGGCGCGACAAGCGCGTAGCGGGTATCACCACCTGTGTCGCAAGTGCGACGCCCTCATGCTTCTTCCCCTCTGCTTCTGGTCATGGCTGTAACGCCCTCTACAAGGGTTGTAGTGGGTGCTACGCCCTTGTTTAACTTCAAGCATTCGGAAATGAGTTCCCGGGTCGACTCCACTTCACTTCTCGGCCCGGCTTGGCTCGGGAAATTGCCCGGGGTTCCCTTAAAAGGCTCAATTTAGCACGTTTTCCTTGATTTTTCTCTAAAAGTTCGAAAACCTGCAAAACAAGTAAAAAGCTAATAGAAAAGATGAAAAAGACTTGGAATCAAGCAACAAATAGCAAGCCGAAAGGCATTATTTAGCCCTAATATCGGGCCTAAACAGATACTGCCAATCCTGATGATTTCTTCCACGCTTCATCCACAATAATGCTTAATTTTTTGGTTATCTGCATTGATGAGCTTTTAACTGATTGTATATCCTTCTAAGAGGTTGAAGGGATATTAAGATGTTGGCTAGAGTATCATCGTATCCATTGATAATCCTCTGTAAGAGACAAACTTAAATAATGCTCCATACGATTTTGTATTATCGAACCTGTTGATATTTTTGCAGCATTCCTTATTTTGCAAATCGTCCACGCGATCGTAGTAAAAATCATTAATCGTGTGCCTCCATCTTTATCTATGTTCATTAAATATAACCAGTCCTCCAACCATTTTCTCCAATGTAAATATGTACTTGTATCTTGTATTCCCAATGGGCTAGCTTTCCATAAGTGTTGCGCTATTGTACAGTTCCAAAATAAATGTGAGATAGACTCAACTTCTTCATCATACTAGCAGTTGTTATTCTCTAAGATACCTCTTTTTTGTTGGTTTTCTCCAATTGGAAGGTGTTCGGTTGCGTATTTTTGGGTTTTTGTGTAAGGGTTCTTGAATCCATAGGGATCGGTGTTTAGGCTTGACAAGAGAAATCGGTTTGCGTAAGGAGTTTTTCAGTGCGGAAAGCAGTAAATTATGTAAAGAAAGGGATTAAACTAATCTAGACATGGATAATAACAATCAACACTAAAGAAAGCAATTAAGAGCAAGAAATAAGAAAGCAATAAAACTACAACTAATAATGAAATTGGGAACAAGAAATTATACCTCCAAAGCACTAAATCTTCACTTGAATCTTCAACTTCTAATTGGATTTTCTCCGAACAAGCAAGAAAATTGTGAATTGGATTACTAAGAATCCCCAAATCCTCACTTGAGAATAGAATTTGTGACCCTTAGCCCTCTTCCTCACTAAAAGTTAGATTGGATGTGAACTAGCACTAGAAAGTTTCGAATGCAAATCAACAATGGAAACCAAAGCGAGCGAGAGAGAGAGAGAGAGAGAGAGAGAGAGAGAGAGAGAGAGCGTTGAAAATTGCTTGAATAAACTTGCTTGGAAAGAAAGTTGAATACAAATTGCATGAGAAATTGAAGTAAGCTTTAAGAACAATTAAAGCTTAAAGAGAAATTTAAGCAAGACAAAGGAAAGCAATTAAACCTAATTCTACACTAATCCTACTTCTAAACTACTTCCTAATGAAAATACTAGATAAAAACTTGATTCCTATAGTGCTGAATTACATGGGGTATTTATAGAAGGAAGAAAATACAACCAAAACCCCAAAATTAACTCCAGCAGCCGCGCGAATTTTCCGTAGGGCTAGACAGGTCGCGGGCGCGACCATTCCCATCGCAAGCGCGATGGTGCTTTGCCTCTTTCATCCATTACTTGCTCATTTTCTGTCGCGGCCATGACGACACAGGTAGCGGGCGTGACACTCGCTTGTCGTGGGTGCGACATGATTTGTAGCGGGCGCTACTCCATTCTATCCGCAGGAAAAGTTTCCCTTCCGTGACATGTCGCGAGCGCGACCTTATATGTAGGGGGTGCGACGAGGTTCTGTCTTCTTTGCTTGGCCGATGTTTGCTCTCAGCAGCATCTCGCGGGTGCGACAGGACGTGACTCGGGTGCTACGCTATTTTGTCTTGCACCAAAATTTGAGAAATGGTTCCCGGTTTGGTCTCGCCTCGGTTCTCGGCTCGGGTGCTACGGGTCGGCTCGGCAAATCACTCGGGATACCCTAAAAAGCCTCAATTAAGCCTAATTTGCTTCTAACTCTTTATTTTCCTACAAAACACAAAATCATCATATCTAATATATAATTCCGGGGTTAGAACAAGCAAAAATACCCTATCAATGATAAGAATTCGTCTCAGAATGACAGACTACAGGAGTGTACAAGACTTTCCTAAACAAGGTGAATTTAGACATGACAAATGGATTGATGTATGCACAGACCTAAACCGAATCAGAGTGCACTGATCTGGACACACATCTAACGTAAGAAACTCCAAGGATCGAAAACAAACAAGAAAAGATAGATAAACTTGTGATTCTAGCTGATACAGACACACGACAACAAGAAACACAAGGGCAAGGACTCGATTACCTCAATGAATACAGACACACCACCATTGAAATAAACAAGCTCTACACACACCACTAGGAATGCCAATCCTAGATACTGAAGTAGATTTAACCGGATGAGAGTTTAACGTCACTCACAAACAAGAAGAAGCAGAAAGCTTTCTTTCTTTCACTCAACAAGTCATATTCATATATCTGCTTCTAACTATTACAAGAGGGGTTTATATAATACATGGCTGGAATGAATAAAAGAAAGTAAGCAAAGCAAGTAGCTAGATAAACTAACTAATTAGAGCTTTCCTAAACATGAAGAAACCTCTAAGCTAGTTTAATTATCACTAATAAATTATATTTGAACTAATACAATACTTCATGCTGAAGTTCTCGTCCACATGAGAGGCAAAGAGAACCAATCAGAACAAGCTAAATGGGGCTTTCCCATTCGACCATCCTTGGACACTTAGCTCCATTCTTTTGTTGCCACCTCCTACTTGCTTGAGCATTCACAATAGCAATCAGCTGGGATAATATTTGAACTTTCAGACATGAGGGAAAATCGATTACTATGTGAAAATACGGATTTGCCCTTGCTAAAAACACCGAAATAACAAACTGATCCAGAATTGCACCAAAATGCATCACTGAATTGCAATGGCTGTGTAGAACTCAAATGAAATCCAAATTGAGCACACTTGGACATTCTGGAAAGCTTAAGTGATGCTCTTCAAAAGTCTCCTTGGGTAAAAGTGAAGGAGAAGTCGAATTCAAGGTGAAAATACCCGAATAACCCTTTAAGATCAAAGCTGCCCACAACAGACCCTTCCCTGACATACCCGGACTGATTGGGCTATAGAAAATGTCCCTCAAATTTAGTCACGTGCACTTTTTGTTCAGTGTTAGAGGACTCATTAAGTGAACCAATGGCTTAGGAATTAACCATTTTGGACACCAAATGAGCTTGCACGAAGCAAAACATTGAAGCATGTAAAAACTGATTTTCTAGTCAAAAAACAGCCTGTAAAATGCTTTGCTGAGAGTGATCCACATGGGCTATCATCCTCAACCTTGGCTAAAAAATATGATAAATTATGAGGATCATGACTGCCAAAAATCAAGCCAAACAGACTTGAAATGAGGTCTGTGAATTTTTCCCAAAAATCAAGCCAAGGCATGATGAACATCATGGATCCTCCCATGACTTGTAAATGGAAATTAGGTATACAAATCAACAAAAGGGGGCAATACAACACATTCCTGAACATACTCATGCAAATACTTGGATGCCAACAATGATTCAAACTCGATATCCATGCAATTTTCATCAAACACTGATTACAAATCACAACTTTCATCTAAATAATCATCATAATCATCAATGGGTGATAAGGAAAAAGTAGGGTTAGACCATATCATAACACTCCTAATATCACAAACACGCACATCTTCATCTTCATCAATATCAGACTCATCAAAAGAACTATCAGTATCAAAAGACAAAGGTGCATCATTCAAAACAACATCAAAAGTGAAAGTGGAAGGTTCAAGATCATAACCCATTGTAAATGACTCATAAAGCATATCATCATCAAAAGCATCATTGTCACAAACCAAGTTCAAACAATTAGGATCATTCCCCAAAGAATGAAGCTCATTATCACAAGATTCTACATCAATGGATTCACAAGAAAGGGTAGCTAAGGCCGAACTAATAGAATGATTCTCAATGAAAGTGAACAATTCGGTTTCAAACACACATTCAATCACAAAAGATTCATTTTCACTCTCAATAAGATCATGTTCAGTTACATCACAAGCATCATGGCATTCAATAAACTCAATATTTTCTTCAAACAAAAGCATGGACAATGGTGTGGACAATGGTTCATCATCTAACATGTTTTCATCAAGTTCTTCATCATCACACAAAAAATCATCATGTTCCTCATGCTCACTAGGTGCAACTAAAGCTAAGAAATTACTAAGCCCGAGCCATGATTAACTAGGTCTATTATAGTAGTCATCATCCTCATCATAATCATACACAGGAGAATCAACACGCATTTGAAGACTCAAAGATGAATGATCTACTTCAACTATTGAATCAACCATTTGTGAAGAAAAAGTTTCTACCCCAGTTTTAATCATGCGTAAATATTCTTGCGTGTACTCATTCATTGTCGCACACATATCATTCATTTTCGCACTCCTGTTAGCTTGAAAATCATCCATTTCAGCTTTCAAACAAGAAGCAGAATTATGGCACGGCGAATCACAATATAAGCACAAAGGATGAGACTCAACAACATCACATTGAGGAAGATCAAAAGAGTTCTCTACATAATCCCTACCATAAGATTGATCATCAATATATAGGGGATAATCACATG
Source organism: Portulaca oleracea (assembly GCA_029582165.1). Taxonomy (NCBI): domain Eukaryota; kingdom Viridiplantae; phylum Streptophyta; class Magnoliopsida; order Caryophyllales; family Portulacaceae; genus Portulaca; species Portulaca oleracea. The sequence goes on along the minus strand of CM055880.1, from coordinate 30,059,888 downwards.
ATTGTTCAGCTACAGTCCCAGAGGGTAGTGCATTGTAAGAAGATTGGTCACTAGGAATAACATTTTGCTCAAATTCATAAGTATCCCTATATAACCACTCAAGTAATTCACATGCTTTGTCCTCTCCTAAATTGGAAAACCCGTAATAATCTAAGAGGTTTCGAGTCTCTTAATTCACAACCTCATTCACAATTCCCAAAAGATCTAATGTACCATAAAAGATACAATACAATTCACATTGAGCACGGTAATCATGTAATCTTGCAAAATACCTCCAAAATATTTCATATTCAAATTGGGGAAATTGGGGACTAGCCATAATCTCTACCTTCTTTTTATTTCTTATCCTTTTTTTTTCGGTATTCAATTTATTTTTCACTACATTTTTTCTAGAACAATCAAGAAAGCAATAAACTATATACACAAAAACCAATAACCTAATCTACCAAATAACGCCATCCCGACAATGGCGCCGTTATTCGGTTCTAGTATTTTTGTGGTTTTTTGTAGAAGTAAGGGTTGTCGAACCCACAGGGATGGGTGTTTAGGCTTGACAAGGGAAATCGGTTTGCGTAAGGAGTTTTAAGTGCACAAAGCAGTAAATTATGTGAAAGAAAGCGATAAAACTAATCTAGACATGGATAATAACAATCAACACTAAAGAAAGCAATTAAGAGCAAGAAATAAGAAAGCAATAAAACTACAACTAATAATGAAATTGGGAAAAAGAAATTATACCTCCAAATCCTCGGTTGAGAGTAGAATTTGTGACCCTTAGCCCTCCTCCTCACTAAAAGTTGGATTGGGTGTGAGCTAGCACTAGAAAGCTTTCAATGCAAATCAACAATGGAAACCGAAGAGAGAGAGAGAGAGAGAGAGAGAGAGAGAGAGACAGAGAGAGAAGGCTTTGAAAATTGCTTGAATGAACTTGCTTGGAAAGAAAGTTGAATACAAATTGCATGAGAAATTGAAGTAAGCTTTAAAAACAATTAAAGCTTAAGGAGAAATTAAAGCAAGACAAAGGAAAGCAATTAAACCTAATTCTAAATTGATCCTACTTCTAAAATACTTCCTAATGAAAATACTAGATAAAAATATAATTCCCATAGTGCTGAATTACATGGGGTATTTATAGAAGAAAGAAAATACAACCAAAACCCTAGAATTAACTCCAGCAGCCGCGCGAATTTTCCATAGGACTGGCTAGATCGCGGGCTCGACCATACCCGTCGCAAGCGCGATGGTGCTTTTCCTCTTTCATCCATCACTCGCTCATCGTCTGTTGCGGCGGTGACGACACAGTTAGCGGGCGTGACACTCACCTGTCATGGGTGCGACATGATTTGTAGCGGGCGCTACTCCATTTTGTCCGCAGGCAAAGATTCCCTTCCGTGACATGTCGCGAGCGCGACCTGATATGTAGCGGGTGCGACGAGGTTCTGTCTTCTTGCCTTGGCCGATGTTTGCTCTCAGCAGCATCTCGCGGGTGCGACAAGACGTGACTTGGATGCTACGTTGTTCTGTCTTGCACCAAAAATTGAGAAATGGTTCCCGGTTTGGTCTCTCCTCGGTTCTCGGTTCGGGTGATACGAGTCGGCTCCGGAAATCACTCGGGATTCCCTAAAAAGCCTCAATTAAGCCTAATTTCGTTCTAGCTCTTTATTTTCCTACAAAACAGAAAATCATCATATCTAATATATAATTCCGGGGTTAGAACAAGCTAAAATACCCTATAAATGATAAGAATTTGGCTTGGAACGAGACCGAACAGAAGGGCATTATTGGCACATTTCAAAATAAACATTTTCCATTTCGGAGGTAAATTACTTTGCCAGAATTGTCGCCATAACCGTATTCTATCTTCTGGCATGCTTTCTTGAAAAATATTATTAATTCTCCCAAAAATTCCATATCCAAATTTTACTGTATACTCACCCGTTCTTGTCTTACCCCAACTGATGGAGATCAGCCCTCACAACCTCATTTGGTGCCAGCATACTTTGAGGCCATCCATGAATCCCAGAAGGTCCATGACTATATCAAAAGTCATCCACCTGACGTGAGGTCATCCTTATTGTCTCAACACTTTAGAATTGAGGCCTCACTCACATTTGGTCCTTTGAAGGTCGTTCATAATGTCCAAGCTTATATGGTCGGAAGGTTATTTGGGTTCCACAGAACTATTTCAACATGGGCATGCATTGAGGACGTTTATTTGGACATTGAGTACATTTATCTGGAGCTGATTGTTCTTTTCAACTTGGGTTGTGATTCTCTTCTCTTTGGATATCAAGGAAGTGTATTATTGAGCTTTCCTAAATGACAAAGGTTGATCCATTTAGAGGTCGTTTGCATTTTGCATAACTATTGCAAACTGGGTACGTGCATGAAAACCTCATTCGAGATCAACTTGTCTTTTGGTTTTTGAGGGCTGGGGCCTAAGCCTCGGGATCCATGGTTTCCAAGCCTAACGTCACCCCCACCAAAGAACAAGATGATATCAACTCCAAGGTCGGGTGTGGAGTGCATTTCAAGGTGGACCCGGGATCTTGGAGGCATGGTTTAATCGGCATCAGGTGTGGCATCCACTTCAAATGGGACCCCGGACCATGGGGGTGGAGCTAGGGTCCACATAGGGACCTTCTTCGGGCCTCCAAAAGGGTTCGGAGTCCTTCAGCAAGAATAAGTGCAAACGGGTCAACGTGGGTTATCGGAATGGACGCGCCTTCATGCTTGGGGTCATAACTCCTTTAATATAAATCTGCTGGGTCTCACATTTTAGGAGCTTAAAGTACACATTGAGAGCTTTCCATCGATATCTTACGGGCCTAAAACAGAGTTCGGATGAAGAAGTTATGCGCGTTTGAAGTCGCCAGGGAAAAGCTGCCCAGAAGACTGACTCGCCCGAGTGATTGTTCTGAGCATTGACGATGGTGCGTTGAATTTGCCGGACTAGTGAGCAGTCACGCCCGAGTCGATCTGTGACTCGCCTGAGTCAACCCTCTGTGACGCGCGTGCTGTGTCGTTATTTTTGTTCTGTGTTTTTTAACCTAATGATGTATGAAACCTCCCAAAGATCAGAGTATAGAACTTACAATACACCACACAGAATCACACTTGCAGTTGAGGTCTTAAAACAAAGCTAATTGGATGTAATTAGCTGAAATGGATGACAACCCAATAAGGAAATAAAAGGATAGACTTATGCTCAATCTGATACAGACACACCACAGAATGAACACAAGGGTAGGGACTTGGTTACCTCAACAGATACAGACTCACCACCATTGAAGTAAGCAAGCTCTACACACACCACCAGGTTGACTACATGAACTAAGTTGGATTCATCCCCTCCCCTTTTGTAGGCCGACTGGCCTTCAATGCGTCCACACATGGGTTAATTCATCATGTGCTATCATCCATCACATACACTCCCTTTTCCACCATGGATTTTGTGCCAAGTTGACTACGAATTGGATGAATGCATATATGTGCATGTATGTTAATCCTCTCTTGAAGCCTCCTAAAGCCTATAAATACCCCCTCATTCCAAAGCAAAACTCACCAAATCATTCACCCATTCTTCCCCCTACACTTTCATTCATCCACTCTCTCATTCTTTCATCATCTCCCTAATCTCTGTTCTAGTATCATCATTCTACCACTCTTTTCCTATCACATTTCCACCACTCTCTTATTATCCTAATCTCCTTATCTTCATCCTCTTAAACCCCTTAATCCATACTCTCATAATATCCCCACCATTATTTCATAAAACCCTCACAAAAACATCCTAAAACACCACCAAAAACCCACAAAAACATCCTAAAACACCACCAAAAACCCACAAAAAAGCCCTTTCTTCCTACACCTTTTCTATCATCTTTTACACCACATTTTTACCATCATAATATCCATTCTTCTATCTTCTTCAATCCCCTAATCCATACTCTCATCGTATCTTCCCTCATCTCCACATAAATTTTGACATAAATTTCCCACAAAACTATCCTAAAACATCACAAAAAGAGCCTTTCTTCCTATCCTATTCCCTACCTTTTTCCTATCGTTCTTCATCATTTTCCTACCATTATTATCTACGTTTCCCCACTTCTTTATGTTCTCTTATCACCATTCTCATCTTCCTTCCATTATTGATGTATGCAAGCTCCCAAAGATCAGAGTATAGAACTTACAATACACCACACAGAATCACACTTGTAGTTGAGGCTTTAAAACAAAGCTAATTGGATGCAATTAGCTGAAATGGATGACAACCCAATAAAGAAATAAAAGGATAGACTTATGCTCAATCTGATACAGACACACCATAGAATGACCACAAGGGCAAGGACTTGGTTACCTCAAAAGATACAGACTCACCACCATTGAAGCAAGCAAGCTCTACACACACCACCAGGTTTGCTAGCTCCTGGATACTGAAGTAGATTCAACCAATTGAGAGTTTGATGACACTCACAAATGAGAGGCTCAACTTTGGCACTCAGAATGCTATTGAAATATCACTGATTGTGTTCTTAAGCAGCTGAATACATCACTATATATAGCTAATCTAAAGTAGTTTGATTAGAGGCACTTAATTTAAGCCACCTGCTAATCTCCCTTCTAAGCTAGCTGCAGAACTAAACTAAATACATCATATTACATCTTAGTCTAGCTAATATCATCCGGATACAATTGAAAATGAAAAGAAAAACAAAGCTTGCTTCTGATTGGACCAAACTCCCAAGGGTTGGCAATTTCAGCCAATCAGAGCCTTTCCTAGCTAGGGGGTAAAACTAAGTTATCTCAGTAACTTTCTCAGGATTTCTTAAGCTAGATATAACCTCAATAGCTTAAGGAAGGCTGGAAAAGACTTAGTTAACCCTCATTGTAACAGCATCAAAATAAGTTAGCCACAGGAATGAGATTCTGGAAACACTGATAACAGACAACCTTGTAGGGTTGCTTGTTCTGGTGCCTGTAACTTGATGCTTTCTTACTCGATCATGCTGGGACTTGACTTGTCCTTAGAAAATGCATGTTAAGGAACAAAAAACTCCTGGGGAACTTGTGCTGAATCTCACTCAATTCATAGATACAGAATTGAGAAAGAGGCATGCTTGGACTGTTTGTGCTGGAAACTGAAATTTACCTGGATGGCCAATGCTGGTGGGGTGAGTGGCTGTGCTGGCCAGGACTTGCCTTACCAAGGTGTAGCAAGTCTGGATGGATGAAGTTGGTGGGCTGGTGGTTGCTATAGAACTCCTGAACTGCTATTGAGCTGGATGGAAGCCTGCTGTTTCTGCTGGAAATGTTCCAACAGTTGCTGAGTGTGGTTTAGCAAGGCTTGTGGCTGCTATTGCTGGTGCTGAAGCTGCTTCCTGATCGTCCTTGGGTGATGAAGATGATGAAGAAGTTGCTCATGCTGTTGCTATTGTTGAATCATCTTCTTCCTCCTGATCTAAACTGGTTGGTGACACTTGAGCTGTTGTTGGACTTGCTGGATGGTCTCCATCATCCTCCCCAAGTTGAGGAAAGTTTGTCCTCAAACTTGGAAGGTCTTTATGTGTTGGAAAGTAGGGCCTCTAGTCAGCTATGTTGAAAGTAGCACTCCCTCCATAGTCTTCTGAAAGATCCAATCTGTAGGTATTGTCTCCTATTTACTCCAATACTTCAAATGGGCTATCTGCTCTTGCAACGAGCTTTCGTTTCCTCTTTGCTGGGAACCTGTCCTTCCTCAGGTGTATCCACACTAGGTCTCCTGGCTGGAAAACCACCTTTCTCCTGTGCTTGTTGGCTGAAGTAGCTGTTTGCTTAGTATACTTGATGATTTTCTCTCTAACCTGGTGATGAAGCTTCTTGATCTTCTCTGCATGTGTACCTGCTTCATAACTGAACTTTACAAAATTTGTTAGTGGAGATAAATCCAAAGGAGTGATAGGATTTTTCCCATATACCACTTGAAATGGGGAAAGGCCAGTTGCCTTTGAAGGGGCTCTATTGAATGCAAATTCAGCGTGGGGCAAAAGAGTGTCCCATCCTGTTTTATTTGTGTTTATTAGTGATCTCAATAGAGTTCCTAGTGTCCTGTTGGTCACCTCTGTCTGCCCATCAGTCTGTAGATGGCATCTTGTGCTGTAGTTGAGCTTTGTGCCTAGCTTCTTTCAGAGAGTCACCAAAATATGACTCAAGAATTTGGCATCCCTATCAGACACCATGCTTTTAGGGATTCCATGAAGTCTCACCACTTCTTGGAAGTATAACTCAGCTACCCTTACTGCATCATTGGTTGTATGGCATGGAACAAAATGTGCCATTTTGCTGAATCTGTCTACCACCACCATCACTGAATCTTTTCCCCTTTGTGATCTTGGCAGACCAACTATGAAATCCAGGCTCACATCTTCCAACGGGCTTGTTGGGACTGGCAATGGAGTGTACAACCCTTGAGGTAGGCTGTGGCTCTTTGCTACTTGACACACTGCACACCTTTTAACCTAGTGCTCCACATCTTTTCTCATTTTGGGCCAACAGTAGTGCTCCTTTAGCATGAGAAGGGTTTTCTCAATGCCAAAGTGACCTGCTAAACATCCTCCATGGATTTCTGAGAGTAGTAACTCCCTGAAACTGCTCCTTGGTATGCACAATCTTGCTCCCTTGAAAAGAAACCCTTGGTCAATGTGATACAGACTCTGTGGGTGTTCTTGGCACTTCTGGAAAATCTCACCAAAATCCTCATCTTCTTTGTACAAGGCTTTCAATTGCTCAATGCCAAGTACCCTTGCATGTAGAACCTGTAGTAAAAAATATCTCCTTTAAAGAGCATCAGCTCCTTTGTTCAGCTTCCCTTACTTGTGATGGATCATGAAATGGAGCTGCTGCATAAACTCTACCCAAGCAGCATGCCTGGTGTTGAGTTTGTGCTGCCCTTGAATGAATTTCAATGCTTCATGATCACTGTGCAATATGAACTCAGCTCCAATTAGGTAGTGCCTCCAGTGTCATAGAGCTCTTATGATAGCATAGAACTCTTTATCATAGGTGCTGTATCTCCTCTTGGCATCATTCAATTTCTCATTGAAGTAGGAAACAGGTTTGCCTTCTTGGGTCAGGACTGCTCCCATGCCAACACCTGAAGCATCACACTATGCTTCAAAGACCTTAGAGAAGCTTGGTAAAGCTAGAACTGGTGCTGAAGTAAGCTGCCTCTTAACTTCTTCAAAGGCTCTTTGTGCTACTACAGTCCAAGAGAAACTTTTGCCCTTCACTAGCTCTTTCATAGGGGCTAGAATGGTGCTAAAATTCCTCGCGAACCTCTTGTAAAATGAAGTTAAACCATGAAAACTTCTAATTTGCTGAATTGAACTGGGAATAGGCCACTCCCTGATTGCCTTGACCTTTTCCTCATCCACTTGGATACCTGCTGCTGTCACAATGTAGCCAAGAAAAGAGACTTGGCTTGCAAAGAATTGACACTTCTTTAAATTACTATATAGCTGCTCCCTGCTAAATATCTCCATCACACTCTTTAAGTGGTTAACATGCTCCAATTCAGATTGACTGTAAATAAGTATGTCATCAAAATAGACAACATCACACTTACCAATCAATGGCTTTAGAACATGATTCATTAGCATCATGAATGTAGATGGTGCATTGGTCTGGCCAAAAGGCATGACTAACCATTCAAATAACCCTCCTTTGGTCTTGAAAGTTGTTTTCCATTCATCTCCTTCACATATCCTGATCTGGTAGTAGCCACTCCTCAGATCAATCTGGGAAAACACCACTGAGCCATGCAGTTCATTAAGCATATCTTCAAGATGCCGTGGGATTGGATACCTGTACTTAACAGTTATCTTGTTAATAGCTCTACAGTCAATACCCATTCTTTGACTGCCATCCTTCTTAGGTACCAACAAGGCTGGTACTGCACAGGGGCTCAGACTCTCCCTTATCATACCCTTCTCCAATAATTCATCAACCTGTCTTTGAACCTCATTTGTCTCAGTTGGGGTCATTCTGTAGGTAGGTTTGTTTGGCAAGACAGATCCTGGAACAAGATCTATCTTATGTTGTATGTCTCTCTTAGGGGGTAGGCCTGGGGGCATCTCTTCAGGAAAGACATGCTGATACTGGTTTAGGATAGGCTGAAAAAGGGGATGGTTATTTCGTGGGGGTAGGTCTTCCTCAATGTCAAGCAAAATGAATCCACTTTGTTCACTGAAGTCATGCTGTTCAGCTGTCAAAAGAACATCAAGAGTAGGCTCAACAATAAGGTTTTTAGGTCTTTTTGTGAGTTGGGATGGTCTAAGAGGGATAAGGGTGATCTTTTTGTGGCTTAGGCAAAGGGAATATGTATTTGCCCTCCCATCATATCTAACAGATCTGTCATACATCCAAGGCCTTCCGAACAATAGGTGACAGGCATCCATAGGAATCACATCACACCAAACTTCATCTCTATAAGCTGAACCAATCGAGAAATTAACAAGGCATCTAGAAGAAATCTTGATACCTTTACTTTGGTTCAACTACTGTATGGTATAGGGGGCTGGATGAATGCTGGTAGCCAAATTGAGCTTCTTCACCATGGTTTCAGAGGCTGCATTGGTACAACTGCCTCCACCAATGATAAAGGAGCAAATTTTCCCACCAACTGTGCACCTGCTGTGGAAAATATTCTCCCTTTGCTCTGCTGCTTCATCTACTGCTGAACTGCTCCAGATCAACCTAATCACAAGCATCTCTCCTTCATCAGGTCCTGCTTCAACCTCCTCCTCATCATACACAGGGTCTCCATGGGGCTCTTCATACTTCTCTTCCTCATCAAAAGGTTCAGGATCAAGCAAAAAAGCTGCTTGAAACTTAGCCAATGTGACTGCTTTCTTGTTGGGACATTCAGATGCTATATGCCCAAGTCCTTGGCACCTGAAGCATCTTCTTTCTAGGAAGGCTTTGCTAACAGGGGCTGGGGTTCTTTGTGGTGCATTTTGTTGCTGATTTTGTGGGGGTCTTGGGGCTAAATATCTGGCTTGAGGTGGGGGTAAGGGTTGATAGGCTTTTTGTGGGGGAATATAAGGTTTGCTTTATGGATTGGGTTTGGTTTGAGTGTAAGGCTTGGCTGGGTACCTGTTGCTGCTGTAGTCCTTTGCTCGAGCTTTCTTCTGCTGCTCCACTTTGTGAGCCAATGAGCTCAGCTCATCAAGGGAATCATAGACCTGCAGCTCAACAATGTTCCTGATATTCTCATTCAAACCTGCAAGATATCTGATGTAAGTTTGCACTTCATTCTCTTGCATGTTACATTTCCAAAGCAAATGCTCAAACTCTTTTGTGTATTCTTCCACAAATTTGCTGCCTTGCACAAAATGCTGCAACTTGAAGTAATTTTCTTTCAAGTAGTTGTCTGGAAGGAATTTCTCCTTCAACTTCTGTCTCATCTCTCTCCAAGTGCTCACCATGTCTTCTCCAATCTCCATTCTCCTCTTCTGCAGATTACTCCACCAAGTAGAGGCATATTTCTTTAGTTTTAAAGCTACTAACTTCACTTTATTCTCCTTTGTAACCTCCTTCAAGTCAAAGACCCTCTCTACTGTCTCTAACCAATCTAGGAACACATCAGGATCTAATTCTCCTGCAAACTCAGGTATTTCAATCTTGAAATCAAGCCTTTCAACCCTCCTGTCTTCCCTCTTTATTTCTCTTTCACTTTCACTATTCTCCTCAGGTACACTGATCCTAGGTGATCTCATAACTCTCCTCCTTCTTCAAGGTGTAGGCCTAGGACCTCGACCTCCTCTCCCTGTCCTATTAAAAGGATTCTCACCTTATCCTTCCGCAATCTCATCATTAATTTCCTTATTCAACTGATGTCTATGTAATCTCATATAATAATTCAACTGCTCACTCAAAAATTTGATTTGGTGTTCTACTTCTTCCTTCTCTTTAAGAGTTTGTTCTAAGACTTCCTGTGGTGTTTTACTAGTTCCGGCCATTTAAACTAAAACAAGCAAACACACTCCAAGAAAGAACACAATGCTCTTATACCAAGATGATGTATGCAAGCTCCCAAAGATCAGAGTATAGAACTTACAATACACCACACAGAATCACACTTGCAGTTGATGTCTTAAAACAAAGCTAATTGGATGTAATTAGCTAAAATGGATGACAACCCAATAAGGAAATAAAAGGATAGAATTATGCTCAATCTGATACAGACATACCACAGAATGAACACAAGGGCAGGGACTTGGTTACCTCAATAGATACAGACTCACCACCATTGAAGCAAGCAAGCTCTACACACACCACCAGGCTTGCCAGCTCCTGGATACTGAAGTAGATTTAACCAATTGAGAGTTTAATGACACTCACAAACGACAGGTTCAACTTTGGCACTCAGAATGCTATGGAAATATCAGTGATTGTGTTCTTAAGCAGCTGAATACATTACTATATGTAGCTAATCTAAAGTAGTTTGATTAGAGGTACTTAAATTAAGCCACCAGCTAATCTCCCTTCTAAACTAGCTGCAGAACTAAACTAAATACATCATATTACATCTTAGTCTAGCTAATATCATCCGTATACAATTGAAAATGAAAAGAAAAACAAAGCTTGCTTCTGATTGGACCAGACTCCCAAGGGTTGGCAATTTCAGCCAATCAGAGCCTTTCCTAGCTGGGGGGTAAAACTAAGTTATCTCAGTAACTTTCCCGGGCTTTCTTAAGCAATATATAACCTCAATAGCTTAAGGAAGGCTGGAAAAGACTTAGTTAACCCTCATTGTAGTTGCATCAAAATAAGTTAGCCACAGGACTGGGATTCTGGAAAAACTGATAACAGACAACCTTGTAGTGTTGCTTGTTCTGGTGCTTGTAACTTGATGCTTTCTTACTCAATCATGCTGCGACTTGACTTGTCCTTAGAAAATGCATATCAAGGAACAAAAAACTCCTGGGGAACTTGTGCTGAATCTCACTCAATTCATAGATACAGAATTGAGAAAGAGGCCTGCTTGGACTGTTTGTGCTGGGAATTGAAATTGACCTGGATGGCCAATGCTGGTGGGATGAGTGGCTGTGCTGGCCAGGACTTGCCTTACGAAGGTGTAGCAAGTCTGGATGGATGAAGTTGGTGGGCTGGTGGTTGCTGTAGAACTGTTGAACTGCTGTTGAGCTGGATGGAAGCCTGCTGTTTCTACTGGAAAAGTTCCAACAGTTGCTAAGTGTGGTTTAGCAAGGCTTGTGGCTATTATTGCTGGTGGTGAAGCTGCTTCCTGATCTTCCTTGAGTGATGAAGATGATGAAGAAGTTGCTCGTGCTGTTGCTGTTGCTGAATCATCTTCTTCCTCCTGATCTAAACTGGTTGGTGAGACTTGAGCTGTTGCTGGACTTGCTGGATGGTCTCCATCACCTAATTTCTTTTTAGTATAAATACTATGCTTAACACTCTTTTCCAGACAGTTTTTTGATGATGAATGTTTAGGTGCTAAACTCAAGAAAAATCCTCTCAATTGGAGAATGTTGTAACTGTGGGTTTTCAAACCCTAACCAATGAAGCTAATCCTTTGGGTGGAAATTGCTTCGTAAATTCTCTTCTTTGTGAGTGGGTGGTTTCCTACACTCTTTCTGAAATTTCTTGGGTGATTAAATACTCTTTGCTTGTGGGAGACCCTTGTGCAAGTGTTTGAACATATAAGTTCAATTTGGTGAGATTTCTGTCTTTAGAATTGTCATATCTTTTAATTTCATGTTTATCGCTATTAACCCAAAAACCCTAAAAATTGGTTCATAGTGTTTATGAGTTCTATGAGTGGATTTCCATCATCCACATTGTTGCCGTAAACCCGAGGCTTCCGCATCGTCCCCCTCTCCAAACTATCAACATCAAAAGACAAAGGTGCATCATTCAAAGCAACATCAAAACTGAAAGTGGAAGGCTCCGGGTCATAACTCATAGTGAATGTCTCATAAAGCATGTTATCATCAAAAACATCATTGTCAACAACCAAGTTCAAACAATCATGATCAATCCCCAAAGAATTATGCTCATCATCACAAGAATGCACATAAATGGACTCACATGCAATGGTAGCCAATGCCTCAATAATGCAATGATTCTCAATGAAAGTGAATAACTTAGTATCAAGCACATATTCAATCACAACATATTCAATTTCACTGTCAATAAGATCATACTCAATTGCATCACAAGCATCATGGCATTCATCAATCTCAACTTTTTTCTTCACACAAAATCATGGACAATGGTGTGGACAATGGTTCATCATCTAGCATGTTTTCATCAATTTCTACATCATCACATACAGAATCAACATGTTCCTCATGCTCACTAGGTGGGGCTAGAGCTAAGGAATTGCTAAGTCGACATGCAGAACTAGGTCTTTCATAGTAGTCATCATTCTCATCATAGTCATACAAAGAAGAATCATGCATTTCAAGACACAAAGACAATGAATGACCTATTTCAACATTCAAATCAACTATTTGTGAAAGAAAAGTTTCTACACTAGTTTTAAACACGTGTTCCATTTCTTGCATGCATTTGTGCATCTTATCTTGTAAACCATCTATTTCATCACCAATTTCATCTAGTCTAATGTCCATACAAGATTCGGAAGCATGAGACAGAGATTCACAATGCACACACAAATGACGAGACTCAACAACATCACATGGAGAAGGATCATAAGAATTTTTCACATAACGTTTCTCATAGTGCAATTGAGCATGAAAAGAACACGGATTACCAAAGCATGTACTCGATGAATGAAAATTCTCCCCAAATTGGCGAGTATCCGTATACAACCAATCGAATAATTCCCAAGCCCGATACTCATTTTCATCATTGAAATCAAAGTAATTCAGAAGAGAACAGGTCTCGAAGTTCAAACCCTCATTAATAATAACTAACTCTTACCAATTAGAATAAACATAACCATGAGGGGCCCAATAAGCAAGATAATCATTTAATCTATCACGATAATCACAAAGTAATTCTTGCTCATTTTGAGGAAAGCTAAAACATGCCATCTCTTTTTTTTCCTGTTTTTCTCTTTTTTTTCGATATTCAAATTTTTTGACTACATTTTCTTAGCAGAATCTAGAAAGCAATAAACTATGTACACGCAAACCAATAGCCTAATCTACCAAATAACGTCATCCCCGATAACGACGCCATTGTTCGGTTGTAATTTTCGTGGTTTTTAGGTAGGGGTTGTCGGTCCACGAGGATGGGTGTTTAGGCTTGATTTGGGAAATCGGTTTGTGTTTGGGGTTTTCTCAATGCGGAAAGCAATAAATTATGTAAACGGAAGCAATAAAGCTAATCTAGACATGCAATTAAAGAAAGCAATTAAAAGCATAAAACTAATTAAGCAATTAAAGCATGAATGAAGAACTACAATGAACAATGAAGTTAGGGACAGGAAATTATACTTTTGATCACCAAAACACTAAATCTTCACTTGAATTTCCCCCGAACAAACAAGAAATTGTTGATTGGATTACCAAGGATCCCCAAATTCTCACCAGGAAGTAGAATTGCTAACCCTTGACCCTTCTCCCCACTAAAAGTGAATTTCTGGTGAGATCAACCCTAAAAAGCTTTGAAATCAAACATCGGTGGAGATTAGAGAGAGAAAGAGAGAGAGAGAGAGAGAGAGAGAGAGAGAGAGCTTGTAAAACTTCAATGGAAACATTCTTGAATTGAGAAAGCTTGAGAAAGTTTGAATACAAATGCAAGAAATCAAAGAAAGCTTGAAGAACAATTGAAAACTTGAAGAACAGTTAAAGGAAGATTAAAGGAAAGCAATTAAATCTATTCTGACCTAATTCTATCCTAAAACTATGCTAAGACTACTTGATAAAAGTACTGAATACATGTTGGTATTTATAGAAGGAAGATAATCACAAGCCCAACCCTAAAGGAAATCGCACAACGCGCGTCAGCAGTTTCCGCAAATCAGATATGTCGCGGGCGAGTCGCCCTTCTGGCCATCGTTAACTGTCGCTCGTGCAATACCCGTCACGGGCGCGACAGCCTAGGTCGCGGGTGCGACCAAGCTCTGCCGAGATGTTGTCCGTCGCTCATCCATCAGCATTGCAAGCAGTTCCTCCTCTCAGCAGTGCGCCGGAGGCGCGACCTCCGGCTATGTCCGCTGCTTGGCTTGCTTCAGGAGTGTGTCTCGGGCCAGAACCACTATGACTCGGGCGAGTAATTAATCTGTCTTCCTACTCTATTTTGCACCAGAAATGGAGATGAGCTTCCGGGTCGGTTTCGTCTCAAGTCTCAGCTCGAGTTGACTTGGTTTGACTCAGGAAATAGCTCGGGATTCCCTAAAAAGCCTCATTTAAACCCGATTTTCTTCAAACTCCTTATTTTTCCACAAAACACAAAATCATTATCTCTAATATATTAATTGGGGTTAAAACAAGCAAATATAACCTATAAAAGAAAAGAAAATCGGCTCGGAACGAGACTGAACAATGTGGCACGGGAGTGGTGCCGTCACTTTCATGCTTCACCTTTTCCTTAACATACACTTCGGGTTCCTCTTGTGTCGTTTGGAGCTCTTCATCAATCTCTTAGACCTCTTGAAGGGTCGAAGTTCTCTGGTTTGGACAATCCACTTGGAAATGACCATACCCTTGGCATTTGAAGCACTTCTTGCCTTCCATCAGCCGAGGAAGATCCTTAGGAGAAGGCATGGCGATTCCCTTTCCCTTGTCGATCTTAGGGGTAGGTGTGAATTTGGGAGCTTCACTTGGCTTCGTAGTGAAGTAGTAGGCAGACCGGTTAGAAGATTAAAAGAAGGGCCTAGTCAAAGGCTTGGTGGTTAGCTTCTCCTTATTTTCGCCTATCAACCTTGAGAGCCAAGCTACAAAGATCATCCAAGGACTCGTAAGGTTGGACTTCAATTTTCTTGCTAATGGAGGGTTTAAACCCATTCAAGAACCTGATAATAGTTTGCTCCTGACTCTTGAAGATCACACTTGATGAGGAGTTTTTCAAACTCCTAGATGTAGTCACTCACACTCCTCTTGCCTTGTGAAAGGGCATAAAGCTTCCTCATAATGTCTTGTTTGTAAGTGTTAGGCAAGAATCATCGATTCATCAATTACTTTAGCCCGGTGACTTTTTCTTGACCCTCCTTAGCTCGTTGTGCCTTAACATTCTCAAACCAAAGGGATGTAACTTTGGTGAGTTTCAAGTTAGCAATCTTGAAGGCTTTCTCATCGCTATACTCTTTATTCTCAAAAATCCTCTCCATGATTTGAATCCATTCAAGGTAGTCATCGGGATCATTGGAGCCATTGATTTCTGAGATGTCGATCTTAATATCATGAAATTCATCCCATGGGGGCCTATCATACATTTCCCATGGACAATGGCGTCGAAGGGAGCCTCTAACATCATCACTCGACTCGATGGTGGGAGGAGGACGCATAAGGCTACGAGTGGACCTCCTTCGTTCGTCACGGGGTTAACCTTGGAGGTGTGTGGCGATGTTGTTCATTTGAGTCTTGAGGGTTTCAAGAGTTTCTCAATGGAGGAGACTCGGGCCTCCACATCCACATCTTGAGGGCTTCGGCGATTAGGGGTGTTCATAAATAACCGCCCTGAAAAATCCGATCCGGAAACCCGCTACCCGCCCCGGAAAAATCAATTTTAATCGGGTTAGGTACCCGCCCCGGAATATTTTCGGTTAATCAGTTCGGTTACGGATCGACCCCTAAACGTTTTCGGGTACCCGAATTACCCGAAATTAAATTTAACATTTAGGTCCAGATTTAATTTTTGCCTTTCTTTTTCCAATCTCCAGTCCACTGTCCAGGCCCAAATTTTAATCTTGAAAAAACCCTAATTTACGTTAATGTTGGCGCTCAGTGCTCCAATTCAAATCGTCCAAAAACTCAAAACGTATGGAAACTCAGTGCCTGTGGCTCTGTTGGCCCAGTTTTAGAACAATTTTGAAACATTTTTTGCTACTGGAGTGTTAATTAATAATCACAAATTAAAAATAAAAATTGGAAACTCATAGGATTTTAATTAATCGGGTTTTTTGGTTAACCAGTATCCGCCCCGAAACTTTCGGGTACCTGGTAGTTTCCGTTACGGTTACGGTTCGAGGGTTTGGCCGCCCCGAATTTTCGGGTACCCGGAAAAATTATCCAGTCGGTTCGGGTACCCGCCCCGTGAACACCCCTATCGGAGATGACTTGACTCCTTTTTTTTAGAACTATTTTCATCATCCATATCGAAGGATGGATTGTATTTGTGGAAATTTTGTGGGCTTTTTTTTTTGTTTTTTTTAGCTACTTGGTGTTTGAAGGCTTGGGTTTTTTGTGGGTTATCTTCTAACAACACCATTCACACAGAACAACACATCTTCCACCACAATAATCGATCAAGAACTCCAAATTTCACCGCAAAACGTCAATAGGCAATAAGAACAACAAACACGAGAACAACAAACACAAGAACGATAATATCTTATCCAATACACTTGGAGGGCACAGGGAATGGGGGTATCCAATATTGCGACCAAAACAACAAAATCAACGAAAACGCTAACTTGCAATTTGAAAATCAAAACTTAAGCCACAACTCTAACCTTGGCTCTGATACCAAACGAAGCATGGCGTGGTGGGATTAGTGAGCTTGAGTTGAAGAAGATGAAGAAAATAAACCCAGAAACTTGAAGGAAGCTTGAGACCATAAACTCAACAATGGAGGTAACCATTGTCAAGAACATGAAAATTCACCAAGAGTAGATAAAGCCAAGCACCACTATGTACTCCATAAAGGAAATGATTTGCTAACACCAACCCAGTAATTAGATGAAAAGTAAGAACAAGATTTTTGAGAGATTTTGGGACTAAAACCCTTGCTTTCATTCAATGGCCAAAACTAATGACCTTTCTCCGCAAATGATGATATATAACATTTGCGAGTGGAAAAGAAAGATGTCACTAATTACAAGTTTGCCACAAAAATAAACACTTAAGGGGAAAATAAAGAAAGGAGATGGAAAAAAGAAATGAAAACTCGACTGCATCAAAAGTGAAACCAAGCGCGGCCAGTGTCGTGGGAGGCGAGGGTGCGCCTATTCCAAGAGGCGAAATTGCGTGACAAAGGAGAAGCACGAGTGGTGCCCCTTAGGCGCTGCCTGCACTTAGCCAAAAACGAAGGGAAGGAGAGGGGCGCGTAGCGTCTTGAGAGGCGCCACCGACGTCTCCGTTCTTGGCACAAAATCAAGGGAAATAAGTGAGGTGCGGTTGGCGTCTGATGAGGCGCAACCAGCGCCTAGCTCAGCACACCCGCCTTTTCTCTTCTTCCTCAACTCATCTCTTCAATGGGTCCAAAATCCGAGCCTCAATGCCAAAATAGCCATGTTTCCCTGGGACGACCTAGTATGATGTTTGGTCCCAAGGCCTTCGGTGTTAGTGACATACCCCGAGACTCTAAAGGGGCTCGGGACCCATATAAAGGATGGCCGAGATGATCTTGCGGTATACGAGCGCAAACGCTATAAAGCCTAAGCTTCCGCACGCACATCCGTTTTCTTGCTGGAATGAAATGGAACGACTACAAGCGGGAGAGGAAGGAAGACTTTGGGCGGAAAGAAAGTATCCTGCAGATGTAAAAAATTTATGATTGGCTTGCCATCTCTAGACTTCCAACTGGAATGGAACTTTAAAATAGGCCCTACAATGGCGCTAAAGAGAGGTAAGAAAGTTAGCGCAGACGAAAGTAAAAGAGAAGAACACCGGGGATCGGTTCAGTTAGCTACTAGGCAAAAAGTTGTTTACTATGAAAGTTGGTCAAGAATCTACGAGGAATTGAACCTCTAAACTCGAAGAGATGGATGCGAACTTCTTGGCATAGGTGATGAGGGAGGAATACGGAACTCAAGCCTCTTCAGTAAGACTCTAAGCAGCACCCACAAAAAGAAAACAAAGAAGCAAAAGGTTAAGGAAAATTGATGTATCCTAGCTACATGCTCCTAGGTATCATGCTAAAGGAACAAAAATGCAAGTGCAAAACGAAAACAATGAGCTATGCATGCATGATGTACCTAAGGAAAAGAAAATGAAAAAGCGAAAGGAACTAGACTAAAAACACACAAAAAACACATAAAAGAAAAGATGACACTCTCATAATATACATCCCCCAAAGTTATACAAAATACCCCTGAATGACGTGTCCATCAACCATGAGAAACACCCATCAATGCAAAATAATCACCCGACAACAACATAAAACCAGCCAGCCCCAAGGAAAGTGGAATAAGAACCTAAACTACCAGCATAAGCCGCCCAACATGTGAACTCCCCCCCCCCCCCCCGCCACCCCACACTATCATGATGACTACGCCATAATCAACTAAGGAGTACAAGGAGGGGCGGGGAAACTTACAATCACTAATGGCTAGGCTCTGGATGAGGGTGGTAGAGGTGGATACGTCGGATGATACCATCTAGGAAGGGCGGTTTGGCGATCGCCGCTCTGGTAATACTGATAGGCCAGGTCATTAAGGAGGTGGTCATGATAGTATGCGTGCTGGTTTTTCCAATGCATCGAGCGCTAGAGCTCCAAAAGAAACATACCCTAGGTCTCCAAAGTGGACAGGATCCCCTAGGTCATGGCCCTGTTTTGACCAACCTTTGATTAAAGGTGGCCAATGTCGGTGTGGAACCTATCCAGCTCTTTTAGGAACTCCTGAAAGTTCCATAAGCTCCCTGCGATATTATTTAAATTACATACATTGTTCTAGAACACTGACTTTTGTGACCCAGTAGGATCAAATAATATAGTTTTAATTAAACATATTTAATTACCGATTATAGAAGTCTCTAACAAGACATATAATAGTATATTATATTGGTTTAAACTCCATGTATATCGTACATTGTTGGGACATTCCCATTAATCTCCCACTTGTCCCACAAGTGTTCGATTCCTTAATTTCCCTTGTCACGTACTGTCTCTAGTTCGGATAAGGTAAGCTAAAGTCATCATTATGTAAGACCCGAATGTTCCTCGATCTCCGAGTTAGACTCTAAAAAGCAGATGATCATCTATTGATTCATTTGAGCTCGACCTAGCATTTTCAGTCCAAACTCACCAAGTGGCCAACGAGACATTTGTCCCTAATAGGACAATGCCATCTTCTTCAAATACAGATTCTCACATGATCCAACTATAACCCAGACACCGCCCTTATAGCCTACTGTTACGAAAGACGTTCAACGCGCTCCAAAGCTACAACAAACTATATAGTCTACGTATTGAACTCATCATTTAGGAATTCTGTGTAGTGAGAGCTCTTATGGCATTCTCAACTTAAAGAGCTCCGACTACCGGTCAAATTGGTAATTGTTCTTAACGACACTCACGTGATTGATTAATGATGTCATCACATCACTATGATCATGACATTATCACTGTCCCTACGTGATAATACAATTAGGAACCAAGTCGATTGTCGACCAAGACTAGCGTCATCAAGTTCACTAATGGGGTTTCAGAAATCAGACATCATCCAATTTCCCATTTTGAATTTGCTAACGCTTTTGGACATTTACATTATTCTATACCACAATTGATGTGAAGGTCGAATCTTATTCTTAATGATGAATCAACAAGGTCATGATTCATGAACAATTCATGTAAACTTGACTTGTTCATATTCCGGAATGTGTTTAATACCTATTGCACATACATGACTATCATGCTGTAACTGCAATAGGGGTTTAGTACGCTATACTTGCAATGAACCTCGCACATTTTTATACTATCTCCACTAAAGGTCGTTCGTTTGGGGTGATATCTTTTGGAACTTATGTTTGGATTCGCAGTGAGCTTCGGCTCCTTTGCTTGAGTTATGACTCCTATGGACAAGGCTCCATTCCTCTCGTAAGGCTAGAAACACCACTGAGTTCTAAAACAAACTTCACAATCCTAACAGTTTCTGTCACAGCTTCTAAAGTTGTGCCATGCTTGTCTTATTTGTAAAATTAAACGCATGTCCTGCTAGGAACTTCTTCCTGCTCACTTCAATACCACTTAATCAGATCGTACAATTTTCTCTGACCTTTCAGGTAATCATACTTTTCTTACATAAGTGTAGCATTAGTGCAACTCTTCACACTTAGCTTTTATTAACTACGTTAGACTGAGGATATATCCTTAGTTTTGCTTACACATATACACAATGTATATGTTATGTCTTGCTTTGAACATCTCGTGGCATACATTAGCCTCACGTTTGAACCAAGAATTATATGTCTTATCCTTTTTAGGTTTTCTCATTGTTTTGAGACAATCAGATTGACCTAAGGATATGCCATGATTTATGGAAATTAATCCATTTTCGAAGTGGGTTGAACCATTCAACAGCCAGTAAACTTTGATTCAGCTAATCAAAATATTTAATCTATCATTATAGACCCTATCTCCAAGAAAATTCTTAGCCCCACCAATCATTCACTTTGAAAATTATTCCCAAGTCAACCTTAGTAGATGCAGCATGGGAATCTTTCTCTCAGCAGGTAGTATGTCAATCACATACAATATCAGAAAACGCGTTGCTCCCCCTGAACCTCTTGTAAACACAATATTATCTTTGGCACTTCCCAGTATATCAAACATTTTTTGATATCCTGTTCAAGAAGGTCAGTGATTCCAACTCCTAGAAGCTTCCTTAAGACCACAGATGGCCTCTTGAAGTTTATAAGTATTCCAACAAAAACCATTAAGTTGTGTCAAGTACACACCTTCCTTCCAAATCTAATTTTGAATTCAGCCTTGATGTCTATCTTAATGAACCCATCTTTTGCCTTAAAACCCTCCTATGCTTAGTGGATCACACCATCAGACAAATCAACCGAGTCCTAAACTTGGTTACATACATGGAGTCCATCTTAGACATTATGGAATCTTGATTTGCTAAAGTTTCTTTGATGTAGGTAGAGTCATTATTTTCTAAAAGTAACATCTCATGCTCATCCATAGAAGATCGACATCTTTGTGGCTAACAGAGTTGTTTACCTGACCTTGCTTGGAGAAATGTTAATGGCACCTCCTCCTGAACATTTTGAGGAACTTCCACTGTCTCAACCTCATTCTTAATTTCCCGACCAATAGGAAAACTTGAACTAGGATTAAGTAGCGGAGTTTTAGGTGATGATTATAGTGTTTTGTGTCTCTTGAACTTCGGTAAGTTCAAAAAAACTCTCCCAGTACTCTTTCTTTTAGGGAATAACATTTTCTCTAAGAAGAAAGCATTTTGAGACACAAACATTGTCCTCTACAACAATTTGTAGGAGTGATACCCCTTTCTTTCAAAAAATAGTTCAGGGACTTTTCCTCTCCAAATCCTATGTGGTGTCTTCTCTAGTGCTTCAAATAATCTTTGTTCAGTAATTAGAGCTATGGTTAATTGCGTGTATCCCCAAAAGGTAACAGACAATGTTGACTCAACCATCATTGAACACACCATATCTAATAAGGTGTGATTCCTATTTTTAGATACGTCATTGAGTTGTCGTATTCCTAAAGGAGAAAGTTACGAAACAATTCAACATTCTCTGGAATGGTTAGTTAAATCTTGGCTCAAATACTCACCTCCTCTCATGTTTTATTGCATTGTCAGAGGATCTCGAGAGGGATTCATCACCCTTTCCCTCTCCTGGTTTTTCTGTACCATTGGTATCAGAGCTCTCATCCTGGTTCTGTGTTGGCTCCCAGACCCGTAGTATGACAGCCATGGAACAACTGAATAAAACCATTGAGACAATGTTCCAGTGGTTGTGTGAGCAGCAAGCCAATGAGAGGCAAAAAGTGTCTGACCAGCAAGCGATGGTGAATCAGCAGGTTCAATCCCAGAATACACGTCTGGATAAGCAGGAGGAAAAGTTCGACCGGTTAATGACAGGAGTCAAGGAACTAAGCATATCCATGGGGAAGAGCAAAGTTACTGGAGATGAAGAAGACATGGATGAAAGTCCGTTGGAGCCACCCAATTTTGTGCAAGTGGGAGAATCCGTTGGACCGATAACACTAGATTTTGAGCTAAATATTTTCCAAATTGGATTTTAGGTCGTGATACCACCAAATCAGGATGTTTGAAGGAGATGTGATGAAGACAACTTTTAAGACAAACCATGGTCACTTTGAATATCTGGTAATGCCATTTGGCCAATCTAATGCTCCAGCGACTTTCCAAGGCCTCTCGAACTTCATTTTTAGGCTATTCTTAAAAACGTTTATGCTTGTTTTCTTTGACGACATCTTGGTGTACAACAAAAACCTTGATGAGCATTGGCAGCATTTAGAGAAGGTTCTCTCTATCATGAGGAAAGAACAGATGTATACAAAAAGGAGTAAATGTGCCTTTGTGAGCAGTCGGTTGGAGTACATGGGGCACTATATATCAGCAAAGGGAGTTGAAGGTGACCCGAATAAGCTCAAGGCCATTAAGGAACGGCCGGAACCTACAAAAGTGAAGTAGTTGTGAGGGTTCTTAGGTCTTGCATGTTACTACAGAAAGTCCATCAAAAATTACGCCACCATCAGCAAGCCCCTCACCAATTTGTTGAAAAACGGAGGATTTGAATGGGGACTAGACATTAATCAGGCCTTCTCTACTCTTAAGGCGGCCTTGATTATGGCCCCTATTCTTGGGGTGTCTGACTTCAACAAACCATTTGTTGTCGAAAGTGATGCCTCGTCTACTGGAATTGGGGCAGTACTGATGCAAGATAAACACCCTATAGCCTTTATTAGCAAATCGTTGGGACCTTGATGGCAAAGACTGTCCGTGTATGAGATGGAGTTATTAGCCCTAGTCTTTGCCGTGCAAAAATAGCAGCAATATCTCACCGGGAACAAATTTATTATTCACACGGATCAGAAGAGCCTCAAGTTGCTTTTGGAACAAAAGGTGAGCACCCCATTTCATCATTTATGGTTATCCAAATTACTAGGGTTTGAGTATGAGATCCAGTACAAAAGGGGGACCGGCAACTTAGCTACGGACGCCCTGTCAAGGATACCAAGCGCTGAGATACTTAGCCTGGCTATGTCGATAGTCCAATCAGATATACCGCCGCTTACCAAGCAGAGTTACAGTTTAGACCCCATGTTGAAGGGTTATATGGACAATCCAACAACAGCCCCCCCTCCCCCCCAAAATTTGTGGTTGTTGATGGATTCATCAGGAAGAAGGGAAGGCTGGTTGTGGGACCGGACGAGAACCTCAAGAAAATCATCCTTCATTGGGTACATGATTCACCCACCGGCGGACACTCGGGACGCGATGCTACTCTCAAGAAGCTTCAACAACTATTTTCATGGCGAGGCATGATTAAAGACGTTCAATCTTACATTCGCAACTATTTAGTATGCCAGGCCTGCAAGTACGATACATCGGCATCTCCAGGGTTGCTGCAACCCCTGCCCATTCTAGGTGCAGTGTAGCAGGATATCTCTATAGATTTCATAGAGAGGTTGCCCGAATCTTTTGGTTACCAAGTCATTTTCGTCGTCGTGGACCGGCTTAGTAAATTTGCCTATTTTATTCCCTTGAGGCATTCATATACCACTGTTGACGTAGCTCAGGCCTACATGGATGATGCATTCAAGATACATGGGTGGCCTAAGACCATTGTTAGTGATCAAGATGCTATATTCCTAAGTCGATTTTGGCAGGCTCAAGTCACGATCCAGGGGACGGACCTCCTGCTATCTTCAGCATACCACCCCTAGACGAATGGGCAAACGGAGGTCGTCAATTGAACCCTTGAAACTTATTTAAGCTGTATGTTAGCCGAGCAGCCCAAGGAATGGAGCAAGTAGCTGCCAGTCGCCTAATGGTGGTATAACACCATGTTTCACACTGCACCTCAAATTATACCATTTGAGGTCCTATTCAATCATCCACCACCAACCTATCTGCCCTACTTGACAAGGGAGTCATCCAATGCATTGGTTTACAAAACACTACAAAGGTGACAGGAGATGATCCAGACCCTATAGTTTCATCTACTGAGGGCCCAACATAGGATGAAGCAACTAGCTAACAGACACCGATCTGATAGAGAGTTCGCTCTTGGAGATTGGGTTTGGCTTAAATTACAATCATATCACCAACAAACCGTTCAGAGGCGGGGTAATGAGAAGTTGGAGCGTTATCGTACGCGTGGATAGGTATGATTAGCTTAAGTGTGTGAATGGGACTGATAATCAACACTAACAATAGCCTTGAACACCAAAATGTTGGATATGACCTGGAGTAAGGAGAACCACAACACTAGGCCTAACAACCCACCATGATTATCATAGGTAATCCACTTAATAATCACTGAAGGAATGACTTGAACACCACCAAATCACTTGGATAAAGTAACAAGATTTTGAGAGAAAACTAGGGGAGAACCCTAACATGCCAAAGCATTATAATTCAATTCAGCAAAAAACTCCTAAACAATTCCAAGGGAGGGGGTATATATAGGAATGGGGAAAACAAATAACAAAAACGCAGCAGCAGCGCGTGTCGCAGGGCTGACTCGAGCGTGACGGAGGGTGACTCGGGCGCGATGGTCTACTGGCCCAGCAACTCCAACACGCCATCGTCAATCGTCGTGGGCGCCCAGAAGGATGACTTGGGCGAGGCTTAAGATGACTCGGGCGCGACTGACTTTTGGGCAGCTTTTTGCTGCCGACTTCAAACGCGCATAACTTCTTCATCCGAACTCTGATTTAAGCCCGTAAGATATCGATGAAAAGCTCTTGATGTTTACTTTAACCTCCCAAAATTTGACACCCATAAAAGTTATATTGAAAGAGTTATGACCCAAAGAATGAACGCATGTCCATTCCAACAACCCACATTGACCTGCATATGCTTATTCTTTCCAAAAGAACTCGAACCCTTTTGAAGGCCCGAAGTAGGTCCCAATGAGGACCCATAGCTCCACTCCTAAGATCCGAGGTCCCATTTGAAGTGGATGCCACACCCGAGGATGACCCGAATACGCCTCCAAGGTCCCGGGTCAACCTTGGAATGGACTCCACACCCGATCTTGGAGTTGTTTCTCTCGTTTTCTTGGGAGGGGGTGCGGAAAGACTTGAAGGCCATGGAAACCGAGACTTGGGCCCCAGCCCAGTACGCTCCATACTCCCCTTCTTGAAAAAGAGTTGCCCTCAACTCTTGGTAGTAGAAGCTACGACGCTTTCCATAATTTGTCACTATAGAGCCCCGAACATCCTGATCGCGACGAATAATCACATTGTACCCAACAAGCTTGGAACCCCACGATGTATCCATCATCCAAATAAAAGAACGTGGTTGGAGGCTTCTAGTGTAGATATAGGGGATTAAGGGAAGGAACAGGAATATTTTGTGGAGTTTGGAAACACTCATTCTCACTTTGATTGCTACCAGGTAAAGACAAAGCAAGACGTAGCTCGCCTTCATCAAGAACACACTCACCCCGTGTTTTACTCATCAAGAGAAGGTTCCTCAACTCACTTCCCACCCAAGGTTTGATTTGATGTGGGGCTAAGGGATTCATGCAATTAAAGTCAAACAAACGTTTTTCATCCAACATACTTTCCCAAAAACATTGCATGCCAAATTTCCAATACAAATCATTCAACGGCAAACCCTCAAATAACCAATGTCCCCCAAATATCATGTATGCCTACTCAAGTAGTTCACATTACAACAGCCAATATGCAAGAAATTTTCATCTAAGGACGACACAAACAAAGAGCTCAAAAACTTAGGTTGAACTAGAATCACGGAATCACCAATCCCAAATTCGCCACTAAACACAAAACGAACACCAAGATTTTTAGCATTCCACTCAAAGCATAGAGAATTTTTGATCGAGGACATCACACGCTCATCTTGCAACTTATCACGCCAACTAACATCATCAAACAACAGATGTCTCCCAATGGTCATGCACGAATCACCTAAAGACTTTACGTCGCAACATCCAACATCCAAGCAAGTCTCAATGAATTTCATAGGTGAGTTTGAAGTTACCTCATTCTTCTCATAGGGGAGATCATTAATGACTAGGCCGTGAGAGGTGTTGGTGACAACTTCATCGTTGCCTATCTCCTTAAAAAGCGATGTCGAGATGTTTATCGAAGCTTCTTGTTGTGATTCTTCAACAATGATGAGAGGAAGGGCAAGGTCGACGTTTTCAACCTCCTCATGGCATGGAGTTTCACCAAGCTCACCATGTACATCAATAAGCTCACGAGGTTTCCCTTCATCAGTCGCAAGGACATTTACCCCGTCCATTGAACTTTCCTCTTTCTCAACCTTCTCGTGGCATGAAGCTTCAACATCATCGTTAAAGGACTCACAAGGATCGAGGGAAGCTCCCTCATTGGGCATGAGATCAACCTTTGATCGCCTAAATAGTCCTTGCCCATCAAGTGATCACTTGGCCTCATGGTTAACCTCACGCTTGCAAGGGTTAGACAAGAAGCGTCGATCCATCAATCGCTTTAGTCTTGTACATGAGGTGATTTCCGATCGATCCTCCATAATCCTTTCCAATTTGACAGTTGCAAACCAAAGAGATGTAGAATTAGTGAGCTTCGATCTCGTAATTTTGAAGGCTTGTTCATCACTACACTCCTTAGTTTGCAAAAATTATCTCCAAGGTTTGGACCCATTTACGATAGTCTTTCGGGTCGGTCTTGCCATTGAATTCTAGAAGTTTGGCCTCGACATTATAGAATCCATTTCGTGGGGGCTTTTCAACCGCTTCCCATCGACTATGGCGTCGAAACGAGCCTCTATCATCGTCACTCGACTCGTAGAAGGGAGGTGGACGGATAGGGCTACGAAGGGACCTCCTTCGTTCACCTCAGGGTTGTCTTTGATACTCTTGGGCGAGATTGTCCATCCACGCCGCAATGGCTGTAACGTGGCTAAAAAACTCGGTCTATGGTCGGGTCTAAGATCGCTAAGGTAGGGTAATGGGTTGAAAAAAAAGATCACAAAGCGGTAAAACAAACTAAGGTCAGTCAAGGTGAAACAATAGGTTTTGGGGGCTTTTCGGGATGCAAACAGGAACAAGGAGATAGGTTTCACAACAAGGGAGCAATAAGGAAGGAAATCAAGTGGCAATTCCATTAGAAAATACATACCGAGCTTCCTCTTTCGAGGATAGTCCGGATTAACTACATCAAAATCCACCACGGACCTGGAGGGTTAGTGAAACGAAATTCCCTAGTTAGTGTCCACTCACTCTCGTGAACGAGTTCTACTATCCCAATTCCATCCTTCCAACACAAGTGATGTATTCAGGAGCTTTCGGACCTAAATACATACCATTTGAGGGAAGGAAAGGAGTGGGAAATGTTGTTTCTCAACTAATTACTCACTAAAATTGCTAACCCATACCTAATTACCCATTCACACCCTTAATTACCCCCTAACCCATTAGGGTTCTAGCCACTACCCATCACAACTATGCTAACAACATCAACAAAACCAACCCTAAGCATGAATTCTACCATCCAACAACAATCAAGAACAAAACAAAGCAAACAAGAGACAATCAAAGCAATTAAAAAGCAAGTAAAACAATTAGTAAAGTAGATAAAGTAATTAACAAAGAAGAGTAGAGTTTAAGGAAGAAGCTTATCAAATGCTGTAGAAGAGCAAGGAAGAACTAAGAAAAAGATGATCCAAACCAATCTCTCAATTGTTGAATACTCCAATCTTGAATTATATCCAAAATACACCAAAACCCTAGACTAATCTCTCTTTTATCTCTCTAATATAAAGCTGGAAAAATGTCTAAGCTAAGCTTGAAGGTCCTCCCTCAAAAACGCAGCCTAGGAGCTATTTATACAAGGTATTACCTTTGCCAAAAACGCAGCGTACAAAGCCGAATAATCGCGCAGAAACAGGGGATACCGCAGGTACGGTGTATGAGACCGCAGGTACGGTCTCTGCCTGTCCAACGGAGGTAGCGGGCGCTACCCTATGAAAACCAAAGGCGATTTTAAGCTTCGTAAGACAACATGTGTTGTCCGGAGACCGCAGCTGTTGTCCTCCTCGGTCCAGCCAGGGGTAGCGGGTGCCATGCCTATGGTGACGGGGGCTACCCTCTTGTTTTCTTCCCTTTGTTCCTTCCTTCTTTCCGAGGCATGTAACGCACGCTACAAGGGTCGTAGCGGGTGTTACCTCTCTAATTTGCACCAAATGAAGGGGAAGTGATCCCGGGTCAACTTCGCTTCGGCTGTCGGTCCGGCTCGCCTCGGGAAATCACCAAAAATTCTCTAAAATAGTCCTTATTGCTACGTTTAAGTAAAAACACCAAAACCTACAAAATAATCAAAAACGTAGTAAAAGACAAGAAAATAAACAAGAAACGAGCCAAAAGCCTAAGAATTAAGGCGTTATTTAGACACAAAAATGGGTCTAAACACCCCCGACACTTAAACTTTTTCTCATCCCGAGCAAAGCAAAATGAAAACTACCGAAACTAACACAATCTCATTTGTCGTGGGAGAGAAACAAGTGCATTTAACGTATGCACCAAGCCCTTTGAACCCCCCGGCAGCCCGGGTGGACGAGATGGACTCGTGAGGGTTTGTAGCAACTCTGCCCACAAAAGCCAAAGAAAAAGGAGAGAGGGAAAGTGAAAAACAAAAACAAAGAAAGAAAAGGAAAAGGAAGAACTGCCTTGCTTCAAGGAAACATGCAATCTCAATCAAGAAAATGATATTAATCCTTATATCACCAATTAAACACGGTATGGAGAAACTACCGGGATCGGCAAGTTTCTCGGGAGTTTTACTCCCCATAATGGCATTGGAACTAATTGTAAGATGAACGGTTGACGACTCTTTGATTCTCCTTTTGTTTATGAAGAGGTCATTAAGATGTTTCTTAGAAGAAGGGACCTCTTCCATGGCATCAAGAAAAGGAATATTGACTTGGAGCTTCTTCATCATATCAATAAATCGCGAAAACTTTGCCTCGGCCTTATGTTGAATCAATCTCCTAGGAAAAGATACTGGTGGTCTATATGAAACGGGTTTCTCCAAAAGGTTTTCATGATTAACTTCCTTCAAGACTTCCTTCCCTTCCTCTCGTCTTTTCTCAATCTCCACTCTCTCTTCCAACTTCTCATTTTCCTCATCCTCGGCCTCATTAACCACAACATCATCCTCCTTCTCCTCAACTATGGCTCGCTCAACTCCTAAGTCCCCCTTTTCGTTACTATCCACCACAACTCCCTCACTCTCTCCCAAAGGTCTCTCCTCTTCCACATTCTCCCCCACTACCATAGGTTCTTCAATTTTTCTTCCACTCCTTAGGGTAACAACCTCAACTTGCTCCCCTTGGATAGGTAGGGGTTGAATGGGTTGAGAAATGTATATTTGTTGAGCAACTTGGGTCATTTGGGTTTCAAGGTCTCTAAAACGAGCCTCCTCACTTTCTTGATTAGCCACAATTTGTTACAACAACTTTTCAATCATAGAATCTTGAGATGGTTGAGAAAATTGAGATTGTGGGATGGGTTGATGTGAGAACTCTTCTTGAAAACATGCATGATGATCATAAAATTGAGAAATAGGATCGAACACAGGATTTGCAAATGTGGTATAACTAAGATCATAATCTTCATAAGATTGGGGATGAAGTTCGTTGGAATAGATGGCATTCACATGTTCCACTTGACGATACTCTACACATTGATGCTCAAGATGTGGACCAAAACATAACTTACAAGTATGCACAATAGGAATAGGAGTGGATGCAAGGGCTTGCATACCTCGGGCTAAGTTCAACTGGTTGGAAACTTCCTCATTCTACATCTTCTTTTGCAAATTGAGAACGGTGGCCATTAGAAGCTTGATAGTGGGGTTGTGTTCCAAAGAATGATCCCCATTTCCAGAATTTTGGCCGCCTCCTCAACTAGGCACATTCTGAGATAGCTCATGAAGAATGTTATTGGCTTCCTCCGCAGTTTTCTTTAAGAACATCCCTCCAGATGCACGATCAATAGATTCTTTGTATGAATCACAAAGCCCATAATAAAAGTGTTGAATTAGCATCCAACCCGGTAAATTGTGATGTGGACGTTGGCGTTGAAGGTTTTTGAATATCCCTCAAGCCTAAAAAAGATCCTCTCCGGGTTCATGCTTGAAAGACATAATAACTTGCCGGAGTCTATAAGTTTCATCCGCCGGGAAGAATCTTTGCAAGAAATCTCTTCCAAGTACCTCAGATGAAGAATAAGTGCGAGGAGGACACGTTTGCAGCCATGTCTTTGCTTTCCCCGTAAGAGTTAGAGGAAAGAACTTCAACTTCATAAATTCGGAAGATAAACCAGGAACTTGCACGAAGCTAATCTGATCTTCAAATTTCTCGATGTGTGTAGTAGGACTCTCGGATTTGTCTCCATAAAACTGATTGTTCGAGAAGGCTTCAAGTAAATAAGGTTTGAACTCAAATATGACATCGGGTAGTAATGGTGGTAGAATGATCGGGTTGCCACTTGCACCCAATGATAGAATGACATATGATAGAAGGGTACAGGGTAAACCAGCTTGGCCCTCCGCCATCAGAACTCGAAACCTCCTACAAGAAATGAAGAAGCATCAATTTCATAGGGAATTGGAACAAACTAGTTTCTAGCGTGAAAGCAATCTTAAACAACTCAAGACAAAGAAATTAAGCTAAGAGCGCTAGCTCCCCGGCAACGGCGCCATTTTGTGTAACGTGGTTTTGTAACCACGGTTTTCATGTCGTTCTTCTCGAGGAGCTAGGGGCCTTGGCTAAGAAACTCGGTCTAAGGTCGGGTCTAATATCGCTAAGGTAGGGTAATGGGTTGAAAAAAAATCACAAAGTGGGAAAACAAACTAAGGT
This sequence comes from Portulaca oleracea, assembly GCA_029582165.1. Classification (NCBI taxonomy): domain Eukaryota; kingdom Viridiplantae; phylum Streptophyta; class Magnoliopsida; order Caryophyllales; family Portulacaceae; genus Portulaca; species Portulaca oleracea. The sequence goes on along the minus strand of CM055880.1, from coordinate 30,028,936 downwards.
CAGTCTAGGTGAAACAATGGGTTTTGGGGGCTTTTCGGGATGCAAACGAGAACAAGGAGATAGGTTTCACAACAAGAGAGCAACAAGGAAGGAAATCAAGTGGCAATTCCGTTAGAAAATACCCACCGAGCTTCCTCTTTCGAGGATAGTTCGGATTAACTACCTCAAAATCAACCACGGACCCGGAGGGTTAATGAAACGGAATTCCCTAGTTAGTCTCCAGTCACTCTCGTGAGCGAGTTCTAACTATCCCAATTCCAACCTTCCTACACAAGTGTTGGATGTATTCAAGAGCTTTCAGACCCAAATACATCCCACTTGAGGGAAGGAAAGGAGTGGGAAAATGATTTTCCAACTAATTACTCACTAAAATTGCTAACCTATGCCTAATTACCCATTCACACCCTTAATTACACCCTAACCTGATGGAAATCAGCCCACGCCTATTCCACTAAGCCCATCCAAGAAGGCCCAAGTCAAACACAAGTATAAAGATGGGGCCCTTCAAGAGAGAAGCCCAGCTAACCTCGGCCAAATAAAGAAAGTTATGGTCCGAAGGCCCATTCACATGGTGAGCTACTTATGGCAAGAGGATGTCCAAACATCCTAGAGACAACAAGGTCACGTCAATCATGCCAAAGAAAGGCTATATCACACGTCCAAGGCCGAGTTTAAAGAGTCAAAGTGAATTTCACATTTATGGTCTTTTGGATGTAACTTTTATTTTTATAGCTTTTAATTGTTTAGTGTGATTTATATTTGAGTCATGTAAGATGCCAAGTAAGTTATAAACTGGAGCATCATGTCAATAGGAGTCTATATTAGTATAGAATATTCTAGACTGTTCTAGAAAATTTTAGAAAAGTGTCTGTGTGAGTTTAGGCGTGTGAATGTCTAGATTAGGCGCCAAGTTTGGATGTTATCCTAGATAAGGTTGGCTAATTTTGTAACTAATCCATATTGGATTAGGAAAGCCTAAACCTATTAGGATAAGATTGATGTATCTAATTCCCCTTAGGATAAGGAGTCCTAATCCAAGGGAGAGTAGTATAGATAGGCGTCTAGGATTAGGAAACCTTAGCTTGCACGCCAAGTTAGAGTATTCCTTGTCTAATTAGGTTGGTTTGTATGCCAATTAGAGAGTCATAGTCCATATAGGACTTTTTTAGTATAAATAGCTAGGCATGTAGCCTTTCAAAGGAACTCCTTGAGAAATATGAATACAAACAAGCTTTTAGCTTACCCCCTAAGGGTTTGGATAAACCTCGTTTGATCTCTTCTATTATATCTTGGTATGGCACCCAAGTGGTTAGGAAGAGCTTGATCCTAAACCTAGGTTGAAGATCAAGTTAGCCCTAGGGTTTCTTACTTGTGGATTCAAGTTAGATCCCTTTAACTATCTGTCTTTATCTTTCTGTCAATACAGTTAAGATAATTACACCTTTGTCGTTCTATCAATATAGCTAAGACAAAACCCTATCCCCTTATTTCTCCCCCACAGAACGTCAACCCTCTACTCTCTCTCTCAAATTCGTCCACCTCCCCTCTCTCTTTCTCCATAACAAACTTCCAACAAACTCCCTCTCTCTCCTCCCAAAAACCTTGTTCTCTCCTTTTCCTCTCTCAAAGGCCTCACGCCAAAACACCCTCCTGTTTCCCATCTCTCTCACGTCATTCTCTCTTTCCCCTCATCCAAGATTCAATCTTTCATCCTCTTTCCCATTCAAGAATCAATCTTTCTTGATTCTTGAAACCACAAAAGTCCTTACGACAAATAGCCTCCTATCTCACGTGAATTCCCCCTCATTTCCTCCATATTCACGTAAATCACCCCCTCCTTCCTGTCTTGGTTGCACGTGTCATTGAGTATTATTGGATCATAAACCTTTCTTTGTCCCGTAATACATCAAAAGTGGTAACAGAGCTCTAGGTTATTGTTGAGTGCAAACTTGAACTCCAGAGAGTTAACCCAAACATATAACCTTCAAATCCAAATACCCAGCCTGCAATACCAAACACTTAACCTTCAAATCCAAATCAATCCCTTTCCTACCCTGGATGTTCCAAAACCCTACCATGGCTCACGAATTGTTCGTTGTGAGGAGGATCCTCAACAGTTCGATTGTTCGAGAAGATCAGCAACAACGAGAAGCTATCTTTCTGTCTCATTGCACAATCAAGGGAAAGGTGTGCTCTTTGATGATTGATGGTGGAAGCAGCACCAATGTGGCGTCAACTACTATGGTGGACAAACTTTAGCTGGAAACTAGTCCCCATCCAAATCCCTACACCATCACGTGGCTCAATCATGGTGAAGGTTTACAAGTGACACAACGATGTTTGGTAAGCTTTTCCATTGGCAAATCTTTTAAAGAATCTTTATGGTGAGACGTTTTGCCTATGGATGCTTGTCATATTCTGCTAGGAAGACCGTGGTTATTTGACAGCAGTGTGATGCATGATGGAAGAGCCAACACCTACGCATTTAGGTTCAACCACAAACAAATCACCCTAGCCCCACTAAAAGTCTTCCAACCGTCCCCACCCAAAGAGAGTGATCCAAACCCCATCACTTCTATGACCACTGGACACCCTGAGTTTAGTGAGCATAAGGAGATCACTCCTTCAATCCCAAACACAAACCCCAGCCACAAAGAGCGAACCCACGAAAGTCCAAGCCACAGCAACCATCCACATCTCGTCACCCCACTACCCGAACGTGATGTTCAAGCTGATTTGGTCCCTAGACCTGTCGTGATTCATGAGAAGACAACTCACGAGAATCCTAGTGAACCTCCAACGGTTCGAAAGCAACTTGATGATCTTCAAGCAAAGGGTCTGATTAGGGAAAATCTCAATCCATATGCCATTCCTACCCTTCTGGTCCCAAAAGAAGATGGAAACCAACGTCTGTGCGTCAACAAGATTCCTATCAAGTATAGGTTTCCTAGAATTGAAGATCCAGTGGAAGAGTTATTTGGTACCCAAGTCCACTCAAAGGTTAATCTAAGAAGTAAGTACAACCAGATTCGAATTCAAGAACGGGACATTGCTGCCAAAACTGAAGGAAGTCTATATGTATGCAAAAGAGAGAAAGATCATATCTTTCATCTCCAACCTATTATGAAGTCCTTAGTTCACGTGAATTTGCATGGAAATTTGCCCCAATGTTGCTTCTCCATCAACAACATAGTCTCTCTTGGCTATGACCTTTCGACTGAATTAATCAAGGTTGATGAAGAAAAAGTCAAAGCTATCAAGGAGTGGCCTACTCCAACTAGTACGCAAGATGTTCGAAGTTTCCCCGGCTTGGCTTCTTTCTATGGAAGAATTGTGAGGAATTTCAGCACTATTCCACCATCTAAGGCCGAGTTAAGGAAGTCTAAGAAGCTATCATAGACGCCAGCAGCTCAGTAAGTGTTCGTCATCAGCAAGGAGAAACCCTATACCACACCGGTCCAAGCCCCACCAAACGTTGTTAATTTGAGGTTGAGTGTGATGTTTCTGGAGTTGGTATTGGGGTTGTTCTATCTGTCCTATCTCAAGAGGGTCGTCCCTTAGCTTATTACATGGAGAAGTTCGGTGCCCCTAGATTCATAGAAGATATTGGAAGCCAACTCCGCTCATACAGTAAGAAGGTCTCTTTGGGTCCATCGAGTTCTAGGACAAATTCTTGGCAACTAGGAAAGAATGTTGGAGATCTTCCTAGCGTTGGTCTCACCTTTGGGGACCCAAGTTCCATGGAGAATAATGGAGGGCAGCCCAAACCATCTACTGAGGAGATCACAGTTCACGTGAAGGTCCCGATCCACGTGAAGATCACAGTTGGGCCAAACGAAGTCTTCAGACTAGAACCTCCAAGTTTGAGTACAAACTTCTTTCAACAAGGGGGGAGTGATGGAAATCAGCCAACGCCTATTCCACTAAGCCCTTCCAAGAAGGCCCAAGTCAAATCCAAGTATAAAGATGGGGCCCTTCAAGAGAGAAGCCCAACTAACCTCGACCCAATAAAGGAAGTTATGGCCCGAAGGCTCATTCATATGGTGAGCTACTTATGGCAAGAGGATGTCCAAACATCCTAGAGACAACAAGGTCATGTCAATCAAGCCCAAGGAAGGCTATATCACACGTCCAAGGCCCAGTTCAAGAGTCAAAGTGAATTTCACATTCCTGGTCTTTTGGATGTAACTTTTATTTTTATAGCATATTCTAAGGCCCAGTTCAAGAGTCAAAGTCAATAGGAGTCTATATTAGTATAGAATATTCTAAGCTGTTCTAGAAAATTTTAGAAAAGTGTGTGCGTGAGTTTAGGCGTGTGAATGTCTAGATTAGGCACCAAGTTTGGATGTTATCCTAGATAAGGTTGGCTAATTTTGTAACTAATCCATATTGGATTAGGAAAGCCTAAACATATTAGGATAAGATTGATGTATCTAATTCCCCTTAGGATAAGGAGTCCTAATCCAAGGGAGAGTAATATAGATAGGCGTGTAGGATTAGGGAACCTTGGCTTGCACGCCAAGTTAGAGTATTCCTACTCTAATTGGTTGGTTTGCACGCCAATTAGAGAGTCATAGTCCATATAGGACTATTTTAGTATAAATAGCTTGGCTTGTAGCCTTTCAAAGGAACCCGTTGAGAAATATGAATACAAAGAAGCTTTTAGCTTACCCCCTGAGTATTTGGATAAACCTCGTTTGATCTCTTATATTGTATCTTGGTATGGCACCCAAGTGGTTAGGAAGAGCTTGATCCTAAACCTAGGTTGAAGATCAAGTTAGCCCTAGGGTTTCTTTCTTATGGATTCAAGTTAGATCCCTTGAACTATCCCTCTTTATCTTTCTGTCAATACAGTTAAGATTATCACACCTTTGTCTTTCTATCAATATAGTTAAGACAAAACCCTATCCCTTGATTTCTCCCCAACCAAACGTCAACCCTCTACTCTCTCTCTCAAATTTGTCCACCTCCCTTCTCTCTCTCTCTCCATAACAAACTTCCAACAAACTCCCTCTCTCTCCTCCCAACAACCTTCTTCTCTCATTTTCCTCTCTCAAAGGCCTCACGCCAAAACACCCTCCTCTTTCCCATCTCTCTTACGTTACTCTCTCTTTTCCCTCATCTAAGATTTAATCTTTTATCCTCTTTCCCATTCAAGAATCAATCTTTCTTGATTCTTGAAACCATAAAAGTCCTCACAACAAATAGCCTCCCATCTCACGTGAATTCCCCCTCTTTTCTTCCATATTCACGTGAATCAACCACTCCTTCCTGTTTTGGTTGCACGTGTAATTGAGTATTACTGGATCAAGAACCTTTCTTTGTCTTGTAATACATCATAACCCATTAAGGTTCTAGCCACTACCCATACCAACTATGCTAATAACATCAACAAAACTAACCTTAAGCATGAATTCTACCATCCAACAACAATCAAGAACAAAACAAAGAAATCAAGAGACAATCAAAGCAATTAAAAAGCAAGTAAAGCAATTAACAAAGTAGATAAAGCAATTAACAAAGAAGAGTAGAGTTTAAGGAAGAATAAGCTCATCAAATATTGTAGAAGAGCAAGGAAGAACAAAGGAAAAGATAATCCAAAGCAATCTCTCAATTGTTGAATCCTCCAATCTTGAATTCAATCCAAATTGCACCAAAACCCTTGACTAATCTCTCTCTAATCTCTCTAATATAAAGCTGGAAAAATGTCTAAGATAAGCTCGAAGGTCCTCCCTCAAAAACGCAGCCTAGGAGCTATTTATACAAGGTATTACCGTTGCCGAAAACGTAGCGTACAAAGTCGAACAATCGCGTAGAAACAGGGGATACCGCAGGTACGGTCTCTGCGTGTCCAGCGGAGGTAGCGGGCGCTACCCTGTGAAAACCAAAGGCGATTTTTGAGTTTCGTAAGCCAGTACGTGTTGTCCGATGACCGCGGCTGCTGTCCTCCTCGGTCCAGCCAGGGGTAGAGGGTGCCACGCCTATGGTGACGGGGGCTACTCTCTTGCTTTCTTTTCTTTGTTCCTTCCTTCTTTCCGAGGTATGTAACGCCCGCTACAAGGGACGTAGCGGGTGTTACCTCTCTAATTTGCACCAAATGAAGGGGAAGCGATCCCGGGTCAACTTTGCTTCGGCTCTCGGTCCGGCTCGGCTCAGGAAATCACCAAAAATGCTCTAAAATAGCCCTTTTTGCTACGTTTTGAGTGAAAACACCAAAACCTACAAAATAACCAAAAGCATAGTAAAAGACAAGAAAATAAACAAGAAACGAGTCAAAAGCCTAAGAATTAAAGCTTTATTTAGACACAAAAATGGGTCTAAACAATGGCCTCAAGAGTATTTTGAATGTTCGTGAATCGACTCTCGAGACTCGACTTAGGAGCCATAACAAGAGCATGGGTGAATGACGAATTGTGTTTTGAGGTATTTTCTGGAGTTTGGAGGTTCTTTTGTAGTTGGGTAGTGTTTGGCTAAGGGTTCTTTGTGTTTTTTTTTTCACTCAGACATTTCATCGAACACCTTGCGTGAACTATTTTTCAACTTCTTCTCAATGCTCCAAATGACTTCAAACCTAACAAATACAAACACAATGCAATATATGCCAACACAATTTGATAGCAATGGGGTTGGGGGCCACAATATTTGCATACAACTCACGAAACTCAATACTAGAGAACAATACTAGCACAACAACGGAGAAAACTCAAGCTAGATGAAAAACCAAAGCTCTGATACCAAACGGAGCGTTGCCGTATGCGTGGATGAGTATGATTAGCTTGAGTGTGTGAATTGGATCGATAATCAACACTAACAATAGCCTTGAACACCCAAAGGTTGGACACGACCCGGAGCAAGGAGAACCACAACACTAGGCCTAACACCCCACCATGATTATCATAGGTAATCTACTTAATAATCACTAAAGGAATGACTTGAACACCACCAAATCACTTGGATAAAGTAACAAGATTTTGAGAGAAACCTAGGGGAGAACCCTAACATGCCAAAGCATTACAATTCAATTCAGCAAAAAACTCCTAAACAATGCCAAGGGAGGGGGTATATATAGGAATGGGGAAAACAAGTAACAAAAACGCAGCAGCGCGTGTCGCAGGACTGACTCAGGCGTGACGGTGGGTGACTCGGGCGCGACGGTCTACTGACCCGGCAACTCCAACACGCCATCGTCAATCGTCGCAGGTGCCCAGAAGGATGACTCGGGCGACTCTCAAGATGACTCGGACGCGACTGTCTTCTAGACAGCTTTTCTCTGCCGACTTCAAACGCGCATAACTTATTCATCCGAACTTCGATATAATACCCTAGGATACCATGGAAAGCCCTTAGTGTGTACTTCAAGCTCCCAAAATTTGAGACCCATTAGAGTTATATTGAAGGAGTTATGACCCAAATAATGAAGGCACATCCATTCCAACAACCCACATTGATCCGTTTATGCTTATTCTTTCCAAAAGACCTCGAACCCTTTTGAAGGCCCGAAGTAGGTCCCGAAGAGGACCCATAGCTCCACTCCTAAGGTCCGGGGTCCCATTTGAAGTGGATGCCACACCCGGGGATGTCCCGAATACGCCTCCAAGGTTCCGGGTCATCCTTGAAAAGAACTCCACACTCGATCTTGGAGTTGTTTCTCTCGTTTTCTTGGGAGGGGGTGCGGAAAGACTTGAAGGCCATGGAAATCGAGACTCGGGCCCCAACCCGGTACCTCCAGAAGTTGAGCCGACGGTTCTATGGTCCATTTTTGGTGGCTCAAAAGGTAGGGCTTGTGGCATATTAGCTTCACTTACCAGCAGAAGCGCGTATACACCACACTTTCTATGTCTCTCAACTCAAGGCGTTCCAGGGGGTGCTACCAGCCAAACCACACATCCCTACAAGACTACATAGGGTGAGTGCTGAAGGGTAGGGGTGGAAACGGTGCGGTGCGGTGCGGTGTCTCGAAGCGACGTGCTAAAACCTTAAACCGGAACCGGGAACCGAATCACCCGGTTTTTAAAACCCGGTGCACCGGATTTAACGGTGTGGTTTCACCGGTGAACCGGAACCGCATTAATTTATGTTAACATTAAAAAATCTCTATTCAATCAAAAAAAAATTATATATATATATATATATATTTATTTATTTATTTATTTATTTATATGAACGGTTCGGTATTAATTTTTGGGTAGAATTTACACTGATTTTTTTAACAAGTTAATTTACATTGTTTCTGTATTAATTTCTGCATAGAATTTTTTTTTAACCAAAATTTATGTTTGTATATGTATATTTATATTAACGGTTCGGTGTCGGTTTGAATATCCCAAACCAGAACTGCCCCGTTTAGCATCCGGTTTTTCCGGTACGGTACACCGGAATTTTGAGCTAGTTCGTTGTTGCCCGTTTCCTATTTTTTTAAAAATCGATTTCCGGTTCGGTATGCCGGTTCCGGATTTTTCTTCCACCCCTACTGAAGGGCATTATCAACCCGCATCTGTTTTGGATCAACGAATTTTGAAGAGGGGCAGGACAGTGACCCAGCAATATTTGATTGCTTGGGAAAAACAACTCGAGTCCGAAGCATCTTGGTAAGACGACGAAGTTTTGAAGTAGCAGTACCCTGAGTTCTTTTCTTCACTCCAGACTTGAGGGCAAGTCTGCTTTCAAGGGAGGGGGTATGATATAGGGGAAAATAAGCCTATGGTTTATGGTTCTTTTTTTTATGATATGGCCTAGTTATTTATGCTATTTAGTTTTCCTTTTTAGCGATTCTAATTACGATTATAAGGGGGACACCTGGCGGAATTATAGTGTCATCCTAGTCTATTTAGAGTAGTACGTGGGGTGAGCCTCTGACAGGCAATTATGCAATTACAGAAATACAACCATTTCCCCTCATTTTCTCTCTCTTGACTCTACTGTTTCCTTGCATTGACAGAGGTTCTCGAGAGAGATTCATCACCCTTTCCCTCCCCTGGTTTTTTTGTATCACAATTTTATTAAGTGACTGAAATAACTTTATTCTTCTTCTTCTTCAAGGGTTTTATTAAAAAATGGAAGAACAAGGGTATTTCGGTCATTTAACCAAATTGATGATTGGAAAAGAACTTAATAATTTCTAATCCAAAAATTAAGGGTACCCCAAAATGAGTTTTGAAAAATTAGGGTACCTGAAAAATATTTCATCAAAAGCTAGGGTACCTCCGAGTCATTTTTTGTAATAATAATAATATAAATGCGTAAAGTTTAAAACTTTACTAAACATAAAGATTATAAAATGGATTTTCGGACGTGAATAATACCAAATTTGGGGGTACTGGATACTAGTAATATGAACTATTTACTTGTACACTAATAGTACCAACTATCGACCTATTTTCCACCAACAGTACACTATCGATTTTATATGGTGTTAGCACATCGAAAAGATGACGTGACTCCATAATGTGTGACGTGGAAGGCAGATTAGTGTCCATGTCAACAATTTCTACACAAGCTCCATCTTCCACGTCACACATTATAGAGTCATGTCATCTTTCCATGAGTAAAAATCATAGCAAATTGGTGGTGTACAATTGGTGGAAAATAGGTCGATAGTTGGTACTACCAGTGACAAATTAGAAAATAATCTATATTATTTGTGTCCAATACCCCCAAAATTGGTATTATTAACGTCCAAAATTCCTTATAAAACTTATAAAATCAATCAAAGGAGTTTTAGAATGCTCTTTAGGTTATTATAACATAATTTTTCATGTAACACTAGTACTAAATTTAAAAATTTAATAACTCATACAATAAAACTAAAATTAAACAATTTACTTAGAAATATGAAAATAAATGAGATTAAAACAATGAATATACTTAGTGAATCACACCAACATGCATCATAAATCAAACATAATCGTTAACCTAAAATTGAACAACCTAAATGCTAATTCATTTTATTAATCATGCATGCATGCATACAAGTCCTAATAAAATATTAAACATGTTTAATACTATACAACTATATCAATCAACATATGAATAAATCACAAAAATACAACACTAATAAACCATAAAAATCTGAATTCAATTGCAAGTTTTTGAATTGAATTTCCTTGAAAATAGTACAAATAACAATAGAAATAATAATACAAAATATATGAATTAAGGTTATACTAGCACAAGAAGGAGGGTTTGTGTCTACAGGTGGCGATTGCGTCTGAGCGGCGGGCGTCTAGGCGGAGGGCGGTGGTCGGAGAGGCAGCGTGACACGAAGGTGTCGGTGGTCGAGGACTTCCCGAAATTAGGATACGATGGTGATTATCAAACAAAAGCAGCAGCAGCAGTTCGACCTCTGCGCAAGTCTGGGCTGCGACTTCCAATGGTGGAGCGGTGGCGCCTGGTGTCTACGGCGTTGGCGGCGCCTGGTGGCTACGGCGGCGGCGCGAGGGGTTGAGCACAAAAACGAGAGAGAGAAAGAGAGCGACGAAACTGCAATTGAGAGAGAGAGGACGGGAGGAAGGAGAACCATGGTGGCTGCGAGTTGGTTGTCGGCGTCAGTGGCGGCGGACGGCACCAGATGAGCGGCGATTATCAACAAGTTGAGGAGGGACGAAGAGAGAGGAAGATTAGGGTTAGGGTTAGGGTTTAGGAAGAGTTAGAGATTATTTATAACTCCAAAAGAAAAATAAAATAAAATAAATATAACTAAAATAAAATAAAATTAGTTATTGCTAAATATAGGAAAATAATTAAAATTAGAATTCCAAAACATTACTCACCACAAAATAATTATAGGAAGAATACATAACTTATACAATATTAGGCACATAAAATTACCGTATTGCCCGTACTCCCATGAAACACTCCCATGCATATGGAAAATTACTAAAATACCCCTGTTAGTCCCTCAACGGTCCTACGAGCTCAAGTGTTAGCTGACAAATCGCCAATAAAATCTCAAGATTAACGGAGTCAACTTAATTAACTAACGACGTAACGGTCAACATATTCAAATTTTTCGGGATTTTACATCATTACCCCCTTAAAAGAAGTTTCATCCTTGAAACTTAAACTCGAACTTAACGGATTTTCAGACGGAACTAACGGTAGCTTTAACAAAAACTTGGGGTTTTACCGATTGTAGCATGCAAGAAGTTGTTTCTCGGTTTTTATAAGTGATAAGCGATTTTTATATAGTATTTTTTAGGGCTCAAACACACGTTTTTCATGCCTTTTATACCCGGAATTCCATATTTTTATACCAATTTATGTGATTTCTTCACTTGGTCCCGAGTTTGGTGCATTTTATAGGGATTGTTTGAAATACACCTAAAAGCATGAAGATTCGATTGAAAAATGGAGAAAATTGAGAGAAATTAGAAAAAGAGTTGCAGGAAGAAAGATTAAAGAGAAGAGAATGGTCCAAAGTAGCAAGGCCCAACCCAAAGATTGGGCGGACACCAGAGACGCTGCCAACGCCCCTGGCAGGGATTTCGTATGCTGAAGAAAGTCTAAAACACGGCTCGAGTAAAACAAATGTTGCCAACGCGCGGACACGGAGAACAAGTCTTTTACACCGAACGCTACCAGCGCCTCTAGGGACGCTGCCAATGCTTCTTGTCCTAATCGAGTCTTATAAAAGAACTTATCAGTCGACCGTAAAAGGGGGAGAATTTTAGAGAGCTTTTAGAGGAGACTTCTTATTTTTCTTTATAGTTCTTGCATTAAGGTTTAGTTCTTCAAGATTATTAGTAGTTTAGATTGTTGTAAGTGATTGAAAGATACGAAGAAGATCGGGTGACACGAAGAGATTTATTCCGCCACTTCAAATGCTCGGTTTACTTCTATTTCCTCTATGTTATCTAGTTTTAATTCAGTTTGTGTGTTGTTTATTTCTAGCTTTATGAGTAGCTAAATACTTTTGTTTGGGGGATAAACTCGATGTCCTTCGATTGATTTATTCCTTTTAATCGTTTAATCTTCGTAATTTGTCTATCATAATAAAATCTAGCTAACCGCCTTTTGCTTGGTATAAGATTCTTAATAACATAACGAAAGTTTTAAATTTGAATTAGAAAGACGTAGATTTCTTGCTTGGGGTCAATTATAATAAGTTCTTATCTTTGATTAGGTTAAATATCCATGAAAATAGGTGTTTAGTCTAATTACTTTAGCTCATTTCGAATTGAAAGATTGTTGTGAAAGGCTTTAGAAAGATTATAGACTCCGATTCTTTTTATCACTTTACTCCGAGATTGTTGATTAGTTAATTGATTGACAAGAGTGGACTCCCGTGAACGCCTTTAATTATCTGATAAAACCCTAAAATTTCTTGCTTTCTTAGTTTAGTTTTCTGAATCATTTCCCACAACTATTTGATCGACCTATTTGTCATAATAAAAATTCTTGCTTTCTTTTTATTTTACTTTTGATTACGCTTGGTATTCTTGTTTCTGTCTTTTTCAGGTTTATTGATGTATGCAAGCTCCCAAAGATCAGAGTATAGAACTTACAATACACCACACAGAATCACATTTGCAGTAGAGGTCTTAAAACAAAGCTAATTTGATGTAATTAGCTGAATGGATGACAACCCAATAAGGAAATAAAAGGATAGACTTATGCTCAATCTGATACAGACACACCACATAATGAACACAAGGGCAGGGACTTGGTTACCTCAACAGATACATAATCACCACCATTGAAGCAAGCAAGCTCTACACACACCACCAGGCTTGCCAGCTCATGGATACTGAAGTAGATTTAACCAATTGAGAGTTTGATGACACTCACAAACGAGAGGCTCAACTTTGGCACTCAGAATGCTATTGAAATATCACTGATTGTGTTCTTAAGCAGCGGAATACATCACTATATATAGCTAATCTAAATCAGTTTGATTAGAGGCACTTAATTTAAGCCACCTACTAATCTCCCTTCTAAGCTAGCTGCAGAACTAAACTAAATACATCATATTACATCTTAGTCTAGCTAATATCATCCGGATACAATTGAAAATGAAAAGAAAAACAAAGCTTTCTTCTTATTGGACCAAACTCCCAAGGGTTGGCAATTTCAGCCAATCAGAGCCTTTCCTAGCTGGGGGGTAAAACTAAGTTATCTCAGTAACTTTCCTGGGCTTTCTTAAGCTAGATATAACCTCAATAGCTTAAGGAAGGCTGGAAAAGACTTAGTTAACCCTCATTGTAGCTGCATCAAAATAAGTTAGCCACAGGACTAGGATTCTGGAAAAACTGATAACAGACAACCTTGTAGGGTTGCTTGTTCTGGTGCCTGTGACTTGATGCTTTTTTATTCGATCATGCTGGGACTTGACTTGTCCTTAGAAAATGAATGTCAAGGAACAAAAAACTCTTGGAGAACTTGTGCTGAATCTCACTCAATTCATAGATATAGAAATGAGAAAGAGGCCTGCTTGGAATGTTTGTGCTGGGAACTGAAATTGACCTGGATGGCCAATGCTGGCCAGGACTTGCCTTACCAAGCTGTAGCAAGTCTGGATGGATGAAGTTGGTGGGCTGGTGGTTCTTTGTAGAACTCTGACTATTTGTTAAAAGGCTGGATGGAAGCTTCTTTATTCTGCTTTGAAATGTTCAATGATTCTTGAGTGTGGTTTAGCAAGGCTTGAGGGTATTATTCTTTGGTCTTGCCGCTTCTGATCTTCCTTGGGTGATGAAGATGATGAAGAAGTTGCTCGTATTGTTGTTGTTGCTAAATCATCTTCTTCCTCTTGATCTAAGCTGGCTGGTGACACTTGAGTTGTTGCTGGACTTGCTGAATGGTCTTCATCATTTATGCAAAAAGAATTTTCTTTCGAGTACGACCCGAAAATCGAGCGTACTTTGCGAGAAAGGAGAAAGAGAGCAAGACTGGAAAAAAGAACAACAAGAACATCAAGAAACGCAAGAAGAGGAGCAAGAACAACACAAGGACGAAGAGATGGGTGAACGACCACGGTGGTTTGGACAATGTCTAACTCCTAATTTTGCCAACCCTCAATCTTCCATCGTTGTACCTACTGTTGTAGCGAACGATTTTGAGCTTCGACAGTCTTTAATCAATTTGAAGTCCAAGGCACCATTTCATGGGCTGTCAATCGACAATCCGAATCGTCATCTGCGCCTCTTCCGTCAAGCCTGTGATACGTTCAAAGCCAACAATGTTTCGAAAAATGCAATCAAATTGAGACTCTTCCCATTCTCTTTAGAAGGCAAGGGTTGGGAGTTGCTCGATTCACTCGCTCCCAATTAGATCACGACATTAGACGAACTCGCCAGCATGTTCTTGGCAAAATTTTTTCCTCCGAGCAAGCTGACTAGTTTAAGGAACGAGATTTCAACATTCACACAAGAACCTGGCGAGCCACTTTATGATGTCTTGGGAAAGATTTAAGGGCATTCTCTTATAATGTCCTCAACATGGATTCAAACCTTGGGTTCCAGTCCATTCATTCTTCAATTGAGCAAACAAGTCGACGAGAGGAAGCATCCTCTCGGCAGTTGGAGGCGATCTTATGCATAAGACTGTCCCTCAAATTACGAATTTGATCGAGCATCTAGCAAACAATTCATATTAAGGGTCCAAACCCTCCCCCCCCCCCCCCACCCAAAGAGCGGGAGGTAAGCTTAATGTTGACACTATTTCTTTATTATCTTCTAAGCATGATACTTTGACGCAGAAACTGGACTGATGGGCTCACCTTCTAACCCTCCAGCATGTAATACTTGTTAGTCAACCGAGCATGAAACTTTTACTTGTCCCTCAAGGGGAATTAGCAGTGAACAGATCTAGCAAGCCAACTACGTTGGCAACCAAAGGCAAAATTACAATCTGGATTCCAATACCTATCATCCTGGAATTAGAAACCACACAAATTTCTCCTATAGGAACAACAACCCTAGTGGTCCTCTTCAAGGACAAGGACAACAACAATACAGACCCCTAGGATTTCAGAGATCACCACAACAAGGTCACCCTCAGAAGTCAAACTTAGAAACCATGATGGAAAGTCTTATAACAAGGCAACAAAAATAGGAAGGGGTGATAAAGGATTTAATGCAAAAAGTAGAGGCCTTAGCGACACACAAAAAATACTAGAAAATCAAATCGCTAACTCTGCAACTCCCTCTACTAGCTTACCACCTCAGCATGTCCCTAATCCAGGAGCGCAATGCAATGCCATAGACTATAAGGAACAGGACTCTGGTTACGAGACACCTGAAAAATTCGTATTACCTAGGGTAACTGGGGTAGATCTCGAATCTGACCAAATTGGGGGAACCATAGCACCCTCGTTAGTGTTTAAAAAGAAAGACCCGCAGAGTTTCAAGATCCCTGCTCAGGTAGATGGTAAACCAATCGATTATGCCTTATATGACATAAGGTCCGGGGTGAATATCCTTCTGATGTCCTACCTAAAGAAATATGGCCATAGGAAATTAAAGGTCACTAGCATGACTCTTCGTCTGGCAGACAAGACCTTTAGGAAACCCCTGGAAGTCTTACATGACGTACCCCTTAAGATAGGAGAACACTTTGTCCCGGTAGACTTCATGGTCCTAGACACGAGTGAGGATCCTGCACCACATATTATCCTTGGGAGACCTTTCCTTTCGACCGTGAATTGCAAAAATGGATATGAAGCAAGGGACAATGGTCATCGAGCTAGGAAAGTCGATGATAAGGTATGAGGAACAAGCAAGCAAGAATGTCCTAAAACAAGTTCCGAAAAAGAATTCAAGATGATGGTGATCCAGTCCTTAAACCGATCCGCGAATGGATTAAGGACCCCGATGATTGGGGGTTAATAACGTCGAGCTATCGACGTTAAACAAAGCACCTGGGGGAGGTACTTCATTCTTCTACTATCTATTCCTCCCAACTTATTTTATTTTATTTTCATTATTTTATCTTTTAACTAACTTTTGTTAATTTACTAATTTTTCCTTTTGGTATGCAGCGAAAAAAAGAATATTAGGAGAATTTTTGGTGATTATTGAAGTTTTACTTTCTAACCTAATTGTTTTTGAGTGAGTGGATGTTTGTAGGGATTTAAGGTATGCCAAAGTGTAGAAGAAGCAAAAGGAAACAAGAAAACGATGTTAAGTAAAGCAAAAAGGCTGAAAAAACGAATTATTAACATCAGGTAAGAAAAACGTTGGCAGTGCCCCCATAAACGTTGGCAGCGTCTCTTCCAGCGAAAATCAAGTGAGTGAAAATTGTCACACGCAGCGAGCGCCTGGAAAACGCTGGCAGCATTTCTGGGTTTTTCACAAAATTTTTGGCCTGCATTCTCACTTAAGTCGATGCCCCTTTTTAAAATTAAAACTCAAACTTTCCTTCTTCTCCTCCCTCACCCAAGAAATAAAATGTCACCCCCTTTTTTCCCCCTCAACTCTCCTCCTCCCTTTGTTGTTGCTCGCCACCGACGAACACCACCACCCACCACCGCTCACGTTCTTCTTCCGCCTTTCTTCCATCTTTCGCACTCACCACACCACACACAAGTTTTACTTCAATATTTAATCTCCCAACTCCATCAAAGGTACCCTTTTCAAACTTCATCTTTTACTCTATTATTATCTAGTGATTGTGGTATAATCTTTGTTTTGATTCACGAATTACTTGCTAATTTGTTGAAATTCTTTGATATACCATGTTTATGCTCAAAGATTTCAAGTGATTTAGCTTGCATTGTATTTGAAGTTGAGTTCTTAAATTAGGGAATGATGGAGATTGATGGATGTTTGTCTTTTTAGTTCAAGTTTAAGAATTTGTTGTGTTGGGTGAGTTTTGGGAGTAATGTGATGTAAAATTTGAGAAATTTAGGTTTGATTTGGGATGATGATTATCTTGTGGTGTTGTGCTCTGTTTTTGGTGATCATTTGTAGGTTAGAACTGTTCAATTTCCACTCTTGGCTTCAAACAAGCATGGGGGAGTATTAGTCATGTTAATTATACTCATGCTTCTTTGATGCTTTGATGTTATCTTGGTACTAATTCTTGACCCTTATAGATGGTAAAGACAAAGAATGCAAGTTTTTCCGGGCCTCCATCCAGTGATGATGATGGAAGAGGAAGGCGAAAACGCAAGGCTTCTACTGCTGAGAAGGGGAAGCAAAAAGTCGCCCCACACCGGGATTCAAGGAGTTCCAACCACTTAATTTCGAAGGGGATATCAAGGCAAGGTATGATTCTCTTTCGAAAAGAGCTTTGATACCTACTAAATATTTGCATGAGAATTTCTTGAGAAGTTATGGTATGCTTGATGATGTTTTATTGTTGTTGGGACGTGGCCAAATGACCCATATTGTGAGGCTTGGTGAGTCGACCTTCAGAGGGATTACTTTGGAATTTTTGAGCATTGTTGAGGTGAACCTCCAAGGGATGGATGACCTTATTCGTTTTCAGCTTCTTGGTAGGGTTAGAGAAATGACAGTTTCTGAATTTGCCCATGTTTTAGGTCTGCCTGAGCGCAGTTGCAGAGACCCGCACCTTATTCCTTTGAAATGGGACGGGGAAGATTTCTTTCGCAGGATAGCTGGTGTTGGTAACTGCGACTCAAGTAACTCCACCTCTTCCGTTATTAGGAACCCCACCTTGAGGTATGCACACAGCATCCTCTCGTGCGGTATCTTCGGGAGGCCTGGGATTTCAAACAAGGCCACAAAGACTGACTGTTACATGTTGCATGTTGTGCTTCATGCCGACAGCTTTGCTGACCCTGCCACTCTGTTTGCATCGCACCTTTCACGCCTTTCTACCTCATCAACCAAAGGGATAGCCATAGGTGGGTACATCACACAAACCTAGCAAGCCAATTTGGTTTTAAACCATCCATGGCCGCCCCTGACCGTGTTCCGGGTAGCATGTTTTTAGATAGAGACCAGTGCAGTTCTTTTCACATGTGCAAATTTGATAGTGACCAGCCTTGTCTGTGGATTTACTCCAACAATGTTAGGTTTCCCCTGCCTCACCCTCACCTCTCCCCTCAAAATGAAGTAAACTTACTTTGGATGTCGCCTCTCTCCGATGTCGAGCCCCAACAGTAGACCAATCCCAACAAGCCTGACCCTCAACCCCAAAAACCTTCTATAGATCATGAGGCGCGTTACCGCGACCTCTTGATGGCCATTAACCGGACCGAGCGCCGTGTAGATGAGTTGCAGGAGTACCTTGTTGAGTCGAGGAACCAAGCTCATGGGCGTTTACACACCTTGATGAGTCGATTACCCACCTTTGTAGCTTTATTCAGGCTATGTTTGACCAGTCCTTACTATTGACATTTTTCCTCGCCGTTTGGGCTTTCGAACGTCCATGTTAGGATTGGGGTGTGATTTGTTGATTCGTGCTGGGGTTTAACCTTTGAAAACTCTTTAAGAAAATCAAATTTACATTTCATGAATAATATTTTATAAAATCACTTTCCCTTTACTTGTGCATTTTATGAGTCCTCGAATTAAATCTATAAGAGTAAACATCCACTTGTTCCAAACTCTTCTAAATTTAACCCAATTCGCTCATTTAAATGTTAGGCTCGGAAGAGAGTGATTTATGCAACTATTATTTAAAAATATAAGAAAGAGAACCCTAAAGTTGCATTGATACATTGTAAAACCGTAGTTTATGCAATCCTCGACGTGTTTTGGTTCGAAATGGGAGTCGCCACCCGACTTTTTAAGGGAAAGGCCAAGACAAAACCGAAAGGGAAATAAAGAAAGACTCCGCCTGCGAAACCCAAGAATGGATTCGGGGGTAAGGCTACGAACTCCAAAAGTAAACTTTAAGAGTTCGCTTCTCACAAAAGGAAAGACTCTACTAAAAGTTTAAAATGCGCTTTTGATAAAATTTGGAAGGAAATGAATAAATACTTTATAGAATCACTTCATTGAACATGCAAAAGAATAAAAGAAAGAAAGGTACATAATATACAACACATCATTTACATAAGGAAGAAATAATTAAAAGCTTACATTGTGACCTTTTAGGGAAGCCTTGCCTAGCCTTTGTAGAAGCCTCTTTGGATGCCTTTGAAAGCCTTGAATACACCTCTTGAATATGCTAAAATGGTTCCAAAAGTGGATGGGGAAAAGTATGCAAAAGGGATGAGAAAAAGGGTAGGAAAAGGCTCTTTTTGTTGTGTTTTGGGTAGTAGAAAGATTAGGCTTTTTGTGGAGTTTTTAGGGTTTTATGGAAGGATAATGGAAGGAAGATGAGAATGGAGCTAAGAGAACTTAAAAAAGTGGAGAAATGGTGATAATAATGGTAGGAAAGTGATGAAGAAGGATACGAAAAAGGTAGGGAATAGGATAGGAAGAAAGGCTCTTTTTGTGATGTTTTAGGATAGTTTTGTGGGAGATTTATGTGGAAATTTATGTGGAGATGAGGGAGGATAGCATGAGAGTATGGATTAGGGGATTGAACAAGATAGAAGAATGGATATTATGATGGTAATAATGTGGTGTAAAAGATGATAGAAAAGGTGTAAGAAGAAAGGGCTTTTTTGTGGGTTTTTGGTGGTGTTTTAGGATGTTTTTGTGAGGGTTTTGTGTAAGAATAGTTGGAATATTATGAGAATATGGATTAAGGGGTTTAAGAGGATGAAGATAAAGAGAATGGGATAATAA
This sequence comes from Portulaca oleracea, assembly GCA_029582165.1. Classification (NCBI taxonomy): domain Eukaryota; kingdom Viridiplantae; phylum Streptophyta; class Magnoliopsida; order Caryophyllales; family Portulacaceae; genus Portulaca; species Portulaca oleracea. The sequence continues at coordinate 30,009,296 of CM055880.1, read as the reverse complement.
GAGAATGGTGGAAATGTGATAGGAAAAGAGTGGTAGAATGATGATACTAGAATAGATATTAGAGAGATAATGAAAGAATGAGAGAGTGGGTGAATGAGAGTGCAGGGGGAAGAATGGGTGAATGATTGAGTGACTTTGGCTACAACAAGAGGAGGTATTTATAGGCTTTAGGAGGAGCTTAAGATACATATATACATGCATATTCATCCACTATTGCAAGTCGTAGTCAAATGCACAAGTTACTAGGCAACAAGGGGGAGTGTTTTGGAGTGGACGACAGCTAGGCCGACCGACCTATGTAAAAGGGAGGGATGAACCTAATTTCCTTCATGCGTTCTTGGACGGTGAGGGTTTGAATGGTATGTATTCAAAGTCAGCTGTTCACACTGGACGGTGGAAGCTTTTTTTATGTATATGAGATGTCTTTGAATGCTTTTGTGAGGCTTTGATCTTGAGACCTCTTGGTGGCATTTTGCATGTGACCTTTACTTAGCTTTTGCATGGCTTGCATGGTTAAATGAAGCTCAATTGCTTACGTAAAGATCATGCATGCAACAGGCTAGGAAATTCACATGTAATGGTGCATGTGTGCTCGTCCGAACTTTGGCATGTTGAGTGCATGCGAGGAACTGTCTAGGCTCAGTTTTGGCTTGGCTTTGGTTTCCCTTATTTTCTTTATTTTCTAACTAAAGTACATAAAGAGGAAATAATAAAAATTACACGAACGGCATATAAAACTATGCTAAAATCTAGTATCTGAATTAGCTTATCGACCAACTTCTTTTTCTTTATTTCTGCTTCGTTATATATAGTCATGTTATATATCTATGTGCCAAATTTCAGTGTCTAAACTTACCTCCACCACCTCAAAACCAAACCACCCCATCCCCACCGAGCGAGGATGACTGATCCTTTTCTCCATTATTTCCCTCTTCACCATTGTCATCTGCATTGAGGACAATGCAGTGTATTTATCTACTTTGTGAATATTTCTTCTTTTTTCCCTTTATGTCTCTTATTTTCTTTTATTTCCTTTTATTTTCGTCTTTCTTTTTCTTGTTTCATGCTTATTTTTCAAATTTTAGTGTGATTTTTCTTGTTTTTCATGTCTTTCTTGATTGATTTTACTTATTTTAGTGTGTTTCGTTTTATTAAAATTTTTAGTTTGTGTGATTTTTTTTGTTTTTAGTTTTCCTTTCTATGTTTTCTTCTTAGTTTTCCTTCTAGTTTTAGAATTGCATTCACCTAGATTGCATTAGTTAGAGCATACTAGATTTTTCTTTCCTTTCTTTTCTTAGTTGATTTTCTTTTTCTTTTTCTTTCTTTTTCACTCACTTTATTCAAAATCCAAAAACAAATCAGAAATTAGAAAAAGCCAAAAAAAATAGAAAAGACAAGAAAAACCAAAAAAAATATAAGACAGGATTAGGATTAATAATCTGGAACACCTTCGGTGATGATTTGTAAATCAGTCTTACTTTCAGTTTACCTTGCTTTACCTAGTAAAGTCTGGATGAGAACTTTAAAGGTTTCTGAAACTGTGTTCTTCAAATCTTCTGATTTTGAGTCAGTTATGAATAGTGTGCTTAGCTGCTTTGATTATCTTAGTAGATGTAAATATGCGTGCCGCAAATCTTTGGGCTAGGTTTAGTTGATTGAGCCCTATCCCCTGAGTCCACATAACCAAAAGCACCGATTGATCACTTTTATCGATCCTTTTATTCCTTGAGTGACTCCACCATTAGTTGCATCTCTAGAACTTGTTTTGCATCTTGCTTGAGACTACATATTTGCATTGCATGCTGTAACAATGTGATTGAGGCATTCATTTTTATTTTGTTAAACTATGTAGCCAAACAGACAGCCTCCCTGACATTATAATTACCATTCTTTTTGCCTTACCTAGCCTTTGTTTATCCTTCTTTTATGATTGAACCCTGGCGATACAAGCCTTGGCCATTAATAATTCCTATCCTTAGCCTTGCTTAGATGTCTGAGAGTTTGTTATTTTTGAAGGGAAGAGTTGGTTTGGTGTATTTTGAATGAAAGTGAAGAGTTGGCGAGTGATTGTGATCATTGTTTTTAATTTAATAAGCTGGATTTCCCTTCTTTTGATTAATCAGTGATTGGTTAGTTGTCTGCATATCATATTAAGATCAAAGCTATATTTTCATGGTTTTCGTCTCCCTTGATCACCCACCAAAAAATAGAAGTAGTAAAATAAAAAAAGAAAACAAAAAGAGAAAAGAAGAGTTCCAAAAAGAAAAGGGTGATTAGGGAGATTCAATTTAAAAGTTCTTAAAGCTTTTGACCTGGTTGTAGAGGTAGTTGAGGTGTTTGATATCAATGAAGGAGAGAAGTGAGTTCCCTGCACAAATTAATCAAGAAGGTGAGATAGGGAGCAGTTCTTTGTTGGAAATGAATCCAAGTATGGCTCTTTAACTCCTCATACCTAAATTTTACAGCTCCTTTCCCCTAATCTAAGCCTCGTTACAACCCTAAAAAGTCCTCTTAATTGTCACATGTGCATTGCATACCAGTAAAGGAGAGCGAGATTCTCACCAAGCTTATGGTAGATTGTTTATTTTGGTCCCAGTTTGAGAAAAACCCACATATATTCAAATTCGAGTGTTGAGTGTTCATATTCTTTCCTTAAGTGAGGTTTGCTATTTCGGCTGGCTTACATCCATAACTAACTGCGCATATTTGCATTATTCTTGAGACTGTTGGTGGATTTGTACATTTGATGTACTTGTTCTCTTTTCTTGGTTTCGAAAACTTCATCCTATCTATTTTGAACTCATTTTTGTTATCTTCCAAATTGATCTTGGCGTTTCGTTGTTTAACTGATGTATTTGATTGGTTAGCCTGAGGGGGTGTTTAACTTTGCTTTTATTTTTAACCCTATCATTGTCTTCTGTCACTCCTCTTTCTTCCTAAGTCCCATTTTTCCTGTTTGAGCCCTTTCTCCTGTTTTTAATTCTGACTTGCTTGGGGACAAGCAAGAGCTAAGCATAGGGGCATTTGATAAGTGATTTTTATATAGTATTTTTTAAGGCTCAAACACATGTTTTTCATGCCTTTTGTGCCCGGAATTCCATATTTTTATACCAATTTCTGTGATTTCTTCACTTGCACGCGAGTTTGGTTCATTTTGTAGGGATTATTGGAAATACAACTAAAAGCATGAAGATTCAATGGATAAATGGAGAAAATTGAGAGAAATTAGAAAAAGATTTGAAGGAAGAAAGATTAAAGAGAAGAGAATGGCCCAAAGCAGCAAAGCCGGACCTAAATATTGGGTGCACACTAGAGACGCTGCCAGCACCCTACTGGACGTTGCCAGCGGCCCTGGTAGGGATTTCATATGGTGAAGAAAGTCTAAAACGCTGCGTGAGTAAACCAAACGCTGCCAGCGTACGTGCAGACACGGAGAACAAGTCTTTTACGCTAAATGCTGCCAGCGCCTCTAGGGACGCTGGCAGCGCTTCCTGCACTAATTGAGTCTTATAAAAGAACTCGTCAGCCGGCCTTAAAAGGGGGAGAATTTTAGACAGCTTTTAGAGGAGGCTTCTTATTTTTCTTTATAGTTCTTGCATTAAGGTTAGTTCTTCAAGATTATTAGTAGTTTAGATTATTGTAAGTGATTGAAGGATACGAAGAAGATCGATTCGGGTGACATGAGGAGATCGATTCCGCCACTTCAAACGCTCGGTTACTTCTATTTCCTCTATGTTTTCTCGTTTTTATTAAGTTTGTGTGTTGTTTATTTCTAGCTTTATGAGTAGCAAAATACTTTTGTTTGGGGGATAAACTCGATGTCCTTCGACTGATTTTGAATACAATCTCGGTGTGAAGTTATTCCTTTTGATTGTTTAATCTTTGTAATTTGTCTGTCATAGTAAAATCTGGCTAACCGCCTTTTGCTATGTATTAGATTCTTAATACAAAACGAAAGTTTGAATTTTGAATCAGAAAGACGTAGATTGAATAGGCTAGAAAATAGTTGGAAATAATAGTTCTTGCTTAGGGTCAATTATAATCAGTTCTTATCTATGATTATGTTAAATAGCCATAAAAATAGGTGTTTAGCATAATCACTGTAGCTCACTTCGAATCAAAAGATTGCTGTGAAAGGCCTTAGAAAGATTATAGACTCCGATTCTTTTTATCACTTTACACTGGGATTGTTCATTAGTTAATTGATTGACTAGAGTGGACTCCCCTGAACGCTTTCAATTATCTGATAAAACCCTAAAAATTCCTGCTTTTTTAGTTTAGTTTACTGAATCGTTTCCCACAACTATTTGATCGACCTACCATCCTTTGCAGTGAACTAGTTTAGTGCGTAGTTGAACACAAATCCCTGAGAGAGAACGATATTTTATATACTACACAGACTCGTCCACTTGCGGTAGTCGCCTCCCACATTTAGAGCTTGTCAGTAAGAGTGTTCATCCAAGAGCTCAATTTTCTTTCAAAGGCCATGATTAAGGAGAAAGTAAGAGAAAGAAGAATACAATAGAATATGGCACTGAACCTATGCTTAAATAGTGCTAACTAGTGTCATGGAATGTACAAAATACACCGACTGTGTGTGAAGTCTGATTGGACTACAAGGGTGGCCAGCCACGCTGCAAGACGCGCATTCAAACGAATCACCAATCGTATCCACCGTGTGTAGGCCGATCGACCTTAAGAGGGGAGAGGAATCCGCTGTTTTAATACTCAACTCGATATACGCGTAGGGGATGCATGGGTGTGTTAACATAGCTCCTTTTGGATGGCAGCAACATACTGTATAATAAGTTTTTTCGTTTTTAGTTTAGTAGGAAAATCTTGTAATCTTAGTTAGTAAAAAAAAAAAGTGAGTTTTTTTAAATCTTTCCTTTTGTATCATTCTTTGTTTCAACATGAGATTGACTGGTGTAATAATAAACTGTGGGTTGGCATGTTTTCTGCATTTGTAGTCAAGTTATGTGCATTAATAAAAGGAGTTTGCTTGCTCGCATTCATCATTGCATAGAATATTTTTTTTTACATTGCATAATTAAAATAGTTAAAATGAAACTAAGTGAAGTGATGAGGTTCCCCGTCAAATATCCAACATCTAGAGTTAAGTGATCAAGAACCAGTGTCAAGAGCAACAACAACCTCACCATCATCAGCATCAACACCATTACCAACAGCATTAAACATCCGCATCTAGGAGTGTTTTATGATAGTTCAGCAGGTCATGAGGACGTCCAACAACAGCAGCAACAACATGATCAACAACTAGTCAATGAGGCTATTTCTCAATTCCATATGTTTGGATTGAGAAGGTTTCAGCCAAGTTTCCCTAGTAGTTTTTTGTTCATTGACGAGGCATCTACAAGATCCAATCAAGTTCAGGGTTTGTTCAATCCAGGAGCCTTAAGATTCAACATCAGAATCAAGTAGAGTTCATAAGCTATTTTGAGGACATTTCCCAGTTTATCTTTGAGGTCCTCTATGGAGACTATTTGTGCCTTTTGACTTCTCTTCCGAGCTGTTGAGGTCCGTCCAGCTCGGTGAGGTGATTCAGCATCTTAAAGTTAGTTGATGTAATCCAGCAAGTTATGATCGTTAAGCAGCTCATTAAGATAGTTAAGTAGATTAGAGCTTAATTATGAGGGTGCTTCGTCATTAGGAAAGCTCTAATTAGTTACCTCAACCCTAGGTATATATACCTTTGTATTGAGCAGCTTGCAAACGATGAATCAGTGATATCAATAGCATTTTGAGTGTCGTGTTGAGCCTCTTGTTTGTGAGTGACGTTAAACTCTCAATTGGTTAATTCTACTTCATTATCTAGGATTGGCAATCCTAGTGGTGCGTGTAGAGCTTGATTGTTTCAATCGTGGTGTGTCTGTATCGATTGAGGTAATCAAGTCCATTGCCCTTGTTGTTCTAGTTGTGGTGTGCCTATATCAGCTCGAGCACAAGATTATCTTTCATTTCTGTTTGATTGGTATTCTTGTTCGTCCGATCATATTTTAAACATCATCCATTTGATCCTTATTGGTTTGAACCTATTTGAGCTAATTGCATCTAATTAGCTATTGTGAGGCCCCAAAAACCAAGTGGAGTGTTTCTGTGTGGTGTTTGTGAGGTCATCGCTCAGATCCTTCCGACCTTGCAGACATCACGAAGCCTTACCGATGATGCCTAACGGTGTCCATTAAAGCTACCACTGACCCCGGGACCACCAAAGATGCTTCTGAACGTCGCATCTGCAAAGGAATAGGGCTGAGATTTATCCCACGTACCAGAAGTTCCGAGCACGAACTGACTTGAATGCGCGCCATATGGGCTAGAACCAGGGTAATCCTTACTATAACCAATGGGGCTAGTTGCAGGGAACAATAAAATGATGATGATATTGAGGCTCCCACGGGCTGGGCATCTTCTCCATCGAACCCTAGAATCCACTTGATTCCGAGAAATCCTCCACCCTGAACTCTGGTATGTCGCGAGATCTCCTTCTACCTCTCGAAGGTCTGGAGGAGCTAGCTCGAGGATCTTGACGTCCTCCCATCAAATCTTGGGCCCTTCTCAGGGATGATCTTTCACCTGGATCGCCGCAATGGGTCCTCCTACTAGTCTCTCCCGTTGAAGAATGGCTAGGAAGCCACCTCGAGGTACTTCCAGAACGTTGCAAGCTCGCATGAGAATGGGCGTCGCCAACATCATCTTTCATAACATCCATGGGCCCCAATACTGCCCATTTTTAAAGTTATGATCAATAAACTCCCGAGCGGTGATTCCCTCCCTCGACATAACGCAAATATGGGTATATGCTTGTTGCGTGAGAAAGAGAAAAGAGTGATGAGAACCTGCATGAACAAGTAAAGATCGAGATGTGTGACTTTCATGGTTGGCATCAAAGAACTGCAGTACTTCATGATCATTCGGCATGAGGGGAATGAAGCCAAACAATAGATCTTCACGCTCTACATGTTGGTAAAGAAAAGGATCATAATATCCTTCCAGCTACGAAAACGCAAGTCATTAATAAAAGCACAGGGTACTAGCTACAATTAAAGAAGTGAGAATCATATACGAACAAAGCCAAGCGTTCCCCATGGCGGGCCGCTGTTTCCTCTAGGTTGTTGGTAGGGATGATAAAGTTCTCAACAGCCTCTCCAGCCATAACATGAGCCATCTCAGCTCTGGTCAAAGCTTGCCGATGATGAGCTCGGGAGGGTCCATAGGCACTCTTGAAGGCCACTCTCCTGTATGTTGGAAGAAGAATCGCTCACCCAGATAGAAAACCATACCAGAAGGGCCCTCAAGCAACAAACGAGACCGACTCACTTGTCTCGCGAACTCTAGATCGAAATGTAGACCTTCCAATTGAAAGTCGTCCTAGGGAGACCGATAAATGTCTTCCTAGCAACATCATATTACTTCCAATGTCAAGGAAAGGATAACGGAAGTAAGGAAGAATCATTACCAGCCGTAAGGGATCGATAATTTGCCTAAGACCATTCAGGTCCTTGAAATGGTACTTCGGACAACGGTATAGTTTTGGATCAGACCATCACCGAGCATAATGAATGCTTCAATCAGGGCAGTTAGTCCCGCCTACCACAGTGGAAAAGTACTGAAAGGCTCATACCTGTACAAAAGGAAAGGCCTTAATGAGATTAAAAAAGGAATTTTTGTACACTACAGAATCTTAGAAAAATGTAGTGGAGCAAACCTTTAAGACTCGCCAAACACTGTTACCCAGATTGAGCAGTTTTACTTCGGTAGTCGTTAGACGACCTACCGTATCGGCACCAGTGGGACGAAAGGCGACCCGCATCCCTCTCACTAAATGGGCGTAACTTGCAGTTGCCTAGTTGATCTTTGTCATCTCATCATAGTTTAAGAGCTGATTCATCCAGGAATGGGTGATCGTGTCCCCACGATTCGCAAAGATGGTAGCATTGATGAAGTGCACCAAACAGAGGAATTGGCACTGACAAAGAGGAAGGTCCTCAAAGTCCGGACTCTTCACGACAGCCATCAAGTGGGTATACCGCAAAACTCCATTTCGACCCGCTAACGCAGTAGCAGGGCGCAAGAGCTCAACAACTCGAGGGTCAGCTTCCCTCCGAAATTCCAACAGTTGGTCACCCCAACTAAGCCCTGTGATCATCACGAAGTCAACAAGAGTAAGCATCGTCTCACCCACAGGGAGGTGAAACGAGTTGGTCGTGTCCCAAAATCGTTCCACCATGGCCCGGCTAAAAATTCTTCTACCTCGGGATCTCGAGGTCTCCAGGAAAAACAAGAAACTCTGTATTCACAATAGTTTATCGGTAGAAAGATCATATTTGAGAATCCTTGGACGGGAACACTAGGCCTTGAATATTCCAACATTTTGAAGGTGTCATCCTACGGATAGGCAGTCTAGCAAGAAAAGTTCATAGTTTCCCCAACGAAATTCTAAAGCTGGCACGTGTGCACTTAAAAAAAAATTTAGAGTGTCATCCTTCTTTAAATTCAACTTAAAGTTTTGAAACAAGCGGTAGCATGCAAGTCATTTCAACGGCAACATGCTATGAAAAGTACGCTTGAAAGAGAAACAAAGCATACCGAGGTGTTAGATTGGAAGAACCAAGCATGCTCATCCTGATGGAATACTAACTGAGTCGGTGTGAGTTCCCTACTAGGATACTCCCGTTGCATCGTCCTTGCATACAGACCCTCCTGAACAGCTGGCTGAGTAGCACGACGATGTCCTCTCCACTAGGAAGCCATTTTCTTCCAATAAAAGCAAAAATACCCAAAAGAATTCTACAGAGAGAATAAGAGTTAAGCAAGAAGGAGCTTGAGTTTATGAATGGTGATGAACTCCTCACCATTTATAAGAAAAATAAGCTGGCCCACACAACCATGTGTCAGAAGCAGAACGGCTGGAAGTAAAGCAGGATCAGCGAACAAGAAAATCATAATAATCACATTCAATGGTCTCCTACATAGCCTGTAAAGGCTGCATTGTACAAGACAAAATATTCTCTCTTTCTCGAAGGCCAATGTACATAAGCTGATTCTTAGCATCACTCTCTCCCATTCTCTTTAATCTCTCTTCATTCAATCACTCATTCATCCTCTCTTTAATCTTCATTCTACCATCATTCTCCTATAAGCTCTACCACATTTCTACCATTACTATCTGCATTTCTCTACTCTCTTAAACCTGAAATCCTTATTCTTATACTATCCCTCCATGATTCCTACATATATACGACAAAAAGCCTAACCATATACCACCCAAAGGTTTGAAATACGTGTGCCTTCACCCTTTGGGTCATAACTCTTTCGTTACAACTCCGATAGCTCTGAAATGTTGAGAGCTTAAAGTACACAACGATAGCTTTCCAGCGATATCTTACGGGCCTAAAACGGAGTTCGGATGAAGAAGTTATGCGCGTTTGAAGTCGGCAGGGAAAAACTGCCCAGAAGGCTTGCTCGCTCGAGCCAGGGCAACAAAACACCTTCGCTCGAACACTCACTCGCGAGCCACTGCGTCTTTGCGATTTGTCATAGGGTTTTGGGTTGTACTTTTCCTTCTTCTATAAATACCCACTTGTATTAATCTAAATTATCAATTAGCCTAGGTAATTTAGGAGTAGATTTAGATTTTTTGCTTTACTTTATTTGCTTTAATCTCTCTTTAATTGTTCTTCAAATTTTCAATTGTTCTTCATTGTTCTTCAAGCTTTCTTTGATTTCAAGCATTAGTATTCAACTTTCTCAAGCTTTCTCAAGCTCTCTCAAGCTCTCTCTTGTCTTCATTGAAGTGTTCTACAAGTTTTTTCTCTGTCTCTCTCTCTCTCTCTCTCTTTCTCTCTCTCTCTCTCCTCTCTAATCTCCATTGTTGACTTGTTTTCCAAGCTTTATAGTGTTAGCCACAATCAACTCCATTTTTAGTGGGGAGGAGGGTCAAGGAACTCCAATTCAACTTACTAGTGAGAATTTGGGGGATTCTTGGTAATCCAAACCACAATTTCTTGTTTGTTCGGGGGAAATTCAAGTGTAGATTGAAGGTTTGTTGAAGATTAGTCATCAAAGGTATAATTTCTCGTTCCCAATTTCATTGTTCATTCATTGTCTTCATTCATGCCTTTTAATTGCTTTCATCTTTAAGTGCTTTCTTTATTGCTTTATTTTAATTGCTTCTTTATTATTATCATGTCTAGGTTAGATTTAAATGCTTTCTTTACATAATTTATCGCTTTCCGCATTGTGCGAAAACCCCCTTTCCACAAACCGATTACCCTTAATCAAGCCTCACACCCATCCCTGAGATCGACAATCCTTACTTACAAAACCACAAAAATTACAACCGAACAATGGCGCCGTTGCCGGGGATGGCGTTATTTGGTAGATTAGGTGATTGGTTTGTATGTAAATAGTTTAATTGCTACCTTGATTATGCTAGAAAAATGTAGCCAAAAAAATTTAATATCTGAAACAAAAAAAAAAGAAAAAAAAATATATCGAAAAAAAATAGAAAAAAAAGAGATGGCATGTTTTAGCTTCCCTCAAAATGAGCAAGAATTATTTTGTGATTATCGTGATAGATTAAATGATTATCTTGTTTATTGGGCTCCTCATGGTTATATTTATTCTAATTGGGAAGTGTTAGTTGTTACTAATGAGGGATTGAATTTCGAGACCCGTTCTCTTCTGAATTACTTTGATTTCAATGTTGAAAATGAGTATCGGGCTTGGGAATTATTTGATTGGTTGTACACGGATACTCGCCGATTTGGGGAGACTTTTTATTCATCGAGTTCTTGTTTTGGCAATCCGTGTGCTCTTCATGCTCAATTGCACTATGAGAAACGTTATGATCTTTCTCCATGTGATGATGTTGAGTCTCGTCATTTGTGTGTGCATTGTGAATCTCCGTCTCATGCTTCCGAATCTTGTAGACTAGATAAAATTGGTGGTGAAATAGTTGGTTTACAAGATAGGGTGAATAAATGCATGCATGAATTTGAGCACGTGCTTAAACCTAGGGTAGAAACTTATCTTGCTCAATTGGTTGATTCGAATGTTGAAATAAGTCATTCATCGTCTTTGAGTCCTTAAATGCATGTTGATTCTGCTGTGTATGATGAGGATGAGGATTATTATAACCGACCATGCCTTGGACTACTTAGTAATTCCTTAGCTCTAGCCCCACCTAGTGAGCATGAGGAACATGATGATTATGTGTGTGATGATGTAGAATTAGTTGAAAACATGCTAGATGATGAACCATTGTCCACACCCTTGTCCATGCCTTTGTGTGAAGAAAAAAATGAGTTTATTGAATGCTATGATGCTTGTGATATAATTGAGCATGATCTTGTTGAGAGTGAAATTGAATCCTTGGTGATTGAATGTGTGCTTGACACCGATTTGTTCACTTTCATTGAGAATTATTGCATTAGCGAGGCATTAGCTACCCTTTCTTGTAAATCCATTGATGTGCAATCTTGTGATGATGAACTTGAGTCTATGGGGATTGATCCTAAGTGTTTGGACTTGGTTTGTGACAATGATATTTTTGATGGTGATATGCTTTATGAGTCGTTGTTTGCATCCAAGTCTTCCCATGAGCATGTCCATAAATGTGTTGTATTGCCTCCTTTCGTTGATTTGTATACCCAATCTCCATTTACGAGTCAATGGGAGGATCCATTTGTCATGTCTTCTTTCACCGTGCCTAGAAAAGTCTTGTATATTCATGAATTTCATCAGTTCTATGACTTTTCTAAAGCATTTGATAAATTGTTAAGGGCACTAATGTTTGTTTATGTGCTATTGCCAGTGTGCTCTTACCACCACCATTCTGAGATGCATGATTTGTTACTCCGGGCGTTGAATGGTTCTGACATGATGCCCGATATCTTGAGGTGAGAAGGAGTGAATTTCTTGATAAGATGCCTTTGAGGTACTATCCTTCCTCACCCTTCTTGTATAATTAGTGAGTTGGTCTTTCTTTTCTTCTTTTATTTTCTTTTTGTGTGTGTCTTTGTCTTTAATTTTGGGGTGCTTGCTTACCTACTTCTGTTTCCATTTTGAGGACACGACAACCTCTTTGTGTTGGAGTGGGAGGGTAGTATATATTCCGGTATTCGAGTCTAAGAAAAGAAAAAAAGAGTCGTTTTGTAAATATTTTAGTTTGTTTTCTTAGTTCATTAATCCTTAGTGTCTTGTGTAGTTTGATTTTCTTTTTTATCTTGCATGTGAACCATCACACATAGTATGTTTTCTTGTTTATTTCGCTAACCTATGTGTGATGTTCTTTGGATCGTGGATTGAGTGCTTTTAATTGAAGATCTTGAGGTAATTACTTTCCACTCTCTCTTTATGTGAATATATCGATGATCCATGTTGCATGCTTGGTTTTCTTTTTGGGTAGCGAACCCCTTGAATGTGAATGTTGGGATATTATTGTTGTTGGAGCCGTGTGGGCTCGGGTCGCCACCAATTATTGTTTGTTATGTGTTTGTTGTGTGTTTTTAGGTTTTCTACCTTATTTGTGACATCCTTCTTCTCACAATGGGGACATTGTGAAGTTTTGTGTGGGAGTGGGGGGTGTTATTTTCCATGTGTCATGGGTAGATCACCTAGTTTTTGAGTCTTTGTTTTTGTTTTTCGTAGTTTGTGTCTAAAAATTGAAAATTTTGTGTGTGAAAAGAAAATAAAAAGGGGAGAAATGTTGTGAAAAACCCAAAAGTTGTTTTTCTTTTTGAGGATGTTTCCGTTCACAGTTGTGTAGATAGTTGTCTAATCGGCTGATTTAGTCGGTTAGGCGGCGGTATGAATAATGATGGGCCTTAGGAAGGATTTTTGCCATGAATTATCTCTATTAGACCTTTACATGGAATGGGAAAGCGGAATCCTCAATTCTTACACGCTTGATCGTGAATTCTTACCTAAGTTAGACGGTTTTAGTTGTTCAATTGCTTAAGCTCTTAATTAATGCATTAAATAATTCTGCTGGTCTACGTCATGGGTTGGTTTGGGTGGATCGGCACCCTATGCCCCTTAAGTGCAATGACTCACGATGGAGAAACCAAGCGGGGAGGGTAACCCTTTGCGAGCCGGTGCTTAAATCCCGAAACCGACACAAACGCTCTAAAAGACACAAAGCGATTGAGTGTAAAGAAAAGAGCGTAGGTTTTGAAAAAGAAAGAAAAGAGCAAGAAAAAGGAAAAAAGAGTTGAGCAAAGAATGGTAAGAAAGAGAAAAGTAAAAAGAGAAGAAAAGAAAGAAAAGAGTGTAAGAAAAAGAAAGAAAGAGAGGTTGAAAGAAAAACCAAGAGTGAAGTAGGATAGATAATCCCGAGCTTGAGCATGAGAACAACTCGATTATGCAGTTTAGGATAGGAAAGACCGATTAGAGCCCACTTGCACATATGCACGAGGTGTTTTGCTCATCAGGAAGTGTTTGGGTTCAAAATCTCAAAGATTGGCAGTTTTTCAACCTTCGTGTCTTAATTTGTATATACTTGCTTCTTCCATTTGATTGTTGAGGCGGATTTGGGAACTAGGTGCATGATTGGGGACGGGAATATCTTCTTTGCTTTTGCTTTGTTTCGTTTTTCGGTTTTCATTTCTTTTTCTTTCCCCTTTTTCTTTTCTCGTGGCTTTTGTGGGTATAGTTGCTATAAACCCTCACGAGACCTACCTCGTCCACCTGGGCTACCAGGGGGTTTAAAGGGCTTGATGCATATGCTAAATGCATTCGTGATTCCTACGAAAGTGAGTTAGGGTTTTTAGTTTTTCTTTTTAGTCCTTTTCTTCGTTTTTAGTTTGCTCGGGGCGAGCAAACCCTTGTGTTGGAGTGGTGTTCGGCCTCGTTTCGAGCTGAATTTCTTCTCTTTTATAGGGTATATTTGCTTGTCTAAACCTCTATTTATATATTAGATATAATGATTTGGTGTTTTGTAGGAAAATAAGGAGTTAGAAGAAGTTTGGGCTTAATTGAAGGTTTTTAGGGAATCCCGAGCTATTTCCCGAGTCAAACCAAGTCAACCCGAGCCGAGATCCGAGTCAAACCAAGTCAACCCGAGCCGAGAGCCGAGGCGAAACCGAAGTCGGAAATTCCATATCAAGATTGGCGCAAAACAGGGGAACGGTACAAACTTAAAGGTTTGAAATACGTGTACCTTCACCCTTTGGGTCATAACTCTTTCGTTACAACTCCGATAGCTCTGAAATTTCGGGATCTTAAAGAACACGCCGAGAGCTTTCCATCGATATCTTACGGGCCTAAAACGGAGTTCGGATGAAGAAGTTATGCGCGTTTGAAGTCGGCAGGGAAAAACTGCCCATAACGCTTGCTCGCCCGAGCCATCTGCTAGCTCGCCCGAGCCAGGCTTCTGGGGTAACAAAAACACCAGCCAGAACGCTGGCTCGCCCGAGCCACTCTGTCTGCAGACGCGCGTGCTGCGATTTGTCCTAGGGTTTTGGGTTGTATTTTTCCTTCTTCTATAAATACCCACTTGTATTAATCTAAATTATCAATTAGCCTAGGTAATTTAGGAGTAGATTTAGATTTTTTGCTTTCCTTTAATTGCTTTAATCTCTCTGTAATTGTTCTTCAAATTTTCAATTGTTCTTCATTGTTCTTCAAGCTTTCTTTGATTTCTAGCATTAGTATTCAACTTTCTCAAGCTTTCTCAAGCTCTCTCAAGCTCTCTCTTGTCTTCATTGAAGTGTTCTACAAGTTTTCTCTCTCTCTCTCTCTCTCTCTCTCTCTCTCTCTCTCTCTCTCTCTCTCCTCTCTAATCTCCATTGTTGACTTGTTTTCCAAGCTTTATAGTGTTAGCCACAATCAACTCCATTTTTAGTGGGGAGGAGGGTCAAGGAACTCCAATTCAACTTACTTGTGAGAATTTGGGGGATTCTTGGTAATCCAAACCACAATTTCTTGTTTGTTCGGGGGAAATTCAAGTGTAGATTGAAGGTTTATTGAAGATTAGTCATCAAAGGTATAATTTATTGCTTTCATCTTTAAGTGCTTTCTTTATTGCTTTCTTTTAATTGCTTCTTTATTATTATCATGTCTAGGTTAGATTTAAATGCTTTCTTTACATAATTTATCGCTTTCCGCAATGTGAGAAAACCCCCTTTCCACAAACCGATTACCCTTAATCAAGCCTCACACCCATCACTGAGATCGACAATCCTTACTTATAAAACCACAAAAATTACAACCGAACAGCAAGCCTTCTCCTAAAAAGTCATCATGTAGGTACTTTCGTGTATTTCTTCTCATGTAAATTGTTTATATTTTGTACTTCTTTTCATCTTGTTGCATGTTTAATGAAATAATCATTTAAAGTTTCAATTTATCATCCTTACAAACTTTATCGAAAGCACATTTTATAACTTTTAGTAGAGTCTTTCCTTTTGTGAGAGACAACTCAAAAGGTTCCTACCTTTTGAATTCATAACCTTACCTCCGAATCCACTTCTTGGTTTCGTAGGCGGAGTCTTTCTTATTTTCTTTTTGGTTTTTTCTAGGCTTTTTCCTTTAAAAAGGTTGGGTGACGACTCCTTTTTAAACTAAAACACATTAGGATTTCCTAAATTGTGTTTAACATGCATGGTTTTAGAATGTACCGATGAAACTTTAGGGTGATTTGTATATTTCTAAATAATGGTTGCCTAAATTGCTTTCTTCTGAGCCTAACATCTTGTGAACAAATTGGACTAAACCTAAAGAGTTGGAACAAGTGGGTGTACACTCTAAAAGTTTATTCAATGATTCACAGGATGTATCAAATAAAGGGAAAGCAATTTTACGACTATTATTCATGAAATGTGTAAATAATCCCTAAAGACTTTTAAAAGTAAACCCCAGTACAAATCCCCCATCTCGGGGGCGTTTAGAAGTCTGAACGACGAAAAAATGTCCACACATGCGCAAGGGGGAAACGACCAGGTGCGATCGTCGCAAGCGTGACTGAGCCGTCGCAGTCGCGACAAAGCGATGAGAGATTGCACCCAAAAATGGTTCTGTTGTGTCACAACCGCGACCTGTAATGTCGCGGGTGCTACGCCGAGACATGAGGAAATGTGTCATGGTCGTGACAACGTCGTCGGGGACGTGATATTCAGAAGACCCCTAAGCATCACGAGCGCGACCTAGTCGTCGCGGTTGTGACGGTCTTCGGGCCACAACTTCTTCCCAAATTCGACGAAGTCACAAATTGGGGGAAGAGAAGGGTCGCGATGGCGGCCAGTATAGTTGCAACCCCGATGCCCATGTCTCCCAGCCAAAGACGTCCTAAAAAACAGTCACAATCGTGACACTGAATGTCACGGCCGTAACAACACTATTGCACTTCCGACCTTAGTTTTCACAGACCCTTATACCTCTTCTCTAGTCTTCGTCCTCGTCATTTGCGCCAATATGGGAAAATGCCTCCCCAAAGGGTATCTTGGCCCATCCATTGGATGGTCGTGATCATCCAGCTCGCTCCCATGTCAACACGGAATTGGAGTTCCTCAGTTGGACAAGAAGCCACGCAGTTAGCCCATGTTGACCCAACACGGTCCGTATTGAGACACCACGGTCCGTGGTGTCCATGGGCCGAATAATTGGACCTTCTGGAGTCCAACACGGACCGTGTTGTTTCAACACGGACCATGTTCAGCCCAGAAACGCGTCGTTTTTTTAAGTCGACCCTTTAGGGTTTTTGAACCCTTTCCTTAGGTTTTCTAAACACTATATAAAGGGGTCTCCGGGAGAGATTATTTAACACCAACTGCCTAAGACTCTTAGAGAGATACCAGGGTGATTTACTGGGTTCCTCTCTCTTTCAGTTTGCAGTTCTAGTTTCAGGAAAAATTCTCTGTTTCCCGAAACAATCCCACATACATCTTAGATTGAGATTCGTCTCGATCGGGTCGATCTAGCAATCGGGTTCCCGGAGTGCTGCGTGGACTTTTTCAGTAGAGGGTTTCAGCGTTGGAATCTGGAAGGTCAACCTCTTCTTCTGCCGGAATTAGCTATCAGGTATAATTACTAAAGCCTCTGCAGTTGTTTTGATTAATTGTTTATAACTATTATAACATTCCGCCAATTAATCTGTATATGTTTAGGAAATAGATAACCTAAAACCTAACATTGGTATCACAGCCACTTATTGCATGCTAAAGTATTATACTTGTATTCATAAGTAATTTTGTCAATAGTTGAATTATATTATGAATATGCTAGAATAGATTTATGCCTAAAATTTTGAATCTTTATGACAGTTTTAATCTTTAATATTCATGATAATAAATCTGAGATTTTATTGTAAAATTTCATGCTTTGTTATTATTTGTTTCTTATTGCCTTTAATTAATCGATTTTATGTTTGTTTAATTGTTAAATTTAGCATGAACTCGATTTAATTTTGAATGTTTTAGAAACAATCATGTTTAATATTGTTAAACAGTAGGCAATACATAAAGTAGGTCCAAATTCGCAAAATAGGGTTTTGTAGAATTAATTTTCTGATTTAGTTTATTTATGGTAAATATGAAAAATCGAAATAAAATTTCAAACGAACTCGAAAATTTCTGAAATTTTTATTGGAGGTGTTTGGAAGTGTTTTATACTTTCCATAATTTTTGTAGATTTGTCCCAATTAAAATGGATTTTTAATTGAGTTTTCAGACCTGAAGTGAATTAAAACTCGTTTAATTCTCTGAATTTTATAAATTTGTAGAAATTTGTAAAACTTCTAAACTTTTTACAGTAGGTTACTGGGTAACCATACTTTTAGGGAAAAAAAATTTCGTTAATTTATCCGGTCAAATTATATTATTTAATTTATATGTTCAGATCTCAGAGAAATAAATTTGTTGCTTCTCTGAATTTTGTATATTTATAGAAATTTGCAAATTTTCTGAAAATTCTACAGTAGGTTACTGGGTACCATTCTGTTATGGATAAATTTTTGGTGAATTTTCGAAATCGTTTACAAATTTTCCTTTAATTTTTCAGTTTAACATAAAAGTATAATTGTTTATTTTCCGAATTTTATTCTAATTTTCGAAATTTGATAAAAATCTGAAATTTTTACAGTAGCATATTGGATGAACTTACTGTATGGGAATATTATAAAATTTTATTTTTAAATTTATTCGGACTATTATTATTTATTTTCCTCTTAAATGGAGAATTAAAAAGTTTAATTCCCTAAATTTTTACAATCTTTTAGAAATTGTAAAAATTCTGGAAAATATTCATATTGGGTTATTAGGTAACACTATGATATGAAATCTATTAATTCGATAAGTTATGATATTTTTATTTAAGTTTTTCATTCACGAAATTAACCAAAACTGGGAAGCAACACGGACCGTGTTGCCAGCAGTTTTGGTGAATTCGTGTGTTTTAGGGTTTGTAATTAATTTTAGAAATTAATTATTAAATCCTATTACTAATAAATCAGTTGATGGGCATAAAATCTATTTTTTTTTTTGTAAAGTTTAGGAAACTTACAATACCTTTAAAAAGATATAGTATTTTTTAGACTCCTTGATTTTAGGAAAGTCAAGTATTTTGTATGTATAGGTATAAAATCCTAAATTTGTTTAGGTAACTAAGATAAAATTTGAATTTTGTTTATTATATTAATCATGCAAACCTTTAGGAAATTTTATTTAGTATTTATTTCCTTATGTGTTATATTGCAATTATGTATATGCCTTCATAATTTGTTATTTAAGCATGTGTAATATTTGAGAAAGAGAATAGAATATTTATGTCTCGTAGAATTATTTATGTCTCGTAGAATTATTTATGTCTTTTTACTCAAACATCCACCACTAATAGAATATTGTTTTCTCCTTGAGAAAGAGAAAAACAATTAACACCAATTCCTTAATTGGCATTGCCATCGCAAGATTGTCTTGAAGGCGATTAAAAGAAACATGTCTTTGATATAACATTGAGCTATGAATCAATATTAAGAGGTCAAACAAGCCAAATGAATACATGTAATGTCATAGTATTCATACAATTTTAACTTCAAAATGTTTGAAGATTAGAGGAAGGATGTCAATATTACCAACTCAGAACCAAGTTCATCGATTTAGTTAGAGTTGATAAATATGAAACCTATAACCAGATAGTCTCGGTTAAGCTAGATGAAGGCCAATTGATGGCGCTCATGTTCTTAAATAATTTGACTATCTTGAAACATGAGAAACCTCAGATTCTCCCTTTTAACCAAAAGGTTGGCGACAAAAGATAGTCTTTAGTGAAAGGGAAAATAAGATTTAAGAAATCTATCAAAGACAAGAAGTCAAAGGAAAGGTATGGACAAACAGTTGTACATACCTGACTAATGGCAGCAACCGGTTAACAACCAGATCATGTATGACACTGGGAGCGTGAATAACTATAAGGAAGACCTGAGATATGATTTCAGTTCTGGGCAAATGCGTATATGACACACACTACCCTTTTAAACCCACTTTGAGTATAAGATACCGGCTGTGAAACTCGCATTTATGCAAATGTGATGTATGCTAACTCACTAAGATCAGAATGTTGAGCTAGAACACACCATACAGTCACACAAACACACAGCTAGATGCTTGAACTTTGCAATAACTGACAGAAAGCAACAAGCTGGAATAGAAGACAACCCAACAACGAATAAAAGGGATGGACTTGCTTACAGTTGATACAGATACACCAAAACTGCAACGAAGGGCAAGGGACTCCCACATACATGCCTCTACAGATACACCAAAGCATGGATGATCAAGCTTAGTTTACACTTGCTGGATTTGCCAATTTCCAGTGACAGGAACTGATTGAACCAAGGTTGAGAGTTACAGGACACTCACAAACTTTCAGAGGCACTAAGACACTCGAGAATACTATTGAATGAACACTGAGATGCCTTTCATTGATAGAAAACTTCAGAATATAAAGAAAGCCAATCAGTTTTGATTAGCAGTTTGCTTAAACATAAGCATTTTGTCTAATCTCCCTGGACTATCCTAAGCTACAAACCTGAAACTAATACATATGATTACATCCTAATGATCTTGAGTACAAATTGTAAGAAAACAAAAGGAAAATATTAAGCTATTCTCTGATTGGACCAAATGCCAAAAAGGGTGGCAAATAGGACCAATAGGAAGCTTTCCTCTCCTAAGGGGTAAAAACTAAGTTACTGAGGTAACTCCCGCGCCAATGCTAACCTGGAAGTAATCTCAACAGGTTAATATCAAGCTAGAAAGACCAAAACAACCCCTGTGAACAGAAATCAAAACACACAGCCCCAGAACTGGGGTTCTGGAAAAACTGATAAAACAACCCTGCTGGGATTGGTTGTTCTGCCTTTTGAATCTCACTCGTGCCGTGCTTGATCATGCTGGGACTTGGCTTGGCTTTAAAAGGAAATGGCAAAGAACAAAAAACTCCTAGGAAACATTGGCTGAAACTTCCTCAATCATGCTGGGACTTGGCTTGATCATGCTAAGCTTCGTAGGAACTTTGGACTGCTGAAAAGTCTGCTGAATGGCTTGCTGTATGTGCTAGGCTTTGAAAGCCTGCTGTTTCTGCTGGAAGGGCTGGCCTAGCTGCTGAGTTGTGTGAAACAGCAAGTGCTCCTCCTCCTTGTGCAGCTGCTGCTGGAATTGTTGGTGAAGATCCCTTGGAAGCCTCCTTTGTGGATGAAGCAGCTGCTGCTGATTGTTCTCCTTGATGGTCTCCATCATCCTCCCCAGGTTGAGTAAAGTTTGTCCTCAAACTTGGAAGGTCTTCATCTGTTGGATAGTATGGTCGAAGATCTGCTACATTGAATGTTGCTGAGCCTCCATATTCTTCAGATAGATCCAGTCTGTAGGCATTATCCCCAATTCTTTCAAGGCACTTCAAAGGGGCCATCTGCTCTTGGCAACAGCTTGCCTTTTCTTTTGCTGGGAAACCTGTCCTTCCTGAGGTGGATCCAAACCAAGTCTCTTGGCTGGAAGGTTACCTTCTTCCTGTGCTTGTTTGCTGAAGTAGACACATGTTCAGTATATTTGGCAATTTTCTCCTTCACTTGCTGATGAAGCTCCTTGATTTGATCTGCTCTTTTACCTGCTTCAAAACTAAATTTGACAGAAGTAGTTAGTGGAACTAAATCCAAAGGGGATATTGGATTTTTACCATAGACTACTTGGAATGGAGAGTAGCCTGTGGCCTTGGATGGTGCTTTGTTGTAAGCAAACTCAGCATAGGGCAATAGAGTATCCCATCCTGCTTTATTTTTGTGGACCAGTGCTCTCAATAGGACTCCAAGTGTTCTATTAGTAACCTCTGTCTGGCCCTCAATTTGTGCGTGGCAAGTGGTGCTGTACTTGAGCTGGGTGCCCAATTTTTTCCATAGAGTGACCCAAAAATGGCTCAAAAACTTGGTATCCCTATTAGATACCATTGTTTTTGGCACTCCATGCAATCTAACAATTTCTTGGAAGAATAATTCAGCAACTTTGGTGGCATCAAAGGTGGTGTGGCAGGGTATGAAATGTGCCATCTTTGAGAAAATCTATCAACCACCACCATGATTGAATCCTTCCCTCTCTGTGTTCTTGGCAAACCTACAATGAAATCAAGGCTTACATCTTCCCAAGGGTTGCTGGGGATTGGCAATGGTGTGTATAAGCCTTGGGGTAGGCTGTGTGACTTTGTCAAATGACACACATTGCACCTCTTCAATAGATGCTCCACATCCTTCCTCATCTTTGGCCAACTGTAATGCTCTCTCAACATCAACAATGTCTTCTCAACTCCAAAATGTCCTGCTAAGATTCCTCCATGAACTTCTGTGATCAACCATTCCCTGAAACTGCTCTTAGGGACACACAATCTACTTCCTTTGAACAAATATCCCTGATCTATATGGTACGGACCCTGGGATTGCTGCTGACACTTCTGGAACACCTGCTTGAAATCTCCATCTTCCTGATACAAAGCATTCAAATGCTCAAAACCAATAATTCTAGAATCAAGCATATGAAGCAACATGTACCTTCTACTCAATGCATCTGCTCCTTTGTTTAGCACTGCTGATTTATGGTGGATCATGAAGTGAAACTGCTGCATATACTCTACCCAAGCGGCATGTCTGGTGTTGAGCTTGTGCTGCCCTTGAATGAACTTCAAGGCCCCATGATCACTGTGAAGTATGAACTCTGCTCCAATAAGGTAGTGCCTCCAGTGTTGAAGAGCTCTGATGATGGCATAGAACTCTTTGTCATAGGTGCTGTATTTCTTCTTGGCATCATTTAGCTTTTCAATGAAATAGGCAACTGGCTTGCCCTCCTGGGTCAATACTGCTCCAATGCCAACTCCTGAAGCATCACATTCTACTTCAAAAACTTTGCTGAAGCTGGGTAGTGCTAGGACTGGTGCTGAAGTGAGCCTCTCCTTGACTTCTTCAAAGGCTTCCTAGGCTGCTGCTGTCGAAAAAAAGGACTTCCCTTTCACCACTTCAGTCATTGGTGCCAAAACGGTGCTGAAATTCTTGACAAATCTCCTGTAAAATGAAGCCAGGCCATGGAAGCTCCTAACTTGATGAATTGAAGTGGGCACAGGCCACTCCCTGATTGCTTGAATCTTCTCATTATCAACCTGAATACCTGCTGCTGTAACAATATACCCCAAGAAGTTCACTTGGGATGTAAAGAAGTGACATTTCTTGAGATTCCCAAATAACTCCTCCCTGCTTAAAATGGTTAAAACCTCCTGCAAATGCTTGACATGCTCTTGCTCAGACCTGCTATAGACAAGAATATCATCAAAGTATACCACAACACTCTTGCCTATGAGAGGCTTAAGGACCTGATTCATGAGTCTCGTGAATGTAGATGGGGCATTAGTCAGATCAAAAGGCATGACATATTATTCAAACAACCCTTCCTTGGTCTTGAAGGTTGTTTTCCACTCATCTCCCTCATAGATCCTTATCTGGTAGTATCCACTCCTTAAATCAATCTTAGAAAAGACTGCTGACCCATGTAACTCATCCAACATGTCTTCAAGCCTAGGTATAGGGTACCTATACTTGATAGTGATCTTGTTAATGGCCCTACAATCAATACACATTCTCTAACTTCCATCTTTCTTAGGCACTAACAAGGCTGGGACTGCACATGGACTTAAACTCTCCCTAATCATTCCCTTCTCCAATAACTCATCCACCTTCCTCTGTATCTCATTGGTATCTGCTGGTGTCATCATATAAGCTGGCTTATTAAGTAACAATGATCCAGACACTAAATCAATTTTGTGCTGGATATCCCTTTTAGGTGGCAAACCAGGTTGCATTTCGTTAGGAAATACATGCTGAAACTGCTGAAGTAAGGGTAGGAATAAAGGGTGGTCATTTTGTGGTGCTGAGGGTTCTTCAAGGTCTAAAAGGATCAAGTCCTTCTGTGTGCTAAACTCATGATGATCAGATAAAAGCAACACATCAAGACTAGGTTCAAGACACAAGGTTTTGGCTTTTTTGGTTAACTGTGAGGGTTTCATGGGTACCTTTGCCTGAACTGAGCCACTGGATGGAATATGGAGCTGGGTGGGGTTTGGTTGCCAGGCTTAGCTTCTTCACCATAGTAGTCTTTGGATCTTTGCGTTGATGACTTCCATCGCCCACAATCACTGAGCATACTTTCCCTCCAATAGTGCATCTTGTATGAAAGATATTCTCCCTCTGCTCTTCTGCTTCTTCTACTACTGAGCTGCTTAGAATTCTTCTGATCACAAGCATTTCTCCCTCATCTAGACTTTCTTCTATAACCTCATCATCATAAATAGGGTCATGTTCATGCTCTACATATTCCTGTTCTTCTTCCTGCACATTTTCAGGATCAATAAACAAAGCTGCTTGGTACTCAGCAAGAGTAACCATTCTCTTGCTTGGACATTCTGAGGCAATGTGCCCTAGTCCTTGACACCTGAAACATCTTCTCTCTGTATAGGATCTGCTGATAGGGGCTGGGGTTCTTTGTGGGGGATTTTGTGGCTGATTTTGTGGGGATCTTGGGGCTGGATTTCTGATTTGAGGTGGAAGTGCGGGTAGATAGGTCTTTTATGGGGAATTATAGGGTTTGTAAGGGTTTGGCTTGGCTGGTGCACAAGGTTTGGCTGGGTATCTGCTGCTGTAGTCCTTTGCGCTAGACTTCTTCTATTGTTCCGCTTTGTGAGCTAGAGAACTTAGCTTATCAAGGGAATCATAGACCTGCAGCTCTACAATGTTCTTGATACCTTCATTCAAGCCTGCAAGGTACCTGATATAGGTTTGCACTTTATTCTCTTGCATATTACACTTTCAAAGCAAGTGCTCAAACTCCTTTGTGTACTCTTCTACTGATTTGTTTCCCTGCACAAAATGTTGCAACTTGTTGTAGTTCTCCTTCATGTAATTGTCCAGAAGGAACTTCTCCTTCAACTTCTGCCTCATCTCAAGCCAAATACTTACTCTAGCCTCTCCAATCTCCATTCTCCTTCTCTGCAGATTAGTCCACCAAGTAGAAGCATATTTTTTTAACTTTATGGCTATTAACTTCACCTTGTTTTCTTCTGAGACCTCCTTCAAATCAAAAACTCTTTCTACTGTCTGTAACCAATCTAGGAAAACATCATGGTCTAGTTCTCCTGCATACTCAGGTAGATCAATCTTGAAATCAAGTTTCTCAACCCTCCTATCTTCCCTCCTTATTTCTCTTTCACTTTCACTTTCCTCCTCAGGTTCACTGATCCTATGTGATCTTACTATCTTTCTCCTTCTCATGGGTGTAGGTCTAGTACCTCGACCTCCTCTCCCTGTCCTACTGAAAGGATTCTCACCTTCTCCTTCCTCCACCTCATCATCAGTCTCCTTATTCAACTGATGTCTATGCAATCTCATATAATAATTCAACTGCTCACTCAAAAATTTCATTTTCTGTTCTACTTCTTCCTTCTCTTTCAGGGTTTGTTCTAAGACTTCCTGTGGTGTTTTACTAGTTCCGGCCATTTTACTAAAACAAGCAAACACACTCCAAGATAGAACACAAAGCTCTAATACCAAGATGATGTATGCTAACTCACTAAGATCGGAGTGTTGAGCTAGAACACACCATACAGTCACACAAACACACAGCTGGATGCTTGAACTTTGCAATAACTGATAGAAAGCAACAAGCTGGAATAGAAGACAACCCAACAACAGAATAAAAGGGATAGACTTGCTTACAGTTGATACAGATACGCCACAACTGCAATCAAGGGCAAGGGACTCTCACATACATGCCTCTACAGATACACCAAAGCATGGATGATCAAGCTCAGTTTACACTTGCTGGATTTGCCAATTTCGATGTGAGGAACCATTGAACCAATGTTGAGAGTTATAGGACACACACAAACTTTCAGAGGCACTAAGACACTCGAGAATACTATTGAATGAACACTGAGATGCCTTTCATTGATAGAAAACTTCAGAATATAAAGAAAGCTAATCAGTTTTGATTAGCAGTTTGCTTAAACATAAGCATTCTGTCTAATCTCCTTGGACTATCCTAAGCTACAAACCTGAAACTAATACATATGATTACATCCTAATGATCTTGAGTACAAACTGTAAGAAAACAAAAGGAAAATACTAAGCTATTCTCTGATTGGACCAAATGCCAAAAAGGGTTGCAAATAGGACCAATAGGAAGCTTTCCTCTCCTAAGGGGTAAAAACTAAGTTACTGAGGTAATTCCCGCGCCAATGCTAACCTGGAAGTAATCTCAACAGGTTAATATCAAGCTGGAAAGACCAAAACAACCCCTGTGAACAGAAATCAAAACACACAGCCCTAGAACTGGGGTTCTGGAAAAACTGATAAAACAACCCTGCTGGGATTGGTTGTTCTGCCTTCTGAATCTCACTCGTGCCATGCTTGATCATTAGAAAATATATTATTTTCTAAGAAGAAAGCATTTTGAGACACAAACAGTTTCCTCTACAACAGTTTGTAGAAGTGATACTCCTTTCTTTCAGAAGATGATGTCTTCTCTAGTGCTTCAGATAATCTTTCTTCAGTAATTAAAGCTATGGTTAACTGCGTGTATCCCGAAAAGGTAATCGGCAATGTTGACTCAACCATCATTGATCGCACCATATCTAATAAGGTGTGATTTCTCTTTTAGATACGTCATTGAGATGTCGTATTCCTAGAGGAGAGAGTTATGAAATAATTTCACATTCTCTGGAATGGTCAGTGAAATTATTGCTCAAATGCTCACCTCCTCAACCTTAGACATTATGTTTTCTTCTTAGAAAATATATTATTCTCTAAAAGAAAGAGTGGGAGAGTTTTTGAACTTACCGAAGTTCGAGAGACACAAAACACTATAATCATCACCTGAAACTCTGCTACTTGATCCTAGTTAAAATTTTCCTATTGGTCGGGAAATTAAGAACAAGTTGAGGCAGTTGAAGTTTCTCAAAACGTTGAGGAGGAGGTGTCATGAACATTACTCCAAGAAAGGTCAGGTAAACAACTCCGTCAACCACCACTACAAGAAATATGGTTATTTGTGGCGTTAAATTTTGCCACAAAATATACAAATATTGCTACAATAGGCTTTTGTAGCATTTTTTGGAAATGCCACAAAGATGCAACAAATGCCTTGTTACAAAAGGCTTTTGTGGCAATTTTAAAATTTCCACAAATTATGAGGCTTTTGTGGCATATTTTGAATTGCTACAAATGTTAAAATGCTACAATTTTATACAATTTGTAGCAATTTCACTTTGCCACAAAACTAACTTTGCTACAAATGTACATAATTAGTGCCATATATGATTTGCTACAAATAATATTTTAATTCTAAAGGAGCATTTGTGGCAACTTATATTTGCCACAATATATATCTTTAATTAATGAATAATTGTTATATAGTTTATAATATTTCTTGTAATGATTGATGTATATTTGATGGCCATATACATCAAGGTCAACTAAAGAAACATCAAATACTCACCTACATAGAAGAAGAGTTCACATCTCTCACATATCTCTCTATTTGGAAGAAATCTACAAGGGTACTTAAGTAATTTGCTCCATAACTCAAGAACCATCAAGCTATCATGGAAGGAGTCTTAGAGTGGATTAATCTACATTCCAAGAGCTTTCCAAGGGTTCAAGAATCTTTAGATTTGGTTAAGTATTGAGCAAGTTATCATCATTTGTAATCTAGCTTAGTTAATTTGTTTCTTTATGATGTAATCATGTGTATAGGATGATGTAAGCTAGATGGTTGTAATTTCTTTCATACCACACGCCTAAGGGGGCCTCTACTAGTATAAATAGACCCCTTAGGGTGCCTTGTATCATCATTCAATCATATATCAAATACAATCAAACACATGATGTGTTGTTTCTCTAGCTTTGTGCTAGTGTCCCTTCGTTTCTCTTGAGGGAGAACGAAACTATCCCCTTCTTCTATCCAAGGTTGGCGTCCTTGGTGGTGATAGGAAGGAATTGAAGGTCTCTTGAAGGTAGTGTGGCTGTATCCTCCAAGAATCTTCAAAGTCATTATCATTCATTCATTCATCCATTCAACCGTTCATCTACATTCATCCAACTTTGAGTGTTCTTTCAAGTATCAAACAACATTCAATTGTACAAGGAGCATTCGTCCATCATTCAAAACGCCAGACATTCATCAAAGTGACGTTCAAACATCATCCATCATTCGTTCATCATTCGTTCATCATTCGTTCAACCATTCGTTCATCATTTCCATTCGTTGGGTAATCATCTTTCATAGTTCTTTCCATCCTTTTCATCCATTTCTATTCCATTTCTGTTTCTTTTGAACTTTGAGAAGGGAGATTCCTATCTTCGTTTTTAAAGATCCTAAGATTGTGTGTAATGTGATCATCCCTTGGTCCCATTATGCATCAATGATGCATGTAGGAGATAAACATGGAATATATATATATATCTATATATATATATATATATATATATATATATATATATATATATATATATATATATATATATACACTCATATTAAGGTAAAAGTACTAGATTTAAATAATATATATATCATAAAAAATGTATACTAAACATGGAAATAAGACTTTGTTCATAAACCATAATTTCTACCTATCCAAACATCAAAATTGTTCTAGTTTCATTTCTTGGAGCAACATGTGTATGCACCACTATTGTTCTAAACTAATTAAGAAAATAGAAATAATATAATGAATTGCCTAAACTAACAACTTCATGCTGGGGAGAGTCAACGAACTTTGTATCAGCAACATCATCTTTTTTTGCATTACATATCATACAAGAAGTCCCTGATTGAATGAGTAACTGCAAAGAGAAAACAACTTCATTAAAAGAATTCCTAAAAATATACTACAAAAAATCCGACAGCATTTCCCCTAAAATTTGGTAATATCCTAGGCAAAGTGCCTTACATATCAAATTCACATATAAATAATAACCTAACGGCCACACGCCGGAGTACATCACGAGCTACACGCTCGGAGCCCAACAAGATATATATACATAAAAATAAGTCCACACAAGGCAAGATAGTCACCATACCTTTACTACTGTCTATTAAGACTTGAGACTTGACCCACGAAAGGACGGAGATGTCGAGAAGATCCACTTGGTCGTAATTAACTATCCACATTATTAAACTCAATTAGCTATAAATTTTTTAGTTGTTTTCTTTTATGGCAATCCAATCCGTAAAAAACTAACTGAAATAATTAGTAGAAAATCTAGTATAACCAATTGCCCTTTGTAACCTACTAAATTGCTAACAACAAATAGTCAACAAACTCTAATAGAAAAAACAGTTGAGGAACTACAACAGTTATTCCCCTATTTTCCGTGAAAGAATGAAGGGAGGGGGGGGAGGGTAACTGCTTGCCAAGAAGTAATGCACTACCTAATAGTCCTCACCCATAAATCATCAAGTTCAAAGTTTGGATTCCACTGTATTTTGCTCCAAATCAGGTCAGCATTTACTCCCAAAGAATTCGGTTGGAGTTTACGTGAACTTGAGTCAAGCATGACCTAGTGTTGTCCTTGCTAAATATAGTGATTTTGATTCCTTGATTCCTCTTCGAGTTCATAGTAATTGAAGATAAAGCACTATCCTCATGTTGATCAAGTTATTTGAAGAATCTAGTATAACATTTGTGTGTCTCTTAAATAATGTGAAGTGCTTCTTTTTTGTTTTAGACTAGGATCTTGCTCATCCAATTATTCACAATATACCATTCATACCAATTATACCTCAAATAAAACCCCAACCAAGGTACCAACAATCCAACCCCAACCCATTTGGGAGTTATAGTCACACAACACAAACTCAAGCTAAGAAAACGAAATAGGCAGCAATACATAGTGTAGAACAAAAAATTTCTACGTCAATAGCAAGCGTTAGCAGCACAAACATGTGGACAACAACACAACAACAAGGTAGCATCTCAACTCAATAAACCAGAAAATGACAACAGTATGCAGCAAGTTCAAGTGCGGGTTTTCTTTTTCAATTGTAAAAATCAGACCCAAGTAGCTCCCATCAAGTTACCAATGACCACATGAGCAACAATGAACGCATAAATACCCCATCAAGGCTAAGATCA
The DNA here is from genome assembly GCA_029582165.1 of Portulaca oleracea. Taxonomy (NCBI): domain Eukaryota; kingdom Viridiplantae; phylum Streptophyta; class Magnoliopsida; order Caryophyllales; family Portulacaceae; genus Portulaca; species Portulaca oleracea. The sequence goes on along the minus strand of CM055880.1, from coordinate 29,979,623 downwards.
CCTCTAAATTGGCAATAAACACATCCAAAAACAAAATTACAGCATTTAGCAACCAACATAAGAAACATCTACAATAATATGGATTTCTAACCCACAATACAACAATATAGTAGAAACAACACAGTAGCAGTAGCCAGCAGAACATGGCAATCTTAGTTGCCCCATCTCTTGGCTTGATGTTTTGAGTTATCCATTTCATTTTGGTTGTTGTTCTAGTTCTTAAACGAAACTTTAATAGACGTTTTGGCTTCAAATAATTGGTAAAAGAAGGAATTTCATTACCGTTTATCATCACCAGAAATCTACAGATAAATTGAATTAACAAATACAAGTTGGAAAGTTCAAATTTTACAATCATTGAAATATCATCAGAGTTTATAATAATCTAATTGAACCTCTTAGAGTTAGAGATAATTGAGAGCTATATTTAAAACCTTCTAATTATGTAAAACCATAAGGAAAAATCATAGAAGGGCTAATTGATTGCAAAAGGACTAATTGATTTCAATTCAAATCTCATATCATCAAGTCCAATTTAGTTTCGGAAAGGATATAACACCATAAGGAAAACTCTTCAAATTATGACTATCAACAAAGAGATTCTTACCTTAAAAAATATGTCAGAAAGGATGGAAGAAGGAAGATGGTAGCAGTGGTTGTCCCAGAGTGTCACGAGTTAACGGTGGTCTCAATCCCGAGCGACGAGGGGAGGAAGGCGTTGTTCGAGAAGGTAGTGACCCCGAGGCACGTCGGACGGCTGAACCACCTCGTGATCTCGAAGCAGCATACCGAGCAGCACTTCCTACGGACGCGACAAGGCGGTAAGAAGCGGCGGCTGCCGGGTTCGGATTCTTCTTCTTGTTGTCCAAAAAGGGTGTTGTTGAACTTCGAGGATGCAACCGAAAAGGATGGCGATTCAGGTACTCGTATTGGAATAGCAGCCAGAGCTAGGTGCTCACCCGAGGGTAGTGTTGTTTCGTCAAGGAACCCAGCTTGAAAGTCCGCGACATTGAGTCGTTCCAATGCTCCACCGTGTCGCTGAATCGCCAGCTCTACATCTAGTGCAAACCCTAAAACACCGTCGCCGTTGGATTATCAAGGTCCGAGGCGGTTGGGCCCATGCTGCAGTTGTTTGGGGTCTGAGGAGGTAAGCAACGCAATAGGAAGGAGAAGGAAAAGAAGGCAAAACCATCCTCGAATTAACGGTGGTCTCAATCCCGGCGATGACAAGGGCTTTGTGTCTGTGGAAGTTTCAGGAGCAGTGGTTTACTGGTCACAGAGTTTTCTTGAGAGGAGAGAAAAAAAAAAACAACTTCAATTAACAAAGTTACAAATTTTGGAATTTTATTAATTTATTTATTACGATATATTGTGAAATTTTAAAATTATAAAATTATTTAGACTTAGGGTGCCAACTAGGGGTGTTCATAAATAACCGCCACGAAAAACATGATCAGGAAATCCGCTACCCGGTCGTTAATTTAAGGTACCCGCCCCAGAAAAATCAATTTTAATCGGGTCGGATACCCGCTCCCGGAATATTTTCGGTTAGTCAGTTCGGTTACAGATCGGCCCCTAGATGCTTTCGGGTACCCGAATTACCCGAAATTAAATTTAACATTTAGGTCCAGATTTAATTTTTGCTTATTTTTTTCCAACTCCTAGTCCACTGTCCAGTCCCAAATTTTAATATGGAAAAAAACTCTAATTTATCTTAATGTTGGCGCTTAGTGCTCCTATTCCAAATCCTCCAAACACCCAAAACATATGGAAACTTAGTGTCAGTGGTCCTGCTAGCCCAGTTTTAGAACATTTTTGAAACAATTTTTGCTATTGTGGAGTGTTAATTAATAATTACAAATTAAAAATAAAAATTGGAAACTCATCTTCTATGGATGAGTGTGAGATGTTACTTTTAGAAAGTAATAACTCTACCTACAACAAAGAAGCTTTAGCAAGTCAAGATTCCATAAGGTCTAAGATGGACTCCATGTATACAACCAAGTTTAGAACTCGGTTGATTTGTCTGAAGGTGTGAGCCATCAGGCATATGAGGGTTTTAAGGCAAAACATGGGTTCATTAAGATAGGCATCAAGACTGACTTCAGAATTAGATTTTGAAGAAAGGTGTGTACTTGACACAACTGAGTGGTCTTTTGTTGGAATACTTGTAATGGTCTTAAGGAAGCTTCTAGGAGTTGGAATCATTGACCTTCTTGACCAGGATATCAAAAGGTTTGACATATTGGGAAGTGACAAAGATAATATTGTGTTTACAAGAAGTTTAGTGGGAGCAATGTGTTTTCTGATATTGTATATGATTGACATACTGCCTAGTGAGAAGAATATTCCAATGTTGCTTCTACTGAGGTTGACTTGGAAATAATTTTCAAAGTGAAGGATTAGTGGGGCTAAGAATTTTCTTGGAGACAAGATCTATAATAATAGATTAAAGATTTTTATTGTTTGAATCAAAGTTAACTAGGTGTTGAATAGTTTAACTCACTTCGAGAATGGATTAATTTCCATAAATCATGGCATATCCTTACGGAATTTGATTGTCTCAAAACAATTAGAAGTTCTAAGAAGGATTAGACATATAACTCATGCTTTAGGCGTGAGATTAATGTATGCCATGAGATGTTCAAAATCCAACATAACATATACATTGTATATGTATAAGCAAAACTAAGGATGTGTCCTAAGTCTAAAGTGGTTGATAAAAGTTAAGTGTGAAGAGTTGCATTGATACTGCACTCATGCAGAGAAATATGATTATCTGAAAGGTCAGAGAAAATTATACGATCTGTTTTGAGTGGTATTGAGGTGAACTGGAAGAAGTTCCTAACATGACATGCGGTTAATTCTACAAATAAGACAAGTATGACACGACTTTAGAAGTTGTGGCAGAAACTGTTAGGATTGCGAAGTTCGTTTTTAGAACTGGGTGATGTTTCTAGCCTTGCGAGAGAAATGGAGCCTTGTTGATAGGAGTCATCACTCAAGCAAAGGAACTGAAGCTCACTATGAATCCAAACATGTGTTCCGGAAATATCTTCCCATATGAAAGGTTATTAGTGAGATGATATATGTACGAGGTTTATTGCAAGTATTATGTACTAAACCCCTGTTGTAGTTATAGCATGATAGTCATGCATGGGCAATAGGTATTAAACACATTCTGGAATATTAACAAGTCAAATTTACATGAATTGTTCATGAATTATGACCTTGTTGATTCATCATTAAGAATAAGATTCCAAAATTTACATCAATTGTGGTTTAGAATTATGTAAATGTCCAAAAAGGTTAGCGAGTTCAAAATGGGAAATTGGATGAGGTACGATTTCTGAAACCCCATTAGTGAACTTGATAACGCTAGTATTGGTCGACAGTCGACCTAGTTCCTAATTGTATTATCACGTAGGAACAGTGATAATATCAACACAATTAGCATGTAGGATTGAGGCGATGACCAAGTTTCGTGATCATAATGATGTGATGACATCATAAATCAATCACATGGGTATTGTTGGGAACAACTACCGAACTGACCCGCAGTGGGAGCTCCTTAAGTTGGGAATTATCATAGGAGCTCTCACTACTCACAATTCCTAAATCTTGAGTTCAGTACATAGACTACATAGTCTGTTGTGACTTTAGAGCGCGTCAAACGCCTTTCGTAATAGTAGGCTATAAAGGCGGTGTCTGGGATACAATTGGATCATGTGAGAATGTGTGTTTGAACAAGATGACATTGTCCTCCCTATTAGGGACAGTTGTCTCGTTGGCCACTCGGTGAGATTGGACTGAAAATGCTTGGCCGAGGTCAGTTGAATCAATAGTTGATCGTCTGTTTTTCAAAGTCTAAACTCGGAGATCGAGGAACGTTCGGGTCTCAAATAAGGATGACTTTAGCTTACCTTATCCGAATTAGAGACAGTATGTGACAAGGGAATTCAAGGAATCGAACACTTGTGGGACAAGTGGGAGATTGTTGGGAATGTCCCGACAATGTTCGATATACAGGGAGATTAAACCAAAGTAATATAGTAATTATATGTCTTGCTAGAGACCTCTATAATTAGTAATTGAATATGTTTAATTACAACGATATTATTTGGTCCTACTGAGTCACACAAGTTAGTGCCCTGGAACAATGTATGTAACCTAAGTGATATTGTATCACGTTTAGAAAAGTTGGAAACTGATTTCTGTGAGAAATCAGCCCAACACGGACCGTGGTGTCCATGGGCCGAATAATTGGACCTTCTGGAGTCCAACACGGACTGTGTTGTTTCAACACGGACCGTGTTGGGCCTAGAAACGCGTCGTTGTTTTAAGTCGGCCCTTTAGGATTTTTGAACCCTTTCCCTAGGTTTTCTAAACACTATATAAAGGGGTCTCTGGGAGAGATTATTTAACACCAGCTGCCTAAGACTCTTAGAGAGATACTCTGTTTAGGAAATAGATAACCTAAAACCTAAAAGTTATAACATTTTAAGCGCAAAGTAAGAAATGAAATAAAATTTAACAGATAAAACATACAAAATAATCAACATTTACTATACTAGTCTTGCCAACGCATGCTCTGCACGCGCTAACCCGACAATTATAAATATAAATTTTAATATACTAATATTAAATAAAAATTACATACATATTATAAAAATATTAATTTAAATTTAAATTTAATTTAATGTAAACTTAAAATTTAATTTGATTCAATGGACAAATATTTGTTTATGGAAAAATAAAACAGACATATAAATTAATTAAATATATTCAACTGGTATAAAATAAATATTTTGTTTGGACCTTTCCAGAAATATCTCATATAAATACAATCTAAGGTAAATAAAATTGTTTTTTAATGACTAATAGTTTATGATATACATTTAAATTATTTTGCAAATTGTTCAGCTTTAAGTTATATGATTTAGCTTTGGTACTATAAAAGCATGATTTAATGACTTTTATAATAGGAAAATTGGAATCTAATTAACCAACCTTTGAGGGTCCTTTGAAATAACGAACCAACCTTGCAAGCTAATTTACAACGAACCCACCTTAACATGTTAATCTTTCTAACGAACCTCCGGCGAGTCCCACAGACCGGAAAGTTGACGTGGCGGTGTTTTAGCCAAAAAAAAAGGAAATTTTTATTTTTGCTGAGTTGGATTAAATAAATCAATTTTTTCTTTTTTTTTAAATCCACCTCAATCCCCCTTTTTCTTTCTCTCTTTCCTCTCTCTCTCTCCTCTCTCTCACTCTCTCTATCACCCCATTTCAACCCATCTCCCAGCCCATTTCAACCCCATCCTCTCACCACCGCCACCCTCACCACCGCCGCCGCCACCACCACCACCACCACCACCATCGTTGTCGCCATCATCATCATCATCATCATCCTCATCACCACCTCCACCTCCACCACCACCTGCACCACCATCATCATCATCATCATCACCGTCACCATGATCAACCTCCACCACCAGCACCTCCGCCACCATCATCACCATCACCGTCACCATGATCAACCTCCACCTCCACCACCAACCATCATCATCATCATCACAATCACCATCGCTATCGCAACTACAGCTCCATATGGGGTTCCTGCATCTGGGTATGCTTACTTGATTACTTGCTTGTTTTTTCTACCCATTCATGAAAACACAACTGCGAGCCAAAACGATTTTAAATTTTGTTACTTTAGATTCATGCTTTTTAGGGATCCATGTTCATCATTAAATTTTAGCCAAAAAGAAGATGGTGGTGGTGGTGGTGGTGGTGGCGGCGGTGGTGAGGGTGGCGGTGGTGAGAGGGTAGGGGTTGGGGGGGCTGGGTCGGGGAGATGGGTTGGGGGGGCTGGGGTGACAGAGAGAGAGAGAGGAGAGATAGGAGATAGAGATAGAGGAGAGAGAGAAAGAAAAAGGGGGATTGAGGTGGATTTTAAAAAGAAAGAAAAAATTGATTTATTTAATCCAACTCAGCAAAAATAAAAAATTCCTTTTTTTTTTGCTAAAACACCGCCATGACAGCTTTCCGGTCTGTGGGACTCGCCGGAGGTTCGTTAGAAAAATTAACATGTTAAGGTGGGTTTGTTGTAAATTAGCTTGCAAGGTTGGTTCGTTATTTCAAATGACCCTCAAAGATTGGTTTCATAGATTCCAATTTCCCTTTATAATAAAATCGCATAATATACAAACTCTCGTTTATGAATATAAAGGAAGGTTGTATTTTCTTGCACAATGAAACACTTATAATTTAAGGAATATTATTCATAATATATAATCATATCCATGGTTAAATAATTTTCGTGTAAGATAAATATATAATTCACTTTGCCTATCCCTATCTTCAAATACTTATATCGGTAGTTTTAAATATATTAAATGTATCGCGATATATTTTGCATTTTGGACCCCGAACTTTAGAGGCATTTATTTTCTGAACCCTTGGTTTTCAACTTTAATTTTTTGGACCTTAAAGTTTATTGTTTGAAAAAAAAACCCTAAACTTTGTGGGCTAAAGAAAAAGGCCCCTGATTCATTCTTAGTTTCCATCCCATGTTTGAATTTATCTCCCGATTGACGTCAAACTTCAAGACTAAGGTTAAGACTGATATTGAAGCTATAATACACCTCTCTATTTCATGTCGGGGCTACTTAGACCCCTGAATACAGGACTTTAAGTAATTCCAACTTGAATAAGAGATGTTTATTATAACTTTAATATCGGTTTTAACCTTAGTCTTGAAGTTTGACGACAATCGGGAGATAAATTCAAACATGGAAAGAAAAAGAAAAACGGGAAACAGGCTTTTTTTTCACCCCAGAAACTTTAGGGTCCTTTTTTTTCAAACTACAAACTTCAGGATCCAAAAAATTAAGTTGAAAACCAAGGGTTCCTAATATAAATACCCCTAAAGTTCGGGGTCCAAAGTGCAAAAAACCTATATTTGTCTTTGTGTATTATAATCTCATTCACAAAAAGTAAATTTACAATAAAATCATAAAATAAATAGCTAAACATGTTTATTTTAAAAACAAATTGAATAGGGTTTAAATCATACAGATATTCATATTACCTTTACCATATTGCAAAGTTCTATCTTTATAAACCACAATCATGTTTAAAGGATTCACATAAAATATCTATATTATTACTTAATATTTGAGAATAAATTAAAATAGGATTATTGGACGCCAATAATATCAACTTTGGGAGTATTGGAGACTAATAATACAAACTATTTTCTTGGACACTAGTAGTACCAACTATCGACATATTTTCCCCCAATAGTACACGACCGAGTTGTTATAGTTTTAACTCATCGGAAAGATGATGTGGCTCCTTAATGTGTGACGTGGAAGGCGGAGGTTGGGTAGAAAATGTTGACGTAGACACTAACATGCATTCCATGTCACATATTATGGAGCCACATGATCTTTTCGATGAGTTAAAACCATAACAATTCGACGGTGTACTGTTAGAAGAAAATAGGTCAATAGTTCGTACTGCTAGTGTCCAAGAAAATAGTTTGTATTATTAATGTCCAATACCCCCAAAAATTGGTATTATTGATGTCCAAAAACCCAATAAAATAAAGTAGCATTCAAATATTGATTGCAAATAATAGTACTACTAATGAATAATAAGAAGTAAATAAAAGTTAAATAGGTAGCTTTTAATGAATAGGGTCATCAATGTGGAATTAAAGTAGTAGTGGTAGTAGTAGTAGTATGTGAAAAGAGGGAATAAATTAAAATATAGTATTCAAATATGCATCGCAAATAATAGTACTACTACTAACAACAACAACAAAAACAACTAGGAAATAGGTAGCTTTTAATAAATAGGGTGATAAATATGGATTGAAAATAATAATAATAATAATAATCATTAATCATTAATGATTTTGGATGAAATGAAAATTTTAAAAAGGGTAGGAATGGAAACTTTAAAAATGGGTAGGGCTATTTTAGGAAATCATTATTCTTATCTCCTTTTATAGGGATGGTAGATAATATAAAAAAAGATAAAATCACAAGGGTAAAAAAAATAAAATAATAAAATCACAAAAAGATAAAATAAAAATCACAAGAGGTAGGATAAAATGAAAAATTTTAAAAAAATAAAGGCATTATTGAAAGCAACATTTGGGACACTGTAAGTGTAACGCCCCGAAAATTCAATTATAGAAAAGTCAAGTCAAACTAACGTTAACAGACAAAACTTAGGGAAGACTTCAAATTTAGTTTGGGCGTCACTTCCGTATTCCCGAAGGAACACAAGGCGAGAAAGGAAAACACAACTGTCAGCTAACGGTAACTACTAACAACTCAAAACAAAACTTTAAGACATCATAACAAAAACAAAATAAAAAGATTCAAGGACTTCTAGACTCGTCGTCCTCACTTCTAATTCCCGTCCCCAGCATTTAGATCTTCACCTGAAAACAAAACATTTCAAAATTGAGGGGGAAATCTCAATAATGTCTACCCCTAACGTTTAAAACAATTTAAGTTCATTTCAATTCATTTTAGGGAGAGGGAACAAGTCAAACCATTTCTCAAACCTTTAACCCTTAACTGTTTTCCTCAACCATCCAATCCATATTTTAATTTGCGGGCGGGATATCAAATCCCAAAAAGAATATCGCCTACAAAGGCATCATAACAACTATCCTATATCAGGGATGAAACCCTGATCTCCTGGCACATAACCCATACAGGCATCGAATCCTGGTCTCAAGGTTATCACCCGCATAAACATTAGCCTCTCAAAGGCATCAAACAATCGCCCACCAAAGACATCATAACATCTATCCTATATCAGGGATGAAACCCTGATCTCCTGGCACATAACCCATACAGGCATCGAATCCTGGTCTCAGGGTTATCACCCGCAAAAACATTAGCCTGTCAAAGGCATCAAATCAACAACCCGCTTAATGTTTCCACTTTGAATTATTAATTCATTATTCAAACTCAACTCACGACTCTCAAATCAAACCATCCCAAGTTATCAAAACCATTAACAAAACCTCGAATAAAAGACCATCCAATTTTCTCAACTCAAATAAACCAAGACCACAATCGAATCAAAAGATTACCAAACCAGATGGTCGTGTTTCAACAAAAGTCCCCTTTCGGGATGCAATTCTCAAAATAGATTATAAAACATCAAAACACATTTAAAGAGCATCCCAGTGGGGATTAGAGCATAGACAATTACCTGATATACTTCACAGCACAGCAAAAAGAAGAACACACTTGAGCTCACTAACGTCACGCACTAACTCGGGCCTAGAATAAGAATAATTATCTAATCAAAACGCGTTCTAACGAAGTTAGTATTAACTATCAACTACCTAACCCATCCCCTAGGAACACTTAGGTTCCTATCATTTATAAAATTACACTTAACACCTCCAAGAAAACACATAACAAGATCACATATTATTTTCACTCAACAATTCTTTATAAAATAATAGCAAACAGAGGACAGATTAAAACGTTCACATAAAACGGGTCAAAGCTCGACTTCCCGACATCATATGGGTCTGGTTCTGGACTTTTCGGAAACCTCGGAATGTCTACTAAAACTTCTATGTTGATGACCAAGCCCATATCAGTCCCGAAGGACTCTAGAAATACGCATCTTCCCCATTGGTCCATTTCTGACAGGTTCTGGTAAAACGGCTATAACTCGGGCTATACAAATCAAACGTTCGATCCGTAAATTCCTATGGAAGCTAACATCCTAAGGTATGTCCAGACCAAAAGGTAGGGCTAAATTAACTACACAATAAATGGTGACCGATATCGTACGACTCATAAAATCTGTCATAACTGACCGGGTTTTCATTTCGGGGTTTTCGATCCTACTTCTAACCATACTATCCCGGGACTCCAAATTGAGGTTCTAAATAATCTACTAGGGTCCACTACTTGCCCTTTCACCCCCATGGCACAACTAAGGTCGATTTACACATATACTAACATAAATTTCCACAATAACATATTAGTTTTCAATCAAACACAGAAACCTAAAATTCACCCTACTAATCGGAATAAAAGGAACGAAACATGGACCCCTAAACTTAAAAACACACAAGGAACCAACAAGGTACTATTTTACAAAAATATAAACAAATTAAACATTTTTAATACATAAAGAACTCGATAAACCTCTTAATAACGATTTTATAACTAAAATTCAAGAATTAACCTAGGTAATAAATTTCCAATTTCGTACATACAATAATAAAGTTATCTAACCCTAACATGGTTTACAAGGACAAGTACAATACCAATTGAACCCTAACAATTTAACTATTACAACCCTAATAACAAAACACATAATAATAATTAAACAAATTATATGTAAATAAAACAATACAAGAACAATTAATTACACATAACAACTTATTACAAATTACACATAATTACAACAAGAATAAAATTACAAATAATTTCCCCTAATTACAAAAATTACAGAAATTATAATCATAAAAATTATAACACTACAAATATATATATAAATCAGTCTCTTTTTTTTTTAAAAATAAAACAAGAAAAGAAAAGGAAACAAGAAAGATAAAACAATCAGTTAATTAGGGTTAGGGTTTTAGGGTTTTACGTAGGTTAGGGCAGAGGGGGCGGTTTCTGGCGACGGCGTCGGCGGCCGGGGTGGTTGTTGGACGGTGGTTGCGGCGACCTACGTGATGGCGGCAGCAGAGGGCGCTGGTGGTGGCTGGAGGCGGCGGAGAGAAGGGAGGGAGAGATTAGGGTTAGGGTTAGAGAGATTAGGGTTTGATATGGGTTTAGGGGGGTTTTTATACAAAAACACAATTAGGCCCACTAATCTAATCTAATCCTAATCCAACCCATTTAAAACAATTAAAAACTGATTTTCTAAAAACCCAATAATACTAATCATAGTAATAATAATATTAATACTAATAATCATATAATCACATAGCAAATAATATTCACGTAATTAATCATATAACAATATTAACCAGCGGAAATTACTATTCTACCCTTGTTAGCTCCTCAACGGTCCTACGAGCTCAAGCGTTAGCATAAATAAACACATTACGAACAACAGTAAATAACGAAGTCAAACCTATTTTATTAACGGCGTCACGGTCAACATCTTTGGATTTTTCGGGGTTTTACATCATTACCTTCTTAAAAGAAGTTTCGTCCTCGAAACTTAAACTTAACCCTAACGGTCCGGTAAGGAAACTAACGGTTTCATTCCTCCTAAAACTCGAGGTTTTACATCATTACATTCTTAAAAGAAGTTTCGTCTTCGAAACTTAAACTTAACACCAACGGCCTGCCAGACGGAACTAACGGCGGCCTTAACCAAAAACTCGGGGTTTTACATTATTACCCTCTTTTAAAGAGTTTCGTCCTCGTAACTCGACGCATCTTATGTGTTGAAAAGGTGTGGATGCCTCGATCCTTTATCCTCGACGGCTTCATGGATGGTTTCAGTTGTCGCATATACCATTTTACTTAGAAGGACGGACTTTTTGCGAAGCGACTTGTCTCAGCAATCTAGAAGCTCCTGTAGCTGCTCCTTGTAGGTCTAGTCCACTTAGCCTCCGAATTCTCATTGGAGGTCTTCTGGTTTCAGGCCCTCCTCGGGGCTGTAGTCCGTACCCACCTCGGGTTTTTAAATCTTTCAAAGGAGCTAGAGTTTCAGGCTCATAGCAAAGGTGACGATATACAATCCAACATATGAAAAAAAATAAAATAATTAGGCACGCACTTACAACATATAATAAATCCAAGAAACAGACAAACATTCCATACCTCCATCCTACACTCATCACTCCGAACGTAGCATCCTAAGGTCTAACTAAACCTAAGGGACACTTAGGAGCTACCAGGTCGCAACCCAGAGCTGTGATACCATTCTATAACGCCCCGGAAATTCAATTATAGAAAAGTCAAGTCAAACTAATGTTAACAGACAAAACTTAGCGGAAGACTTCAAATTTAGTTTGGGCGTCACTGCCGTATTCCCGAAGGAACACAAGGCGAGAAAGGAAAACACAACTGTCTGCTAACGGTAACTACTAACAACTCAAAACAAAACTTTAAGACATCATAACGAAAACAAAATAAAAAGATTCAAGGACTTCTAGACTCGTCGTCCTCACTTCTAATTCCCGTCCCCAGCATTTAGATCTTCACCTGAAAACAAAACATTTCAAAAAATGAGGGGGAAATCTCAATAATGTCTACCCCTAACGTTTAAAACAGTTTAAGTTCATTTCAATTCATTTTAGGGAGAGGGAACAAGTCAAACCATTTCTCAAACCTTTAACCCTTAACTGTTTTCCTCAACCCATCCAATCCATATTTTAATTTGCGGGCGGGATATCAAATCCCAAAAGAACATCGCCTACAAAAGGCATCATAACAACTATCCTATATTAGGGATGAAACCCTGATCTCCTGGCACATAACCCATACAGGCATCGAATCCTGGTCTCAGGGTTATCACCCGCATAAACATTAGCCTCTCAAAGGCATCAAACAATCGCCCACCAAAGGCATCATAACATCTATCCTATATCAGGGATGAAACCCTGATCTCCTGGCACATAACCCATACAGGCATCGAATCCTGGTCTCAGGGTTATCACCCGCAAAAACATTAGCCTGTCAAAGGCATCAAATCAACAACCCGCTTAATGTTTCCACTTTGAATTATTAATTCATTATTCAAACTCAACTCACGACTCTCAAGTCAAATCATCCCAAGTTATCAAAACCATTAACAAAACCTCGAATAAAAGACCATCCAATTTTCTCAACTCAAATAAACCAAGACCACAATCGAATCAAAAGATTACCAAAACAGATGGTCGTGTTTCAACAAAAGTCCCCTTTGGGGATGCAATTCTCAAAATAGATTATAAAACATCGAAACACATTTAAAGAGCATCCCAGTGGGGATTAGAACATAGACAATTACCTGATATACTTCACAGCACAGCAAAAAGAAGAACACACTTGAGCTCACTAACGTCACGCACTAACTCGGGCCTAGAATAAGAATAATTATCTAATCAAAACGCGTTCTAACGAAGTTAGTGTTAACTATCAACTATCTAACCCATCCCCTAGGAACACTTAGGTTCCTATCATTTATGAAATTACACTTAACACCTCCAAGAAAACACATAACAAGATCACATATTATTTTCACTCAACAATTCTTTATAAAATAATAGCAAACAGAGGACAGATTAAAACGTTCACATAAAACGGGTCAAAGCTCGACTTCCCGACATCCTATAGGTCTGGTTCTGGACTTTTCGGAAACCTCGGAATGTCTACTAAAACTTCTATGTTGATGACCAAGCCCATATAAGTCCCGAAGGACTCTAGAAATACCCATCTTCCCAATTGGTCCATTTCTGACATGTTCTGGTAAAACGGATATAACTCGGGCTATACAAATCAAACGTTCGATCCGTAAATTCCTATGGAAGCTAACATCCTAAGGTATGTCCAGACCAAAAGGTAGGGCTAAATTAACTACACAATAAATGGTGACCGATATCGCATTTACTCATAAAATCATGCATAATCGATCGGGTTTTCATTTCGGGGTTTTCGATCCTACTTCTAACCATACTATCCCGGGACTCCAAATTGAGGTTCTAAATAATCTACTAGGGTCCACTACTTGCCCTTTCACCCCCATGGCACAACTAAGGTCGATTTACACATATACTAACATAAATTTCCACAATAACATATTAGTTTTCAATCAAACACAGAAACCTAAAATTCACCCTACTAATCGGAATAAAAGGAACTAAACATGGACCCCTAAACTTAAAAACACACAAGGAACCAACAAGGTACTATTTTACCAAAATATAAACAAATTAAACATTTTTAATACATAAAGAACTCGATAAACCTCTTAATAACGATTTTATAACTAAAATTCAAGAATTAACCTAGGTAATAAATTTCCAATTTCGTACATACAATAATAAAGTTATCTAACCCTAACATGGTTTACAAGGACAAGTACAATACCAATTGAACCCTAACAATTTAACTATTACAACCCTAATAACAAAACACATAATAATAATTAAACAAATTATATGTAAATAAAACAATACAAGAACAATTAATTACACATAACAACTTATTACAAATTACACATAATTACAACAAGAATAAAATTACAAATAATTTCCCCTAATTACAAAAATTACAGAAATTATAATCATAAAAATTATAACACTACAAATATATATATAAATCAGTCTATTTTTTTTTTAAAAATAAAACAAGAAAAGAAAAGGAAACAAGAAAGATAAAACAATCAGTTAGTTAGGGTTAGGGTTTTAGGGTTTTACGTAGGTTAGGGCAGAGGGGGCGGTTTCTGGCGACGGCGTCGGCGGCCGGGGTGGTTGTTGGACGGTGGTTGCGGCGACCTACGTGATGGCGGCAGCAGAGGGCGCTGGTGGTGGCTGGAGGCGGCGGAGAGAAGGGAGGGAGAGATTAGGGTTAGGGTTAGAGAGATTAGGGTTTGATATGGGTTTAGGGGGGTTTTTATACAAAAACACAATTAGGCCCACTAATCTAATCTAATCTAATCCTAATCCAACCCATTTAAAACAATTAAAAACTGATTTTCTAAAAATCCAATAATACTAATCATAGTAATAATAATATTAATACTAATAATCATATAATCACATAGCAAATAATATTCACGTAATTAATCACATAACAATATTAACCAGCGGAAATTACTATTCTACCCTTGTTAGCTCCTCAACGGTCCTACGAGCTCAAGCGTTAGCATAAATAAACACATTACGAACAACAGTAAATAACGAAGTCAAACCTATTTTATTAACGGCGTCACGGTCAACATCTTTGGATTTTTCGGGGTTTTACATCATTACCTTCTTAAAAGAAGTTTCGTCCTCGAAACTTAAACTTAACCCTAACGGTCCGGTAAGGAAACTAACGGTTTCATTCCTCCTAAAACTCGAGGTTTTACATCATTACATTCTTAAAAGAAGTTTCGTCTTCGAAACTTAAACTTAACACCAACGGCCTGCCAGACGGAACTAACGGCGGCCTTAACCAAAAACTCGGGGTTTTACATTATTACCCTCTTTTAAAGAGTTTCGTCCTCGTAACTCGACGCATCTTATGTGTTGAAAAGGTGTGGATGCCTCGATCCTTTATCCTCCACGGCTTCATGGATGGTTTCAGTTATCGCATATACCATTTTACTTAGAAGGACGGACTTTTTGCGAAGCGACTTGTCTCAGCAATCTAGAAGCTCCTGTAGCTGCTCCTTGTAGGTCTGGTCCACTTAGCCTCCGAATTCTCATCGGAGGTCTTCTGGTTTCAGGCCCTCCTCGGGGTTGTAGTCCGTACCCACCTCGGGTTTTTAAATCTTTCAAAGGAGCTAGAGTTTCAGGCTCATAGCAAAGGTGACGATATACAATCCAACATATGAAAAAAAATAAAATAATTAGGCACGCACTTACAACATATAATAAATCCAAGAAACAGACAAACATTCCATACCTCCATCCTACACTCATCACTCCGAACGTAGCATCCTAAGGTCTAACTAAACCTAAGGGACACTTAGGAGCTACCAGGTCGCAACCCAGAGCTGTGATACCATTCTATAACGCCCCGGAAATTCAATTATAGAAAAGTCAAGTCAAACTAATGTTAACAGACAAAACTTAGCGGAAGACTTCAAATTTAGTTTGGGCGTCACTGCCGTATTCCCGAAGGAACACAAGGCGAAAGGAAAACACAATCTGCGCTAACGGTAACTACTAACAACTCAAAACAAAACTTTAAGACATCATAACGAAAACAAAATAAAAAGATTCAAGGACTTCTAGACTCGTCGTCCTCACTTCTAATTCCCGTCTCCAACATTTAGATCTTCACCTGAAACAAAACATTTCAAAAATGAGGGGAAATCTCAATAATGTCTACCCCTAACGTTTAAAGCTTTAAGTTCATTTCAATTCATTTTAGGGAGAGGAACAAGTCAAACCATTTCTCAAACCTTTAACCCTTAATCGCTTTCCTCAACCCATCCAATCCATATTTTAGTTTGCGGGCGGGATATCAAATCCCATAAAGAACATCTCCTACCAAAGGCATCATAACAACTATCCTATATTAGGATGAAACCACGATCTCCCGCACATAACCCATACAGGCATCGAATCCTGGTCTCAGGGTTATCACCCGCATAAACATTATCCTCTCAAAGGCATCAAACAGTCGCCCACCAAAGGCATCATAACATCTATCCTATATCAGTGATGAAACCCTGATCTCCTGGCACATAACCCATATAGGCATCGAATCCTGGTCTCAGGGTTATCACCCGCAAAACATTAGCCTGTCAAAGGCATCAAATCAACAACCCGCTTAATGTTTCCACTTTGAATTATTAATTCATTATTCAAACTCAACTCACGACTCTCAAGTCAAATCATCCCAAGTTATCAAAACCATTAACAAAACCTCGAATAAAAGACCATCCAATTTTCTCAACTCAAATAAACCAAGACCACAATCGAATCAAAAGATTACCAAAACAGATGGTCGTGTTTCAACAAAAGTCCCCTTTGGGGATGCAATTCTCAAAATAGATTATAAAACATCGAAACACATTTAAAGAGCATCCCAGTGGGGATTAGAGCATAGACAATTACCTGATATACTTCACAGCACAGCAAAAAGAAGAACACACTTGAGCTCACTAACGTCACGCACTAACTCGGGCCTAGAATAAGAATAATTATCTAATCAAAACGCGTTCTAACGAAGTTAGTATTAACTATCAACTATCTAACCCATCCCCTAGGAACACTTAGGTTCCTATCATTTATGAAATTACACTTAACACCTCCAAGAAAACACATAACAAGATCACATATTATTTTCACTCAACAATTCTTTATAAAATAATAGCAAACAGAGGACAGATTAAAACGTTCACATAAAACGGGTCAAAGCTTGACTTCCCGACATCCTATAGGTCTGGTTCTGGACTTTTCGGAAACCTCGGAATGTCTACTAAAACTTCTATGTTGATGACCAAGCCCATATAAGTCCCGAAGGACTCTAGAAATACCCATCTTCCCAATTGGTCCATTTCTGACATGTTCTGGTAAAACGGATATAACTCGGGCTATACAAATCAAACGTTCGATCCGTAAATTCCTATGGAAGCTAACATCCTAAGGTATGTCCAGACCAAAAGGTAGGGCTAAATTAACTACACAATAAATGGTGACCGATATCGTACGACTCATAAAATCTGTCATAACTGACCGGGTTTTCATTTCGGGGTTTTCGATCCTACTTCTAACCATACTATCCCGGGACTCCAAATTGAGGTTCTAAATAATCTACTAGGGTCCACTACTTGCCCTTTCACCCCCATGGCACAACTAAGGTCGATTTACACATATACTAACATAAATTTCCACAATAACATATTAGTTTTCAATCAAACACAGAAACCTAAAATTCACCCTACTAATCGGAATAAAAGGAACGAAACATGGACCCCTAAACTTAAAAACACACAAGGAACCAACAAGGTACTATTTTACCAAAATATAAACAAATTAAACATTTTTAATACATAAAGAACTCGATAAACCTCTTAATAACGATTTTATAACTAAAATTCAAGAATTAACCTAGGTAATAAATTTCCAATTTCGTACATACAATAATAAAGTTATCTAACCCTAACATGGTTTACAAGGACAAGTACAATACCAATTGAACCCTAACAATTTAACTATTACAACCCTAATAACAAAACACATAATAATAATTAAACAAATTATATGTAAATAAAACAATACAAGAACAATTAATTACACATAACAACTTATTACAAATTACACATAATTACAACAAGAATAAAATTACAAATAATTTCCCCTAATTACAAAAATTACAGAAATTATAATCATAAAAATTATAACACTACAAATATATATATAAATCAGTCTCTTTTTTTTTTAAAAATAAAACAAGAAAAGAAAAGGAAACAAGAAAGATAAAACAATCAGTTAGTTAGGGTTAGGGTTTTAGGGTTTTACGTAGGTTAGGGCAGAGGGGGCGGTTTCTGGCGACGGCGTCGGCGGCCGGGGCGGTTGTCGGACGGTGGTTGCGGCGACCTACGTGGTGGCGGCAGCAGAGGGCGCTGGTGGTGGCTGGAGGCGGCGGAGAGAAGGGAGGGAGAGATTAGGGTTAGGGTTAGAGAGATTAGGGTTTGATATGGGTTTAGGGGTGTTTTTATACCAAAACACAATTAGGCCCACTAATCTAATCTAATCCTAATCCAACCCATTTAAAACAATTAAAAACTGATTTTCTAAAAACCCAATAATACTAATCATAGTAATAATAATATTAATACTAATAATCATATAATCACATAGCAAATAATATTCACGTAATTAATCACATAACAATATTAACCAGCGGAAATTACTATTCTACCCTTGTTAGCTCCTCAACGGTCCTACGAGCTCAAGCGTTAGCATAAATAAACACATTACGAACAACAGTAAATAACGAAGTCAAACCTATTTTATTAACGACGTCACGGTCAACATCTTTGGATTTTTCGGGGTTTTACAGTAAGGCATAAGTAACTTTAAATGAAATATTAGATGAAAATAAAATTTTAAAAAAACAGTAACAACAGCAATACTAATAATATTGACATAAAAATAAAGGAAGGTTAAGGGAATAGATTGAAAGTACAGTCACAATTTACACATAATTTATAAAATAATAATGATAATAATAAGGCTAATTGGATTCTAATAATACGAACTTTGGGCCATATAAGACTTAATAATACGAACTTTCGAATTGATTCTTAATAATACGAACTTTGACCCCCTGTTGGATACAGTAACACGCCACCGAGTTAGTGATTATTTGACTCGCCGGAAAGATGAGTTGGCAGGCAAGGCATGTGTTCTTCCTTGTTTGACCTTGCCAACTCATCATTTGACCCTAAAAAAATGTCATGTCAGCCCTCTTCTTCATCTTCCTCCCTCTTTCTCTCTCCTCTGTCTCTCTCTATCTCGATTTCAAGCTAGCCCCCTCCCCCCTTCAATGGCTGCCACAATATTTTCCCCCATTACCTCATAAATCGAGTACTGTTGAACAAGAAACCAAACAAACTTGACTAATCATCAGAAAAATTCAATCCTTTCTCAATTAGGATATACCCATCTCCCAGAATCACAGAAAAAGGGAGCAGAAGATATTGAGAGAGAGAGAGAGAGCAACAATGGCGGATTGCCTTCCCCTTGATCTCTGCCCAACAAATTGCATCTCCCAGAATCACAAAAATCATGGGAGAGGATGAGCCCAGATGAGAAAGGAGAGGTGCTCAAAAGAGTTGGGTTGGACAAGTACATCTTCCTCCGTCTTGGCCCTTTTGGATTTAGGGCTCTTCCCGTTGTTCTCTGCCCAGCGTTTCGCAGAGGGTTTCGAAACGGGGGTGTCGGATTTATCATCTTTGGCATTCTTACTGGGCTTGATTGTGAAGTCAGAGGCTCTGGGAGATTTCTAAGAATCGAATTCTGAGTCAGATTCGGGTTCGGGCTGTAGGGTTTTCTTAGAATTTGGAGGGGATTTCGGAAGAGTTTGATTCTCTTATGGATTTTCTTCGTCTGTTGCTCTTGTTCTTCATCATCTTCATCGTCGTCAGATGCTTCCTCCTCTTGTTGATGTTCTTCTCTTTTCTCTTCCTCTTCTTCTTCTTCTTCTTCTTCTTCTTCTTCTTCTTCTTCTTCTTCTTCTTCTTCTTCTTCTTCTTCTTCTTCTTCTTCTTCTTCTTCTTCTTCTTCGTATGCCTCTTTCTTGTAGTTTTCTTCATTTGTTTGTTGTGATTTTTGAAGGATTTGTTAAATTGGGGCAGAAAGTTTGATTCGTGCTGGACCTATCATTGGTCAAATTTTGTCCACCTTATATGGACAAACTGTCCCGGAATTTCAGGCAGAAATCTCATTACCGATATCATGTGGCCACACAAGATTCCTTGGAGATCATAAAACGGGCATTCACATGTCGTGTCATATGTGATTGGATCAAACACAACCAGCCTGACCCTATTTGATTTAATATCACGCACTTCATATATGGCACAATCACGGTATCGAAGGACCGTTGTTCCGTTTCGTATAAAGCAAGCTTCAGATTCTCCTGAAAGACATAGAAATTTGCATAAGTATATATCTGCCTAGCGTGGCGCTCGATTGCCAGCTCTGATTTCAGAACAGGGAGCGACGTCAAAGTCTTGTTCGTCATGTCCTTCTCTCTGTGACGTTGTGCATCAACTGCGTGCTCATAACGCAATAAGAACTCAACGAAACTCAGTGAGCACGGCGTACGCAAAAACTGCATTCTGACTCTCAGACGCTGAAGTCGTCCGTAGCATACCACCCAAGTGTTGATCACGAATGTACGCCTGCACCCACTCTTCGCGTATGTCCCATAAATCAGCCATGTGTGAATTGTCTTCGAGGCCATACTTTCTCATCAACTCAGTCCACTTCTCCTCGAACTCGTCACCATCTTCGGAAACCCAAACACACAACTTCAACTCTTCCTGAAACTCATCACAACAGTTCAGTTCCCGCCCCAACTTTTCAGGGATCTTCCGCATTATGTGCCACATGCAGTACCT
This sequence comes from Portulaca oleracea, assembly GCA_029582165.1. Classification (NCBI taxonomy): domain Eukaryota; kingdom Viridiplantae; phylum Streptophyta; class Magnoliopsida; order Caryophyllales; family Portulacaceae; genus Portulaca; species Portulaca oleracea. The sequence goes on along the minus strand of CM055880.1, from coordinate 29,958,839 downwards.
GCGCATGAAAAAAATATAACACATAACGTAAACACTATTAAGTATACCATACAATATGTTGACTACTTCGGCAGGCTAACTTTACTGTGTTCATGATCACACTTTTGTTATGTGTGATCTTGTATGATCAGTACTTCATTATTGTCGTGAATTAAATACTGACAATAAATAGAAAAAATTAAAAAAAAAACTCAAACACATGTGTGTAAATATTGATGCAAAAATGTCATGTAGCCTGTTAAATTATATACACTAGCTACGCACCTGTGTCTCGAATCTACGAATTTTTCTCGGACCGCAGCCTTTATTGCGTGGTCTTGGTCCGTTGTCACTGTCTTGGGATGGTTCCCATGCATTGCTTCCAAAACCTCTCAAACAACCATTCAAATGATTCAATTTTTTCGTTAGTAATCAAACCGACACCGAAACACACCAATTTCCGGTGATTGTTCAAACCAGTAAAAGGACAAAAGGCCATTTTGTACTTGTTGGTTTGCTGTTTTGTGTCAAATGATAGGAGATCCCCATAGCACATATAATCTCTTCTGGACGTGGAATCACACCAGAAAACATGCGTCAACTGCTGATATTCGTCAGACTCATATGCATAAAAGAAACCCGCATCCTCCCCCTTACGTTTTGCAAGTGCATCGACCAACATCTGTGCGTCGTTGTCCTTCAGAGCTGCTTTTAGTGTGCACCGGTAGTTTTTCATGTCTTGTTGGGTGCACCCTATGTTCTCGTACCCCCCCCCCCACACTCTTTCAATACATGATAAACCTTTGACGCACCTATGTTGGCACGGTTGAACTGGTTAACAAGATCCTTTTGTAATGACGAAACGCGCCTAGCTGTCTTGTTGAACTGGCTTCTGCTCGATGTCATCAATGGGTGGTTGTGTGCCAATGTGAGCCTATGCACTTCGTAACCTATTCCATTTTTCGGGGTCCTCACAGCCATAAGTGCGTCACACCCAACTCTGGTTTCAGCAATCCTACGTCGCGTTGATTGCGGTTTGTCCGCTGTTGCATCAACACTGCCGGCAATACCCTTCCCCTTGTCAGAGTGTGTCTCGGGGCTATTTGAGTTCACATTCTCAAATGCGTCATCCTTCGTCCGCCTAAAACACTGGCGTGAACATAAAAAATACTTCCACTCCCTGCCTTTGGTCCTCTCTACAGGTATGCGACCATTCGCGCACTAAACCCACGCTATCGCATATTTTTCGTAACACTTTTTGGCATCTTCCAAAGTTGGAAACCACATGCCCATTTTTGGACATATTGACTCGTTATCACACGTTGGCCAGTATAACCTAATGCTTGTGCCGTCATCGTCCGATACCGTTGGTGGCACCACATAACTGTTCTTGGTACAACCAGCTTAACTGCATTTTCACGTATAAACATTAGTTAATTTACAATATTCATATTTGTGATCATTGGTTTACGTAATCTGATCACAAATAAGGGAATCGTGTTCAGCAATAGATGTGCGGTTATATAAACATTAGACTGATGTTTGTTGTGCACAGCTGATACGCATGTGACTAATGTGACCACAACTGAGAAAAATGATCACTATGTGTGATCACAGTGTGTTAACAACTACATCACCTCACGCAATCCACATTTGTTACAAATGATCAATATGTGTCTTCTACGTGTCCAAACGAAGAAACACCACTCATGTAATACACATTCCATATAAGCAAACATTTTAAAAAAACATTTTTTAAAGTGATCACATTACAATTAGTGTGGACATACTTCAAACAATACACAAACTAATTGTATATGTGTTTTCTTGATTTACAGTGTTCACTAAATTGTAATTATACAGAACACACATACTAAATTTTAATGCCATTATGCACAAACGCCCACGATAAGATTAAACATCATTACCGATGTTTTTTGATAACAAATTCTATGAAATCCACTCCAAAAAATCTTTGAAAAACAGAATGCTGACTATTGAATGATGAATCAATTCAAAAAAAAAAAAACGCCATGAAAAATGAACATACCTGTTAGCAGCCATTGATTCAACTCAAGGTTAATGTGTTGACGTTTGATGAATTAAAGTGTATTGGGTTGAACGTGATTGTATTAAGCTATGGGAAAATATTGAGATATTGTTGACTGTTATTTTAGGATATACTAAATCAGATTTATTAATCACAATAATTGTTTCCTTAATTCTAGCTAACAATCAGTTTTTTTTTTTAATTGATTTTCAGATTTTATATTGAAACCACTAGTTGTTTTATCCTTAATTAAACAGTGGTTTCTGGTTTTAGCTGACATGTGTGAATTTTTAATCTTGGACGTTAGATTATAATGGACGGCCAGGATCAATCCTTCTCATCTTCTCACCTGAATTTTCTTCTCAATGGATCCACATATATATATATATATATATATATGTATATATATATATATATGTATATATATATATATATATATATATATGGGAATGGATCACATGAGCATGGGCCTTATATGAGCATGTGAGCATCAAAACATTTCTGGCGGACATCAAATATTGTTTTCATTCACATCAAATATCCAACTTGATGTCCACCATTCATATTTGATGTCCATGAAAATAATACTTAATGTCCGTCGGAAATGCTTTGATGCTCACATACTCATATAAGGCCCATGCTCATGTGATCCATTCCCATCCACATATATATATATATATATATTTCGATGTCGAAAAATTCAAGTTTTATGTCGACCTTTCCGTTATGTTTTAAAGAAAAATGTATACTTTGCAAATTTTAAGAATAGATGGACCTTGGTTGTGGTAAGGGGGTGAAGGGGAAGGTACTTGACCTTAACTGGACTATTTAGAGACCCAAGTTAGAGTCCTGGGATAGCGTGGTTAAAGTAGGACCGAAAAACCCCGAGCTAAAGATAGGTCTGTTTGGACAGAATTTATAAGTCGTACGATATCGGTCACGATTTATTTTGTAGTTAATATTTAGCTCCACCTTTTGGTCTGGAAATACTTTAGGATGTTTAGGTTTCATAGGAATTTTGCGGATTGGGATTTTGAGGTGTATATTTTGAGTTACGACCCAAATAGCGCACCTAGGTCAGAACTAGACAAGTTATATAGTTGGTTGTTTTTAAGAACCTTAGGGTGTGTTTTAGGTCTCGGGGTCAACATAAGAGTTTTAGTAGACATCCCGAGGTTTCCTAAAAGTCCAAAACCATACCCATAGGATGTCGGAAGTCAAGTTATGGTTCGTTTTATTGGAGTATTGAATTATGTCCAGTTATTCTTTTGAATTAATGTGTTGTTATGTGTGAATTATTCAATTGATTGTAATATGGGAGTGTTTGTGATATGTGATAGTTAGATGATGTGAGATATTTTCAAAATGTTAATTTATGAATGATGGGAATCTTATAGTGTTCCTAGGGGTGGGCTAGGTGGAAAATAGATTGAGTTGACTCCGTACGACACATTTTTAATTTTAGAAAATTCGTTATTTTTAGGCGGGTTCTAAATCGTTCGATCTAGTGAGCTCAAGTGTGTTCTGAAGTAAGGAGAAGAATTGTCAGGTACTGTCTATGTCCTAAATCCCGCTGGGGTGCATTTTAATTATTTTCATTGATTTTGAAGTTGTTTTGCGATTCGCATCCCGAAGGGATTTTATGGTGGACATTTGACTGTCTATTTTGGATGTCGAGTTATGTTTTTGAGTTGATTAAATATGGACAGTCGTTTATGTGTGATTTGGAAATGGTCTCGAAAATTGGGACTGGACTGATTGAGTTGGAATGGTATGATATTAAACCTGATTAATAATTCCAACGTGACGTAAATGCGGGTTCGGGCAACACCCCCGAAGACCAAGTTCTCGGCATCCTGTAGGGGAGTTGTCAAGAGATCAGGGATGTCTGATAAGTGCTACTTCCCCAGGGTTAGTTTTATGCACGTGTGTGAAATGGATGACCATCCGTATGATTATGATTGTGAATGATTGAGATTGGTATTGAGATTGAGATTGTGATGAGATTGAGATTTTGATTATAGCGAAGTCATTGGACTTCGGGGGCCAAATAAGCAAGGTCCGCCCACTTAATAAATCTGAAAGATGGGTATGGTTGGTTGGGAAAGAAAACAGTTTATCGAAAGATTTGACTTGTTCACCTCTCCGTCAAAAATGAATTGAAATGGATTTTAAATTGTTTTAACGTTTAGGAGTAGACATTATTGAGTCCTCCTCATGTTTTTTAATGTTTTGTTTTCAGGTGAAGAGTTCTGTGATGGGAAACGGGAACTAGAAGTGAGGACGATATATTAAAGTTAGAAGTTGAGAATAAAGTTTAGTTTGCGTTTTAGGTTTCAAGTTAGAAATGCTTAGTTTGTGTTATTCTAGAATTTGAAGTTTCTTCTGTTTGTTTGAATTGAAGTAATTAATGATTAGTTGTTAGTTTTTTTTCTTGCCTTGTATTCCTTCAGGGATACGGCAGTAACGCCCAACTAAAAGGAAAAAAAAATGAGTCTTCCGCAATTACCATTAGTCAATGTTTGACTTTTTCATAAGTGAATTTCCAGGGCATTACAGAACATGTCATAATTGTCCCCAACGTCGTGTTGCTCAGTTGGTTAGGGAGGATGAAGTGGAAACACTGGTCGGGGGTTCGAAACCTACAATAGACCTATATCCCTCGCCCTGCCGCTGAGTTAGGCGGTTTAAACTCCTCGTCAGCGAGTGGGGAAGTTATATATATATATATATATATATATATATATATATATATATATATATATATATATATATATATATATATATATATATATATATTGATGTATGCAAGCTCACAAAGATCAAAGTATTGAACTTACAAACACCATACAGTCACACACACACACACACTGCTGATTGTAATAAAACTAAGCTAATTGGATGCAATTAGCCGGAATAGATGACAAACTGATGAGAAAAAGGATAGACTTGCTTACAATTGATACAGACACACCACAGCTGCAATCAAGGGCAAGGGAGTATCACATTCACACTCCTACATACACACCAGAGTATGAATGATCAAGCTCAGTTGACACTTGCTGGATTCTTGCAAAAATCCAGTGATAGTAGCTGAATTAACAAGGGTTGAGAGTTATCTGGTACTCATAAACATACATAGGTTCTAAGACACTCGAGAATACTATTGAACAAGCACTGATGCTCATATTAAGCTGCTGAAAAACAGCATATATAGTACAACTAATCAGTTTGATTGGCAGCTGCTTAAGCATAAGCAATCTGACTAATCTCCTTGGCTTAATCTAACTTACAAAGCTTAAAATAAATACAATGCATTACATCTTAATCTATCTAATACTATCGGGATTACATTTGCAAAGAAAATAAAAGAAAAACACAAGCTTTGCTCTAATTGGACCAAACACCAAAAGAGTGGCAATTTGAACCAATCAGGAGCTTTCCTAGCTGGAGGGTAAATATTAGTTACTGAAGGTAATTCCCGCACAATCCTTAAACTGGAAATAACCTCAACAATTGAAGGATGGATAGGAAAGACCAAAATAACCCTTGTAGAGCTGTAGGCAAAAGACTTAGCTTAGAACTAGGGTTTTGCAAAAACTAATATATGCAGGAACATATGTTCTGTTGTTTGAAACTCGAGGATACCATGCTTGGACATGTTGGGACTTGGCTTGGACTTGAAAATGGCATGGCAAGGAACAAAAAACTCCTAGAGAACCTTTGGTGAATCTTCCTCAATCCAAAGATATCACATTGAGAAAGACTGCTACTTGGACTGTTGCTGCTGGGAACTTGTCTTGGTCTGAATGACCAATGCTGATGGGATGGATGCTGTAGGTGCCAAGACTTGCTTCAAAAGGGTGTAACAAGCTTGGATGGATGCTGTTGATGGACAGGTGGGTGATGAAGATGATGTAGAACTCTTGAACAAGGACTGAACTGCTTGGTGAGCTACTAGGTTTGGGAAGCCTGCTGTTTTTGCTGGATTTGCTTCCAAAGCTGCTGAGTTTGGTAAATCAGCAAGGTCTCTTCCTTCTCCTCGTGCTCCTGCCTCCTTTGCTGGTGATGCTGCTGTTGTTTGTTGTTCTATTGGATGGTCTCCATCACACACACACACACACACACATATATATATTTATTTAAAAAGTATGTGGGGTCCACAAAATAAAGGCACGAAATTAAATTTCGGATCTTGAACCAATGAAAACATTTGGAAGCCTGTTGTTTCTGCTGGATTTGCTTCCAAAGCTGCTGAGTTTGGTAAATAAGCAAGGTCTCTTCCTGCTCCTCGTGCTGCTGTCTCCTTTGTTGATGATGTTGCTGCTGTTTGTTGTTCTGCTGGATGGTTTCTCCATCATATATATAATAAAAAAGTAGGTAGGGTCCACAGAATAAAGGTAGTAGATTAAATTTCGGAAATCATTCTAAACACATATAATTACATAATTTTATCATTAATTCAAAAAGTAAAAAAAAAAAATAAAAAACCTTCCAATTTACAATTACATTACAGATCACAATATTCAAATGACATAATTCTCAACGAGGATAATACAATCCATGCACCATCGGCTAAAACAACAATAACCCTAATCAAGACCTATATATGTAGACGTTCTTCCCAGCCTCACCTTTCCCTTGCCATAATAATTCTAAAATTATTAAGTCAATTTGTTTGTTGAAGGTGATTCAAATTGCTTCCACAGTAATAAAGTTGATGGTCCATCATGCAAGTAATCCCCGCTAACAAATTAATGATTTTATTCGATTATACAATAATACTTTCTGTCTGTTTAGTTTCTAACTTCCACAAATTAACAGTTTTGTTCAAATATCATGTCATCTCTCTAACTATTCTGTTTGTGGCTGATCAAATCATATCGATCTATACTAATCAAGTTTATTAAGCACCATTACAAGTTTATTAAGTACTAACAACAACTCTTCTCAATTATCAGGGTATTTAATTGTGCTTTCCAATAATCGGACGCAAAGTTACTTCAAGTCAATACTAACTGTCTAACTTTAATTGGAGGTATGGCATCTTCTATTTAATAATCAAGCATTTTTGGAGTTATACATTAAGATAGTGAGAGTTTTATCAAACACACATATAGTTAAGAAGAGTATGCTTACCTTTCTGGTGGGCTTCCATTATTTATCCAGTATCAGCTGTTATACCAACTTGCATGATCCCCCCCCCCCCCCCCCAAAGAACATGACCCCAACCCATTTACATTATTCAAACCCCATCTTACATCACAAACAGAAGTCCACGGGCCCTGTACATCCAACAAATTTACATTACATCAACACTCTCTACATAAAATATGCATGTTTCAAACACATCTAAACCAGATAAGCAGTTTCTGCACGTCAGTTTATAGTATTATGATCATGATTAGGGATAAAGTTCGTTTTAAGATCTGAGTCAGGGTTATGGCGATAACAATGTTTGGGGCCTGGTTAAGGATTGGCCTACACCTATGCTATGGACCAGGGTTAGGGTTTAGGCCAAGGCTTCATAAAAAAACATTGCTCATCCTTTACTTACATGCATAATTTCTTACCTTCAAGCATCCACGAATATCTGTTGTGACCCTGTAGATACACCACCAATAGCCCAATTAAAAAGAACCTTAGACAAGAAAAGAATCATAATACTATTTGTTATTCCATTGTACATGAATTATTCTACATAAGCCACCAGAGAATATATATATAGGAAAATTTGATTATATTAATCCCATATTTTGTGAATTGGATGGTGGTAATCCATACTGTCAGTTTGTATTCTGATGGTCCAAAAGAAATAAAATTGGATTGTAGTGGGACATCATCGAGAATATACCCTCAATATCATAGATTTTGTGTTGCATTTGATTCAAAACATTGTATAACACTTTACCATGATTTTTAATGAATTATTTACGGCGCTTCTCCCAATTTCTTTTCAATTTTTTTACTATTTTTTATGATTTTTTTCACTTTTATTCCTTTTAAAAAATTATAATAATTACTCGGAGTCTAAAAAAAAATTTTGAAATGTTTTAGAAACTACAATTCATTACCTTTCTAGGGGCAAGAATGAAAAAAATAAAAACAATATGGGGTAGGAATGAAAAAATTAAAAAGAATGTGGAGGTGGATTTTGTACCACTACAATACAATTTTTTTTTTTACCACCAGAATACAAACTGAAAGCAGGGATTATCGTCATCCAAACTTTCCATTAACAAAAACGCATTCTACAAAAATACTCTAGGCATACCTACAGGGGCTTTATAAGGAAAGCCCAAACCAAACCAAACACCACCCTATCAAAACAACTTACAAATAAACTCATCTAGCTAAACGACTATTCACATCACTAACTATGAAACCCATTATATAATCAAAATTTCTCTCATAATTTTGGAAAATTCTCATATTTCTTTCAAACCAAATATGATAGATAGCAACTATGACCCCCAAACTCAGCTTGCTTCGAGTATTTCTATTTCTCCCCAAACAATCTTGAATCCAATCGTCCCAATCCAGATTGGTATCAAACAGCAAACGAAAGCTAGCTGAACTCACCTGGCTCAGCATCCTTCAAGCACAAAGGACATCTATTTGCAAGAAAAAACCCAAATTTCTACAATCTATCTTAGGTCACCAACCTTCCATGAATTGCTAACCAAGCTATAAAGGAGCATTTATGAATTTTGAGACCATTCCAAACCAGTTGAAACCAATCAACTCTGTTCCCATGAGTCCTTTAAAAATCATACCCCTCTTCAATAGTGTAGCTTCTCTGCAATGCCTCCGGATTTCTGAACAAATCTACAAGATCATCTTTATCCTGGATAAGCCTCCTCCAATACCAGTTACTGTTCTGCTTGGTTACACAATTCCAAATCGATTGTCTCTTCAAATAATGACGGTGAATCCACAATTTCAATTTTCCTATATATATGTATATATATATGTATATATATATGTATATATATATATATATATATATATATATATATATATATATATATATATATATATATATATATATATATATATATATATAGACTTTAATAATATGAGTTATGTTTTTTCAGTTTAAAATTTTTATTTTCAACTTTAGTTTGCAAATTTTATACTTACTTTTTAATATTAACTAAAATAACTTATATGTTGTTAATATTTTTGCTAAAAGTTTATTTTGTATTTTTACTTATTAGTACATATGTTGCAGAATAATTATATTCCTACAAATGGAAACATCAGTAACCTCAAAACATCAGTATACACTGTATTTATTCAAATGCATAGAGGATAAGAGGAGACAATTTATCAAGAAGAATGACAAGATCTTACCAACAAATATGGCATGGAGGACCAAAGTTATTGTTGTTCACCCTCAAAGTTATAAATTTGTTACTGTTATTAATTGAGTACATAATTGTTATATAAATAAATAGATTTATAACAATTTTGGATCGATTTGTCTTTTCGTAACTAAAATTTGCCCCCATGTATTTTCATTTGACAATTTAAGTCTTTCATTTGAACACTTATATATTATTATGAATACTTTTGTTCTTTTTGTACAATTTGCTTTTTAAATTAAAATAATCAATTTATTATACTCCGTGCATCACATGGGTTGAGGCCTAGTAGAAATAAAAATACATAATTTTTTTAAAATTATGTCAATTGATAATAGAGGAATCAAGTACTTTTATATTTTCAAATTATAATTTCAAAATTAACTAATAAATAACTCATATTTAGGCACAAAAATATACTCTTGACAAATTTTTAGGTCATGTAAATACCAAAAAGATATATGGAGGAGCTAAACTTTACTAACTCCATAATTTTTAAAAGAATTTTTGTAAAAACCAACTAATGATGTTAACGACGGGCAAAAGGGGGAAATAATTTGATGACGAGGGGCAAAAAAGGGAGGTCACAATTTGTGACAAAGTTAGCTTTATCTCATTTTATAAGGATGATAGATATACTTCTGAGAGGGATATTAAACAAGAATTGTATTACTTATAGACATTTATTTTCTAGCTAATTTCTTCTTGAAGCTTGAGTAGTGACATTTTTTAATTTTCAGAAAAGTTGAGTGACAATTTAATTCAAATTAATGAAAGGTCATATATAACATGGACATTTATTTTGGTTACATTTTCTACTATTTTGATGGAGAGTAGTGACAATTTTGAAATTTTCGAAATGTTATGTGGCAATTTAACTCAAGTACGTGCGACAAATTTCAAATTTTACCGGTAATTCTGCTATAACGGGTCACAATGACATTTTTGACTATTTTTGGAAACTTGAGTATTTTGTACATTAATTCAAATTAATGAAAGGTGTTGACATTGTATACCTCCTATAGTAGGTAACAAATGCATTTTGACTATTTTAGAAAGGTCAATGACAATTTTTAAATTGGATTATATTTTTTACTATTTTGAAAAGTTTAGTAAAAATTTTGTTCAAACACTCGAAAATTAAGTGACATCCAGTGAATAATTTTAAATTAAGAAACCATTTATGTGCTATTAATGTCACAGTATCCCTGAGTGTTCGGACATAATTGTCATTCAACTTTTATAAATAGTAAAGACTATCTATAAAAGTTGAATGACAATTATGTCCAAACACTCAGGAATATTGTGACATTAATAGCACATAGATGGTTTCTTAGTTTCCCCCTTTTTTTTTAACTGTATTTTGTTTTGATTGTTTCTTCCTAATCTTAAGCGGGTGGGGGGGCCATGTGTTCCCAAAATAAGAAAATATTCCCAAGTGGGGAAAAGCAAAGATTTCGTGCTATCACTTCTCAGTAATATGTGGATATTGTTTCCCACATGGGACTAATTATTAAAGCAATTACTGATTTGGCAGCCGTGGTATTCACCGAATGAAATGTATTGCCAAAATATGTGGGGTTCTGATTCCCTTTCTATTTTTCCTTTAGTCATTCCTTCGGGTACCAGTTTTACTGCCTCATCAGGTAAACTTCACTATGCAGCTATGTTTATTGCAATATGAAGTGCCTCTTCCATCACCACTTGCTGCATATAACGATTCACAATCTATTCCACCTTTACAAAGTTCATCTACACTTTTTTTAATTTAATATAATAATTGAAATAAGTGGTCATCAATAATAATAGAAAATCACACTCATATTCGAATTTGAAGCAAATTCACTCCGATCATAAGCTAAAAGTATGATGTTGTAACTCTAATTCACTCCGATCATAAGCTAAAAGTTTGATGTTGTAACACTAATTCCTAGCATGTTCAAAACGCGGATCAAAAAGACCTGAAATGATCTAAATATAATTGTAAAAAATATATTTTTAAAATTCATTTATATGAGCATTTTAGAAATAATCATTTTTCTTATTTGGCTTTGAAAAAAATAAATACCCTATATTATTTAATTGTGACTATGAAAATGATATTATTAGAATTAATGCAATATTCGAACAATAAAAGCATTTATTTTTAATTATTTGAATATTAGAGATATGGATTTATATTTCTGGATTTTTTATGGTAATCCATTACAAGATATTATAGAAAAATAATTATTGTAATTATAACATATGTTAGGAAAAAAGCAAGATAATAGCGGAAGCGAAATAAATTGAGACGAAGGATATTACGACAAAATTCAGAAACGAAAAAATAAGAGCGATAAATCAAACGCCATACTAATTATGTGGGAACCGAAGAACTTCGAGGAAAACCTACGGACGGCGACAACCAGAAAATAATCCACTACATGAGAAAGGATGAGTACAACCTGATCACTATTGTGATACGATCGCCAAAGCATATTACAATATTAATCTCTCATGATACACTGAGAAAATATTGTAAATAATTTTATTATGCAGTTTTACTATAAATGAATATGATGGTTATTTTTCATTCAATAAAGAAAGATAATTTTACTACGCTTTTTTAATTTTAATTTATTATCGTTCTTATGCAATTATAAAAATTATTTTTTTACCCATTCTTTCAAGTGGTATCTAATTACGTATAGAACAAAAAAAGAAATGATATAGAGATTTAAATGAAAAAAATCAGAAAATATATATATAACGTAAATAGATATCAAATGATAATACAAAAAACATATATAATAATTTGTAATGGATATCACGTATGTTGTTACGTAAGGTGATGCAAATGAAAAAAAACGCTAGATTGCTGGTTTTGGCAAGGCAAATCAAAATAAATGTATCCTAAAATGTCATGTAATTATTCAATATGCACGCGTGAACTACTCATCCGAATAAAAAGGGACTAAATCAAGATTATTGTTATATTTTTGGCAACTGACCCTATATTTGTAGTCATCTTCCGTTTACACTGGACAAATAAAGTCGACTTTGACATCAACCATAACAACATGAATAACAAAGTAAAACAACCTACATGTGCCTTCTGGCGATATTTCATCTATTTGCCATCCAAACATATCTATGGAAATCTTCCAAAACTAATACTTATAATAAAATGTACTTCACTATCTTTTGCCAAAACAGTAGATAAGTTCAGGTATGAAGATTAATATTACAGCTACTTTCAGAATTTCTCCTTCATAAAAAAAAAGATACTACACTGATTAGCAAACAATCTAAAATTTAGGTGGATTTCCAATTACATGTGCATAGTTGCTAGAAAGCTTTTTTTTAAAAAAAAGAAAAAGAAAAAAAGAGCAGCAATGACACATAGTGATAATGAACTATATATAACATGAGAAGGAAATTCCATCTTAAAGCATAGTCTATAAATAGCAAGTGGATGCAGTACGCTTATAAAGTGAGAGGGTGGGTTCCTAATAAGATGTCAACTAATTGGCAGCGAGAGGGCTCCAACCTAGGAGTTAACAATACAAACAACAAATACTCAAATTCACAGCAAGAAACTTCAGTACTACAAGAGGAGCCAAATGAATGGTTGGCATATTGGATGAAGAATTCCAACAAGAGCAATACTAGTTGTACGGGAAACATCACTAGGAAGGCGACCCCATGCAAAGTATACAAATGCAATTTCTGCCCTAGGAAGTTCCTCAACTCTCAAGCTTTAGGGGGCCACCAGAACGCTCACAAGGAAGAGAGAGAAGAAATCAAGAGGTTGCAAAACCAAGTCATGATGATGGCTCAACTTAGCATGCCTTACTACTACCAACCTGTTGCGTTCGACTCAACAACAACATTTGATTCAATTCATCATGTTGCAGGCCAGCCTCAAACACTGGCTTTTCTCCAGCAGTTTACTCGACACCAAGTTGTCAGCTCATCCAAGGATGGCATGGACCAAGATCTCAATCTTGATCTCCGTCTCTAGCTTAGCTTATATTACCTAGTTGTCTTTAGTTCGTAACGCTATATATCAACATGTTAGCTTCAAGGGCCAGTGATATGAGAGTTTGATGATTATTTGTCAATCATGGTTTGTTACAATTTTCTTCATTGGTATTGTGTTGCTCCTAAAGGCTCATTATTGGTAGGCCTGCTTTTGGCACTAGGCTTCTGTTGGACCTTGCCAATTTAATGCTAGTATGGCCACATCCAACTTCTAATTATTCTATGGTTTGCCTACGTAGATGGGCTTGTTTATTGTAATATACATCCTTGTAAAAGGGGGAAAAAAAAAGATCAAAGGGGATTAGCTAAAAGCTTCTACCTCTTCTTCTTGCTCTTCTTTGCCCCCTCATACGATACAAGTGATTGTTAAAAGTGTGTACACAATCTCAATGTCCGCTTTAATTTTAATTTGCTACTCCACTTTAGAGGCTTTTTTAGCTAGAAAAAAACTAAAATATAACTTCTTGTCATTGTGTTTTGAGGCAACAAGCTAGGTAGCCCCTATCAATGAGTCGGTATATCTAGTTACGTATATATGAAGCTAATGATTGATCTTACGTAGCACTCCTTGATAATTGGAAGGGATTTTTTGCATTTTGGACCCCGAATTTTAGGGATATTTACATTCTGAACCCTTGGTTTTCAACATTAACATTTTGGACCCTAAAGTTTGTAGGCTGAATAAAAAAGGACCTTAAAGTTTGTGGACTGAAGAAAAAAGCCCCTGTCTCATTTTTTATTTTCCTCCCATGTTTGAATTTATCTCCTGATTGACGTCAAACTTTAGGACTATGGTTAAAACTAATATTGACGCTATAATACACCTCTCTTATTCGTGTCGAGGCTACTTAGACCCCTGAGTACATGGTTTTAAGTAACTCCAACATGAATAAAAGAGGTTTATTATAACTTTAATATCGGTTTTAACCTTACTCTTGAAGTTTGATGTCAATCGGGAGAAAATTCAAACATGGAAAGAAAAAGAAAATCGGGAAATGAGCTTTTTTTTCACCTCACAAACTTTAGGGTCCTTTTTACCAGCCTACAAACTTTAAGGTCCAAAATGTTAAAGTTGAAAACCAAGGATTCAGAATGTAAATACCCCTAAAATTCGAGGTCCAAAATGCAAACACCCCTAATTGGAATTAGTTTTCTTTTTTTCGATTGGAGCTTAATAATTGCTTGATGCTTCACAAAAAGTTGGTAGTTATGTCAACAAGGCTACTCATAATGGAGAAGGTAGCTCCCCAGTTAGCTAGCTCTCAAGATTACATATTATGAGGCTAATTTTCATATAGATATGTGTATAAATTGAAAACTTGTAGGAAGGGTCAACGATTGAAAAACACTATGAATACTTTGATTTAGTCAAGATCAGTTTTAATCAAAAAAGAAAAAGAAAAATATTATTGAAGTATAGCAAAATAAAAAAAAAAATTTACAAAGATATTGTACAGAGTTCACCAAGCACCTCAAAGGACCATTTCGCCAGGAAGAGCTCTACGAAAATTGCCCAGAAAACTTCCCCGATCTTTTGTCTTTCACGACAAGGCTCTTCGCCTAGGGTAAACGTCCTTATGATGCTTTGAGTGAACGTCCTTATTGTTGGAGTTTTATTGTGATTTAAAATCAAAAATTATTTTGATAAATATTTCCGTAATTGGTTTTGCTATTTTTGTGGTTAAACGACTGCTTACTTTGACTTGGTTCATCTTGTTGAGACATTATACCGTTAGTGGAGTTTTGCATGGGTTTAACATCCAACTATCACTTTGTAGGTGGAAGCTAAATGTGGAATTAGCATCCCTGGTTTTTTTGGCCAAGTTAAACGTTTTCTTTGAGTGGTTAACAACTTCTTTGGTTGCCTTTAAAAGATTACATCTAGTTAAAGGTTGATATACAGTGTTTTCACAAAGTGCTTCTCCGTAACTCTTTTTTCTTTATTCTATTGATCCAATACCTAATAACAGTTTGATGAGCATATCTTTTCCCAACTCAATTCATACTATTCAATAGTTGTTGTGCAATATTGTTGCTACTTTCTCATCTTCTTGTATTGAAGGTCCACTTTTGAGTTTATATCATTTGATCTTCTTATTTAAATTCGGATTTGATGAAAGTCCCTTTGAAGTTTCTCATCTGAGTTTTAAATTAATTTTTGAAAGTAATTATTAACTACTATTATTTTTAGTAGTAAAAGATTATTATTTTTGAGCACCGGGTTAAGTAACGGGTTCGGGACTCTTCTTGCTGCACCGAAAGAGTCCAGAGTTGTCGTATCTTGGGAGGAGGCCGAACTATCAATCTCGTCTCGTGCAGGAGGGACATATCTCCTCTTAGGACAGTGCTTCACGCACGCTTCGACCCAAACAGGCTATTTTTAATCTTTATTCTATTTATTTCAGTATTTGAGTTGTAATCTTTAGTTGATATATTACCATGTATTGTGTGATAAATTTCGTTTATTGATGTTATGAGTTTATTATATGTAATATAATTCCCTTCTTGTACTGTCGTTTGTTATCAAGTTGATTAATAATATTTTTGGAGGTATTATTTACGTGTAATTATTCCAACATTCTAAGAGGAGATAGTAGATTAGGTTGCATATTGCTTTGCGTCTTGTTCTCGTTTATACAGTGCATTGCATGTTGTTTGATTGATCGATTATGTGCTGATCAATCAATTGGAGAATGTCTTACTTAGTGGTGCATGTCATTTTATTGTTCACAGCCTACTGCAACTTGTCGTTGTGAATTTGTGATAATCATATCATATGATCTTCATTGCTTGATTGCTTGTCTAGCCTTTATTAATTCGCGGATACGCAGTAGTGCTGTCTACTTATGTGTGTTATAGTGATATTTGATTTACTTATTTGATTTTTGAGATTAACCGTGATTGATTGGACAACTAATTTGATATATTTCATATTTTTTAATAGCATCATGAGTATCTGTGCAAATGTGGGGGTTATTTCTAACCTCATGATTTATACTGTATGTGATGATATTGGTTGGTGGATTGTTGATTCGGGTGCTAATGTTCATGTATGTGCTAATCGGCATGATTTCTATTCGTATACTAATTTGTCTGATAGAACTGTGACCATGGGTAATGGTAATATTGCTCCTGTTTTAGGAGTAGGTCGTGTTAGACTTAAATTGTCGTCCAGTAAATTTATTGAGTTGCATAATGTCTATCATGTTCCTGAGATTAACAAAAATCTCATTAGTGGTTCCTTGTTGACTCATCATTGCTATAAAATTGTTTTTGAGACGAACAAAGTTGTTATTTCTAGGTATTGTTCTTTTATATGCAAAGGCTATGTGATGAATGGATTGTTTAGATTAAATGTGGTTGGCTTTGAATCAAGTAACGTGACTAATAGTGCATTTACTGTTTCAATTGTTGAATGTTCTCATCCTTGGCATGGTAGAGTTGGGATGTGAATTTACAGTCTATTAGACGCATGATGAATCTAGATCTTATTCCTAAGTCGTCTATTAATGTGAAAGAAAAATGTCAAGTTTGTGTTTAGGCAAAACAAACTAGAAAGCCTTTTCATTTTGTTGCCATGAAAGATACAAATTTGCTTGACTTGATTCATAGTGATATATGTGAGCTTAATGGTGTTTTGACTCGTGGTGGTAAAAGATATTTTATCACATTTATTGATGATTATTCAAGATATTGCTATGTTTATTTGTTGGCTCACAAAAGTGATATGTTTGATGTTTTTAAGGTATACAAAGATGAGGTGGAAAATCAGTTAGAAAAGAAAATTAAAGTCATTCGATCAGATAGAGGTGGAGAGTACGCTCTAGCGGAGATGGATCAATTTTGGGAAGATCATGGAGTGATACATCAAGTGACACCTGCTTACTCACCTCAATCGAATGGAGTTGTAGAAAGAAAGAACCGGACTTTGACTGAGATGGTTAATGCTATGTTTTTAAGTTCAGGTTTGCCTAATAATTTATGGGGTGAAGCTTTATATTCTTCATGTCTTATTTTGAATAGAGTTCCTTATAAGACTTTTGATAAGACCCCTTATGAGTTGTTGAAAAACAGGAAGCCTAATTTGAGTTACTCAAAGTGTGGGGTTGTTTGGCTAAAGTGTGTGTCTCTCCTGTTAACAAAAGAAAGTTGGGTTCTAAAACTATTGATTGTGTGTTTGTTGGTTATTCCTTTAATAGTAATACTTATCGCTTTTTGGTGATTAATTCTGATGTTCCTGAAATATCTGTTAATACTATTAGGGAGAGTAGAGATGCCACTTTCTTTGAAAATGTTTTTCCTTTGAAGAGTAAAATTCCTGTGCAAGAGTAAAGTGGGGTTGTTTGGAAGCTGAATTTAATGCTTTTGATGTGGCATGTGTTGAGGCTGAATGGCTTAAAAATTACTTGTCGGATATTCCGTTGTTGCCTAAGCCTATACCTCGTATTTCTATGTATTGTGATTGCCAAGCCACTATTACAAAAGCAAAGAGTAAGTATTTCAATGAGAAAAGAAGGCACTTGAGAGTGCGATATATGTTTGTGAGACAATTAATTTCTCATGGTGTGATTTCTCTTGACTTTGTCAGGTCAAAAAATAATATTGCGGATCTGCTCACAAAGGGACTGGCGCGCCAGCAGATTCTTCAAACGTCGAGGGGAATGGGATTGAAGCCCGTAAAATAGTCATCACAGTGGACTCCTATCTCCAGAGGTATGGCGATCCCATGAATGGATGTTGAACGGGTAACAACAAAGCTGATGGGTGAACTAAAAAGAGCACTTATCTTTTAAGCGGAAATTCCGAGTCCCATTCCTATGGCGAAGTGCTCTCTGAGGACTGTGACAATGTTTAGGTTGAGTTATTTTGTAGTTTACCTATGTTTACTTTCAAAGTGACAAGGAGACACAATAACTCTTAAGGGACCCGATGACATGTTTTTGCGGGGTGATAGTCACAGATCACTCTTGGAGGTTCCACCTAGTGAGTGTGGTGGTGGGGTCGCCACTGTGGGATATTTTGGGCTTTTCCCTAATGGACACTCACGAAACAAGATACCGCGCATGACCGTAAAGCGCCCCACCGATGTGACCTTGACTAAAAATACCTGTGCCATGTTTGTGGTGAGCAGAGACTTGGTCAAAGGGATTATGGTTCAAGGCATTAGATCCTCGTCTTGCCTCAAGTTGAAACTCTACTTACACTAAGTGTCGGTTCAAACCCATAAGGTACCGTGCGCCCATTACATGGTATAGAGTGCTCACTATTATTATTTTCCATCCTAAATTTTTGATTTTTAAATCATGTGGGGAATTGTTGGAGTTTTATTGTGATTTAAAATCAAAAATTATTTTGATAAATATTTCCCTAATTGGTTTTGCTATTTTTGTGGTTAAACGGCTGTTTACTTTGACTTGGTCCATCTTGTTGAGATATTATGCCGTTAGTGGAGTTTTGCATGGGTTTAACAAACAACTATCACTTTGTTGGTGGAGGCTAAATGTGGAATTAGCATCCCTTGTTTTTCGGCCAAGTTAAACATTTTCTTTGAAAGGTTAACAACTTCTTTGGTTGCCTTTAAAAGCTTACATCTAGTTAAAGGTTGATATACAGTGTTTTCACAAAGTGCTTCACCATAACTCTTTTTTTCTTTATTCTATTGATCCATTACCTAATCACAGTTTGATGACCATATTTTTTCCCAACTCAATTCATACTATTCAATAGTTGTTTTGCAATATTGTTGCTACTTTCTCATCTTCTTCTTGTTTTAAAGGTCCACTTTTCAGTTTATATCATTTTATCTTCTTATTTAAATTTGGATTGGATGAAAGTCCCTTTGAAGTTTCTCATCTGAGTTTTAAATTAATTTTTGAAAGTAATTATTAACTACTATTATTTTTAGTAGTAAATGATTATTAGTTTTGAGCACCGGGTTAAGTAGCAGGTTCGGGACTCTTCTTGTTGCACCGAGAGAGTCCAGGGTTGTCGTATCCTGGGAGGAGGCCGAACTATCAATCTCATCTCGTGCAGGAGGGACGTATCTCCTCTTAGGACAGTGCTTCGCGCACGCTTCGACCCAAACAGGCTATTTCTAATCTTTATTCTATTTATTTCAGTATTTGAGTTGTAATCTTTAGTTGATATATTACCATGTATTAGGTGATAAATTTCGTTCATTGATGTTATGAGTTTATTATATGTAATCTAATTTCCTTCTTGTACTGTCGTTTGTTATCAAGTTGATTAATAATATTTTTGGAGGTATTATTTACGTGTAATTATTCCAACATTCTAAGATGAGATAGTAGATTAGGTTGCATATTGCTTTGCGTCTTGTTCTCGTTTATACAGTGCATTGCATGTTGTTTGATTGATCGATTATGTGTTGATCGATCAATTAGAGAATGTCTTATTGAGTGGTGCATGTCACTTTATTATTCACAACCTGCTGCAACTTGTCGTTGTGAATTTGTGATAATCATATCATATGATCTTCATTGCTTGATTGCTTGATTGGCCTTTATTAATTCGCGGATACACAGTAGTGTTGTCTACTTATGTGTGTTATAGTGATATTTGATTTACTTGTTTGATTTTTGAGATTAGCCGTGATTTGATTGGACAGCTAATTTGATATATTTCATATTTTTTAATAGCATCATGGGTATGTGTGCAAATGTGGGGGTTATTTCTAACCTCATGATTTATACTGTATGTGATGATATTTGTTGGTGGATTGTTCATTTGGGTGCTAGTGTTCATGTATGTGCTAATCGACATGATTTCTATTGGTATAATAATTTGTCTGATAGAACTGTGACCATGGGTAATGGTAATATCGCTCCTGTTTTAGGAGTAGGTCGTGTAAGACTTAAATTGTCGTCCGGTAAATTTATTGAGTTGGATGGTGTCTATCATGTTCTTGAGATTAACAAAAATCTCATTAGTGGCTCCTTGTTGACTCAGCATGGCTATAAAATTGTTTTTGAGTCGAACAAAGTTGTTGTTTCTAGGTATGGTTCTTTTGTATGCAAAGCCTTTGTGATGAATGGATTGTTAAGATTAAATGTTGTTGGCTTTGAATCAAGTAACGTAACTGGTAGTGCATTTACTATTTCAAATGTTGAACGTTCTCATCCTTGGTATGGTAGACTTGTGCATGTGAATTTACAATCTATTAGACGCATGATGAATCTAGATCTTATTCCTAAGTCGTCTATCAATGTGAAAGAAAAATGTCAAGTTTGTGTTCAGGCTAAACAAACTAGAAAGCCTTTCCATTTTGTTGCCATGAAAGATACAAATTTGCTTGACTTGATTCATAGTGATATATGTGAGCTTAATGGTGTTTTGACTCGTGGTGGTAAAAGATATTTTATCACATTTATTGATGATTATTTAAGATATTGCTATGTTTATTTGTTGGCTCACAAAAGTGATATGTTTGATGTGTTTAAGGTATACAAAGTTGAGGTGGAAAATCAGTTAGAAAAGAAAATTAAAGTCATTCGATCAGATAGAGGTGGAGAGTACGCTCTAGCGGAGATGGATCAATTTTGGGAAGATCATGGAGTGATACATCAAGTGACACCTGCTTACTCACCTCAATCGAATGGAGTTGTAGAAAGAAAGAACCGGACTTTGACTGAGATGGTTAATGCTATGTTTTTAAGTTCAGGTTTGCCTAATAATTTATGGGGTGAAGCTTCATATTCTTCATGTCTTATTTTGAATAGAGTTCCTTATAAGACTTCTGATAAGACCCCTTATGAGTTGTTGAAAAACAGGAAGCCTAATTTGAGTTACCTCAAAGTGTGGGGTTGTTTGGCTAAAGTGTGTGTCTCTCCTGTTAACAAAAGAAAGTTGGGTTCTAAAACTATTGATTGTGTGTTTGTTGGTTATTCCTTTAATAGTAATACTTATCGCTTTTTGGTGATTAATTCTGATGTTCCTGAAATATCTGTTAATACTATTAGGGAGAGTAGAGATGCCACTTTCTTTGAAAATGTTTTTCCTTTGAAGAGTAAAGTTCCTGTGCAAGTGTTTGAGTCTAGCTCTAATTTGGATGTGATTCCTGATGTTGATAATGATTGTGATGTTCCTCTAAGGAGGAGTAAAAGACCTAGACTTGCTAAGGATTTTGGTCCTGAGTTTTTGTCTTTCTTGCTTGAGGATGAACCTAGGACCTACTAAGAGGCAATGAGTTCCTCTGAAGCACCTTTTTGGAAAGAGCTATTAATGATGAGATTAGTTCAATTTTGACTAATAAAACTTGGGTCTTGACTAACTTCCTCCTGGCTGTAAATTGATTGTTTCTAAATGGATCTTTAAAAGGAAGTTAAGGACCGATGGTTCTATTGAGAAGTACAAAGCTAGACTTGTTGTGCAAGGCTTTAGACAAGTAGAAGGTGTTGATTTCTTTGATACTTATTCACCTGTTTCTAAAATTATTTCTATTAGAGCTTTGATTGCTTTGGCTTCTATATACAACTTACATATTCATCAGATGGATGTTAAGACAACCTTTTTTCATGGAGAGTTGAAAAAAGAAATCTACATGAAACAGCATGAGGGCCTAGTTGTGCCCGACCAAGAAGGAAAGGTATATAAGCTTGTGAAATCCTTATATGGATTAAAACAAGCTCCTAACCAATGGCACGAGAAGTTTGATCATGTGATACTCTCCCATGACTTTACCATTAACAGTGATGATAAATGTGTTTATATAAAGCAAGTTAATGGTATTTGCATAATTTTGTGCATATATGTGGATGACATATTATTATTCAGTAGTAGTCTTGGTATGATTCAAGAGACTAAGTCATTCCTGTTTAAGCATTTTGATATGAAGGACCTTGGGTATTAAATTGATTCTAAATGATTCTGGCATTGCATGGACCCAATCTCATTATGTTGAGAAATTGACAAAAAAGTTTAATTACTATGATGTTAGTCCTGTGTCGACTCCTTTTGACCCTTCTGTGAAATTGAGGAAAAATGTGGGGGAAAGTGTATCCCAGTTGAAGTATTCTCAAATTGTTGGGTCTCTGATGCATTTGACGAATTATACTAGACCTGACATAGCTTATGCCGTAGGCAGGTTGGCTAGAAATACCTAGAATCCTAGTATTGATCATTGGCATGCTATTAAAAGGGTATTTCAATACCTAAAAGTGACCATGGACTATGGTTTGCATTATTGTAGTTATCCTACTGTTTTGGAAGGTTATAGTGATGCAAATTGGATTTCTGATTCGCTTGAAATAAAATCCACTAGTGGCTATGTTTTTACATTAGGAGGTGGTGCTATATCATGGAAGTTTGCTAAGCAGACAATTATTGCTCGCTCCACTATGGAAGCTGAATTTGTTGCTTTAGATGTGGCATGTGTTGAGGCTAAATGGCTTTAAAATTTCTTGTCGGATATTTCGTTGTTGCCTAAGCCTATACCTCCTATTTCTATGCATTGTGATTGCCAAGCCACTATTGCGAAAGCTAAGAGCAAGAATTTCAATGAGAAAAGAAGGCACTTGAGAGTGCGATATAAGTCTATGAGACAATTAATTTCTCATGGTGTGATTTCTCATGACTTTGTCAGGTAAGAAAATAATATTGCGGATCCGCTCACAAAGGGACTGGCGCGCCAGCAGATTCTTCAAACGTCGAGGGGAATGGGATTGAATCCCGTAAAATAGTCACCGCAGTGGACACCTGTCTCTAGAGGTATTGCGATCCCATGAATGGATGTTCAACAAGTAACAACGAAGCTGATGGGTGAACTAAAAAGAGCACTTACCTTTTAAGCGAAAATTCCGGGTCCCATTCCTATGGCGAAGTGCTCTCTGAGGGCTGTGACAATGTTTAGGTTGAGTTATTCTGTAGTTTACCTATGTTTACTTTCAAAGTGACAAGGAGACACAATAACTCTTAATGGACCCGATGGCATGTTTTTGCGGGGTGATAGTCACAGATCACTCTTGGAGGTTCCACTTAGTGAGTGTGGCGGTGGGGTCGCCATTGTTGGATATTAATTTTGGACTTATCCTTAATGGAAACTCACGAAACAAGATACCGCGCATGATCGTAAAGCGCCCCACCGATGTGACCTTGACGAAAAATACCTGTGCCATGTGTGTGGTGAGCAGAGACTTGGTCAAAGAGATTATGGTTCAAGACATTAGATCACCGTCTTCCCTCAAGTTGAAACTCTACTTACACTAAGTGTCTGTTCAAACCCATAAGGTACCGTGCGCCCATTACATGGTATAAAGTGCTCACTATTGTTATTTTCCATCCTAAATTTTTGATTTTTAAATCATGTGGGGAATTGTTGGAGTTTTATTGTGATTTAAAATCAAAATTAATTTGATAAATATTTCCCTAATTGGTTTTGCTATTTTTGTGGTTAAACAGCTGTTTACTTTGACTTGGTTCATCTTGTTGAGATGTTATGCCGTTAGTGGAGTTTGCATGGGTTTAATATCCGACTATCACTTTGTTGGTGGAGGCTAAATGTGGAATTAGCATCCCTGGTTTTTTGGCCAAGTTAAACGTTTTCTTTGAGTGGTTAACAACTTCTTTGGTTGCCTTTAAAAGCTTACATCTAGTTGAAGGTTGATATACAGTGTTTTCACAAAGTGCTTCTCCATAACTCTTTTTTTCTTTATTCTATTGATCCATTACCTAATCACAGTTTGATGAGCATATCTTTTCCCAACTCAATTCATTCTATTCAATAGTTGTTGTGCAATATTGTTGCGACATTCTCATCTTTTTGTTTTAAAGATCCACTTTTGAGTTTATATCATTTGATCTTCTTATTTAAATTCGGATTTGATTAAAGTCCCTTTAAAGTTTCTCATCTAAGTTTTAAATTAATTTTTGAAAGTAATTATTAACTACTATTATTTTTAGTAGTAAAATATTATTATTTTTGAGCACCGGGTTAAGTAGCGGGTTCGGGACTCTTCTTGCTGCACCGAAAGAGTCCAGGGTTGTCGTATCTTGGGAGGAGGCTGAACTATCAATCTCATCTCGTGCAGGAGGGACGTATCTTCTCTTAGGACAGTGCTTCACGCACGTTTCGACCCAAACAAGCTATTTTTAATCTTTATTCTATTTATTTCAGTATTTGAGTTGTAATCTTTCGTTGATATATTACCTTGTATTGTGTGATAAATTTCGTTTATTGATGTTATGAGTTTATTATATGTAATCTAATTCCCTTCTTGTACTGTCGTTTGTTATCAAGTTGATTAATAATATTTTTGGAGGTATTATTTGCGTATAAATATTCCAACACTTATGATGCCCAGTGAACGTCCTTATGATGCTCTAGGTTAATGTCCTTTTGCCTACTTTGAGATCATATTTTTTCTGGCTATTCGAATTTCGGCTTTCATTCAAAATTGATTCAGTGCTAAGGTCCTTAAGCCTAAGTCTATCAACGTCCTTGAGGGGTTCTAACAAAAAAGTTTACAAAGATAATGTACAAAGTTCACCAAGCATCTCAAAGGACCATTTCGTCAGGAAAAGCTCTGCCGAAACTTGTCCCAAGTCCCTTATAGCAATCAATTAGCTTTGAATCCTATCAAGGTCAATCTTTTATAGAACCACCATTTCGGAAAATACTCTTCTGAATCCAAGAATAACTCATTCCAACTTCCTAGGATTTACGAATTAACTTGAGCCCTCTCAAAGACCACTCATTCCAACTTCCTAGAATGTACAAATTAACTTGAGCCCTCTCAAAGACCACATGCTCCTTAGTCCTCAAGACTAATAAGTACATTCACTAAATTCGTTAAAACACGCTTAGCTACCCAAGTGATTTCAACAACTCTTTCTCTTGCTCCTTTAATCATTGCTTCCCTTGTATTAACAAACCACTTTATAAAGGATTTCATCTTCTCGTTAACCATAGGGCGAAAAAGTTGGCATCCATCAACCTTTTTTGATCCTTTCGGATTTGTGGGTAGATATTATTCTTCATGATTGTTGTAAAAAAGCATGAGCCCATGTTAACAGCGGTATTGGATAAATTTGAATCATTTAAAAAAGTGACAAAACGTTGACAACTTTACTGCAAAGATAAGGTAATTAACAATGGATTAATCTTAAAATTAAGGAGACGTATCTTGACTTGATATCACGAAAGGATACTACCCAAAACTAAATGATCAACCTATAAAAGAGTTATAAGAAAAATAAACAAGTAAATCAATCAAGCTTAAGAAGTGGAATTTTAGTTCTCAACTGAAAATTAGTTGATACATGCTTTGTATCCATCAAGGATCTCGAGGAGGTATTCATAAATCATTATACTCTTCCTTTCCCCAAAATTGCAATTCTGTCCTACTATTAATGGATATAGAATTCAAAAATGTGATCTTGATTCAAAAAGGAAAAACAAAAACCACTTATTATATGAATTTGTCGCAAGATATTTTTTAAGTCTTTTTTTTACCAAATTAATATTTAGGGTGTGTTTGCCGTTTGGTGCAAAGGAAAACTGTTTTCTAGGAAAATAGTTTTCCTTGTAAAATGATTTTCTTAGATAATGAACTTTCATTTAATATTTTCCTGTGTTTGGTATACAATAGAATGATTTCCTGATATATAATGGGATCAAAGAGATCACATTACACATGAAATGTAGAACGGATCTAGATTGATTCTCTAGGATAGGAACCATAAGAACGATGGAATGGCACGTAATTGGATGAATAAATGAAAGGGGTGAATGATATGGACAAATGTAAGGATGGATTTATGAGTGTATTCTGGTTGGAATGAAGTTTGATGAAACGGAAATGCAATTGACATTCAAAGATTCAAACGAATTGATGATTGAACTTACAATGGTGTTGAATCGATGATTTGAATGATAATGGCTTGGGATCTTCTAAGGAGATACAGATTCATTACTCCTAGAATCCTCCAACTCTTCCTATCACCATGTAAGATAGCCAATGTTAGAATAGAAGAAGAGATTCAAAAAGGCTCTCCCTCAAGAAAACCAATTCTAGCACACAAGCTAGAGAGAAAACACAATGTGTTTAAATTTGATTTGTATTTGATATGAGATGTAATGAATGAATACAATGGCACCCTAGGGGGTCTATTTATACGACTCTAGGACCCCTTGGACATGTACCTAGGGTTCAAGAAACCAAGAATCAACTATTACATCATATATCCTATTTATGACATCATAAACTCTAAAATACAACTCTAGAAAGAAATTGCTATAACTCCTTCAATACTTGTCCGTTTTCAATGATTCAAAAACCATTGGAAAGCTTATTGAAAGAGCTCCAATATGTCTTCTGATGATTTCCTCAATAGACGTATGGATCTAGAATTATAGAGAAAAATATCGAACTGTACTTGATGGAGTCTTTTGCTGCCGTGAGAGATGACTTCTCAATAAGGACTTGAGAATGATTTAAGCTCATTGATGTCCTCCAAATGTGAGAGTAACTCCATATAAGCTTAGAAGTGTGAGGACTAAGCTTAGAGTACCTTCAAGGTCCTTTACGCCTTCTACCTTGATAAACCCAAGACGACATTTATAGCTTCAAACTAGATTAAGGTCCTTGTAGCTGGACCTTGATGTATATAGCTAGGCAAATATACATCATTTCCCTTGAAAACGATTTTCACATGTTTGACAATAAGGGGGGAGAGAGAGAGAGAGAGAGAGAGAGAGAGAGAGAGTGAGAGAGAGAGAAGGAGAAAATGCTTTTCATCAGGTTAAAGATAAGAAAATAACTTACAAAAGGGGTGGGGGAGATGATTTTCTTGGAAAACTGTTCTCTCCATTTTTCGATCACCAAATACTGGAAAATCATTTTCCAGAAAACGATTTTTGACATTAAATAGTTGTGCTTAGTAACCAAGTATAAGAGATTTAGCATTGTTGAATATGACAATGACTCAATGAATTCCAATAATACCATAAACGAATGAACCTCATTCAGTTAAAATATAATTCAATAAAACTATAATTGATATTATTTATGTATAATATTATTCTTATAGAATGCAATAAAATAATTTTTTTTTTACATAAAGACAAGAGTTTTTAAAAATTAACTAAAAGATAGTGATGTTGCCAATTCTAAGCCACTTGCGTCCTTGGATTCTGAGCAGACAGTTTATACCCTATTTAGAGCGTGGCGCGGTGGGGAAACTGATGATTTTAGCTTGAGTGGGATGTTGAATCCAATAATCAATCAAAAC
Organism: Portulaca oleracea; assembly: GCA_029582165.1. Lineage (NCBI taxonomy): Eukaryota > Viridiplantae > Streptophyta > Magnoliopsida > Caryophyllales > Portulacaceae > Portulaca > Portulaca oleracea. The sequence goes on along the minus strand of CM055880.1, from coordinate 29,931,170 downwards.
TTGAATAATAAAGGAAGGATATGACCTTGAGCTAGGTAATCCACAACTCTAAGCCTCACACCCGACCATGACTATCATAGGTAATCCACTAGATAATCACTAAAGGAATGACTTGCTAACACCACCATTAACAAATGGATAAAGTAAGAACAAGATTTTGGGAGATAAAAGGGAGAAACCCTAACATTGCATTAACAAATCATTCATAAACATAAACTGCCTAGAAAAGAGTCCTAACCATGGTATTTATACTAACATAAACAGAAACCAAAACTCAGCGTTTAATCCAGCAAAATACACGAATCAGCTTAACCGTCGCGGGCGCGACATCCCCCTGCCCCAGACACTCCTTCGACTGTTGTCGTATGTTGCAGGTGCGACGATACAGGTCGCGGGCGCGACGAGACTCTGTCGCGAGCGTGACACCTCGAGTAGCAACCGTGACGCTGTTCTGCTCCGTTCCCTGGCTGGGCCAAATCAAAGGTCGCGGGCGCGACTTTTCTTGTGGCGGGCGCGTTGCCCTAGCTTGCACGTCGTCGCGGGCGTGAATGAACCAACTCGAGTGTGACTTCCTGCTGTCGGCCGGCTTTAGTCCCTCCTGACTTCAATGTTTCCATGATCACTCCCGAGCCCTGATCCTTCGATGATTCTTGTCTCAAGATGGTGCGATACGACCCCGAGGCCAACGGGGTTGGTGGGGAAAATCCCAAGCCTCTCCAATCCCCAACGTCGAACGAATCGCCTTAACCACAACAACTCGATACTCATCAATCCACCCTTTGAAAAGGAATATCGGTTCTTGAACACGCCCAGATGAACGGGTTAAGTATGGAAATGCCGGGTCGGGATTTCTTCCTTCTTGTCATCATCTTCGAGCCCGACATTGGTAGCTCGAACCCGAACACGACACGGTTCACTATTCATGATGTGTTGAGTCCGTCTCCAATTGTCTATGGCTTTCTTGATGGTGGCTTATCTTCTCCAAATTCGATTGTGCATCAGGATTTATTGTCTACACATGATCCTAATGACAGTGAAGACACTTTGTCGGTCCAATATAGTTATGTGATTTCTCCGAGTCTTGAGGATGCCATCATGATGCGGTCGAAAATTGACTTTGAGTTAAGAAGAAAAACAAGGCTATAGTGAAATCTAAGTGGAGGCTGGTTATGGAAGCAACTCGGAAGGTTAAGTCCACTACTAATGAAGCACCTCGGAGTGTGAAGGATTTAGATGATATTGAAGCGATACTTGCTCGTAAGCGGGCCAGGGGGAGAGAGATATGTGGATTGAAAGTTATACCTACCAAGAAATTGTGAAGCTTTTTGCTTTGTCTCTTTCTTTGGCGTTTTTATGCTGCTGTCTTTAGTACTTTGTTTACATTGGTTGTTTCTTTCAGCTGTTTTTGGTGTGTTTGACTATCTGTTTTTTTTGCGGTTTGTTTGTAGCATCTTTGATGCAAAACTTTAGCCTTTTTAGCTTTTAATTATCGAAAAAAAAGATGGTAACTTAAAGCCAATTTTCATACCTCTTTACAGTTCATAAGTCACAATCGATTAACAAAAGTAAAACTGGAGGGATTTATTTTACTTGCCGACCAGGACGAGTGGGAGAAATCGGTCATTGAATGTCATTAGTCCAGTCCTGCTTTGGAAAGAAAGTTATCAAACAAAGTGTTTGTTTTTCTCAAATATTAATAACATTTTCTGCGGGAAACACCAACTCTGCCACACACTGAATATGTCTACGTGCACACATTATTTTTATAAATATGATTAAGAAAAATAATTTTTGGACGAATGGGTAGTGGCTGATAATAATACAAATAATTTTATTGGACACTTGCATTAACTATAGACCTATTTTCCACCAACAGTACGTCAGAGAGTTGCTAGGTGTTCAACTCCACAAAAAGGTGATGCATTGCCTAATCGAGTAAGTGGAAGCCTTAAGCAAGTGAAAAAAAAATTGTTGTTCGCCATATTTTTGTTCTGCTAAGCAACATTGACCAACTTATCTGAATAATAATGTAAAACAAAACTTTCATTGTTTTATTGGCTATGTTGGTCAATGTTGTTGTCTAGTTGGCAAAAATTGTGGTAGTTAATGTCTTTCCCTTGAGCTCCGACCTTTGGCTCAGAAAATTAGGTGACACATCATCTTTTCGCCAAGTGAAAAAAAATATGAAATAACCTCTATTGTAATTTTTAGTGAAGTATCTTTCTAATGACGGTAATTTCATATTGTAAATCATTGTGATTTGTGAGTAATTAACGGTCAAAATTTTTTCAAAGTATCAATTAATTTGGGACGAAGGGAGTAGGGTCATAATTGATACTGCTACTGTTCAACAAAATTATTTGTATTATTTATGAGCTAGAACCCAAAATTCGTATTATTATCATCCGAAAATCATAAGAAAAATATTCCACTATTTTTTTCTTGCTAATTGATAGAATTTGTAAAAGCATGCATTGCAACATATATATATATATATATATATATATATATATATATATATATATATATATATATATGGGAAATTAGATTTAAAAAATCTTAACTTTGGGTCATAGTAGACTAAATAATCTGGACTTTAGATTTAGTTCTAAATAATCTGAACTTTTGTACCCTTGGATTCTAATAGTACGCCACCGACTTAACTTAACTCGATGGTAGGATGACGTGGCGGCGGAGAAGTCTGTATTGACTTGTCTGGTCAGCATTGACATGCCACCTCAACACCCCCCTCCCATTTCTATTATCTCTCTTCCGACCCCTTTCTCTCTCCTCCCTCTCCTCTCATAAAAATCCAGCCACCATAGCCATGGCTTCTCCCTCTCTTATCTCATTTTCTCTTTCTCCCTCAGATGCCCCAAATGCTATCCAAGTTGATCTATGACCTTCATAAAACATATTAAATAGTGACTTTAAATCAGCTTTCCAGTGATAAAATTGCAACGCCCAAATGTAGCCATTACAGGCCACCTTTGTAATCTCCAATTCTTCTTCACACCAGCTTTTTTAAATCTCTCTCTCTGTCTCTCTCTCTCTCTCTCTCTCTCTCTCTGTCTGTCTCTCTCTCTCAATCACTCTGCGCTCTTCTTCTTCTTCTTCTTCTTCTTCTTCTTCTTTGCACTTTCTAGCTCCATTATACTCTCTCCCCTGTTCATGATGGGCGTCATAACCTCAAATTCAATTCACTCTCTTGCATTCAATCTTAATCCCACTCTTCCAAACTCTATACTCTTCAATTCAAATCTTCTGAATTTCTTTGCTTTTGATTTCTTCAGTTTCAATCTTCTTTCTTTGGCGGTTTTCAATCACCTCAATTAAGGTTCACATCGGTGTTGTAAGGGTTTGTTGCATTCAGAGTAAGTTCTCCTCTGCACTTTCGATTTGGGATTTCACTCAATTGTAATCTTTGTGTGTATATTGTTATAGTTCTTCCTGTAATATTGGTTTCATGGTTTGTGATTTTCGGGATTTGGTTCAATTTTTTGTCGACAAGTCTAGATTTTGAATGGTTGAACCTTCATGGGTTCTTCTATTAAATAGTTAGTTAAAGTTTAGGGATCCTAACTTGTCCCACATGGATAGACTACTAGAGTTTTCAACTCTTAAGGGAAATAAATAGGTTATTTTATTATTGTCCCACATGGAGAGAATACCATATTCTCTACCTATTTATATATTAAAGAGTGTTATGGGTTTATAAATACATAAGCCCATGGTGTTGAGTCACATGTGGTTGCATTAAGGTTCACACATGTGCGCGTGGTGTGGGCTGTAGGGCGCTAGAGGCGCTTTTGGCACTTATTAGGCGCACTCGGCACTTAGCAGTGAGCAGGGAGCAAAAGCAAATAATGTAATTCTCTGTTACTATTTCCCTTTTTATTTTACTTCTATCCTTTGGAAGTTATGGACAGTTGGGTTGGTTGGAATCATATCCAACTGCTAACAATTTAACCGTATCCATTGCAAACAGAAGAATAGAGGAGAGGATTGATTAATTGCTTGTATAAGAAATCGATCCAGGAAGCTTTGTTGTATCCTGGAGACACGATCTTGCATTAGGGGCAAATCTTGACTTAAAGATAGTGATTCTATTCACGCCTCAAAGCTCTTCTCAATCCCATGTATCTAACAATTTTAAGACAAGATTTTAATGGCAGATTCAGAGACATTCAGAGTGATGAATGAAGATCACATAAGGTTAGACAAGTTCGATGGCATGAATTTCATGCGATGGAAGGACAAGATCATGTTCATGTTGATAGCATTAAGGATTGCATACGTTCTTGATCCAAATTTAGAGGATATGTCGAATCCAACAGAAGAGCAATGGACGAAAATGGATCCTGCGGAGGCTGAAACACTGAAGGCGGCAAAGAAAAAACGCGAGGAGGACGAATAACTGTTCACAGGACACATCTTACAAACCCTTTCTAACCGTCTGTACGAATTGTATATAACCGTGAAGTCACCAAGACAGATCTGGAAAGCCCTTGGATAGAAATACAACACAGAAAGATAAGGTACGTACTGACAAATTTATTATGATGAAGTACTTTGATTTTAAGATGTCAGATGATGTTCCCATTTTGGACCAAGTGCATGAGTTGCAGGTCCTTGTCAATAGACTTCATGATCTTCAAGTCACAATTTCAGAGTCACTTCAAGTGGGTGTGATTATTGCAAAATTTTTGCCCGCTTGAAATGACTACAAGAAGAAACTTCTGCATATGACAGAAGAATTCACTATTGAGAAAATACTCAGGCATCTCAGGATTTAGGAGGAAAATCGTAAAACAGATGTCGTGTATTTAGCGAACAGTTCAAAGGTGACTGTTGTGACAGAAGAAATGTCTAACAAGAACAAGTCCCTTAACGCAAAGAAGGACAAGTCCAACTTCAAAGGAAAGGGCACTAAGGGTTCAAAGAAACAGAATAGTCATTGTTACTATTGAAAGGGCAAGGGAGATTACATCAAGGATTGCAAGAAGATGAAGGCTAATCTTGGAGCAAAGAATGGAGATTCTTCCAAGGCTATCATAGTAGAGGAAAACATGAAGGACTTGATTACCATGGTATCCAACCTTAATCTAAATATGATTACTGAGGTAAATATGGCTAACATAGGCAATCCTTCTAGTTGGTGGTATGACACAGGTGCCTCTATTCATGTTTGTTATGACAGGTCACAATTTAAAACTTATGATGTTGTGGCAGATCGTGAGGTCCTCATGGGGAACAACACTCTAGCCAAAGTCTTTGGACTAGGAACGGTAGAGTTGAACTTCACATCAAGGAGGAAACTCATGTTGGTGAATGTCTTTCATGTTCCAGATATGAGGAAGAATCTAGTTTCAGGAAATATTCTGAATAAGAAGGGATTTGTAGTTGTAGTAGGTTCAAATCAGATTTTGTTTACTAAGAACACTGTGTTTGTTGGCAAAGGTTATGATTGTGAGGGCATGTTTAGACTAAGTGTGAATGAAATAAATGAAGTACCTAGTTCTGCTTATCTTGTTGATTCTTATTCAGTTTGGCATGCTAGGCTAGGACATTTAAATTCCAATTCGTTGAAGTTTATGATCAAGGATCGGTATTTCTCTTGTCAGTCATATTCAAATGTTTCTAAGTGTGAAATTTGCACTCAGGCTAAATTCAATAATAAACCTTTCCCTAAGGTTGAGAGAAATACACAAATTCTAGACTTAATTCATTCTGACATATGGAAAATGAATGGAATGCTTAGTAGGGGTGGTAAAAGATATTTTATCACATTCATTGATGATAGTTTGAGATACACTTATGTATATTTATTTCGAACTAAGGATAAAGCATTTGACATGTTCAAACGCTACAAGACTGAAGTTGAGAATCAAAAGGAAAAAGGAATTAAAATTCTAAGGAGTGATATGGGAGGAGAGTATTTCCCAATTGAATTTGATGAATTTTGTGAGAACCATGGTATCATCCATCAAAGAAAAACCCTTAGAACACCTCAATAGAATGGCCTTGCTAAAAGGAAAAATCAGACTCTATGTAATATGGTTAATGCCATGTTATTAAATGTTGATTTGCCAACAAATTTATGGGGGGAAGCACCCTTAACTGCGTGTCATGTCCATAATCGAATTCCTTCTAAGAAAATGAAGGTATCTCCATATGAGGTGTGGAAAGGAAGAAAGTCTAACATTAAATACTTCAAAGCGTGGGGGTGTATTGCCTATTATAGAGTTCCCGATCAAAAGAGGACTAAGTTAGGCCCAAGGGCAATCAAGAGTATTTTTGTAAGTTATGTTGAAAATTCTAAACCATAGGGGCTGTTGGACTTCCAATCTAATGTGATTGTAGAGACTAGAGATGAGGAATTCTTAGAGAATACCTTATGAAATCTAACGCATCTCAACCAGCACCTATAATTAGGAACTCTCCTGATATACCATTAGAAAGAACTACTTATGGTTCAATTGACAAAAGTAATGAACTTGAGTCTGGTATAGGACCAAGAAGAAGCCAAAGGGTTAGAAAAGCTAAATATTTTGGACCGGATTTTGTTTCCTCCATATCTTTTGTTTTTCTAGTAGAGGGTAGCAGGACAAAAGTATCAGATCAAATGCCTATTGTACTAAAAGTTGATGATGGCCCTAAAACATTTAGTGATGCTATGGCATCCAGAGTTTCTGCATTCTGGAAGGAGGCAATAAATGATGAGATGGATTCAATATTGTCAAAAAAAACTTGGATTCTAGTGGACTTGCCCCCAGGTTCAAAACCACTAGGATGCAAATGGGTATTTAGGAGGAAGTACAACACTGATGGTTCTTTACAAACATTTAAGGTTAGTTTAGTAGCTAAAGGTTTTACTGAAAAGGAAGGTATCGATTACTTTGATACCTACGCTCATGTAGGCAGAATTACATCCATTAGGATTCTATTTGCATTGGCTTCAATATTTAAGCTACATGTGCATAAGATGGATGTAAAAACAGCCATTCTAAATGGAGATTTAGAAGAGGAGATTTATATGGAACAACATGAGGGTTTCATATTATCAGGAAAAGAAAAGAAGGTGTATAAATTGGTTAAATCCTTATATGGATTGAAACAAGCACCCAAACAGTGGCATGAAAAGTTTGATGTTGCGCTTCTTTCAAATGGTTTTCTCCATAATAACTCGGATAAATGTATTTATTCGAAGTTTACAGATTCTTGTGGAGTTATTATATGTCTCTATGCTGATGACATGCTCATTTTTGGAACCAATTTACATGGAATAAATGAAACTAAGAAGTATCTCACTTCTCAATTAAAGATGAAGGATCTTAATGAAGCTGACACTATCGTAGGCATAAAGGTTAAAAGGCATAATGAGGGTTTTGCCTTGAGTGAATCTCATTATATTGAGAAATTGTTAACTAAGTTCAAACATCTCAATATAAAGGATGCTAAAACTCCCTATAATCCAAGTGTTCACTTAGTGGAGAACAATTGAAGAAATGTTGCACAGTTGGAGTATGCTAGTGCTATAGGGAGTCTGATGTATGCAATGCACTATACCATACCATACATTGCATTTGCAGTATGCAAATTATCTAGGTATACAAGTAAACCAAGTACAGAGCATTGGAAAGTCATTGCAAGAGTACTTGGATACTTGAAAAGGACAGTTGACTTTGGTTTATTCTATAATGATTTCCCATCTGTCTTAGAGGGATTCACAAATGCTAGTTGGATAACTAGCTCTAAGGATAACAAGTCAACGTTTGGGTGGATATTTACCTTAGGAGGAGGAGCCATTAGTTAGGCCTCTAAAAAGCAAACTTCCATCACATTCCACTATGGAATATAAGTTTATTGCTCTAGCAGCAACAGGAAAGGAAGCAGAGTGGATGAGGAATTTATTAATGGATAAGTTGTGGCCACAACCTATGCCAGCCACTTGTATAGCGATAGTCAGACTACCATGTCTCGAGCTTATAGTAAAGTCTATAATGGGAAGTCTAGACACATTAGTTTGAGACATGCTTATGTGAGGCAGTTGATTCAAGATAGTGTTATAACAATCACCTATGTTAAATCAACTCTAAATTTAGCAAACCCTTTGACTAAAGGTTTTCCAAGGGATTCGGTGAAGAGCACCACAGCTATAATGGGTTTAAAATCCTTTAATGTATGATCTGTTGTAATAGGAACCCTACCTTAATCTAGTGAAAACTAGTTATAAGGTTTAAATGGTAATAACAAGTTACAATAAGGTCGGTGGAGCACTATAAATAAGATATAGTGCTTTTTCTTAATAAGGAGGGTGAGTTTTCACTCTTAATGGAATCCATAAAGGTATGGAATTCACCTATGTGAATATTAGAGTGTGGTTGCTATAAATAAGAGTTTTATGGGATTATAAATCTTATACATATCCATAAAACCAGGACGAGCAGAAGGCCATAATAGTGCTACAATAATAAGGCTTCTTCGAATAAGGTATGATACTGTGTGAAGTGTCTCTGGTACTAACATTAAAAGATTTGGTTTAAGCTATCTGGCCACCAAATACTTTGTTAGGACTTTGAAACACTTTCACAAACTGATGGTTTAATCATGTGATACCTTGAGATAGGCAGTATCATAAAATGGATTGTTAGGTTTTACAACTTTCACTAACTAGTAGGGGATTGTTAAATAATTAGTAAAAGTTTAGGGATCCTAACTTGTACCACATGGATAGACTACTAGAGTTTCCAACTCTTAAGTGAAATAAATAGGTTATTTTATTATTGTCCCACATGGAGAGAATACCATATTCTCTACCTCATTATATATTAAAGAATGTTATGGGTTTATAAATACATAAGCCCATGGTGTGGACTCACATGTGCTTGCATTAAGGTTCAATGCACACGCACACGTGCGCGCGGCGTGAGCTGTAGGGTGCTAGAGGCGCTTTTGGCGCTTATTAGGCGCACTTGGCACTTGGCACGCGAGCAGAGAGAAGAAGTATTTTACTTATATCCTTTGGCAGTTACAGATAGTTAGGTCGGTTGGGATCAAATTCAACTACTAATAGTTTAACCCTATCCATTGCAAACAGAATAACAGAGGAGAGGATTGATTGCTTATATTAGAAATCGATCCAGGAAGCTTTGTTGTATCCTGGAGACATGGTATTGCATTAGGGGCAAATCTTGTCTTAAAGATAGTGATTTCATTTACACCTCAAAACTCTTCTCAATCCCATATATCTAACATCTTCCACTAGGGTGGGAAGATTAGGGTTTCGGATTGGTTACTCGATTTGCGAACGCAATTGAAGGAGGCAGTGGGTGAAGCTTGTAGAAGTGACATACATTGTACGGTTTGAGTTTTAATGGGGTTTAAATGTCCTAGCTTTGCTGTTAAGAAAGGTATGAGTAGCGTTTTTAATGAACAAATATTGGCAGGCAAGCTTTCTAAGCTCAACAGCACCCAACAATGGGCATTTGAGGGAGAAAGAGAAAATAAGAGAAAGTGGGAGATGCCATAAGTATGGTGGCTGGATTTTTAGGAGAAGAGAGGGAGAAGAGAGAAAGGGGTTGGAAGAGAGATATTAGAAATGGGGAGGGGGGTAGTGAGGTGGCAAGTTAATGTAGACTGGACAAGTTAATACACATCTCTCCGCCGCCACGTGATCCCGCCACCGAGTTAAGTTCAATTTAACTTGGTGGTGTACTATTAGAATCCAAGGGTGCAAAAGTTCAGATTATTTAAAACCAAATATAAAGTTCAGATTATTTAAATCCAATTTCCTTATATATGTGTGTATATATATATATATATATATATATATTTATATATATGTGTGTGTGTGTGTGTGTGTGTGTGTATAGGAAAATTGGATTGTAAATTTATAATAATCCCATATTTTGCAAATTGGATGGCGATAATTCCTACTTTCAGTTTATATTTTGGTGGTCCAAAAAAAAAAATTGGATTGTAGTGGGACATCATCGAGAATATACCATCAATATCATATATTTTGTGTTGCATTTGATTCAAAACTTTGTATAATACTTTATCATGATTTTTTAATGAATTTGACATTTGTCCCAATTTTGTTTTTACTATTTTCTACCATTTTTTTCACTTTTATTCCTTTTACAATATCATAATAATTACTTGGAGCCTCAAAAAAATAATTAAAAAATGTTTTAGAAACTACGATTCATTACCTTTCTAGGGGTAGGAACGATAAAAATAAAAACAATATGGGGTAGGAATGAAAAAAGGAAAAAGAATGTAGAGGTGGATTTAGTACCTACAATACAATTTTTTTTTTGACCACCAGAATACAAACTAAAAGTAGAGATTATCGCCATCCAATTTGGGATTATTATAATCCAATTTTCCTTATATATATATATATATATATAAGAAGATTTGGATTATAATAATCCTATATTTTGCAAATTGGATGACAATAATCTCTACTTTTAAAAATTGTATTGTAGTGGGACGCCGCCGAGTTAGAGGGTGGTGACTCGGTACGTGGTTTGCTGACGTGTACCGGCGAGAGTGTGTTTGACCAAGAAATTTTTATTTTAGTTGTATTCTAGTGGTCCATTTAAATTGATATTGTATTCTAGTAGTCCGATTGACATACTTATTGTATTTTGGTGGTCTCATTTCATAGCTGGTTATGTTCTGGTGGTCTGAATTCTTGGTCAAACACACTCTTGTCGGTTCACGTCAACAAACCACCGAGTGACCACCCTCTAACTCGACGGCGTTCCACTACAATACAATTTTATTTTCTTTTAGACCTCTAGAATACAAATCGATAGTAGGGATTATTGCTGTCAAATTTGTAAAATTTGGGATTATTATAATCCAATTTTCCTAATAATTCCTACTTTTACCCATTGTATAGCAATAATCCCTACTTTATTTTTGTATTCTGGTGGTTAAAAAAAAGGAAAATTTGATTTAAATAATTTGAACTTTGGGCCATAGTAGACTAATTAATAATCTGAACTTTAGATTTGGTCTTAATAATCTGAACTTTGGGCCTGTTGGATGCTAGTAGTACGCCACCGAGTTAAGTTCAACTTCACTCGGTAGTGGGATGATGTGGCGGCGTTGGCATGGCACACCTAAAATGCCCAAGCACATTCCATCGCCCCCATGTCATCTTGCCACTGAGTTAGGTTGAACTTAACTCGGTTGGCGTGCCACTAAAATCCAAGGGGCCCAAAGTTTAAATTATTTAAATAGGGTATCGGTGAAAGTGTATGTGTTTGCTGACGTGGGACACTACCGAGTCGAGTGGTGCTGACTTGTATTGGTGAAAGTGTGTTTGACTAAAAAAGTTATTATTTTGGTTGTATTCTGCTGGTCCCATTTAAATTGCATTGTATTCTATTAGCACGATTGACATATTTATTGTAGTTTGGTGGCCTCATTCCATAATTGATTATGTTCTGGTGGTCCAAATTCTTTATCAAAAACACTCTCATATGTACACTTCAGCAAACCACCGAGTTACCAACACTTGACTCATTGACGTCCTACCAAAATACAATATTATTTTTTTGGACCGCTAGAATTATAAAAAAGTAGGAATTATTGACATACATAAGGTGAAAGTAGGGATTATTAGATCCCGATCAAAAACGACAAAATGGGTCTAACATTTTAGTGTTATAATTTTAAATGCCTTATATTATGACAAATAATTGTCGGATGACATTGTGTTTGATGTATATATTTTGGGGGGACGTTCCGACCAATTTCCGACCAAAAATGACGCAAAGCAGTAGGTTTTAAGTTCATGCGTGTTTTAAGTTGAAGTCTATAGTTGACTCTAACATATACAAGCAAGTCTCATAACATGATAAACATATCATGACATAATACCCACTATTTCGTTCCATTTTTGGCCAGAAAATTGGTCGGAATGACCCTCTAAATATTTATATAAAAAATAATGTCACCCCACAATTATTTTTCATAATATAGGACCCTTAAACTTATTACACCAAAATATGAGGCCCCTTTAATCATTTTTTGGAATTCAATATATATATATATATATATATATATATATAGGGAAATTGGATTCTAATAATTCCTACTATCACAAATTGTATGGCAATAATCCCTACTATCATTTTGGATTCTGGTGGTCCAAAAAAAAATAAAATTGTATTGTAGTGGTACCAAATCCATCACCACATTCTTTTTATTTTTTCCATGCCTACCCCATATTGTTTTTGTTTTTTTTTGTTCCTACCCCTAGATAGGTAACGAAGTTTAGTTACTAAAACATTTTTTAAATTATTTTTTTGAGATTCCGAGCAATTATTATGATTTTTTAAAAGGAATAAAATTGAAAAAATCATAAAAAATTGAAAAAAAATGAAAGAAATTGGGAGAAATGCTGTAAATTCATTAAAAATCGTGGTAAAGTGTTATACAAAGTTTTGAATCAAATGCAACACAAAATCTATGATATTTAGCGTATACACTCGATTTTGTCCCATTATAATACAATTTTTTTTTTGGACCACCAGAATCCAAAATGATAGTAGAGATTATTGGCATACAATTTGTGATAGTAGGGATTATTAGAATCCAATATCCCTATATATATATATATATGTGTGTGTGTGTGTGTGTGTGTGTGTGTGTGTGTGTGGGTGTGGGTGTGGGTGTGGGTGGGGATTAGATATAACAATGTTATCCTTCAATTTACAATTTAGAGAGACTAGTTTGAATTGACTTAAGATTTAAAAAGTGATTTGCTACCTAGCTACTATAATTTGAAAAAGAAGTAAATGGTATTTAATGAAGTATTGTACTTTAGTCCATTACAATCCAAATTTTTAAAAAAATACACTTTTCAAGTATTGATCCACATTATAGACGTCACACTCTAAAATGGTCCATGAAAATGTAAACGAACTCCTAACAACAACTAAAATTAAAAATTCACATTACTTCAAAAATAGTTCTACACCAAAAGCCTACAAGACACAAGGTACTTACACGGTAAATTATTTGTTTATGTACTATATATCTTCTCAATGTATCATTTGAACTACTTCCTCATCGGCTCATCCTAATCCATGATCCCACTTCCAAAAAAAAAAAAGAAAGGCTAATAATAAAGTGGGTCAAAATTTCAACGTTTCAATAAATTTTTTTTTATCAAAACACATCAATTATATCTTTGATGAATTCAACTAGTTCATAAGTGTTTTCATGAAAATTTACATGATTTTTTTAGTATACTATTGACTTGTTCATCTACCAATTTAAAATACCAACGACAAAATAACTGATTAATTGACGAATGTGAATTACTACAAGTGGCAAGTGACAGTGTCCCTTGTGCATTAGATGGCTAATTGTGGTTTGGATTACAATGATTAAGAACCTTATTGATTATATAACTTATAAACATTTTTGAATAATTACTAATTACTAATTATAAGTAGTCAAAGTTTAGGTTTTGCTCCCTCTTTTCCATTATACATCTTTGTTGCTTTAACCCAGGAAGCAAGATCTGGTGCATCTTTCCTAGTACAAATCCAAATTAGAGGGAGGGAAAAGCAACAGTAGGAGGGGGACAATATCTTAGGGTAGATATGCTTTAACAGTTTATAGGGGCAATCAATATATCTCATGATGGCATAACAATGAGTTGACAACTTAACACTAAGGAACCAGATCGATGATGATTTCCACTTTCATTGCCTCTTGGATTCAATCAATAATTAAACAAAGGTTGCTACTCGACAAATTAATTGTTTTTTTTTTTTAACTCATTGAGAGGGGAAGGGCCACTGGACACTGCTTGTGGGATCCTCGTTCCTCGATTCATATTCACATTCTTCATCATTCCTTAAACATAACAAAAGTTGAATATCTTTTTGTTAAGGTCCATGATATCTTATTAGTTTACAACCTACGACTTTGCGAAAACAAATTGGCCAAAAAACAAAGCCCTTTTTTTTAAATTTTTTTTTTATATTTTGCAAAAGAAGGAATAGCTTGGTGGCACTACATTTCACCAGATGATCTAAGCCAACCATCCTTGCTTTCCCTTTCTGCGAGTCTGTGTTTACGCATTACTTAATTTTTCTCACAAATGTTAATGGTGTTAAGTGAATTCTTGGAGCCTTTGCACTTTACACTCTTGAATTATTGTTGGTCATGTGGCACCATCTAAACCAACAGTTTAAGCTAATGGTTGAAGCCCCAAGAATAATTTTATTCTCTTAACACATCCTCTCACGTGAATGCCCTCTGGGCTTGAAGCGTGGATGCCGAAAATGCTACCTTCACCTTGCGCAATTGAATATAGGAGGTGCTGAGATTTGAACCTGAGACCACTTGCTCAGGTCTGGCTCTGATGCAATGTGGAACCATTTCAACCAAAAGCTTAAGCTAATGGTTGAAGCTTAGGAATGATTTTATATTCTTAACAGGTCATTCGATCTTTCACCACTAAAAATATGTGTATTGCCAACTATTTTTTTTTAACCAATTTAAAATGTTTGGAAAATCAAACCATTTTAGCAACTATTTCATATTCTAACTATTTTTCAAAAATTTTAGTGGGATAAAGGGTAGGAAATTCCAACCATGCTAAAATGGTTAGATAATTTTCCTACCGTCCAATTTCCTACTATTTGAAAATGGTTGAAAAATTGAACCTCATAGATATTTTCTCTTAGGTTTGGATTTTGCTTCGGAAGACTTGTTTTAATATATAAAAAATAGAATAGATTAGAGTACACAATTTGAAAGGTAACTGAGAAGTCAATGGTAAGCATTTAGATTAGGATTTTTTGCCACAAATAATCTGTACTGAGGGACTTGTGATTGAGAATAATCCAAAGTGACTTTTTAGTCATTGACAGTCTGTACTTTTTCATTATTTTCTCATAATAGTCCATAACAAATTTCCGGCACGTCAGCTTTCCGTTGCCGGAAATTGATTCTGGACTGCTATGAGAAAATAGTGAAAAAATACAGACTGCCAATGGAAGAAAAGTCACTTTAGATTACTCCCACTCACACACCCCTCAGTACTAATTTTTTGTGGCCAAAAACCCTTTAGATTATATATATATATATATATATATATATATATATATATATATATATATATATATATATATATATACTATAATGGGTGATAGTCCAACAAGTCGGGCCCCGTATTTAAGGGCACAGCTAAAAATATGTGTATTACCAACCACTTTTTCTAACCAAATTAAAATGGTTGGAAAAACCAACCATTTTATCAATCATTCATATTCTAATTATTTTTCAAAACTTTTATGTGGGTAAAAGGGTTAAAAATTCCAATCACTTTTGCTAAAATGGTTGGAAATTTTTCCTACCATCGTTTTTCCTACTATTTGAAAATAGTTGGAAAAATGGTCAGATTACTAACAATTTTTTCAACCATTTTCAAATAGTAGGAAAAATGATGGTAGGAAAATTTCCAATCAATTTAGCAAAATTTGTTGGAATTCCCAACCCTTTATCCCACATAAATTTTTTAATAAATAGCTGGAATATGAAATGATTGCTAAAATAGTTGGTTTTTACAGCCATTTTAAATTGATTGGAAAAAGTAATTGGTAATAAACATACTTTTAGTAGTGGGGGTAAACTAATTCAACGACTTTATAATATCATCTTCGGGGGTATGAGATACTAATAATACCGACTATTTTCTTGGACACTAGCAGTACAAACTATCAACCAATTTTCCAATAACAGTTCACCATTGATTTAATATAATTTTAATTCATCGGAAAGATGACGTAGCTCTATAATGTATGACATTAAATGTCTAACTTCGAGCTTATTGGAGCTTTGAGAATCTCTACAAGTTATCTACTCTCATTGAGAAGCAAAGGAAGGAGAGAGGCTTTTTTTCTAAGCCTTTTATGATGGGCTACCACTATCCCGTGGGTGGCACATCTTCATCTAAGGGCATTCAACCTTCCTAGTTTTTGGGACCAACTATCACTCCTTAAATGGCTTCAAAGGAGCATCCTAAGCTAGTTGAAGGCCGCAAATACTTCAAACGCCAAGGGTAAAAAACCACGAGGGTTATGATCGTACTAGAAATTGAAGAGATTGAGGAAAAAGTCTAAGAAGATTTGGATGAACAAAAGGATAAGCCTACAGAACCTGAGGCTAATAAGGTTGTTTTAGAGATCCATGCTCATATAGGGGAAGCCTTGGTCGTTATGAGATCTTTGCATGTCAATGAAGGTGTAACTTTGATTTTGTACCCCAGTTTTTAGATCATTCTTCTCGAGGAGCTAGTGGCCTAGGTCATAGAATCTAGGTCTAAGGTCGGGATGAGATTGCTAAGGTAAGGATATCGGTTGAAAGGGGTCACAAAGCAAGAAACAAAGGTAAGGTCGGTCAAGGGAAGGAAATGGCCTTCGAAGTCTTTTCGGGATGCAAACGGAGATGAGGAAATGGGTTTTGCAACAACAGAATAATAAGGAGGGAGAATCAAGTGGCAATTGCGCTAGAAAATACCAACCGAGCTTCCTCTTTCGAGGATAGTCCGGATTAACTTCCCCAAAGTCCACCACGAACCAGGAGGGTTAATGAAACGAAATTCCCTAGTTAGCCTCCTTCCACTTTCGTGGGTGAGCATTAACTATCCCATATCCAACCTTCCACACTTGTGTTGGATGTATTCGGGAGCTTTCGGACCCAAATACATCCCACTTGAGGGAAGGAAAGGAGTGGGAAATTGATTTCCCAACTAATTACTCACTAAAATTGCTAACCCAAACCTAATCACCCATTGACACCCTTAATTACCCCCTAATCCATAGGCTTTCTAGCAACTAATCATGATACTAACTAAGCTAACAACATCCAAACCAACCCTAAGCATTATTTCTATCAACAACAAACACTAATCAAGCAAAATAATGAAATAGCAAGCAAGGACAATTAAACAAGCAAGAAAGTAATTAGCAAAGCAAATAATAAAAGAGTTAAGGGATGAGAATACTTATCAAAATGTTGTAGATGAACAAAGAAAAGCAATGGGAATGATAATCCAACAATCTTTCAATTGTTTGAATCTTCAATCCTTGAATTACACCAAAAATCCTCCAAAACCCTAGAATAACTAAGGCTAATCTCTCACTAAAACTCACTAATAAAAAGTTGGAAATAGAGTCTAAGAACTAGAATGGGCTCCCCTAGCTTACTCCCCAAGAAATCGTCAAAAATGAGTATATATACAAGGGAAATTGGTTGGCCAAAATGCGCCGTTTCAAGCCGAAACATGCGAAGAAAACAGGTGAGGTCGCGGGCGCGACCTACCCCGTAGTGGGCGCGACCTGCAAAGACTCCCAGGCGATTTTGAGCTTCGATTAACCGCAGCTGCTGTCCGTCCGACTGCGGGTGCTGTCTTCCCCTGCCCAGCTGAGGTAGCGGGCACTACCAAAGGGGTGACGGGGGCTTACCTCTTGTTTTCTTCCCTTTGTTCCTTCCTTCTTTCCAAGGTATGTACCGCCCGCTACGAGGGTCATAGCGGGTGTTAGCTCTCTGATTTGCACCAAATGAAGGGAAAGTGGTCTCGGGTCAACTCCGCCTCGGCTCTTGGTCCGGCTCGGCTCGGGAAATCACCAAAAATGCTCTAAAATAGCCCGTTTTACCTTGTTTTGAGTAAAAACACCAAAACCTACAAAATAACCAAAAACGTAGCGAAACACATGAAATTAAACACGAAACGAGTCAAAAGCTTAAGAATTAAGGCGCTATTTAGAGACAAAAATGGGTCTAAACACCCCCCACACTTAAACTTTTGCTCGTCCCGAGCAAAACAAAACAAAACAAATAAGAATACTAAACACCAACTCCTCTGTCGTAGGAGGAAACGAGTGCATTTAGCGTATGCACCAAGCCCTTTGAACCCCCCAACAGCAGGGGTGGACGAGATGGACTCTTGAGGGTTTGTAGCGGTTATAGCCTCAAAAGATAAAGAAAAAGGAGAGAGGGAAAGTGAAAAACAAAACCAAAGAAAGAAAAGGAAAAGGAAAACAACCTCGCTTCAAAGAATTATGCAAACTCAATCAAGAAAACGATACTAATCCTCCAAAAGAAACCGTTATGAGCATCTCACATACACCTAACTCAAGCAAATGTCAATCTTAGGGGTTTTCGATCCCCTATACCTCATGCCAAGCAAAACCCCATGTGCGTAAGTGCTAGTGGGTTTTAACTGATTTTCATCGACCCCAAAGACTCACACCTGAGCTCATTTAGGAACGAACAAAATTAGCAAAGAGTTGCCCTCCCCCGCATTTGGTCGCCCTTGGCTTGGTGAGGGCCGCAGGTGATGCAAGGAAAGACTCCTCACTTTATTAACACTTAACCTTGTTTTTGGGTTGGGTTTTCCAACATTTTCAATTTATTTTAATTATAGTCGGGCTAGTTTTTCGGGAGTTGAATTTCCCAAAATATGGGGTTTACCATGCCAACACATGCTTTTCCATTCACCTCTTCGTCTCAAGCGATATAGAAGAAGGCTTAAGGGGTATCAGCGTCGTATTGCTAATACCGGTCCCGTGTAGGTCGACTAACTTTATGCTGGTGTAGGAGGTAAAAAATTGTCGGCCAATCAGATAATGACACGTGTAAAATAAATAAAATTTATTTGGCCATTTATTATTCACCACGTGTTAAATTAACTACGAGTGTCCATTTAATTAATTTTAAATGGAAATATATCATGGCCAATAGCATCGTGACACGTGTCAATTACGATGCATAAAATCATAATTATTTCTTTATTTTAAATAAAGGGATAATTAATTAATTTGGGCCCAAGCCCAAAGTCGACTCAAACCCTAGGCAACCCTAGGCCGCCAGAACCTATAAATAGGTGTCATCTCCCTCATTTTCAACACGCTGCAGTCTACACCTGACGGCATTCGGCATTCTGCACTCTAGAGGCTCCAGAAGATCAAACTGCCAGCAGTCTCCAGCTACCAAGCGCCAAAGATCGAAGTCTGCAAAAGCTCAAAATCGAGTCTTCAAGCTTCTATCACACAAGATCAAGAATCGCCGTAGTTCTTCAAAGAAGACTCGCAAAGCCTTCAGAAGATCGAACTACAAACGCTCTCCAGCTACAAGCGACAATGACTAATGTCGGCTAGTTCAACAACTTCTGTTCTTCGCATCAAAGACTACAGTCATCTTCCTCGTCTAGTTCATCGATCGAGACCAAGCACTAAGCCCTCGCATCCAAGAACCGAGAGAACTATGACCAACAGTCAACCTTCAGACGGTTAAACTTCGAGCAAACTCCAGCTACCAAGCACTAAGGGGATCAACGCTGAAGACCTTCAGCTCAAGAACTACTGCAAGATTTCTTCAGCTAAACCTACGTTCGAGATCAAGATCGAGCGCTCGCGCCCTCGGCTCACCAATGTTTCAGGAGATCGAATCAGAGGACTACTTTATTGTATTTAATACAGAGATTGTACCCAAAATTATTTGAAATTATTACAATTATATTTGTGCACTGATTTCTTGTCTCTATTTATTTTAGATCCGAAATTTGTGTTTACAAATTTGGCACGCTCGGTTGGACATCTCTGCCTCTCATCTCTTTCTCCAAGAAGTCAAATTCGACCTTCGATTCAAGCGACGTGATGGTTGGCAACATGGAACAAAAGCTCACTAAATTAGAGGCTATGTTGAAAAGACTTTCTAGGGAGAGCGAAGAGAAGGATAAGAAAATCGATGAACAAAGTGCGCTGATTACGAAGCTGATGAAGAAAATAGAGAAGCGCCTATATCAAGACTCCGATAAAGATTCCGAAAAAGAGAAATTTGAAAAAGAGTCTTCCAAAGGTGATAGTGACAAGAAAGAAAAGAAAGACTCATTTTCAGGATCAATGACTGCAGAAGAGATTCAAACTTAATTACAGATGCAGTGAAGGCTCAACTCGGAGAAAGATTGGGAAAAAGTCACTTGTACATGAAGCCATACACAAAGAGGATCGACGCCCTTCGAATGCCATGAGGATGTCAGCCCCCGAAGTTTAACCAGTTTGATGGAAAGGGTAACCCTAAGCAACACATGGCACACTTCATCGAGACTTGTAGTAATGTTGGCACGGAAGGAGATCGGCTAGTGAAGCAATTTGTCCGCTCTCTGAAGGGGATTGCATTCGACTGGTATACGGATTTAGAGCCCGAATCTATCAACAGTTGGGAAGAAATGGAGCAAGAGTTGCTCAACAGGTTCTACTGCGCTCAACGGGTCGTTAGTATGACAGAGTTGACAAACACAAAACAATGGGAGGGCGAGCCAGTCCTTGACTACATCCATCGTTGAAGGGCTCTTAGTCTTGAATGCAAGGATCGCCTTGTTGGGAATGTCCCGACAATGTTCGATATACACGGAGATTAAACCAAAGTAATATAGTAATTATATGTCTTGCTAGAGACCTCTATAATTAGTAATTAAATATGTTTAATTACAACTATATTATTTGGTCCTACTGGATCATACAAGTCAGTGCCCTGGAACAATGTATGTAACCTAAATGATATTGTATCAAGTTTAGAAAAGTTGGAAACTGATTTCTGTGAGAAATCAGCCCAACACGGACCGAATTGGGCTCAACACGGACCGTGTTGACCCAACACGGTCCGTGTTGAGACACCACGGTCCGTGGTGTCCATGGGCCGAATAATGGACTCTCTGGAGTCCAACACGGACCGTGTTGTTTCAACACGGACCGTGTTGGGCCCAGAAAATGCGCCGTTGTCTTTTTCGGCCCTTTAGAGTTTTGAACCCTTTCCCTAGGTTTTCTAAACACTATATAAAGTGGTCTCTGGGAGAGACTATTCCACACCAACTGCCTTCGACTCTTAGAGAGATACCAGGGTGATTTCCTGAGTTCCTCTCTCTTTTAGTTTGCAGTTCTAGTTTCAGGAAATACTATCAGTTTCCTGAAATTATCTCACATACATCTTAGATTGAGATTCGTCTCGATCGGCTCGATCTAGCAATCGGGTTCCCGGAGTGCTGTGTGGACTTTTCAGTAGAGGAATTCAGCGTTGGAATCTGGAAGGTAAACCTCTTCTTCAGCAGGAATTAGCGATCAAGTATAATTACTAAAGCCTCTGCAATTGTGTTGATTAATTGTTTATAACTGTTATAATATTCCGCCAATTAATCTGTATCTGTTTATTAGGAAATAGATAACCTAAAACCTAACAGTGGTATCAGAGCCACCAATTGCATGTTAAAGTATTGTACTTGTATTCATAATTAATTTTGTCAATAGTTGAATTATAATATGAATATGCTAGAATAGATTTATACCTAAATTTTGAATCTTTCTGAAAGTTTCAATGTTCTTGATAGTAAATCTGAAATTTTATTGTAAAATTTCATGCTTTGTTATTGCTTATTTCTTATTGCCTTTAATTAATCGATTTTATGTTTGTTTAATTGTTAAATATAGCATGAACTCGATTTAATTTTGAATGTTTTAGAAGCAATCACGTTTAATGTTGTTAAACAGTAGGCAATGCATGAAATAGGTTTAAATTCGCAAAATAGGGTTTTGTAGAATTAATTTTCTGATTTAGTTTATTTACCGTAAACATGAAAAATCGAAATAAACTATCAAACGAACTCGAAAATTTCTGAAAGTTTTACTGGAGGTGTCTAGAAGTGTTCTGGACTTTCCATAAATTTTGTAGATTTTTCCCAATTAAAATGGATTTTTAATTGAGTTTTCAGATCTGAAGTGAATTAAAATTTGTTTAATTCTCTGAATTTTATAAATTTGTAGAAATTTGTAAAACTTCTGAAATTTTTACAGTAGGTTACTAGGTAACCATAATTTTAGGGAAAAATTTTCCGTTAATTTATCCGATCAAATTATATTTTATAATTTAGATTTTCAGATCTCAGAGAAATAAATTCGTTGCTTCTCTGAATTTTGTATATTTATAGAAATTTGCGAATTTTCTGAAAATTTTACAGTAGGTTATTGGGTAACCATTCTATTATGGATAAAATTTTCGTGAATTTTCGAAATCGTTTATTAATTTTCCTTTAATTTTCAGATTAACAGAAAAGTACAATTGTTTACTTTTCTGAATTTTATTCTAATTTTCGAAATTTGATAAAAATCTGAAATTTTTACAGTAGCATATTGGATGAACCTACTGTATGGGAAAATTATAAAATTTTATTTTTAAACTTATCGGACTATTATTAGTTATTTTCCTCTTAAACGGAGAATTAAAAGGTTTAATTCCCTAAATTTTTACAATCTTTTAGAAATTGTTAAAATTCTGGAAAATATTTCATATTGGGTTATTAGATAACGCTGTGATATGAAATCTTTAAATTCGATAAGTTACGATAGTTTTATTTAAGTTTTTCATTCACGAAATTAACTGAAACTGGGAAGCAACACGGACCGTGTTGGATCAACATGGACCGTGTTGCCAGCAGTTTTGGTGAATTCGTATATTTTAGGGTTTGTAATTAATTTTAGAAATTAATTATTAAATCCTATTACTACTAAATCAGATAATAGGCATAAAATCTATTATTTTGTAAAGTTAGGAAACTTACAATATCTTTGAAAGATATAGTATCTTTTAGACTCCTTGATTTTAGGAAAGTCAAGTATTTTGTATGTATAGGTATAAAATCCTAAATCTGTTTAGGTAACTAAGATAAAATTTGGATTTTGTTTATTATATTAATCATGCAAAACTTTTAGGAAATTTTATTTAGTACTTATTTCCTTATGTGTTTTATTGCAATTATTTATATGCCTTTATAATTGTTATTTAAGCATGTGTTTTTTGCAATATTACATGTTTGCATGTGCTTCTAGTATGGCCATAGATAGTCAGTTCTACCGGTCTGCGTACCGGGTTGGGTGAAATACGGTCTGCGTACCGTCTTTGAATTAAATTTTAAATTTAAAATTTCAGTTAAGTTTATTTTTTAATTCTCAATTGTGAGGTCCAAATTGTAAATTGGTTGTATTTGGAGACATCAAATTGAGTGAGAGCCCAACAGCAATAGAGGTGGTGATTCGAGTGGGAGCCCATCCAATGAAGTTGCAAGACCCAAGAAGGTTTTCTTGAAGACTATCAAAGCTTAGTTAAATTAGTTGATTAACTCTAGGTGGCCATACTAGGGGTTTTATTTATGCTTTAATTTTGTTATTGCATGTTTTATTATGCCTTTTATGCTTTTCGAAAGAGTTCACCTAGAATTGCATGCTTAGGATAATAAAACCTACTCTCATAATTGAATTATTGCTCAACCTACCGAAACACCACTTAGATGGATAAATGAAGAAAGCCAAAGCGAATTATTTGTTCATCATTAATAAGTAGGGTGGGAGCTAGGTCAATTCAAATTGGCTATCAAAATAGTTTTGGGCCAAGAGCAGAGGAAGAGAAATGTTGTATTCGATACAAATTTCTTGCCAAGAGTCATTTTGAATGATCGATCATAAGATGATCCACCAAAGACAACATGGGATCGAGTTTTGTTGGGCCAAAGTCCACTTGAAGCCATGGGTCTTGTAGGTCTTGGTTAAATTAAAACACTAAGTGAGAGTTAATAAAGTGTTTTGATTTGAAATTAAATTAGTTTAATTTCTTTTGATGAATAATAACTAAAATGAACCAACTTGTCTCATAGAATTATTTATGTCTTTTCACTCAAACATCCACCACTAATAAAATATTGTTTTCTCCTTGAGAAAGAGAAAAACAATTACACCAATTCCTTAATTGGCATCGCTATCACAAGATTCTCTTGGAGGCGAATTAAAAGAGACATGTCTTTGATATAACATTGAGCTAGGCATCAATATTAAGAGGTCAATCAAGCCAAATGAATACATGTAATGTCATAGTATTCATACAACTTTAACTTCAAAATGTTTGAAGATTAGAGGAATGATTACAATATTACCAACTCAAATATCGAACTAGGTAGAGTTGACAAATATGAAACCAATAACCAGATAGTCTCGGTTAAGGTAGATAAAGGCCAATTGATGGCACTCATGTTCTGAAATAATTTGACTATTTTAAAACATGAGAAACCTCAGATCCCCTTTAGCCAAAAGATTGGCGACCAAAGATAGTCTTTTAGTCAAAGGGAAAATAAAGATTTAAGAAATCTATCAAAGACAAGAAGTCAAAGGAAAGGTAAGGACAAACAGTTGTACATACCCAACCAATGACAGCAATCGGTTAACAACCAGATCATGTATGACACTGGGAGCGTGAATGACTATAAGGAAGACTTGAGATATGATTTCAATTCTAGGCAAATGCGTATATGATACACACTACCCTTATTAAACCCACTTGAGTATAAGATACCGGCTGTGAAACTCGCATTTATGCAAATGTGCAGTATCTACAACAAAGTAGATGTGCTTTGAAGGATGAGAGTCAGCCTACAAATAGGAACATACAATTAGTTATAGTTCCTTATGAAGAGTTGGTTGTTTATCCATTTCCTCAAGACTTATAAGAGAAATATATAGGTGATTCTATGTTCTCATTATAAGTGTTTCTTACTCTCAATTAGAGAGAGAGAGAGAGAGGATCTCGGATAAACACACCCAACACATCGAAACCAAAAGGTTTAAAAGGAATAACCCTTGTTCAAACATAAAACTTGTAACTATCTATTAAGTCATGCAAATCAGAGCGCATTCATAAGCGTCACAGTGATAGACTTTTGAATGATAAGACTTTGAAACATGTGATGTCTGCAAAGCATGACTGTACCTTTTACAAGAAAGGGTGAACGTGCCAACAAACACTCATGCATTGGATGTATATAGACCAATTGAGCACAAGTACAAGGGGTGAATTACTTCAAATCTTCAAGATGAATAAAATAACACATGGTGATTCATGTCTATGAGATTCATCTGAAGCTGGAATGTTGAAATAGTTTGAAAGATTTCCAAAATGAAGTAGTCTTGGCGAAACAATGAGAGCACCTAGATAAGATCGAAAGGATGCTAATGGTTGAGACAAGAGTTTGAACAAATGACTCAAATGAAACATAATTATGGCACTATAAGCTTAAGTCATATTAATCAGAAATGTATTCAGAAACTGCATAGTGCAGGATTTTGGAAAACCTAAACTTTGAAAAGTTCAATGTTTATATAGCATGCTTGATGAGTAAGATGACTAAAATCACCTCTTATTGGAATTGGTGAACAAGCTAATGACTTATTAGGATGCATACATACTGATGTATGTGGGCCTATGAGCACTAGTGCTAAAAGAAGGTTTGTTGTACATTTCATCACTTTCAGTGACGATTTTTAGTAGATATGGGTATATCAACTTAATACGCCACAAGTCCAAATCATTCGAAATGTTCAAAGATTTTCAAAGTGAAGTACAAAACCAACTTGGCAAGAAAATCAAAACCCTTCAACAAGGTTGAGGAGGTAAGTATTTGAGCCATGATTTCACTGACCATTCCAGAGAATATGGAATTGTTTCATGACTCTCTCCTCTAAGAATACGACATCTCAATGACGTATCTAAGAGCAGGAATCACACCTTATTAGATATGGTGTGATCAATGATGGTTGAGTCAACATTGCCGATTACCTTTTGGGGATACACGCAATTAACCATAGCTCTAATTACTGAATAAAGATTATCGGAAGCATTAGGAGAAGAGAGGTTCTTGAACCGTCTTCTGAAAGAAAGGAGTATCACTTCTACAAACTGTTGTAGAGAAAAGTGTTTGTGTCTCAAAATACTTTCTTCTTAGAGAATATGTTATTCTCTAAAAGAAAGAGTGGGACAGTTTTGAACTTACCAAAGTTCGAGAGACACAAAACACTATAATCATCACCTGAAACTCCTCTACTTGATCCTTGTTCAAATTATTTCCTATTGGTCGGAAAATTAAGAACAAGGTTGAGGCATTTGAAGTTTCTCAAAACGTTGAGGAGAGGGTGTCATGAACATTACTCCAAGTAAGGTCAGGTAAACAACTCCGTCAGCCACAAAGATATCGATCTTCTATGGATGAACGTGAGATGTTACTTTTAGAAAGTAATGACTCTACCTACATCAAAGAAGCTTTAAGTAAATCAAGATTCCATGCAACCAAGTCTAAAATGGATTCCATGTATTCAACCAAGTTTAGGACTTGGTTGATTTGTCTGAAGGTGTGAGCTATCAGGCATATGAGGGTTTTAAGGCAAAACGTGGGTTCATTAAGATAGACATCAAGACTGACTTCAAAATTAGATTTTGAAGAAAGGTGTGTACTTCACACAACTGAGTGGTCTTTTGTTGGAATACTTGTAAACTTCAAGAGACCATTTGTGGTCTTAAGGAAGCTTCTAGGAGTTGGAATCATTGACCTTCTTGACCAGGATATCAAAAAGGTTTGACATACTGGGAAGTGCCAAAGATAATATTGTGTTTACAAGGAGTTCAGTGGGAGCAATGCGTTTTCTGATATCGTATGTGATTGACATACTGCCTACTAAGAAGAATATTCCAATGTTGCTTCTACTGAGGTTGACTTAGAAATAATTTTCAAAGTGAAGGATTGGTGGGGCTAAGCATTTTCTTGGAGACAATATTTATAATGATAGATTAAAGATTTTGATTGTTTGAATCAAAGTTAACTAGGTGTTGAATAGTTCAACTCACTTCGAGAATGGATTAATTTCCCAAACCATGGCATGTCCTTACGGAATTTGATTGTCTCAAAAACAATCAGAAGTTCTAAGAAGGATGAGACATATAACTCATGCTTCAGGCATGAGATTAATGTATGCCATGAGATGTTCAAAGTCCAACATAACATATACATTGTATATATATAAGCAAAACTAAGGATGTGTCCTAAGTCTAAAGTGGTTGATAAAAGCTAAGTGTGAAGAGTTGCATTGATGCTACACTCATGCAGAGAAATATGATTATCTGAAAGGTCAGAGAAAATTATACGATATGTATTGAGTGGTATTGAGGTGAACTGGAAGAAGTTCCTAACATGACATGCGGTTAATTCTACAAATAAGACAAGTATGACACGACTTTAGAAGTTGTGGCAGAAACTGTTAGGATCATAAGTTCGCTTTTAGATCGGGTGATGTTTCTAGCTCATGAGAAATGAAGCCTTATTGATAGGAGTCATCACTCAAGCAAAGGAACTGAAGCTCACTATGAATCCAAACATGTGTTCCGGAAATATCTTCCTATATGAAAGGTCATTAGTGAGATGGTATATGTACGAGGTTCATTGCAAGTATTATGTACTGAACCCCTGTTATAGTTATAGCATGATAGTCATGCATGGGCAATATGTATTAAACACATTCCGGAATATTAACAAGTCAAATTTGCATGAATTGTTCATGAATTATGACCTTGTTGATTCATCATTGAGAATAAGATTCCAAAATTTACATCAATTGTGGTTTAGAATTATGTAAATGTTCAAAAAGGTTAGCGCATTCAAAATGGGAATTTGGTTGAGGTTTGATTTCTGAAACCCCATTAGTGAACTTGATAACGCTAGCCTTGGTCGATAGTCGACCTGGTTCCTAATTGTATTATCACGTAGGAACAGTGATAATATCAACACAATTAGCATGTAGGATTGAGGTGATGATCAAGTTTCGTGATCATAGTGATGTGATGACATCATAAATCAATCACATAGGTACTGTTGAGAACAACTACCGAACTGACCCGCAGTGGGAGCTCTTTAAGTTAGGAATGTCATAAGAGCTCTCACTACTCAAAATTCCTAAATCCTGAGTTCAATACATAGACTACATGGTCTGCTGTAACTTTGGAGCGCGTCAAACGTCTTTCGTAACAGTAGGCTATAAAGGCGGTGTCTGGGTTACAGTTAGATCATGTGAGAATGTGTGTCTGAACAAGATGGCATTGTCCTCCCTATTAGGGACAGTTGTCTCGGTGGCCACTTGGTGAGATTGGACAGAAAATGCTTGGTCGAGCTCAGTTGAATCAATAGTTGATCATCTGTTTTTCAAAGTCTAAACTCGGAGACCGAGGAACGTTTCGAACCTTACATAAGGATGACATCAGCTTACCTTATCCGAACATGAGACAGTAAGTGATAAGGGATATCAAGGAATCGAACACTTGTGGGACAAGTGGAGATTGTTGGTAATGTCCCGACAATGTTCGATATACACGGAGATTAAACCAAAGTAATATAGTAATTATATGTCTTGCTAGAGACCTCTATAATTAGTAATTAAATATGTTTAATTACAACTATATTATTTGGTCCTACTGGGTCACACAAGTCAGTGCCCTGGAACAATGTATGTAACCTAAATGATATTGTATCAAGTTTAGAAAAGTTGGAAACTGATTTGCGGAGAAATCAGCCCAACACGGATCGACCGGGCTCAACACGGACCGTGTTGACCCAACACGGTCCGTGTTGAGACACCACGGTCCGTGGTGTCCATGGGCCGAATAATTGGACTCTCTGGAGTCCAACACGGACCGTGTTGTTTCAACACGGACCGTGTTGGGCCCAGAAAATGCGCCGTTGTCTTTTTCGGCCCTTTAGGGTTTTGAACCCTTTCCCTAGGTTTTCTAAACACTATATAAAGGGGTCTTTGGGAGAGACTATTCCACACCAATTGCCTTTGACTCTTAGAGAGATACCAGGGTGATTTCCTGAGTTCTTCTCTCTTTTAGTTTGCAGTTCTAGTTTCAGGAAATACTATCAGTTTCCTGAAACTATCTCACATACATCTTAGATTGAGATTCGTCTCGATCGGGTCGATCTAGCAATCGGGTTCCCGGAGTGCTGCGTGGACTTTTCAGTAGAGGTTTCATTGGAATCTGGAAGGTCAACCTCTTCTTCAGCAGGAATTAGCGATCAGGTATAATTACTAAAGCCTCTGCAATTGTGTTGATTAATTGTTTATAACTGTTATAATATTCCGCCAATTAATCTGTATCTATTTAGGAAATAGATAACCTAAAACCTAACACGCCTCACCGAAGCTTCAACTGTCGATATGTGCACTCAAGGCATGCATTGGGATCTGCTCTATATCCTCAAGATGGTCAAGCCAAAAACCTTCCAGGAATTGGCAACTAAGGCACAGGACATCGAGATCACCTTAGCAAGTCAACGGGGAATGTCTTCATCTTCATATTATGCAAGGAACGACGATAGGGATAAGAAGAATGGCAAGCCATCAAAAACTTCAAAAGAGGAGTCTATGGCTATTTCTGCTTGTGAGCCAGTACGAATCTTTTCCAAGCCAAAACCAGAAAGGAAGAAAGCCAACTTCCCAAAAGTTGCTGAAAGGAAGTGTCCTACATTGAAGGAGCTTCAAGAAAAGAAATACCCATTTCCAGACTCAGATTTGTCAGGAATGCTTGATACCTGTTAGAGACGGGAGTTATCGAACTTCCTTAACCAAAGAGGCCAGAAGAAGTGGGAAGAACTACCGATCCAAGATACTGTCGTTATCATAGGGTAGTCAGTCATCCTTTAGAGAAGTGTATCACACTCAAGGAGCGGATCATGAGACTAGTTGAAGATGGGTAGATCATACTGGACTTGGATGACAACATCGAGGATAATTATGTTTTAGCACAACCAATTCTGGCCGAAAGGAAGGAATTCTTGATGATTCAGTTTGGACGTCAAAACCGATTCCCCTTCCTGTGCTAGTCCATGCCTCTCAAGATGAGTCTAAGCTTAAGCATGTATTAGAAGTTCTAGAGGGAGATGGAGAATGGATCCTAACCACTCGAAGGAAGACTAGGGGGCAAGGTAAAGTACAAGCACAACCACCTCGAAGGAAGCAAAGCAGAAGGAGAAATCCTCAAACTTCAGCAGAGAAGAAAAGGCTTGAAGTCATCAAGAAACAAGAAGTCGGTTATTCAGCTAAGTTGCTCAAGCGAGATCCTCGTCTTCCTGACACGCTAGAGGAATACTTTCCATAGGACTCCTTTGGAAAAGTTAATAAAGTTGTCGCTGTGAACATGGTCTCCTGCTTTGAGATCGAGGAAAAAGATGACGAGGTAATCGATTATCAGCCTAAGTCAAAGCTCACTGTGTTCGATAGGTTGGGACGGTCAGCTTCATGCAAACAAGCATCTGCCTTTCAGCGGATAGGTGTCGAGGGAAGCGCAAAGCCTCAATCTTTAGCAGGATCAAGGACGGTCCGATATCAAAGTCTTCTCTATTTTCAAGGATCAAACAAACTGAAGAGGTGTCAAACTCACAACCCCACCAGGAACAAAGCTCCGCATTCAGCCACATTAGAGTCATCAATGAAGTTCTGAGCATCATCCCATCTCGCATGAAGCGTTGTTCAACATTGGAGGTTAACATTGAAGGATCCTTGAGAGTGAAGAGACGCATTGTGATCTTCACCGGTCATCAAAGCAAAAGCAACGTCGACGAAGAGCTTGAGCAAGAGGAGACGTTTTCTTCTTCCCAAGTTAAAATTTAGGAAAGCGAAGATGTAGCACCTGAACGAGGGCCTAAACTATTCACCAAAAAAAACAAATTCCTTTCTTTTTAGTTCTTTTCAATTTCATCGTTGTAATAATCTTGGCTCGCAAGAGTATAAACTGTGTACGACTAAATTAATAAATGAAATTTACATTTCTCCATTTAAATTTGAACTACGTTTGGCTTGATCCTTACGACTATTTAACCTCTTAGGGTACGTAGGAAATTTGGGTTTAGACTCAAATACAGTCATAACATAACAAAAAAAAAAGGGGGTCATGAATTGAAAAAAAAAAATTGAGACATTCAAGTCAACAAATTTCAAGACTTTCAAGTCACCAAATTCACTGACTTCCACTTCAACAAGAAATTAAAGACTTCCAAGTCAGCAAAAATTCAAGACTTTCGAATCAGCAAACTTCAGGATTTTTAAGTCACCAAGTCCCTTGATTTCCAAGTCAACAACAAGACAAAGACTCCCAATTCAATCAAACTCTCGCATCAACAAGTATCCTGACCCCAAGTCGATAAAATGAAAGACTTACAAGTCAACCAAATTCAAATCAACAAAATACAAGGACTCACAAGTCAAGGAAAATAATCACGACTCCTAAGTGAATAAAGTTCGAGATTTCTATGTCAACAATGCATACGGCTCCCAAGTCAGCAAATCTAAAGACTTTTAAGTCAGCAAACTTCAAGACTCTTAAGTCATCAAACCAACCGACTTCCAAGTCATCAAAAATTAAAGACGTCCAAGTCAGCCAAATTCAAGACTACCAAATCGTCAAAATCAAATTTTAAAGACTTTTACATCATCACAATAAAGACTCTCAAGTTAAAAGTACAAGAAATAGATCGACTTCCAAGTCATTATGATTGAAGGCTTTCCAGCCACACTGTAGCTTGCCAAGATCCTCATGTCGGTGGTTTGCTTAAAGTCAACACCGTCAACGGAATACTCAGGCTGATTGAGAACTTCCTTCAAGCATGCAGCGGGGGTCATCGTAATCGTGTCAGTCGACTTCCGCTCCAAGACGATGTCATCATCCTTCAAATCAGCGGCACACTCCTTTGGCTAAGTAGTAGACTCTTTCAAGCTGGCGACAACGACGTCTCATTTAGATCAATATTGGGGAATGCCAGATGGAAGTGTCCTTTCTGCCAATCAATGACACTTGTAGCTGAAGACAGATTAGGTGGCTTATTGTAGATCTTGATAAGAAAGTCCGACTGGCTCATCATGCCTCAACAGAGAATTCAAGTTCGCTCTTCATAGCACGTAGACGGCAAAAAGTAAGTTGAGGAGTATTCCACTTGACGCGAAGCGATGACTCAGTCGACCCAGACAGTCCTGAAGAGAGTAAGTCTGTGACTATTCTACGTCAGTACGCTGAGGAGTGTTCCACTTGTGATGAGGCCAAGACTCTGTCGACCCTGACTGGACTATCATTTTTGAGAGAGTTATATAGGATAACTCTACGCCAACAGCCAAGGGAGTAAACCCGATGATGACTCCGTCGACCCAGATCAGTTCTGAAAAGAGACACCCCAAAGATGTCTAATACATCAGAACTTCCCCGAGGAGTAAACACGATGACAACTCTGTTGACCCAGGTCAGTTCTGAAAAGAAACACCTCAAAGATGTCTAATACATCAAAACGTCCTTGATGAGTACCCACGAAAGCGACCATGACTCTGTCGACCCAAGTCTGTTCTGAAAAGAGACACCTCAAGATGCCTAATACATCAGAACGTCGTTGAGGAGTATTTCACATGTGCGGAGGCGATAACTCCATCGAACTTGACTGTACTGCCGTTTTTGAGAGCGTTGTCTAGGACAACTCTACGCCAGCAGCCAAGGGAGTAATCCACCTAAAGTAAAGCGATGACCCAGTCGATCTTGACTGTACTGCCGTTTTTGAGAGAGTTGTCTAGGACAACTCTACGCCAGCAGCCAAGGGAGTATTCTACTTGCGGCGAGGCGATCACTCAGTCGACCCAGACAGCCCTGAAGAGAGTAAGTCTGTGACCACTCTACGTCAGTACGCTGAGGAGTATTCCACTTGCAGCGAGACCATGACTCTGTCGACCCAGATGTACTGTCGTTTTTGAGAGAGTTGTCTTGGACAAACTATACGTCAGTACACTGAGGAGTAATCCACACAAGGCAAGACAATGATGTAGGTCAACCTCCAAATGCTAGTAACAATTAAGATGTATCCTTTTTGGGTCCCTACATAAAAAAGAAGACAAATTTAGAAAAAATTAAAAAGAAAAAAGAAAAAGAAAAGAAAAAAAGAAAAAAAAGGATGAAAAAAAGAATCTCGTGATAACAAAATTAACACCAACATGTTGATTTTGTTTAGGTTTTTCATTTTTAGTAGATGGGTAGGGCCCACTAAAAAGACAAAAGATTCAATTTTTTTTAAAGAAAAAAAGAGAAGATAAGGCAGGGGCCTAGCCGCATGCGAAAATTATTAGATAGTCCCGCGGGACTACAAATTGCCTCCCAACTCCCGCTATACGTCACTCTACGTCATATGTATTGTTTCTTTTATCCCCGTACTTATTAAGCATATATATAAGTTGCTGCAAAGGGCAACTGGAGTTGTGGTGTGTTGGTTGCATCCTTGCAATGATATGTTTAAGGTCAAGGGTTCAAGCCTAATCGTTTCTTGTTGATGTTAACCCCATCCTTTACAAGTCTTTATTGTTTAAAAAAAAATTTCTTGTCTTATTTTAATTTTTTTTTCTTAATTTTTCTCTCTTCTTTGCTATTTTGTCTTATCTAATTTATTGTTTTGGTTCTTTTTTTGGTTTTCCCCTTAGTATTTTATCTGCCCACTTTGTTTTTCTTTTTTCATTCAATTCTTTTTCCATTTTAGATTGTCCTTATATTTTCCATCCATTTTATTGTTTTTATTTTTTTGGGTTTCCTCCTTAGTATTCTATCTGCCCATTTTTTTTTTTTGCGTTTCAATTCTTTTTTATTTTAGGTTTTCCTTTTATTTTCTATTCATTTTCTCTTTTTCGTCTCTTGATATTTTATAGTTAGATTGTTGACATTTTATTTTTTTTACACTCGCACAAACTCATTTGCACACTAACATTATATATTTGTACGTCAAATATCGTACTATTACACACTAACTATAACACGTTTGCACCCCAAATTGAACTATTACCCATTACACAATAAGATAATATGTTTACACACTAAATATTGTACTATTGCACACTAAATATAATTTTTTTAACACCAAATATAATATGTTTGCACAACAAATATCGATCGTGCAATTACACACTAACTATTACACACTAAATATAATACTTATGCACACCATATATCATAATATAACACACTAACTACAATACTTTTGCACAATTGCACACTAAATGTTGTACTATTACACACTAAATATAATACTACACACCAACATTTTATCTTATACTCATATTTATAAGGGTTTATGATTTATTTCTCCACTCAATCTAGTTCGTTGTTATAATTATTTACAATAACTTTCAAAATGTATTGGGGAAAAAAATATAATAGACAATAAACTAATATCTACACACCATAGATAGGTGTGAATCATTATCATAATTTCAGTAAAAAAAAATCAAAAAATATATGTTAGCGTGTAAAAGAGTCTGTGCTAGTGTATGAAAGAGTTTGTACAATTGTGCAAAAGAATTTGTTATAATGTGTAAAGAAGTTCGTGTTAGTGTGTAAAGGAGTGGGGTGTTAGTGTGCAAAGGGATTCGGGCTATTGTGCAAATAAGTATATGCTAGTGTGAGAAAGGGACAGTGCTAGTGTGTAAAGGAGTCTATATCAGTGTGTAAATGAGTTTGTATTAGTGTGCAAACAAATCTATGTTAGTGTACAAATAATTTTTTTAGTGTGCAAATATATTTTATGTGGTGTGTAACAAGAAATAAATTAATTTAGTTAGTTAAGGGTTAATATAATATTTTTATAAAATGTAAAGTGAAGCAAATATTGGGGGAAGGGGAAAAAATTAATCAATCGGCAATTGTTTAGCAAATGGAATTAAAAAAAATAGGCCGAGCTCGAACCCATGACCTCAGATAGATCACAGACCACGCCCTACCACTACAATGTCATCACAGAATTACTTTCATCGTGCAAATTTATTTTATGTAAGATGTCACACCGCGGGACTAACAATGAGATCCATACTCCCGCGGGAGTATGGTCTAACAACCGAGGGGCATGTACTAGTATGGTCGAGATCACGTGAATGCTCAGAGAAATCAAGTACAAATACAATCATGATTTAGTTGACATTTATTTCATCCTATTTTATTACTATGAAGCCTCCTTTTCACGTTAATCCTCAGCAAGTCTCTCATCCACGCTTTTACTCTATACTGCCTCAAAATTAAGGTTGAAATCATCATCGTCGTCAAGATCACTTCCCTCCATCAAAAGCAAAATTATGATGATCAGAGGCTGTCAAAAAAAAAAAAGAAAGAAAATCAAACCCAGCAAATGTAATAGAGCTGATTTTCCAAGATAGTAGAGGAAAGAAAATCTAAGTGTTTGATCAAGATCAACATCATGATTATCAAGAGCATTAAGATCACGGTAATATTTAGAGTCAAGCAAAAGAAAAATTAAGAGTACGATCATCAAATCTCTATCCGTACCTTTTTCCTTCATCGTTCTCTTATCACTCCCAAATTAGGGTTTCCCCTTCATCAAGCATTGAACCATAGCGAAGATGATGACACTGAAGAGTTCCGACGGCAAGACCTTCGAAGTGGAGGAAGCGGTGGCTCTTATGTCTCATACCATCAAACACATGATGGCTACGCAGACACCACCATCCCTCTATCTATTGTCGCCGGAAAAAAATCCTCTCCAAGACTTCGAGAACTGCTGGCACCACGTCGAACTCGATGGCGAAACCACCTCCGACGACGGGTCCTCCATCGCAAGTGCCGCCATGACCAGTGGTGAACTTAAGGCTTGGGATGAGGAATTTAGCTAAGTTGATCAGGATATTCTCTTAATTGGATCTAATCTTGGTTGTAAATTACTTGGACATAAAGAGCTTGTTGACCATAACGTGCCAAGCAGTGGCTGACATGATAAAAGAGTCGAGTGTAGAAAAGTGTTCATACTTTGTTACATAGCAAACAGAGAAACCCCAACATGAGCAAACATTGGAAGTGAAACATTGAAAGCCTATTAGTGTTTGACTATGAAACGGTCTGTGATGATGCGAAGGCTATTCAGCCTAAAGCCCAGAACTGTCAATGGTGATAGGCAACAGACAGTTAAGCGTTAAGGAAGGTGATACTTATGGTTGAAGACTCTCGTGGAAGATCCATTTATACAGTAATTAGTTGGCCAAGTCTTTGACTCCAACTCTACCTCCAAGCCAACACTACCCTAACCCTACTTCAAATCCAACTCCAATTCAAGTCCAAATCCAACTCTAACGATAATTTTTATCCAATCAAATTCTCGATAGAATTTTACTCAAATTTGGAGATAGGAGGAAGAAGAGCAATCCTTCTGCTATACTTCCGTAGACAATATGTGTTTTGCAAAAAAAAAAAAAAAAAGAAAGAAAGAAAAGTCACACAAATTACGATTAAAAGTTGTTGTCTTACCGGTCCAACTCCAAGGCCCAAACGCGATTTACAACTTTGGGTTGGAAAGGAAAATTATGTCAAGCCGTACTGAGTCCAATAAATATTCAAGACCCAACCGCTTCAAACATCCAAATTTGTGTTTGCGGCTGACTCTTGAAGGGGGCATCTGTAGGAGGTAAAAAATTGTCGTCCAATCAGAAAATGATACGTGTAAAATAAATAAAATTTATTGGGCCATTTATTATTCGCCACGTGTTAAATTAATTACGGCGGTCCATTTAATTAATTTTAAATGGAAATATATCATGGCCAATAGCATCGTGACACGTGTCAATTACGATGCAGAAAATCATAATTATTTCTTTATTTTAAATAAAGGGATAATTAATTAAATTGGGCCCAAGCCCAAAGTCGACTCAAACCCTAGGCAACCCTAGGCCTCCAAAACCTATAAATAGGTGTCATCTCCCTCATTTTCAACACGCTGCAGTCTACACCCGATGGCATTCGGCATTATGCACTCCAGAGGCTCCAGAAGATCAAACTGCCAGCAGTCTCCAGCTACCAAGCGCCAAGGATCGAAGTTTGCAAAATCTCAAGATCGAGTCTTCAAGCCTCTACTGCGTCAAGATCAAGAACTGCTTCAGAGTTCTTCAGCAAGACCTGCAAAGCCTTCAGAAGATCGAACTACAGACGCTCTCCAGCTACAAGCGACAAGGACTAACGTCGGCTAGTTCAACAACTTCTGTTCTTCGCATCAAAGACTGCAGTCGTCTTCCTCGTCTAGTTCATCGATCGAGACCAAGCACTAAGCCCTCGCATCCAAGAACCGAGAGAACTACGACCAACAGTCAACCTTCAGACGGTTAAACTTCGAGCAAACTCCAGCTATCAAGCACTAAAGGGATCAATGCTCAAGACCTTCAGCTCAAGAACTACTGCAAGAATTCTTCAGCTAAACCTACGTTCGAGGTCGAGATCAAGCGCTCGCGCCCTCGGCTAACCCAACTTTCAGGAGATCGAATCAGAGGACTACTTTATTGTATTTAATACAGAGATTGTACCCAAAATTCTTTGAAATTAATACAATTATATTTGTGTACAGATTTCTTGTCTCTATTTATTTTAGATCCGAAATTTGTGTTTATAGCAGGTTAATGTCGTTCGACCGACACGAACCAATTAATTCATTTATTTAACTTTGTTTTCTTTTTCTTTTTCTTTTTTCTTTCTTTTTCTTTTGGTTTTGCTTTTTTCTTTTTTTTCTTACTTTTTTTTAGAAAACAAGCTCAGAAATGAGTCCCTAGAGTCTCCCAGTTTCAACCAGAACGTGAAAAGAATCAGGGATCTCGCTAGACACTCAATGAAGGGAATCTAATTAGGTGAGTCATGACAATCACCCAAGAAAGGGTCGAAAATGCTCAGATGGGTTTCTTTTAAAGAAGATTAAGAACGGCTTCCCAATTTTGACAGCAAAAATCCAAGAAACGAAGCAAAAAGAAAAACAAAACGAAAACGAAAAACTTTTAAGGTTTTTCACTCCCTTTTTTCTCCTTTTTCAATAAAAATTTTCAAATTTTAGGCAAAAACTAAGAAAACAACAGCGAAAGCTAGGTGATCTACCCTTGAAACAGAATATCTCCCCCCCCCCCAACACTTAAAACGCCACAATGTCCTCATTGTGGGAAGGTGTCACAAGAAAAGGGTAGAGAACCTAAAAAAACAAACAAACAAGAACAACTAGCACATAAAAGTGGTGGCGACCCGAGCCCATACGGCTCCAACATCAATATATTCCTAACACAGACACTCAAAGGGGTTCGCCACCCAAAAGAAAATCAAGCATGCAGCGTGGATCAATATATACACATTTAAAGAAAGCGGAAAGAGTTTACCTCGAGGTCTTCAAATAGATCAAACTCAATCCGCGATCCAAAGAACATCATATAAGGGGTTAGAAATAATCAAGATAAACAATCGAAGTATGAGTGTTCACGTGCATGATTAAAAGAAGGACAAAAACGAAAATATATACAAGACACTAATTAAATAACTAACTATAGACAACTCATTAGCACATAAGCTCACTGTGATGCCCTAATCTTCAAAGAAATCGAAAAAACCAACACAAGATCACACCAATTGAGCTTGAGAAATCAAAATAGACTAGCAATGGCAGAGAATTACCTCAATGGTGGACTGTGGAGATATAATTCGACAGCGCAATAAATCAATTAAAGAGCATAAAGGACAACAAGCGACCCAGATTGTGTACAATTCCTGCACAGTAGCTCAAAGCAGGCTATTCGTGTGTGTATACTCTAACAAAAACAACGTGGCAACGCAACACACAACTACAATGCAAAAGCACAGCATACAAACAAGATGCACAATGCGGAGATGCTGTGAATTTGGATAGAAACTGTGAAGCAATTGTGTTGACAAATGAAATGTAGCAGCTAATCGCACAAAGCATCAAGCAAGAACATGACATTCAACTCAGCACACAAAAAAAAAAAAAAAACAGAGCACATTTGTACTGTTCACAGTGTGGGTGTGTGTGTAAATCAACAAGAATTCTTAATGCAACAAGATTGTGTGTGTTTCATAGATGAAAAGCAACAATTAATCACACAACACACTAATGCAAGAACATTGAGCTCAAACACAGCATACAATGGGCAGAATTATGTTAAAAAATTGACAAAATCAAATCCTAACTCAATAACAATGACGAACGAACCAGACTCAGATGCGAGGAGAAAGGATTTCGTATAAAACACAAAGAATTACCTCCCTCAGTTGTGTAGAACAAATGCTTGAGCAAAGTAACACACATTTTGGGACGAATCTGGGCAGAAACTTGAGATCCTAGTAGCAGGTTTTCGCAACACCAAAGAAGAATAAGGGTTTGGAATCCAAAAATGGAGGGAAAGAGAGGGACAAATTGATGATTGAAAGGGATTGAAGGGGTGTGAGTGAGGATTTAGTCGCCAGTTTTAGGGGTGTAGAGAGAGAGAGGGAGTCGAGTGAGTGAGAGAAGGAAATGAGAGGAAGTGAAAGAAATCGGGTTTTGGAGCCGAAAAAAATCGCTGACATCATCAGGTCGCGGGCGCGACCGATGCTGTCGCGGGCGCGACATGCGCTGGGCGTCGGGAGTTGCTGGGTGGCTACTGCAGGCTCTGTGTTCTTGGTCGCAGCTGCGGTCGGCTGCTGGAGCTGCCCTGCTACTGCTGTTGCTTCAGGGGTGGCGGTTGCTACACTGAGGGTAGCAGCCGCTACCCTTTTCCCGACAAGTTAAGCATAAAATTTCCAACACTCCAAATGAAATTCAAACCCCTAAAGACTTTCACATTTCAACACTCATTTTTCTCTCTTTTTCACATTCTATCCAACAATTTTACTAACTTTCAAACTCTCCCTCAACACTCATATATTATTTTCAAAACTTCACTCACTCACACATTCTTCCTTCACTCCCAATTTCAATTTTCTTATTTTTCACATCCAACATTTTCTATTTTTCACTTCATTTTCCCCTCTTTTTTTTCAAACTTTTCTTTTGAACCTAAAACTAATTCCTCAAATTACAAGACAAAGAAATAAAGAAAAATTAAAAAGACAAGAAAATTAGAAAAACCTAAAGAAAACTAAAAAGGAAAAATAAAGAGAAGAAAAATAAACAAAATTAGAAAAATGTAAATACTTAAAGCTTGAAATGAGAAACTTCAAAAATTATGGGGTTCCTCCTATAAAGCGCTAGTTTTAGGTCCCTAGCTCGACCTAAATACCCGTTTAATCCTAGAGAGATGTGGTGTACATGAGAGGTACATATTCAATTTCTTCAACCATGTTCGCCTCTTTTTCCTTCCTCTCCAACTTCTACCATCCTTAGACAACCTCAAATCAAGTCGTCCTTTTGGTCGTTTGAGTGACCATAAGCAAGGAGAGGATGATGTTATCTTCGATTTCTTCCAATGTCGTTTCCTCCTCCTTTTCCAACACCTCCTCATCACCTCCGTAAATAGAATAAGAGTTTCCTCCGGTGGTTTGATTGGGTGATGGGGGTAAAGTAACAACTTGGGCTCTTCTTCAAGTGGTTCTCCAAGTTTCAAACTCTTGGAAACAATCTTCTCAATCTCTATGTCCTCGATATAAACTTCATCCAATGAGATCTCCTTTCTCAATGGAACAATTTTGAGAGAATCATCATGAGATGCATCTTTAATAACCGCGGGTTTGGAACATAAGGCCTTGGGATGATTGTTGTCTTTCCTATTGTCGGGTTCCACTTCAAGAATATAAACTTCCTCTTTATGCTCATGAACAACTGTTTCTATCATATTGACTTCAACACAAGGTGGCATGAACAAGGGTATCTCAATAGGAACATCAAACTTTGATTCAATATGTCCTTCATCAATCAAGTGTTGAATTAACCAATTTGGGAGAGGAATTTGCATTTGGTGGGGCTTAAATTGCTCTTCACGACGCTCACTAACATTTTCATTCAAAAGTATATCTTGTTCATCCTCCACTTTCTCTTCTACGCAATTGACTTCCTCATCAATCAAATCCTCCTTCTTATCATTAACCACTTGCTCAACCTCCAT
The DNA here is from genome assembly GCA_029582165.1 of Portulaca oleracea. Taxonomy (NCBI): domain Eukaryota; kingdom Viridiplantae; phylum Streptophyta; class Magnoliopsida; order Caryophyllales; family Portulacaceae; genus Portulaca; species Portulaca oleracea. The sequence goes on along the minus strand of CM055880.1, from coordinate 29,890,350 downwards.
ACCCTCTTCTTCAATCTTACCCTCAACATCTCCCTCATTTTCTTCAAAAACTGTCTCCTCCACCAACTTGGTGTCCTCAACTTCTCCTCCACCACACATGGTAATAGCACTCACCTCCACTCCTTGGATAGAGGTGGGTTGGATAGGTGCAAGTTGAAATTGGTTGGATTGAGCCAATTCGAGCTCGAGACTTTGGATATAAGCTTGATCCTCCTCTCGATCTTCCATAATTCGCTCTAACATCAACCCAAATGAGGATTCTTGGGGTGGTTGAGAAATTCGAGGTTGTGGAATGTTTTGTTGGGTTAGATGTAAGGTTTCTTCTTGAATGAATGAGTGATGATCAAAGGATTGAAAAGTAGAAGGGTATTGGTTGGTGGCAAAATCATAAGAAATGGGATCTTGTTTAACATGGGAAGAATAAATGGCACTCACTTGCTTTACTTGTTGAAAATTTAAAACTTGCTTCTCTTGAGCCATTCTCAATTGGTTAGAAATCTCTTCATTCACCTTTAGTTTTTGCATTTCATAAATTGAGGCTAAAAGAAGTGCAATAATGGAATCTTGCTCCAAAGATGAATCCCTTCCACTAGATTTGCAACCTCCAAAATCAGGAGCATATTGAATGAGCTCATGAAGGAATTGGTCGGCCTCCTCCGCGGTTTTCTTCAAAAATGTCCCTCCGAATGCAATATCAATCAATTCTTTGAGAGAATCAAAGAGTCCACAATAGAAGTGCTGTAGCAGCATCAAGTTGGGTAGATTGTGGTGCGGACACTGACGTTGGAGACTTTTGAATCTCCCCCATGCTTCGAAAAGAGACTCTCCGGCTTTTTGCTTGAAACTCATGATATCTTCCCGGAGTCTACAAGTTTTGTCGGTTGGGAAAAATCTTTAAAGGAAATCTCTCTTTAGGGCTTCCCATGAAGAATAAAATCCAGGTGGACATATATCAAGCCACATTTCAACTTCTCCCCTTAGAGTAAGAGGAAAAAACTTCAACTTCAAAAACTCCAAAGATATTACGGGCATATGCATGAAACTGATACGCTTTTCAAATTTCTCCATATGAGCAATAGGGCTCTCGGAAATATCTCCATAGAACGGGTTACTTTCAAAGACTTCAAGAAGACACGGCTTGACCTCGAATACCGCGTCGGGTGGTAATGGTGGTAAGATGGTTGGGTTGCCTCCCGTACCCGAAGATGGAACGACATATGAAAGAAGAGTACGGGGTGAATCAACTTGAACTTCACCCATTAGGACTTGAAGTCTCCTATGATGCTCGATAAGGCATTAGGGCGTACCTACATGCACCAACAAGAACAAATAGAAGCATCAAATTCAATGGGATTAGCACAAACTAATTTCTTGCATGAAAGCAAACTCAAATAACCAAAAACCAAGAAACTAAAACTAGGGGCGCTGGCTCCCGGCAACGGCGCCATTTTGTGTAACGTGGTTTTTGTACCCACAGTTTTTATATCGTTCTTCTCGAGGAGCTAGGGGCCTTGGTCATAGAATCTAGGTCTAAGGTCGGGATGAGATTGCTAAGGTAAGGATATCGGTTGAAAGGGGTCACAAAGCGAGAAACAAAGCTAAGGTCGGTCAAGGGAAGGAAATCGGCTTCGGAGGCTTTTCGGGATGCAAACGGGGATGAGGAAATGGTTTTGCAACAAGAGAATAGTAAGGAGGGAGAATCAAGTGGCAATTCCGCTAGAAAATACCTACCGAGCTTCCTCTTTTGAGGATAATCCGGATTAACTTTCCCAAAGTCCACCATGGACCCGGAGGGTTAATGAAACGAAATTCCCTAGCTAACCTCCTTCCACTTTCATGGGTGAGCATTAACTATCCCATCTCCAACCTTCCACACTTGTGTTGGATGTATTCGGAAGCTTTCGGACCCAAATACATCCCACTTAAGGGAAGGAAAGGAGTGGGAAATTGATTTCCCAACTAATTACTAAATTTGCTAACCCAAACCTAATCACCCATTGACACCCTTAATTACCCTCTAACCCATAGGGTTTCTAGCCACTAATCATGATACTAACTAAGCTAAGAACATCCAAACCAACCCGAAGCATGATTTCTATCAACAACAAACACAAATCAAGCAAAATAATGAAATAGCAAGCAAGTACAATTAAACACGCAAGAAAGTAATTAGTAAAGCAATTAATAAAAGAGTTAAGGGAAGAGAATACTTATCAAAATGCTATAGATGAACAAAGAATAGCAATGGGAATGATAATTCAACAATCTCTCAATTGTTTGAATCTTCAATCCTTGAATTACACCAAAACTTCTCCAAAACCCTAGAATAATTAAGGCTAATCTCTCACTAAAACTCAATAATACAAAGCTGGAAATAGAGTCTAAGAACTAGAATGGGCTCCCCCAGCTTACTCCCCAATAAATCATAAAAAAGGAGTATATATACAAGTGAAATTGGTTGGCCAAAACGCGCCGTTTCAAGCCGAAACATGCGTAGAAAACAAGGGAGGTCGCGGGCGCGATCTACCCCGTAGCGGGCACGACTTGCGAATACTCCCAGCTGCTGTCCGTCCGTCCGACCGTGGGTGTTGTCTTCCCCTGCCCAGCTGAGGTAGCGGGCGCTACCAAAGGGGTGACGGGGGCTACCCTCTTGTTTTCTTCCCTTTGTTCCTTCCTTCTTTCCAAGGTATGTAACACCCGCTACGAGGGTCGTAGTGGGTGTTAGCTCTCTGATTTGCACCAAATGAAAGGGAAGGGGTCTCGGGTCAACTCCGCCTCAGCTCTCGGTTCGCCTCAGCTCGGGAAATCACCAAAAATGCTCTAAAATAACCCATTTTACCTCGTTTTGAGTAAAAACACCAAAACCTACAAAATAATAAAAAAATGTAGCAAAAGACCTGAAATTAAACATGAAACGAGTCAAAAGCCTAAGAATTATGGCGCTATTTAGACACAAAAATGGGTCTAAACAGAAGGCCCCTAGGAGAAGTGTAATCTTTCATTCAAGGTGCATCATCTGTTGTGCAAATTTATTATTGAAAGTTGGAGTTGTATTAAATGTTGCATCACATACAATTGTGGCATGGGCAAGCTTTATTTTCCTATCATGTCACACCCTCAACCCTATAGCTTAAAGTGGCTCAATGACACTAGTAACATCAAGGTAACTTAAGAGTCCTTGGTATCATTTTCTATTGGCAACTATAGAGATAATGTTCTATGTGATATATGTTTAGTCCCATTTTAGGGGCTAATTACCACTCGTTTACGCCCAAGTCTATTGTCGTTCCCTAATAAAATGGTTATTTATTACGTGTTTTGTGATTTTTAGGTATTAAGTTCAGAGAATAATAAAAGGGGGGCGAAGTTGCGAAAAAGGGCGATAACTCGGTCATCCCGAGACCTTTGGAGCTGATTTGATGCCGTGGTGAAGACCCGGGAAGCATGGGAGACCAATCATGCCTAAAAGAGAGGGAGTTCGGGCCAAAAGGGTAAGTATGGGGGCATCCATGTTCGTAGCGTTCGCTACAACGACTGCAGCGACCGCTACGCCCCTTTACTTGGCTGGAAGATCAATTGAAGACCGTAGCGTTCCCTACGCCGGGCTTAGCGAACGCTACGACCGTAGCGTTCCTTGCGCCGGTCGTAGAGAACGCTACGAGCCCAGGCAGAAGGTTCTGCCCAAGACCGTAGCGGTCGCTACGACGAGTGTAGCGAACGCTACGATAAAGCCCAAATTTCCCAATTTTCCAGCTGACGGTCATAGCGTTCACTACGCCCTTTGTAGCGTTCTCTACGGATCATTGACTGGGTCGCGACGCTGGGCATAGCGGACGCCTTGGATTGCCGAGAGTTAGAGTTTTCGCCTGTCTTGGGCGTAGCGAACGCTACGATGCCCGTAGCGGTCGCAACAACCCTTTTTCCAGCATAATTTTAGGCCAAAACGAATGTATTTTGGCCCTTCTTCCCCTTTTGTTTAAATAGCCCGTCTTGGGGCATGAATGGAGGGGGGGATCTATTATTTAATCTAGGGAGGTATCTAGGAGTAGCTAGGGCATCTAGGTTTAGACTTAGATTTTATTTTCAGTTTGTAATTAGTAGATTTTAGAGGGAGATTAGTGAGAGATTAATCTAGGGTTTTGGAGATTTGAGTTTATTATTGAAGATTTGGGGATTCAATCAATTGAGAGATTGTTGGATCATCTTTTTATTGCTTTCCATTGTTCATCTACAACATTTTGATAAGTATTCTCTTCCCTTAACTCTTTATTTAATTACTTTGCTTGTTCTTAATTTCCTTACTTGCTATTTCATTGTTCTTGTTTGTCTATGGTTGTTGATTTCTCCATCATGTCTAGAGGCTAATCTTTCTTGAAATGAGGGGGTGATTAAGGCTTTAATGGATTTTGGCTAAGGTGTTTATTGATTAAAGTGTGTTTTAGTTGGAGGAGTCTATTTCCACCTAGTGTCTTTTCATTGGGGGTGGCGGTTCAAGGTCCGAGAGCTCTTTGAATCGTTATACACTCAATGGGAAGTCTAGAGTGGGATAGTTAAGCCCACACTTACGAGGGTAAGTGTAGGCTTAACTAGGAATTAACGCGATTTTCAACCCCGATGGTCCATGGTGGACATAGCGTAGTTAATTTGAATCTTCCTCGAGGGAGGGGATTCATCGTGGCGTTTTTCCCGCGTTGTTCCATAGATGAATCTAACTTTATGCATTTTAATCATGGAAACTTCTTGATCAAAAGTTCCGTTAAGTTTCTAAAACCCCCGAACCTTTTCCATTCCTTGACCGACCTTAGTTTTATTTCTTGCTTTGTGATCTTTCAGACCAATATCCTTACCTTAGCAATCTCAACCCGACCATTGACCTAGTTCCTTTGACCAAGGCCGCCAGCTCCCTCAGAGAGAACGACAAAACCGAGGTCTTACAAGCCGCTGGTACACAAAATGGCGCCGTTGCCGGGGAGCCAGCGCCCCTAGTTTTAGTTTCTTGGTCTTTGGGTAATTGAGTTTGCTTTCACGTTAGAAATTAGTTTGTGCCAATCCAAATGAATTTGATGCTTCTATCGGTTCTTGTTGATGCATGTAGGTAATCCCTAATGTTCTACCGAGCATCGTAGGAGGTTTCAAGTCCTAATGGGTGAAGTCCAAGCTGATTCACCCCCTACCCTTCTATCATATGTCGTTCCATCATCGGGTACGGGAGGCAATCCTATCATCCTACCGCCACTACCACCCACCGCAACATTCGAGTTCAAACCATGCCTGCTGGACGCTTTTGAGAGAAACCAATTCTATGGAGATGACTTCGAGGACCCTATCGATCATATTAGAAGATTTGAAGGTCGGATTGGTTTTGTGCATATGCCAGAGGTATCTTCTGAGTTTTTGAAATTGAAGCTTTTCCCTCTCACCTTGGGAGGAAAAGCTAAGATGTGGCTCGACATTTGTCCACCTGGTACATATACTACTTGGGATGCATTGAGCCGGGATTTTCTTCACCATTTCTTTCCGGCTGATGAGACGCATAGGCTTCGACAGGCTATCTTGAATTTCAAGCAAGAGCCAGGAGAAACTCTTTTCGATTCATGGGCAAGGTTTAAACTTCTTCAAAGGCGATGTCCACATCACAATCTTCCGGATTGGTTATTGTTACATCAGTTTTACCATGGGCAAGACGATGTTAAAGACTCAATTGATATTGCATCAGGAGGAATGTTCCTTATGAAGACGAGCATCAAGCAAATGTTTTCCTTCACGAGCTATTTCATCATTCTCCTTCTTGGGGAAGCCGTCGGAGTTTAGGAAGTAGAGGCTATTCCTTGGAGAGCGAACCTACTATCAAATTCCTTATGGGCGTCGTCCAAGAGATGCAACAGAAGATGGTATCTAATGGAACAACCAACAAATTGGGAGTCGTGCAGGAGACCCAACCCTCTACCCAAAACATCCAATATTTCTCACCCAACTACCAAAACCAAGAAGTTTGGCAACCCACTTATCACCAACCTACTCCTCATCTTCAAGAACCCCAACCATCTCAAGGGTCCAACATAGAGAAGTTGCTGAAGGAAATTGTTGAAAATCAAGAGAATGATAGGGCTCGCCTCGAGAACATTGAAAATCAATGGGCCCAAACGGCTCATCTAGACTACATCCCTCAAACCGTCCCCATACCACCTCAACCTACTCCAATGGTGCCGGTGAATCTTATTACCCTCCGGAGTAAAGGGGAAGCGATAGTACCAAATTTTGCGGAAGAGGGATGTTTGAGAGAAGAAGAAAAAGCGAGTGAGTTGGAGATGAATGAAGAAAGGGAGGTGTTTCTTGAAGAAGCTGAAAGTGAGAATGAGGAGAAGTTGAGTGAGGAAGAAGAATTCAATGAGGAAATAGGTGGGTGTTTGATAGAACCTTATACTTTTGAGCTTTCATGTGAGCGTCCTTTGGAGGAGATCCTTCTTGAGCCTATCCACGTTGAGCCCGATGGTAGTGAGGTCGTGTTCCTCACTAATCTTACTGATGGGGCATATACTCGAGAGGTGGAGGATGTTCCCTTGGAGGAACCTTTATTTGAGCGTATGGAGGTCCATGATTTTATTATCAATGATGAAGCATCTTTGGAGTTTCCCCTTCCTCAAGTAGAGTTTGAGTACTTCCCGATCACTTCGAATTATTTCATTGAAGAAGAATTCAAAGAAGGGGTTGAGAAGGAAGAAGAATTCTCGAAGGAAGATGACTGTCATCAACTCATGCTTGCTCCCAAGGCTCCAAAACTCCGGGAAACAAGTAAAGTGGAGTTTAAATTGCCTCCTCATCTATTCCACTCTATTCGACCGCCGGAGGAGCAACTTGCTTGGTTCACTATGGTAGTTGGGAGATGTTGGAAGAAGATGAGAAAAAGGTGGAAGAAACATAAGAAGCCACTGCCTTTCTTCGCCCCGAGGCTAACTACAAACTGGTTAGATCATCTTGACCTTTATGCTTGCAAAGTGGGGAATTGTTGGAAAGGGAGAAAAAGAAAAAGGTGGAAGAGATGGAAAATGTTCCTATCTTGTTCACCCCGTCTTTCAAGAATCAAACGGGTATTTAGGTCAAGCTAGGGACCTAAAACAAGCACTACATGGGAGGTAACCCATACTTCCGTTTTGATTAATTTCTTTTCTTTTGTTTCTTTTTCTTGTTTCTAATCCTGCAGGCGGATCTTACGAGCCTTGCTTGTTTTTACTTGAATATCCTAACCCTTTGCTCGATTATCACGGATCGCGGATTGAGTAATCATTTATTTTGAAGAACTCGAGGTAATATCTCTCCGCTCTTCTCTTTTTGAGTTGAATATCCTATGATCCATGCTGCATGCTTGATTTTCTTTTTGGTGGCGCACCCCTAGTATGCTATATGCTGGGTTTTCTTGTTGTTGGAGCCGTGTGGGCTCGGGGCGCCACCCATTTTCTATGTGTTAGATGTTTGTATATATGTTTGCTTGTTTCCTTTAGGTGTTTGTACATATGTTTGTTTTTCCTAATTTTTCTACCCTTCATGAGACACCCTTCCCCCAATGAGGACATTGTGGATTTTACGTGTGGGGGGGAGATCATTATGTTTTGGGTAGAGCACCTAGTCTTTTTGCTTCTTTTTCTTTCTTAGAAAAGTTCGAAAAAAAAGTGAAAAAGTGCTAAAAGATGAAAAGAAAAAATCGAAAAGTTTTTTGTGTGAAAGAGTAAAAAGGGGAGAAATGTTGTGAAAAACCCAAAAGTTTCTTTCTTTTATTTTTTTTTGAAGATGTTTCCATTCACAGTTTTGTAGATAGTTGTCTAATTTGCCGATTCAGTTGGTTGGAAGCGGTCGGTATGAATAAATAGAGATCTTAGGAAGGATTTTTGCCATGACTTATCTCTTTTAGACCTCTACATGGAATGGGAAAGCGTAATCCTCAAATCTTACACGCTTTGACTGTGTCTTCTTACCTAAGTTAGACGGTTTAGTTGTTCAATTGCTTAAGCTCTTAATTAATACATTAATCAAATAACTGTGGGGCCTACCGTCATGGGTTGGTTTGGGTGGATCGGCACCCTATGCCCCTTAAGTGCAATGACTCACGTATGGAGAAACCCAGCAGGGAGGGTAGCCCTTTGCGAAGGCCGGTGCTTAAATCATGAAACACGCAAACACTCTAAAAGACACAAAGCGGATTGAGTGGAAAGAAAAGAGTGTAGTTTTTGCAATGAAAGAAAAGAGCGAAGCAAGAAAAAGAAAAAAGCGTTGAGCAAAAGAATCATAAGAAAGAGCAAGAAAAGCAAGAAAAAGAAAGGAAAAAAAAGGGAAAGAATAGAGTGGTGTAAGAAAAAGCAAGAAAAAAAAAGAGGTTGAAAGAAAAACCAAGAGTGAAGTAGGATAGATAATTCCGAGCTTGAGCATGAGAACAACTCCGATTGTCTGGTTTAGGATAGGAAAGACCGACTAGAGCCCACTTGCACATATTCACGAGGTGTCTTGCTCAGCAGGAAGTGTTTTGGTTCAAAATCTTAAAGATTGGCAGTTTTCCAACCTTCGTGTCTTAATTTGTTTGTACTTGTTTCTTCCAATTGATTGTTGAGGCGGGTTGGGGAACTAGGTGCATGATTGGGGACGGGAGTATTTTCTTTGTTTTTGCTTGGCTTTGTTTTTCGGTTTTCACTTCTCTTTCTTTCCCCTTTTTCCTTTCTCTTTGGCTTTTGTGGGCACAGCCGCTACAAACCCTCACGAGTCCACCTCGACCACCCGGGCTACCGGGGGGTTTAAAGGGCTTGATGCATATGCTAAATGCATCCGCGGTTCCTGCAGAAGTGAGTTAGGTATTTATGTTTTCTAGTTTCTTAGGTTTCTTTCGGTTAGTTTTGCTCGGGACGAGCGACAGTCTAAGTGTGGGGGGGTGTTTAGTCCCATTTTAGGGGCTAAATACCACTCGTTTACGCCCAAGTCTATTGTCGTTCCCTAATAAAATGGTTATTTATTACGTGTTTTGTGATTTTTAGGTATTAGGTTCGGAGAATAATAAAAGGGGGGCGAAGTTGCGAAAAAGGGTGATAACTCGGTCATCCCGAGACCTTTGGAGCTGATTTGATGCCGTGGTGAAGACTCGGGAAGCATGGGAGACCAATCATGCCTAAAAGAGAGGGAGTTCGGGCCAAAAGGGTAAGTATGGGGGCATCCATACCAGTGGCGTTAACGACCGCTACGCCCCTTTACTTGGCTGAAAGATCAATTGAAGACCGTAGCGTTCCCTACGCCGGGCGTAGCGAATGCTATGAGCCCAGGCAGAAGGTTCTGCTCAAGATCGTAGCGGTCGCTACGAAGGGTGTAGCGAACGCTATGATAAAGCCAGATTTCCCAATTTTCCAGTTGACGGTCATAGCGTTCGCTACGCCCTTCGTAGCGTTCGCTACGGATCATTGACTGGGTCGCGACGCTAGGCATAGCGGACGCCTTGGAGCTGCCGAGAGTCAGAGTTTTCGCCTGTCTTGGGTCGTAGCGAACGCTACGATGCCCGTAGCGGTCGCGACGACCCTTTTTCCAACATAATTTTAGGCCAAAACGACTGTGTTTTGGTCCTTCTTCCCCTTTTGTTTAAATAGCCTGTCTTGGGCATGAATGGAGGGGGGGATCTATTATCTAATCTTGGGAGATATCTAGGAGTAGCTAGGGCATCTAGGTTTAGACTTAGATTTTATTTTCAGTTTGTAATTAGTAGATTTTAGAGGGAGATTAGTGAGAGATTAATCTAGGGTTTTGGAGATTTGAGTTTATTATTGAAGATTTGGGGATTCAATCAATTGAGAGATTGTTTGATCATCTTTTTATTGCTTTCCATTGTTCATCTACAACATTTTGATAAGTATTCTCTTCCCTTAACTCTTTATTTAATTACTTTGCTTGTTCTTAATTTCCTTACTTGCTATTTCATTGTTCTTGTTTGTCTATGGTTGTTGATTTCTCCATCATGTCTAGAGGCTAATCTTTCTTGAGGTGAGGGGGTGATTAAGGCTTTAATGGATTTTGGCTAAGGTGTTTATTGATTAAAGTGTGTTTTAGTTGGAGGAGTCTATTTCCACCTAGTGTCTTTTCATTGGGGGTGGCGGTTCAAGGTCCGAGAGCTCTTTGAATCGTTATACACTCAATGGGAAGTCTAGAGTGGGATAGTTAAGCCCACACTTACGAGGGTAAGTGTAGGCTTAACTAGGAATTAACGCGATTTTCAACCCCGATGGTCCATGGTAGACATAGCGTAGTTAATTTGAATCTTCCTCGAGGGAGGGGATTCATCGTGGCCTTTTTCCCGCGTTGTTCCATAGATGAATCTAACTTTATGCATTTTAATCATGAAAACTTCTTGATCAAAAGTTCCGTTAAGTTTCTAAAACCCCCGAACCTTTTCCATTCCTTGACCGACCTTAGTTTTATTTCTTGCTTTGTGATCTTTCAGACTAATATCCTTACCTTAGCAATCTCAACCCGACCATTGACCTAGTTCCTTTGACCAAGGCCGCCAGCTCCCTGAGAGAGAACGACAAAACCGAGGTCTTACAAGTCGCTGGTACAATATAGTGCTATGGATGCTTATTATTTGTTATTTGGTAGACTTTAGCGATTGGATATACATGTTATCTTTGATGGTATAAGGAATATCTTCCCCTTGTTAATGGGGAAAAAGAAAACAACGCTTCATCCTCTACCTCCTTACGTAGCCTACAAAAGGAAACAAGGGGCGAGAAGTGAGTTGAGATACCTTAACTTGAGTGAAACACGATTTGAGAGGGCCTTGAGTCACTTGAGTGAAATACGATTTGAGAGGGCCTTGAGGGAGCGAATTAGCTCCACAAATTAAGCCTATCCTTTCCCAATATCTTGACATCTTTCCATAAGCCTTTCTCCTAGTCTTCCTCCCATTGGAGGCATTGAACAACAAGTATATTTGGTTCTTGGTTTTATTCTTTCAATAAGGAAGATTATAGGTTCAATCCTTAAGAAAACAAGGAGCTCCAGAGGCAAGTTAATAAATTGGTGAATAGAGGTTATGTGAGGGAAAACATGAGCCTATGTTATGTTCCTGCCCTTTTTTATCCCCAAAATAGATGGTTCCTATGGAATGCATGTTGATAGTAGAGCCATCAACAACATCACAACGAAGTATAGATACCCCATTCCAAGGTTGAATGATCTCATTGATGAGTTTTGTGGCTCAATGGTTTTTACTAACATAGACTTGAGGGGTGGATATGACCGATTCAGAATGAGGGAAGCGAATGAGTGGGACACTACTTTTAAAACAAAGGGGGGCTTGTATGAATAAGTAGTGATGCCATTTTGGATTTTAATTCTCCTAGCGCATTCATGACACTAATGAACAAAAAGTGTTGAGGCCTATCATTACCAAGTTCATGGTGGTGTATTTAGATGATATCTAGGGCTATTCCATGAGTGAATATGACAATATTCAACACCTTCATAAAGTGTTCAAGGTCCTTAGAGAGAAGAAAGTTTATGGAAAACACAAAAAGTGAGTTTTTCACCCCCAATGCCATTTTCACAGGCTACATTATCTTTAAGGATAACATTTCAATGGATAAATCAAAGGTTGAAGCAATTAAGTCCTAATCAGTACCAAGGATCATGGTGGAGGTAAGAAGTTTTCACCACTTGGTTTCCCTCTCTAGGAGGTTTATTAGGGATTCTCAACTCTAATGGCTTCCATTGTTGAATGCATGAAACAAGGATCTTTCCAATGGGCCAAAAAGACTCATATAGCCTTTGAGTCACTTAAAGGCAAGCTTACAAAGGCTCCTATATTAGCACTCCTAGATTTGTGCAATTATTTGAAGTACAACGTGATACTACTAAGGTTGGCACTTAAAATTGGGGTTGTCTTGATCCAAGGGAAACAACCTATCGTTATGGACATTTTTTTCTTCGTCGTTCAGACTTTTAAAAGTTCGCGGGACGGGGGGAATTCTGCTGGGGTTTACTTTTAAGAGTCTTTAGGGATTATCTGCACATTTCATGAATAATAGTTGTAAAATTACATTCCCTTTACTTGGTGCATCCTATGAATAATTAAACCAAACTTTAGGGGTGAGCATCCACTTATTCCAACTCTTTACGATTAGTCCAATTTGTTCACGAGATGTTGGGCTCAGAAGAAATTAATTTATGCAACCATTATTAGAATATACAAAATCACCCCAAAATTGCATCGGTACATTGTAAAACCATGTCAAACATAGTTTAGGCAATCCTGATGCGTTTTGGTTTGAAAAGGAATCATCGTTCGAATTTTTTAAGGGAAAAAGCCAAGACAAAACCGAAAAGAAAACAAGGAAAGACTGCGCCTACGAAACCAACAGTGGATTCGGGGGTAAGGCTACGAACTTAAAAGGTAAAAAACTTTGAGTTCGCCTTTCACAAAAGGAAAGACTCATCTAAAATTTTGTAAAATGTGCTTTCAATAAAGTTTGGAAGGAAGATCGATTGAAACTTTACATTATTGTTTCATTAAATATGCAAACGAATGAAAGAATTACAACATATACAACACTTCACATTATGAAAGAAACACACAAAGTACCTACATAATGAATTTTGGAGGAGCCTTGCCTTGCCTTTCTTGAATAATTAAATTCACACTTGAAGATGCTAGATTTGAAGCATTGAATACTCCTTTAAAAATGCCAAATAGAACCAAGTTTTAGTATAAGGAAAGGGATGGTAAAGGGATGGAAAAAGGCTCTTTTTGTGGCTTTTTGGTGGGTGTTTTTGGGATGATTTATGGAGAGTTTATGTAGGGATAGGTGTTTGGAGTTTAAGAGAATAAAGGAATGGAAAGAATGATAGCAAGAATGATGTAGAGATTAGGAACGAAAGGTAGTAGAGTTGAGATTAGAAGAAAGAATGGAGTGAGCGAATGAATGAGAGAATAAAGAGTGTACAGAAAATATAGTGTGGGGGGAATAGATGGATGTAATGTATAGGAGGGAATGATGCTGTGTGTTTCGCTTCAAGTTATGCAGTATTTATAGGCTCTAGGGTGCTCATAGGGGGAATGTACATGCATGAGGTTGACCACATAGGAGTTATCGTCTAAGGGTCGATCGGACTACAAGGGGGGAGGGAGGGATGAATCCATGAACCTAGTGGTCGGCAGTGGTGTGAAATTAGACCTGGGTGTGAACATCTTTAAGGTCGATCGGTTCTGGAGGAAGGATGGGTATGAACCCAACCTCGTCCATGCATCCTTGGTCCGTGCTATTGTGAAATATGCATGTGCAAATTGCCTTGTTCACACTTGGACGGTGCATGCATGTTTTAGCTCGAATCTTGAGTGAATTGATGCTTTTGTGAGGATTCGATCATGATACTTCTTATAGCTTCGAGCATGTAGCTTTTACGTAGTTAATGCAAGGCATGCATGGAGAATGTTCCGGCATTTTCCTAAGTAAAATTGTGCATGCTTTAGGTCGGGCCTTTCACATGTGATGATGCATGTGTGATCTTGCGCATGTAGTGTGCATGAATTCAAGTGTATTGACTTGGCTCTTGTAGACACCGGAGTTTGTACTAGGAAAAGTCGTCGAAAGCATAAAAGAATTCAGGCCTAGAATAGGATGCCAAGGCTACGTGGTATCGGTTGACCCAAGAATCAGGCCCAACGTGCGAACCAGGCTCATGAACACTATAAAGGCCGCATGGCCTACACAGTTGCAAAGGCGGCCTGCCCCACCACGTCATTAATCCGTGCACTTAATTCCTATTGGCCGCATGACGTACGCTGTTTGAAATGGATTTCACGCCTCACCTCAATCAGCAAATTGCGCGATCCTAGCGTTGGCACCTTTGACTCATGTAGAGTCCAACAAGATGCGGCCTTGGGGCTGATTAGGGGCATGAAAGGGGGATCATGCCCCTTTCCTCCTTTCGATGACCACACAGCTTCCTTTTCCTATAAATACCCCTCATTCTCACCACCGAGTTCATCAATAATCTTTCTCAACTCCTCTCTCAAAAATCCTCTCTCATTCCCCACCATTCATACATAAAAAAAGGGTCTCGAGGTTATCCCGGTATTGACTCCAGAAGAAAAGCGACACATCGACTTAAGTTCTTCTTCATCTTTCACTTGCATTTGAGATCAAGTAAGGTTTGATGATTTATTATTTCATCATTTTTATAGCCATGTAATCATATTAATTGATCATCTTGTACATCATTGTAGATGAACATGATATTTGCATGATGTGAATATAATATTGTGAAACCTTTTAAACTTCTCCCCGTTCTCTTTCATTTTAAATTCGATTTTAGCATAGTCTATTTTTAAAATAGGCGAATCTAGGAGTTCATTGACTCTTGGATTTGTAACCTTACCCCCGGGCTCAGAATTCGGGTTCGTACGCTGGAGTTTTGTTGTTTTTTTTGGTTCATTATTTCCTTAAATCAACTGGCGACTCCATCTTCATCTTAACTTGCATAAGTCACCTCTTATGTTCATCATTTCAGTTTAATCATATGGATCAATATATCTCCCGGAATTCACATTAAGGAGCCAGTTGAGGAGGAATGGGATAGAACCCAGCCAAGACCATGCGACCTTGACTTGTTTCTAGTCCCTCTCTCCTGGGCTGGGTCCTAGTGGGTCCCTAGCCTGGTCCTTGCCAAGGCCGCATGGCCTAGGGATCAGTCCAGTGACCCTAGTACACTTTTCTGGCCATAATGTGGATCCGAGCTTAGTCGGATTCCAATATCCTTATTTGAGTAAGTCCGCACAAATAAGGTGCATAAAGAATCGAAAGAAAATGGGTTTATCTAAAAAGCAAAAATATCCTTAGTTGAGGATTAAGCAACCTTAGTCAGCTTCCAATCACAACCTAAGTAGCACAATGGGAAAAAGAATGTGTACCGTCTCCTTTTCCTGGGGGTTCTACAGATTGTCGACTCCACTTGGGACTTAAACTTGAAAAGAGGGTAAAACTTGAAAAAAAATCGATTTGCCTTGAAATTGAAAAAGGGAGAAAGTTGACTTGTTTCACAATTTTATTATTCTTTAGGCATCTTGCATACCGGGCTACTTCCGGGTCTTTTGACTGGGGAGTACAAAAGTGTTGGTTTAGAATTAATCTAGGATTTGTCCCAAGAGCGGGCGACCACTACTTGTGTGACGCCTTGTACATCGCCAAGCATTTGGTGTCTTCTCTCACCAATTTTACACTCCAAGGCCTCCTTGAAGTCCGACGACCAATACTTTACACACTTTGCCTATAAATTTCATATAGGTGAAGTGCACCAAGGCGAGAACATGTGGTACCTCATCTTATCCCTAACTTAGAAATCCATGAACTTAGAGCCTTGGTTAGGATTAAGCCGTGTTTTGTTTGTTATGTGCTTGTTGTACAAATCATGTAAAAAAAAAAGAACATATAAAGGAGTCAAGTTAGTCTACTTAAGTGTCGGATATTGCACTAGCCCGCATAAAATCACTTAAGGAACCAAAGAGTTGAACCTAGAGCAAAGGCAAGGCCATCAAACCTTCCCTTTTTGTGGGCCCATCTCTGACCCTACTACCTCATTATGTGGCCCATGCAAAAGTCACAGGCGAAACGACTTCTAGTCATTTCTAGCGCAATGATTCTTGATGGATCACCCAATCAGGTTTCCTAGGTCCGAACCCTGTGTGTTGGTTATGTTCGGTCCATTATGATATCCTCGTGTCTAAATTCCCATTATGTCTTTTACTCGGATTTTAGCCCATAAACTTGTTGTAACTCGATCCAAGTAAGGACCCAACGGTTATTCTTGTTGTACGTCATCATGTTAAGCCCATATAGAATTAGGCCATGCACACTCAAAAAGTGGCTGAGTCATCCTTGTGTCAGCATAAAGGTGTCAAGTCCATTAGGGTCCCATTAAGGTCTTCTAAGACTTACATGCCTCTGGTAGAAAGTGTCAGAGTCAATTATCGAGTCACTAACAAATTTCTATACAGGCAAGACAGGAGATCGATTCAGCGCTCGCATCACAGATCTAAGCACCAGTCGACTGGTTCCGAATTCGAACTACAACCCGTATACCTATTGGGAATTTCCCGACAATGTTCGATATACACAGAGTTTAAACCAAACTAATATAGAAATTATATGTCTTCCTAGAGACCTCTATAATTTGTAATTAAGTGTGTTTAATTACAACTACATTATTTGGTCCTACTGGGTCACACAAGTCAGTGCCCTGAAACAATGTATGTAACCTAAATAATATTGTATTATGCTTAGGGATATTGGGAGTGGATTTCTATGAGGAATCAGCCCAACACAGACCAAATTGGACTCACCGCGGACCATGGTGATCCAACACGGTCCTTGTTGATGTCTCCACGGACCGTGGTGATTATGGGCTAACTTAATGCACATTCTAGAGGCCAACATGGACCGTGTTGGATCAGCACGGTCCGTATTTGGCCTTAGAATGCACCGTTACGTAAAGTCGGCCATTAGGATTTTTAATTGCCCTCTCCCAAGTTTGTAGTTCTTGTTTCCTGAAATAACCTCTTATACCAAAATACATACATCTTAGATTGAGATCTGTCTCGATCAGATCGATCTAGCAATCAAGTTCCCGGAGTGCTGCATTGACTTACAGTAGAGGATTTCCACATTGGAATCTCAAAGGTCAACCTCTGCATCAGTCAGATTAGCGATCAGGTATAATAACTATGCCTCTGCAATTGTTTCTTTATTGGTTGATTAATTGTTTTATAATTGATAACTGAATTTTATATAGTATTTTTTAGATATTCATCTTGTATATTTTAGTTAAATTTGTAGTATTTTCTAATATAATTTAGTGGTTTTATATTAAATTATGTAATATTCTTCGCTAGGTCGGGAATTTCTATGTTTTGCAGGATTTAATGAAAATCCCCTAAAAACCAAGAAAAATGCAGAAAATGGAGAAGAAATTAAAGAGGAAGAAGAAAAAGAAAAAGAAAAAGAAAAAGAAAAAGAGGAATTGATATAAAAGAAGAAGAGAAGAACCAGTTGGCCTAACTCCCAACATCATTCAACTCAGGCCCATCTCAACTGAAGAAATTAGAGATGAATTGGAAAATTGGAGGAAGTATAGCAGCACCAGCACATGCATCAGCATGTGATCATTATGCACATGCACATGCACACCCAACTGCAACAACAATAGATTCCCGAAGCAGGTCCCTTTACGAACATCACTAGCGCCCACATCATAATGCAACACACACTGGTAGCGTGAACACACCCAGCCAGTGTCTACCTATAGCTCATCAGCGGCCATCCGAATGCAACGCTAGCATCCTTTCTCTACTCTCGCCCAGCGCTCAAACTCGACGTAACACGCTGGCAGCGCCCGGGGCAAAAGCCATGACGGCATAAGACGCTGGCAGCGGGCACTTGGCCGTTGGCCGCGTCTCGCACGTCTCGTTTATAAAACCCAAGCTCTGCCACTGCATAACACGTCCAATTTTAGGGTTTTATTAGAGAATTCTTTCCCTTAGAGGGAGAATAAAAACCCCCCGTCTCTATCATCTATCAAGAACGTTTTAGTTTTAGGTTTTATTTTCTTAGTTCTCTTCCTTCGGGGAGAAGAGAAATCCATTATTCATTAGTTTTAATCCCGTTAAATTATAGAATTGCGTTTTAATATTTTTCCTCCCTTCGGGGAGTCGTTCTAGTAGTTTAGGAATGAAAGAGGAGGAGAAGGAGATCGATTTGGGTGACACAGAGAGATCGAATTCAAAGACTCGGATGTTCGATTTAATTTCTATTCTCTTTATGTTTTGCTATTTAATTTTTATTATCGCTTTCCTAGTTTTTGTCATGAGTAGCTAAATTCTTTGTTTGGGGGATATACTCAATGTCTTTTGATTGATTATGAATACAGTCCCGGTGTGAAGTTATTCTTTACTCGTTTGATCTTCTTATATTGTCTGTCATAGTAAAATCTGGCTAACTGCCTTTTACTTCGTATTAGATTCTTGACAACATGACGAAAGTTTGAGTCTTGAATTGGAAAGGTGTAGATTGAATAGGCGTAGAAAATGGTTAGAAATAATCATTCTTGCCTAGGGTCGATTATAATAAGTTCTTATCTTTGATTTGATTAAATAGTTAGAAATAATATTTAGATTAATCATTGTACTTCGAATCGAAATATTGTTGTGAAAGGGCCTAGAAAGATTATAGACTCCGAATTATCTTGTTACTTTACACCGGGATTGTTGATTAATGATTGACTGGCAAGAGTGGACTCCCCTGAACACTTTTAACTGTTAAAATCCTTCACGTTTTCTTAAATTTAATTTCCTGATTCCTTATCCCACAAACTATTTGATCAACCTAGCATCCTTTGTAGTGAACTAGTTTAGTGCGTAGTTGAACACAAGCCCCTGAGAGAGAACAATATTTTAGGGCTTGTCAATAATCGTTATGAATATTCCGCCAATTAATCTGTATCTATTTAGGAAAATAGATAACCTAAAGCCTAACAGTGGTATCAAAGCAACCAATTGCATGCTAAAGTATTATACCTTAAATCATAAATAGTTTTGTCAATTGTTGAATTATTTAATGAATTTGCTAGAGTAGTTTTAATGCCTAAATTTTAAGACTTTATGAAAGTTTTAGTCTTTGTTGCTCAAAATAATAAATCTGAAATTTTTTATTGAAAATGTTCATGTTTTATTATTATTATTATTATTTCTCATCGCCTTCAATTAATCAGTTTATGCTTGTTTAATTGTTAAAATTAGCACGAGCATGGTATAATTTAGATTGTCTTAGAAACAATCATGTTTAATATTCTTAAACAAGAGGCAATACATGAAATAAGTCTAAGTCTCAAAATATGATTTTGTAGAATTATTTTCAGATTTAGATTATTTATAGTAAATTTAATGAAAAATCGAAATAAAATATCAAACGAATTCAAAAAATTCCAAGGAAATTACTGGAGGTGTCTGGAAGTGTTCTGGACTCGCCATAATATTTGTAGATTTTCCCCAAATGAAATTGATTTTCAATTGAGTTTTTCAAATCTAACGATAAACAAATTCGATTAATTCTTTGAATTTTATAAATTTATAAAAATTTATAAAACTCATGAAACATTTACAGCAGATTACTAGTCAATTATAATGTTAAGGATAAATTTTTTCGTGAATTTTCGAATTCGTGAATTTATTTTTCCTTTAAATTTCAGATCTACAGCGGAGTATAATCGTTTACTGTTTTTTTTTTTTTGAATTTTAGAAATTTGATAAAACTCTGAAAGTTTTATAGTAGCATATTGGATGATCCTATTGTATGGTAAAATTGCAAAATTTTATTTTTGAACTAAAATGTTTAATTCCCTAAAATTTTACATGTTTATGAAAATTGATAAAATTCTGGAAAATTTCATAGTTGGTTATTAGATAACACTATGATATGAGAATTTTTAAGTTTAGTAGGTTTTGATATTTTATTTAAGTTTTTTCATGCACGAAATAAGCTTCACTGGGAAGCAACACGGACCGTGTTGCCAACAGTGATGATAATTTCGTGCTCTTTTAGGGTTTAAAATTAATTTTAGAAATTACTTATCGAATCCTATTATTACTAAATCAGTTGTTAAACATAAAATCTAATAATAATTTGTAAAGTTTAGGAAACTTGTAATATTTTTAAAAGATATACTATCTTTTTTTTAGATCTCTTGATTTTAGGAAAATTGAGTGACTTGTAAGTAAAGGTATTTCATAAAATCCTAAATCTGTTTAGGTGACTGAGGTAAAATTTTGAATTTTGTTAACTTTTGTCCATCATGCAAACTGTTTAGAAACCTTTATTTAGTATTTGTTTCTTTATGCCTTTATAATTTGTTATTTAAATTATGTGTTATATTTGATATAATAATTGCAATATTGCTTGTTTGGATGTGCTTCTAGTATGGCCATAGATAGTCGATTTTACCGGTCCACTTACCGGGTTGGGTGAAATACGACATGCGTGCCACCATTGGATTATTTAAATTTAAATTTCAGTTGAGTTTATTTTAATTCATGTAAGGCCTCTTTGGAGAGGTCCACTTTGTAATTTATTGTATTTGGAGACATCAATTAGTCGAGTGAGAGCTGATTATCAATGGAGGTGTTGATCCGAGTGGGAGCCGTATCCGAGGAAGTTGTAAAATCCAAGTAGAAATTCTTGAAGATTGTCAAGGCATAGTTAAATTAGTTTGATTAAGTTTACGAGGCCATACTAGGGGTTTTATTTTATGCTTTAATTTGTTATTGAATGTTGTTTTATTATTCCTTTTATGAATTTCGAAAGAGTTCACCTAGAATTACATGCTTAGGATAATAAAATCTACTCTCAAAATTGAATTATTGCTCAACCTATCGAAACACCACTTAGACGGATAAATAAAGAAAGCCAATGCGAATTATCTGTCCGTCATTAATAAGTAGCACTATAACAAAACATAACTTTAGTAACACTTATTTAGGCAACATTTTTTCTAAGTGTTACATTAGATACTCTATAGTAACATTTTTGAAAATTGTTACTTTAAATAGATAACTATTGCTACACTTATCTATTTATGTTACAATAGCCATCTCCTGCAACATTTCAATGTTAGTGTAATGGATTTCGCTTTTATATATGAAATATAATTTATTATATTTTTGTAATTTTTTTTATAAGAATATGTCAAAACAACAAATTGTTGCCATACGTCAAGAAATTGTGTTACAATAGACAAGATTCAAAAATTACACCTCTTATAAAGTGTTATAAGATGTAGTAGAATTGTTGTCTTTGGTAATACCTATGGCAACATTTTTTTATTGTATCTGTTGTAATTGCTTAAATACCTAAGGTAACATTCTTTTTGAAGTGTTGCAATAGCCTAAATACCTACGGTAACATTTTTTTTTTCTACAAGTGTTGCAATAGCCTAAAAAGTGTTACAATAACCTGTTGCAACACACGTCTAAGGTAACACTTTACAAAATGTTGCCATAGACCTAAGGTAACACTGTTTGAGCCTCTAGTAACACTTTTGGTGCGTTGCTAAAGCTACATTTTGTTGTAGTGTAGAGTGGGAGTTAGGTTAATTCAAATTAGCAAGCAAAACATTTTTGGGCTAAGAGTAGAGGAAGAGAAATATTGTATTCGATACAAATTTCTTGCCAGAGTCATTTTAAATGATCGATCATAAGATGATCCACCAAAGGTGACATGGGCTCAATTTTTTTGGGCCAAAGTCCACTTGAGCCCATGAATCTTGTGGATCTTGGTTAAGTAAAACACTAAATGAGGGTTGATAAAGTGTTTTGATTTGAAATTAAATTAGTTTAATTTCTTTTGATGAATAATTAAAAAAATGAACCAATTTCTTTTCACTCAGATATCAACCACTAATAAAATATTGTTCTCTCCTTGAGAAAGAGAATTTTCAAAAACAATTCCACCAATTCCTTAATTGGCATCGCCATCGCAAGATTGTCTTGGAGGCGAATAAGAGGAACATGTCTTTGATATAATATTGAACTAGGCATCAATATTAAGGGGTTAATCAAGCCAAATGGATACATGTAATGTCATATTATTCATGCGACTTTAACTTCAAAATGTTTGAAGATTATAAGAAGGATTTCAATATTACCAACTCGAAACCAAGTTCATCGAACTAGTTAGAGATGAAAAATACGAAACCAATGACCAGATAGTCTCGGTTAAGCTAGATAAGGGCCGATTGATGGTGCTCATGTTTTGAAATAATTTGACTATTTTAAAATACGAGAAACCTCGGATCCCCCGTTTAGCCAAAAGGTTGGCGACCAAAGATAGTCTTTTAGTAATAGAGGAAATAAGATTTAGAAAATCTATCAAAGACAAGAAGTCAAAGGAAGAGTAAGGACAAACGATTGTATATATGCAAGCAATGACAGCAACCGGTTAACAACCAGATCCTGTATGACACTTGAAGCGTGAATGTCCAAACTATAAGGAAGACTTGAAATGTAGTAATATGATTTCATTTCTAGGCTAGTGAATATATGATCACTCACTACCCTTATTAAACCCACTTTGAGTATTAGATACCGGCTGTGAAACTCGCATTGTACAGGATCTACAACAAAGTAGATGTGCTTTGAAGAATGGGAGTCAGCCTACAAAAGGGAACACACAATTAGTTGTAGCTTCTCATGAAGAGTTGGTTGTTTATCCATTTCCTCAAGACTTATAATGGAAATTTATAGGTGATTCTATGTTCTCATTATAAGTTGAAATTTGATTTTAAGCTCTCAAATTACAGAGAGAGGATCTCGGATAAACACTCCCAACACATCGAAACCAAAAAGGTTTAGAAGGAATAACCCATGTTCAAACATGAACCTTGTAACTATATATTCAGTCATGCAAATCAGAGCACTTTTGGAAGCGTCACTGTGATAGACTTTTGAATAATAAGACTTTGAAACATATGATTTGTGCAAAGCATGACGGTACCTTTTACAAGAAAGGGTAAGCGTGTCAACAAACACTTATACATATGAATGTATGTAGTCCAATTGAGCACAAGTACAAGTGATGAATTACTTCAAATTGTCAAAGATGAACAAAATAACACATGGTGAATCATGTCTATGAGATTCATCTGAAGCTGGAATGTTAAAATAGTTTGAAGATTTCCAAAATGAAGTAGTCTTGGAGAATCAATGAGAGCACCTAGATACAATCGAAAGAATGCTAATCGTTGAGCCATGAGTTTGAACAAATGACTTAAATGAATATAACTCTGGCACTATAAGCTTAAGTCAATTTAATCAGAAATGCATTCAAAAACTGCATAGTGCAGGATTTTGGAAAACCTAAACTTTGAAAAGTTCAATGTTTGTAAAGCATGCCTGATGGGTAAGATGACTAAAATCACCTCTTATTGGAATTGGTGAACAAGCTAATGACTTATTAGGATGCAAACATATTGATGTATGTGGGCGTATGAACATTAGTGATAGAAGAAGGTTTATTGTACTATTTCATCACTTTCAGTGACGATTTTTAGTTGATATGGATATATCTACTTAATACACAACAAGTCTAAATCCTTTGAAATGTTCAAAGAGTTTCAAAGTGAAGTACAAAACCAACTTGATAAGAAAATCAAAACCCTTCAATAAGGTTGAGGTGGTGAGTATTTGAGCAATGATTTCACTAACCATTCCAGAGAAAGTGGAATTGTTTCATAACTCTCTCCTCTAGGAATACGACATCTCAATGATGTATCTAAGAGGAGGAATCACACCTTATTAGATACGTTGCAATCAATGATGGATGAGTTAACATTGTCGGTTACCTTTTTTGGGGATATACATAGTTAACTAAAGGTTTACTTACTGAACAAAGATTATCTCAAGCACTAGAGAAGACACCATATATGATATGGAGAAGAGAGGTTCCTGAACCGTTTTCTGAAAGAAAGGGGTATCACTTCTACAAACTGTTGTAGAGGAAATTGTTTGTGTCTTAAAGTGCTTTCTTCTTAAAGAATATGTTATTCTCTAAAAGAAAGAGTGGGAGAGTTTTGAACTTACCGAAGTGTAAGAGATACAAAACACTATAATCATCACCAAAAACTCCACTACTTGATCCTAGTTCAAGTTTTCCTATTGGCTGAGAAATTAAGAACGAGGTTGAGGCAGTAGAAGTTCCTCGAGATATTGAGGAGGAGGTTCCATGAACATTACTCCAAGCGAGGTCAGGTAAATAACTTCGTCAGCCACAAAGATATCGATCTTCTATGGATGAGCGTGAGGTGTTTGTTTTAGAAAGTAATGACACTACCTACATCAGGAAACTTTACCAAGTCAAGATTCCATAAGGTCTAAGATGGACTCCATGTATACAACCAAGTATATAACTCAGTTGACTTGCCTGAAGGTGTAAGCCATTAGGCATAAGAGGGTTTGTAGGCAAAACATGGGTTTATTAAGATAGACACCAAGATCGACTTCTAAAATTAGATTGTGAAGGAAGATGTGTACTTGACACAACTAAATGGTTTTGGTTGAAATACTGGTAAACTTCAAGAGACTATCTGTGGTCTTAAGGAAGCTTCTAGGAGTTGGAATCATTGATCTTTTTGACCAGGATATCAAAAAGTTTGATATAATGATAGGTGGTAAAATAATACAGTGTTTGCAAGAAGTTCAGTGGGAGCAGTAGATTTCATAAATTGTATGTGATTGACAAACTTCCTACTGAGAGAAAGATTCCCATGTTGCGTCTACTGAGGTTGACTTGGGAATAATTTTCAAAGTGAAGGATTGGTGGGGCTAAGAGTTCTCTTGGAGAAAAGATCTATAATATGATATATTAAATGATTTTGATTGTTTGAATCAAAGTTGACTAGGTGTTGAATAGTTTAACCCACTTAGAGAATGGATTAATAGCATATCCTTAGGGAATCTGATTGTCTCAAAACAATCAGGAGACCTAGAAAGGATGAGATATACAACCCATGCTTTAGGCGTGAGATTAATGTATGTCGCGAGATGTTCAAAGCCCAACATAACATATACATTGTGTGTGTGTATAAGCAAAACTAAGGATGTGTCCTAAGTCTAAAGTGGTTGATAAAAGCTAAGTGCGAAGAGTTGTATTGATGCTACACTTAAGTTAGAGAAATATGATTATCTCAAAGGTTAGAGAAAATTATACGATATGTTTGAGTGGTATTGAGGTGAGCTTAAAGAAGTTCCTAACATGACATGCGTTTAATTCTACAAAGAAGTCAAGTATGGCACGACTTTAGAAGATGTGACAAAACTGTTAGGATTGTGAAGTTCCTCTAAGAACTGGGTGATGTTGTTAGCCGTGCGAGAGGAATGGTGCTTTGTCGATAGGCACCATCACTCAAGCAAAGGAACTAAAGCTCACTACAAATCCAAACATGAGTTCCAGAAATATCTTCCTGTATGAATTGTCATCAGTGAGATGATATATGTGCGAGGTTCATTGCAAGTATTGTGTACTAAACCCCTGTTGTAGATATAGCATGATAGTAAAGCATCGACAATAGGTATTGGACACATTCCAGAATATAAACAAGTCAAGATTACGAGAATTTTTAATGAATTATGACCTTGTTGATTCGTCATTAAGAAAAAGATTCCAAATTTACATTAATTGTGGTTTAGAATTATGTAAATTTCCAAAAAGGATAGCGAGTTCAAAATGGGAAATTGGATGAGGTCTAAATTCTGAAACCCCATTGATTGAACTTGATGACGCTAGTCTTAGTCGACAATCGACTTGGTTTCTAATTGTTTAGTCACGTAAGGACAGTGATAATGTCAACACAATTAGCATGTAGGATTGAGGTAATGATCGAGTTGCATGATCACGATGATGTGATGACATCATTCATCAATCACATGGGTATTATTGAGAACAACTACCGAACTGACCTGCAGTGGGAGCTCTTTAAGTTGAGAATGTCATAAGAGCTCTCACTACTCAAAATTCCTAAATTATGAGTTCAATACGTAGACTACATGATCTGTTGTAACTTTGGAACGCGTCAAACGTGTTTCATAACAATAGGCTATAAAGGCGGTGTCTGGGCTACAGTTGGATCATGTGAGAATATGTATTTGAACAAGCCAGCATTGTCCTCCCTATTAGGGACAGTTGTCCCGTTGGCCACTCGGTGAGATTGGACAGAAAATGCTAGGGCGAGCTCAGATGAATCAATAGTTGATCATCTACATTTCAGAGTCTAACACAAAGATGAAGGAACGTTCGGGTCTTACATAAGGATGAGTTCAGATTACCTTATCCGACCATAAGACAAAAAGTGACATGGGAATTCAAGGTATCGCACACTTGTGGGACAAGTGGGAGATTGCTGGGAATGTCCCGACAATGTTCGATATACACGGAGTTTAAACCAAAAAAATATAGAAATTATATGTCTTGCAAGAGACCTCTATAATTGGTAATTAAAGGTGTTTAATTACATCTATATTATTTAGTCCTACTAGGTCACACAAGTCAGTGCCTTGGAACAATGTATGTAACCTAAATAATATTGTATTATACTTAGGGATATTGGGAATCGATTTCTACGAGGAATCAGCCCAACGCGGACCAAATTGGACTCACCACGGACCGTGGTGATCCAATACGGTCCGTGTTAGTGTCACCACGGGCTGTGGTGGTCTGCCATGGACCGTGGTGATTATGGGCCGACTTAATGGACATTCTAGAGGCCAAGATGGACTGTGTTGGATCAAAACGGACCATATTGGGCCTCAGAATGTGTCGTTACGTAATGTCGGACATTAGGGTCTTCAATTGCCCTCTCCCCAAGTTATCTAAACACTATAAAAGGGAGTCTGTATGAGAGATTAAACATCACCAACTACCTGAGACTCTTAAAGAGGTACCAGGGTGATTTCCTAAGTTCCTCTCTCTCTCTTAGTTTGTAGTTCTTGTGATGGATGACATGCTACAGGCCATCACCAATATCAATGAGAAGTTGGGCCTAAATACTGAAGGAGATGATGATGTGGTGGAAGTCCAAAGGTACGAATATGAGCCCGAACTTATCAAGACACCTACATAGGATGAGTTAGGGTAGCCTTGGAAATTCCCGAAATCGCAGAAGATCCTGTTGACAAAGCCTTAGAACAAAAGCTGGAAAGCCTCACCAAGATAATGAGCATTGTTCTGGCCTTTGCTGATAAGTACACAAATGTGATTTCCTATCCATCCAATCATGAAGGTTGCTCACAAAATTGAGGTGCCCAACATCAAATGAAGGCCATCTGAAATTCCTACTCACCACATTGACGAATTCATGCGAATGGAGCCTCCCAACAAGATTGATGTCGGTTTGTACTCTATTATCTTCCCAACTAACCTAGATGGAGAAGCCAAAGTATGGTACAACGCTTTGTCACCTCAAAGCTGATTAGAATGAGCTGTTCAAGGGCTTTATCAATCACTATAACCGCATCCAGAAGAAGCAAGCCATTGTAGTCAACCTGACCGCAATGAAGCAAAGGGATGATGAACCCATCCAAAACATTGTTCAGGGGTGCCATACATTCCCCAAAAGTGACTATTTGGGGACCACATTATTGTTTTTACTCGTTGGGACCAGATTGTGGTCAAAATAGGCTGGTTGGGTATTTTCTGGCCAAAATAGCTGGAAACAATGAAAAGACTTAAATACCCCTTGGCTTATGTATGAAAAGTCCACTTTGCCCCTTTTAGTTGCCCGCTCAAATATGCTTCACTTTCAGTGGTAAGGTTCATTAGCGCATTGTATTTCATTTTGGGAAATTAGGGCAGATGCTTAATTTCGAATGTTAGTCAAAATAGGCTGGTTGGGTACCACTTCTTCTTCTACATAGCAGCTAATGCATATTCTGAGACAGTGTTCAGGACAGAAATGGAGAAGATATGGGAGAAAAGTCTAGCTGCATACAATTGGCTAAAGGATGTTGAACCTGTTGAAACCTGGGCAAGGTTTAAGTATGACCAAGGCCTGAAGAGCGACGATAACACAAACAACTTTGTTGAATCCTTCAACCATGCTATCATCAAACACAGAGGTAAGCCAATACTTAGCATGTTGGAAGAAATTAGGAAGGTTATTGGCAAAAGATTTGATAAAAGGTTCAAGTTGGGGTGTAGTTGGGAGACTAAAGTCACACCATTTGTGGACCAAAAATTGAGAAAGACAATAACAGACTCTAGAGCATGTGGTCTGGTACACAATGCTGGGAGGGGTTATTTTGATATTATGGAGGTTAATGTCAACCATAATGTGAACCTCAATGACCATACTTGTACCTGTGGGAAATTTCAGCTCACTGGTTTGCCATGTAAGCATGCCACTAGGTGCATCCACTTCTGAATCGAATGTTGAGGATTACATTGCACCCTGCTTCATGGTAGACCAGTATAGGAGTTTGTACGACACCATAGTGAAGCCAATTCCTGACCATACCATGTGGCCTGAGTATGACCACAAGCAACTTGACCCTCCTCATGAGTTGAAGAAGAGAGGGAGGCCATAAAAGAAGAGAGTCCAGGGAAGACTTGGCCAAAAACAATGATAAGAAGCATGGAACCAAGAGGTGCTCCACTTGTGATAATATTGGCCACAACTACCTGACATGTGGCTTGCCAAGGGATGAAAATGGAAGGTTGATCAAAACACCAGCAGCACCATCAACAACAGGGAATGAAGAAGACTGGCAATGAAGGGAAGAGTAAGACCAAGGCTAGTGGAAGCAATAAGAGGAACAAGTCAAGTGAAGTCCTACATTCAGCCTGAACATGCATTTGGTTGTTATATATGAGACCCTAATGTCAGACTTATGTATTTGGTTTGTGTCAAGACATGTTTTGTAATGTTTTAGGCATGGCCATTAAGTACCAGTTGTGTCATTTTGCTTTATAGATGGCATGGTTTGTAATGTTTTAGGCACAATTATGTCAACACTTGTGCAAGCCAAACTGTTTGTGTCATATGCAAGCCAAACAGTTGTGTCAAGACTTTGGTCAGTTGTAGTTTGGTCATGGATTTTGTCATGGATTTATATTGATTATGATTATGAGTAACTTGAGTACTTTTGTCATCGATTTTTATTGATTCACAAGTGTGACTTTGGTCAGTTGTAGTTTGGTAGATTAGAATGTACAGATTATGAGTAACTTGAGTGTTGCTACTGTCATTTGCAAGCCAAACAATTTATTTATATACATCCTTTCAAATTGTAGAGTAGATTGTACAATATACAACATCACAAATTCTAACAATTTCACTTCAATTTCGACAATTCCCAACTTCTCATTGTCTACAAGGTAGCTACGTACTTGTCCAACAAAAACAAAGAGTGGCAGATCATATCTATAAGCTACAATCTGCCTTTTGCTACCTTCACATAATACATACTACAAGAACTAATACAACTACTGCTGCTGCAACTGAGAATACAACACATTAACTGTAATCACTTCAAAAGAGATAGAACAACAACCACCAAGAATGCAACAATAACAACCAAAGACCCAATCCCCATCCCACACATCACCATAATCCACAACACTTTGTCCCACAATGCCTTCAGTTCAGCAGCCTTCTCAACCATCAAAGACATCTGATCGATCAACCCAGATATCTTCACCACCAACTCAGCAACTTCCTTCCTCAATTCACCAACCTCATTCTTGCACATACTAATCAACACAATAGCTTCACCAACCTTCTCCTTTAACTGACCTAAATCAGCAGCAACAGTATCCCTTGGCATGTCTACCTCCAACCTTGGCCCTCCCTACTTCCTCATGCTGTTTACACTACCTGAATCTTCACATTCATCCAACTACCCCAACCATTTTGCACACCTTGGGCACTTTCCATAGACACGATTTGGGTTGTTATTACTCTTTGATATCTTCAGAACACCATCCACCCCACACTTACTGACACACGCAAACTTGCCATCCAACCAATTAGCCCTTTTGTTGAACCCTTCCATTCCCTTCTTCTCAACGTTCATATCATCTACAACAAAACAAACACAACAATACATATATTACAACAAAATCGACAAATAAACCAAACCAACAACACCTCATTATCACACCCAACTGAACAAACCAAAATCGACAACAAAGTCGACATCAAAAAATAAACCCTAAACCCAATCGATTCATATGAAGTCGACAACAAAAAGAGGAACTATCAAACCCTAATTTTTGAATTTTCAGACTAAAACAACCCCACCATTCAATTGAAGGTTGTCGATCTTCAGAACAATTGAATGCTGTCGATTTTGAATTCGTTTGATACCATCTCAGACAATGAATTCGTTTATGACTTACCTCCCATCCTCAAGTCTCCAACTTCCTCCTCAAGTCTTCAGCTTCCTCTCTCTCAAATTTTTCTCACAAATGTCGACTGGATTTGGTATTTAGGAGGGAGGAGGAGTTAAGTCAGTTTTAAAGAAAAAAATTGGAGCCAAAAAATGGGTATTTTTGTCACTCCATGGGTCTAAATGATTTTTGTGTTGACTTCGGCTATTCTCACCGGATTTTCATAACTTTTGCCCGGAAAATACCCAACCAGCCTATTTTGACCACAATCTGGTCCCCTACGAGTAAAAAAAAAAAATGTGGTCCCCAAATAGTCACTTTTGAGGAATGTATGACACCCCTGAGCAATATCAATGAGAAGTTAGGCCTAAATACTGAAGGAGATGAGGATGTGGTGGAAGTCCATAGGTACGAATATGAGCCCGAACTTGTCAAGACACCTGCACAGGATGAGTTAGGGTAGCCTTGGAAATTTCCGAAATCGTAGAAGATCCTGTTGACAAAGCCTTATAACAAAAGCTGGAAAGCCTCACGAAGATAAGGAGCATTGTTCTGGCCTTTGCTGATAAGTACACAAATGTGCTCTTTCCTATCCAGCCAATCATGAAGGTTGCTCACAAAATTGAGGTGCCCAACATCAAATGAAGGCCATCTGAAATTCCTACTCACCACATTGACGAATTCATTCGAATGGAGCCTCTCAACAAGATTGATGTCAGTTTTTACTCTATTATCTTCCCAACTAACCTAGATGGAGAAGCCAAAGTATTGTACCACGCTTTGTCACCTCAAAGCTGATTAGAATGAGCTGTTCAAGGCCTTTATCAATCCAGAAGAAGCAAGCCATTGTAGTCAACCTGACCGCAATGAAGCAAAGGGATGGTGAACCCTTCTTGGATTACATCGAGAGATGGCACACCAATTATCCCACATCAATCATGCGATACCCTTACACCTGCAACTATACACTTTCAAGCAAGGTCTCAAGAGTAGCATGTCCTACGACTTGGGATATCATGTTATCAAAGACTTTGACTATCATAATGACATCTGTGTACAATTCGAGACCGTGAATAATGAAAAGACGATTATGACACCTAGTTGGAAAGGATCTAGCTCCAACAGGAGGGCCACTAGTGCACCTAGCCACTCTCCTAAAATTGTTGAGACTAATTCCATCCAACGTCGAGGACCGTTTGTGCCCAACTATGAGATGTACACACACTTTTGATGTGTCGTATTCTCAGGATCTTGTTAGATTAGTCAAGAAAGGGATCCTTGTGTTACCTCCACCAAGTGGCGAACCCGAAGTCAAAGGGAAGAATTAGGATCCAAACTTGTTTTGCTGTTATCAGCGCTATAGAGGTCATGATACTGTGAAGTGTTGGTCACTCAAAAACAAGATAGAGGATATGATAAGGGTCGAGACACTTCGTGAACATGCAAATGCTATCTTTGGCAGCGTTATGAACTTTGATCCATCATCTGTTATAGTCAAGGTGGGGTATTCCATCCCAACAATGCTCAAAACCTCTACAGATTTCTCCATCGATGGCATTGAGACAACGATCAAGATGATGATTATGAGTATGGGAACTCTGATGAAGATTGAGTTGACAATATCGAGGAAGAGCAAACTCCAACTGGGGTTGCATTCCTTACGCACTTAGACCGCCATAACAACAAGAACACCACCAGACTAGTGACTCTTCTTAACAATCCTCCACCTAATGGAGATAGCGTGATCCCTTAAAAGGATCGTCTTCTTGCCCAACTGAATAAGACCAAAATAGCGGTCAGAATTTGGCAACTTCTGTGTGCCCCGCAATCCCATAGGCAAAAGTTACTAAGTGTCTTCAATGAAATGACTGTCTCGACAGCGGTAACCCCGTAATCCTTGGTCGCCCATGTCACGGCTAATAAGGGTGTCATCACTTTCAGAGAGAAGATTTACCCCAGGGAGGAGTCGCCCATAGCAAGGCGTTCCACCTTACTGTGCAATGCTCAAACAAGACTATCATATTGGTGTTAGTAGACAATGGATCGGCTGTAAATGTGTTCCCATGGAGGATGGCATAGAAACTGGGAGTCCAACAAAACATTTGATTTAAAACGGGGTGCAACTTCGGGCCTATGACAACTCACGTCATAAGTCAGTGGGATCTATAATCTTGCGTATTACTATGAACTATATTACTCGAAATATGGAGTTTGTGGTACTTGACATTCCCGTATCTTTTAACCTGCTACTTGGAAGACCATGGCTTCATGAATGCAACACCGTGGCCTCTACCATACATCAAATGGTGAAAATGATCATTTAGGTGGTGACTATCTCGAGTGGACCGATTAATGTTGTTTTCGATCCTAAGCAACCAGCCATGGAAGTTGAGCATCGCTCCACTGATGAGGATGGTGGTGGTATTGAGCAAGGATGAAGTCATATTCGACTTCGATTCACAGTCAAACCCCAAAGTCAATGCTATCCTAAAGAAGCAATGACATTTTCCAAGAATGCCTCTGGGAATGATCTCGAACAGCAGGTTGTCCCCTAAGTTAAAGACCTTCAAGCATATGTATAGATTCGGTTTAGGCTACAAAACAATAGAAAAGGAGGTCAAGCTCATGAAGATAGCCATAGTTGAACAAAAGAAGATGGAAAATCCTCTAATCTTGTACCAAGTGAAGCCCTACCCGTGCACTTTGAATGGGAAATTCCTAAGGGAAAGTGATGATTTCCCTTACTATGGATTCCCCGAACCATTCTACCTTATGCATCAAGGGAAACTAGTAGTAGGGCTAGAAATCTACTGCTCCACTAATGCTACAACTGCTTTTGTCCCCACCTGGGATAAGCACCAACCCTTAGAAGCTACCCAAAGGAGGACTGAAGTTGATGTTGTTATCGATGCACTATCAATTCTAGGGTTTGACCCAAGTCAAATGATCACCGAGGATGGAGGATGCAATGTAGTCACCTGGATCGATGCTAAGGAGAATCATACTCTATCTGTAGGAGAGTCTATCCCTAGGGTCATAGAGTAGGGTCCTAGTGGTTCTGAGTCAGTTGGGGCTAACCCAGCGTCAGCTGGCGATGTATTCCTTTCCACATTCAATAAAATGAACCTTTCTTCTTACTTCGACTCTCCTTCCCCTCCCTTGAACTGCTGTGCCAACAATAAATCGGAATCTACTGAAACTTTAAAAGATGTTCTAGATGAATATAAGCATAAAATGGTTGTAATAGAAGATACCATAAGCATAAATCTAGGGATAAAAAAATAACCTCGAGAGCGCAAGCTGGGTAGTTCCCTGTCAATAAGCGAACAGTTGGCTTTCGCAGAACTTCTTCAAGAATTCGTTGACGTATTACGGAGCACACCATACCTTTGCTCCCTTATGCTAAACATGTATGGCAAAAGGCTGGGAGGATCAATCTAGAATGGGCCAAGAAGATTGAAAATGAAGTGATCAAGCAACTCAATGTTAAGTTCATAAAAGCGGTACAATACCCAGAAAGGATAGCAAACATTGTCTCAGTGCCTAAAAAAGATGGAAAGGTGCGCAAGTGTATGGATTTCAAAGACCTAAACAAAGTTAGTCCCAAGGATAGTTTCCCTTTACCTCACATCGAGGTATCAACAGACAACAATTGCCGACACGAGCTTTTATTCTTTATGGATGGGTACGCCAGTTATAACCAAATAAAGATGGTTGGAGAGGATATGGAAAAGACATCGTTTACTACCCCTTGGGGAACGTATTATTATGTTGTGATGCCATTCTATCTCAAGAACGCAGGTCAATACATCAAAGGACCGCTAACACTCTCCTCCACGACATGACACATAAAAGGGTAGAAGTTTATATGGGTGGCATGATCATTAAGTCCAAGACAAGAGAAGGTCACATTGCTAACCTTCGCAAATTCTTCCTCTGATTAAGAAAGTACAAAATGCGACTCAATCCTGCAAAATGTACCTTTGGAGTCACCTCGGGGAAGTTGTTGGGCTATGTAGTTAGTCAATGAGGAATAGAAGCAGACTCCTCGAAGAAGGCGATCCAAGAAATGAAACCACCAAGGACAAAGAAGGAGATTCGAGGTTTCCTAAGGCGAGTACAATACGTCAGTAGGTTCATCTCCAAGCTCACTATGACTTGTGAAGCCTTGTTCAAGAAATTGAAGAAAGGAACCAAAATAGAATGGGATGATCAATGTCAGGCTGCTTTTGATGAGATTAAGGAATACCTACAGCACCCTCGGTGCTTGTGCCTCTAGTACCAGATGAGCCCCTCCTCCTTTACCTTAATGTAACAGACTCTACAATGGGGGCTATGTTGAAACAAAAGGTTAAAGGACAGGAAAAGACATCTATTACTTGAGCAAGAAGGTCCTGGCATACGAAAGCAGATACGCTAACATAGAGAAGATGGCACTCGCTCTGATACGCCAACATAGAGAACATGCTGCCACACACAGTCTACATCGTAGCTGAGAGAAACCCTATCAAGTTCATCGTAGAGCCGCCCACCATCAACAATCGTATAGCTCGATGGGTGGTGATACTCTCTGAATTCAATCTCAAGTACCTACCTCAGAAATCAATCAAGGGTAGGGTTGTGCTAGATTTCCTTGCTGCGCTACCATCACAGGAACCTCCAAGCACTAACTTGGAATTCCCAAATGAAGATATCTTTTCCACCAATGAGGTCACATAGGAAATGTACTTTGACGGAGTATCTAACCAAATGGGATGTGGAATAGGGGTTCTACTAATCTCACTAGAAGGGGCAGATACTCCAATATCCATGAAGTTAGATTTCAACGCCACTAATAATGCAGCAGAATATGAGACATGCATCATTCGGTTATAAGCTGCTTTAGCCATAGGCGTGAGACACATTAAGGTGTTCCAAGAATCAAGCCTTATCATCAATCCGGCAAAGAATGCATGGAAAATAAGGATTCAATAACTCTCGGCCTACTAACAAAAGCTTTTTAGGCTTGCCGATCAGTTCGAGCATATTGAATTTCAATACTTATCACGCGATGCCTTAGCTAAGCTATGTTCGACGATATCCATCCTGGCATGCGTGTTCCTAAAGCCCGTAACAGTAAAGCGGCGGCCTGAACCCGCATATGTCTACACCATCGATACACAAGAACCTGGTTCCGAAGCATGATTCTATGATATATACACCTACCTAGGGGTGACTGGGACCAGGATCCCGATAACTTTCCTAGGTCCCGGCCTCGGTCCCGGTTGCGACCGGGAACAAAGGTTTGCTTCCGTTCCGGGTCCCACCAGGACCGGGAAATTATTAGTCCCGGTTTTTTTCACCTATTATTTGATTTATTTCCATTAGAAACCAACATAAATTATACAAGTTTTCTTTAATTTCATAAATACGGGTGCCGGTTTGTTTACATAGTCACGTTTTCACATATTAAAATTACGCAATATCTAATACATAATGTTTTTTTCCCTCGAAAAAATGTGCTACATTCGAAATAGTAATAAATAAAATAATTTTAAAGAGCGAACACAAATTAAATTATACAAATTTAAATATTTGCTCCAACCTCCCGGTCCCACCAGGATAGGAAAATGAGGTTAAGTCTTACCCCTGGTCCCATCATTGACCGAGACTTCATTTTTAGTCCCACTCCCGGTCCAGCTCCCGCCAAGAATGGGCTTTTGATACGTGAACTTGACCGGGAGCGGGACGGGACGGGACGGGATCGGGACTCCAAAAATTTTTGCTCATCCCTACACCTACTTGTGCAAGGGAGAACACCCAACTGAGGTCGAAGCTCGAGGACAATGTGCAATAAAATCCATGACAGCACTATAGTGCCTGATCCATGATCGATTATATAAGAAGTCAAGTACCAGCATTAACTTGTTATGTGTAGACGCCAAGGGTGCAGAGGAAGTTATGACCGTTATACATGGAGGAGAGTGCGATCCACATATGAACGAGCGAATGTTGGCTAAGAAAATTCAGCGGGGCGGTTACTATTAGACAGCTATGGAAGCTGATTGTTTGGGATTTGTTCGAAAATGTCATAAATACTAAGAATATCCTAACCTACAACATCAACCTGCATCATACTTGACCACCATAACGTCGCCATGACCATTTTCGGTGTGGGTTACAGACATCATTTGCAAGATACGTCCTACAAGTACAGGAGTTCACGAGTACTTATTGGTTGCTATAGATTACTTCACCAAATGGGTAATTGTTACCTTTTATGCCAATATCACTTCCAAACAAGTGGCAAAATTCATCCTTCAGAACATTATCTGCAGATATGGGGTGCCTCATGAGATAGTTCACGATAATCGAAGTCACTTTCGGAAAGAGGTGCAAACCTTGCTTGCCAAGTATTGCACTCAGCTGCATCAATCTTCTTCTTATCGACCCCGAGCCAATGGTCCAGTAGAATAAGCAAACAAAATGATGGCAGGGATCATTAAAAAGATGGCCATCCCATACAAGGAGTGGACATATAAACTTCCCTTCACATTATGGGGATACTGGACATCCATACGGACCGCTACCAGTGTAACTCCTTACTCGTTGGTTTATGGAATGGAAGTTGTCCTCTCGATTGAGTTGGCATTCCCTTCTTTACGAATCCTGGTCAAAAGCCAACTTGGAGGCATAATGATGTATAACTGAACCAAAGCTAGGATCATTGATCAATTACACATCAAAGTGGGGAACGTAAACAAGCCTAGGGTATAGGGTAGTTCACGAATAACTCAATAAGATAGAACTAGGATAGCTCAAGCGAATCAAACTTGATAAAGAGACACCACAAGTTGAATCCCTAAGGCTTCTTGTTCTTCTACTAAATTACAGAAGCACCTTCTAAGTATTGGAACAAGCTCTACCTCACCACCTGAATAGCCAATTCAAGATACAATAGTAGAAAAGACAAGAGGAAAACTCTCAACGTGAGCAAAGCTCGTTTTGTATATCATACTCAAAAACTCTGTGTCTAGACTAATTACAAACCTCCCTATTTATAATAGACTAAGTCCTAATCCTACTAAGATTAATGACTAGGCGCCTAAGCAGCCTAATACTTCTAGGATTTGGCTTTCCTAATCCTAATTGGATTAGTTACAAAATTAACCATCCAAGACTAGGATTCTCCTAATTAGATTCCAAGCAACACCTCCTAAACGTCCTTTTATGCTTGGAAGGAGGGTAAAGGGGGGGTTAGGTGGGGGGGTTAAGGAGGGTGCTAACCCCTCCTTACCCATGCTTGGGAAGAGAGTAAGAAAGGGTAAGGGAGAGTAAAGGGGAGTGAGATTTACCCCTCTTTACCCCCTCTAACTCTTATTTTTCTTACACCCCAATTTGGGGTGTAAGGAAGAGTTTAAATAAATTATAACATACATAAAATAAAAAATGACCACATAACCCTTAACCCTAATTGAATCATAACACATACAAATCCATCTCTCTCCATCTCTCTTTCTCTCTCTCTCTCTCTCGCACACACACACACACACATCACTCTCTCTCTCTCTCTCTCATTTCTCTTTCTCTCCCTTTCTCTCTCTTACACACACACATCTCTCTTTCTCTCTCTTACACACAAACATCTCTTTCTCTCTCATCTCTCTCTCTCTCTCTCTCTCTCTCTCTCTCTCGCTCTCTCTCTCTCTTTCTCTCTCTCCCTATCTCTCTCTCTCTCCTTGTCTCTCTCCCTCTCTTGCTCGCATCTCTCTCTCTCTCTCTCTGTAACTCTCTCTCTCTCTCTCTCTCTCTCTCGTCTAGCCTGGATTCCCGGCCCAACCGGTCACTTGATTCGTAACCCGGTCTTCATTCCGTCAGCACCTAGGTCCAAAACCTCCCGTCGTCTGCAATTCGACATGTTTGCCGAAGAGATCCACGAGGGTAACCAAGTTCAAGAGGCCCTAGCCAAACTTCTTGAGGGGAAGTTCAAGCAAGTTGAGGGTTCAATCACTTTTGCTGCCTTACAACAAGAGAGGAAAACCAATGAGCACATCGCTCGGCAGCGAGAACTCCTCCAAAGACAAGATACTCGTATAGATCAGCAACAGGAGACTCTGAATGGTGTTTTGGAGGACGTGCAGCGCATCAGCATGCGAATGCGAATGGCGGATAATGATGAGATGGAAGTTCTTCCTAACCCTATGAGTGACAAAAGCAAAGGGAAGATAGGCAAAAGTTCCAATGCTGAAGTGGTCATTGAAGTGTCCGATGACACGACACCAAGGCCGCCCCCGCCGGTGACTATTCCTCAAACTGTCCCGATCAACATTGGGTTACGCGATGACCCTGTCATCCAATACATAAAGGCTCAACTGAACGTGTTCAAGGATGTTACGAGCCAGATTCCAACCTTCACCAATCAGTTCGTCGAATTCGAACCACCCACTGACATCAATGCCAATATAGTAGGAAAGATGGACATTCCGCTGAAGAAGTTCTACCCATCTGAGAATCCAACCCATCATGTGTGGGAGTTGAACCGAGTGATGCCACTCCGAGTTGTCACTACCGAGCATTACAAGCAAGTCTTCCCATCATCGCTGATTGATGAGGCATTGAACTGGTATTACACTCTCCCTCTGGAGGTGCGAGGAGATTGGGCTGCTTCGCGTAGGGCATTTATCGAGCACTACAGTAAGATCCAGAAAGATAAGGTGACCCTGACAGACATCATGGCTATTCGACAAGGAGAAAATGAGTCGTTCACAGCCTACTATGAGTTGTGGCATGCTAAGCTATCTCAGGTGACTAGTATTATTCCCACTGAAATCCAGATGGACACATTTGTCCGTGGTTTAAAATCAAGTCAGACACAACAGTTAGACTTTCATGTGGTTGAGAGTTTTGAGTACTTGAAGAAGTTATGTCCTAAGCTAGAGGCACGCAAGGAAAGGACCGCTGCGTCCTAATATTGGAAAGGTAACAACTTGGGAAGAAGGACCACCGATGCTCCAAACATGGCCGAGACAACCTTTGTGCAGTATGTGAATCGTGGTCCGCCTCCGAAGACGACCTACTTCAAGTACGATTCATATACCCCACTTGATATATATGACTTATGCCGAAGCTTTGGAGCGATTGCTAAAATCAAACAAGATCCAGTTGCCAGTGCCTAGACCTGCACCTGAGACTAAGGGACCGGGGTGGAACAATAATGCTTACTGCAAGTACCACCGCACCAGAGGTCACAACACCGAGTGATGTTGGACGCTTAAGAATCAGATTGAGAAGATGATCCGTTCTTGGGAATTGCCGATGCCCAAAACTGTAAATAAACCCAACAACAAAAGCAATCCTCTCTCGAATCATGCCATCTTCGTGGGAGAGGACTCTTTTGATCCGTCCGAATGTATCACCAACGAAGGAGCACTTGCACTCCCTCCTGAAGATTTGACAACCTTTATTGTCAACGGTATTTGGGTTAGTGATGAAGAGGACGTGTACAAAGAGGATCCTAATGATGATTTCTGGTCCGACAAGGAAGAAGAGATTCCACCTAGTGCTGCATTCTTAACTAGGTCGGGAAGGCATAATCAGGCGAGGGCTGAACCTGTGGTTCCTTCACCAGATACAAATCCTACGAGAAGAGGAGCGCCTGCTACTCATGAAGATCCAACAGCCCTTACTAGAATTGGCATATGGGCCAGCGATGACGAAGATGACTATCATCATAGAGGAGTGACCCAGCAGTGCTTAGAAGAACTGAGGGACAATCTACAAGATATGGTCCTACATTCGGTCATCCGCCATGAGAAAAAGGTCTGAGAACACCTTGAGCTTCAGGACCAACATATAGAACAACAACGAGAGGCTATGGATAACATGTTGGAAGAATTTCACCATTTGAAGAAAGAATCCGATCCACGAGCCTGGAAGAAAAAGGTTAGATTCGTTGGTTGCTGTGTTGTCCAACTCTGAATTTGACCCGAGCACCATGATCCTTGCTGATGGAGATTGCCACAAAGTGACCTGGGTCGATGCTATTAACAATAAATGTACCCTAGTGTTAGGAGAACCTTGTAAGGTCCAGTCTATGTCGAGCACTAGTGAGTCTGTAATCGAGTTTGAGTCAGGTGGGGTTAGCCCCAAGTCTGATAAGTTTGTATCCGTTTCTACTTTCAATGAAGTGAACGTTTCTGAGTATCTCTGTTCTTCTTCCCTTCTCCCTATTTCCTGTGCTAATAATTATGAATTTGATGCTGAACCTTTAAAAGACTATAATGAATTAACGCAAGCTATGAACGACCATGAGAATCACATGACACCTATTGAAGAAACCATCGCCATCAATGTGGGGCCGCCTGAAACTCTTCGGGAATTGAGAATTGGCAAATCATTAACCTTGTTGGAGCAACAGGAGTTCACCTCATTTTTAAGGGAGTTTGTAGACATCTTTGCTTAGTCTTACGAAGACATGCCCAAAGTCGACAGGGAGATCGCTGAACATGCTATTGCGCTCTACCCGGAGGCTAAGCCGGTACAACAACGACCTGGCAGAATTAAGAATGAGTGGTCGGACAAAATTCACTATGAGATTAAGAAGCAGTTGGAAGCTAAGTTCATCAGGGTAGTAGAATTCGCAGAGTGGGTGGCTAACATTGTGCCTCTACTGAAGAAAGACGGAAAGGTTCGAATGTGTGTTAATTTTCGAGATATGAACAAAGCTAGCCCAAAGGATTGCTTTCCTTTGCCATATATTGGTTGATCATACCTGTGGACATGAGCTGCTGTCATTCATGGATGGGTATGCTGGTTACAACCAGATGAAAATGGCTTAGGAAGATATGGAGAAAACATCATTCATCACTCCGTGGGGAACTTTCTGTTACACTGTCATGCCTTACGATGTAACGCCCCGTAAATTCAATTATAGAAAAGTCAAAGTCAAACTAACGTTAACGGTAAAATTCAGCGGAAGTCTTTTTTTTTCTTTATTTGGGCGTCACTGCCGTAACCCCGAAGGAATACAAGGCGAGAAGGAAACTACAACTGTCTGTCAACGACAAAACCAACTAACAGCTCATACTTAGTAATAAACCTCAAAACTAACTTCAAGTTTCTCAGAAAAGAAAAGCAACATATTTAACGACTCCTAAACATGTCGTCCTCACTTCTAATTCCCGTCCCTAGCATATAGATCTTCACCTGAAAACAAAACATTTCAAAAACGAGGGGGAAATCTCAATAATGTCTACCCCTGACGTTAAAAACAAGTTAAGTTCATTTCAATTCATTTGAGGGAGAGGGAACAAGTCAAAACATTTCGCAAACCTTTAACCCTTAACTGTTTTCCTCAACCCAACCAATTCATATTTTATTATGCGGGCGGGATACCACATCCCTTAGAGTAACATTCGCCTACCAAAGGCATCAAGAGTTCGCCTACCACAGGCATTAAGAGGTCGCCTATCGGCCACAGGCATCAAAGTATTCGCCTACCACAGGCATCAAAAGAGTTCGCCTACCATAGGCATCAAAGTATTCGCCTACCACAGGCATCAACAGTTCGCCTACCACAGGCATCAAAGTTCGCCTACCACAGGCATTGAAAGAGCTCGCCTACCACAGGCATCAAAGAAATCAACTATCCTATATCAGGGAAGAAGTCCTGATCTCCTGGTCTATAACCCGGTAGGATTCCAAATCCTGAACAACGAGTTATGCCCCGAAACCCGCTTAATGTTTCACTTTGAATTATTAGTATCTTATGCAAAAACTCAACTCACAACTCTCAAGTCAAACCCAACCCAGGTTATCAAAACCAGTATGAAAACTACTTATAAAAGACCATCTCAACATCTCAACTCAATAAATCAAAGCACAAACAATTACAAACAGTTATCCAAAACAGATGGTCACATTTCCACAAAAGTCCCCTTTCGGGATGCAATTCTCAAAACAGATTAGAAAACATTAAAAGACATTTAAAGAGCATCCCAGTGGGGATTCGAGCATAGACATTACCTGGTTAACTTCACTTCACAGCAAAACGAACACACTTGAGCTCACTAACGACGCGAGTTAGCTTGGGCCTAAAATAGAATAATTATTCTAATCAAAATGCGCCCTTCGAAGTTAGTATTAACTACCTCCTAACTAACCCTCCCCTAGGAACCCTATAGGTTCCTATCAATCATGAATTTACACTTTAAAAAATTTAATATACTCCAAATAATCACATAACCAGCTCAAAACATCACTTTCACACAACAACACTTTTATTAATAACAAACATTAACAAAACATATTACAGCATCCACATAAAAATGGTCTTAACTTGACTTCCCGACATCCTATGTGTCTGGTTTTGGACTTTTCGGAAACCTCGGGATGTCTACTAAAACTCTTAAGTGAACTCGAGACCCAACACATGCTTTAAGATCCTCAAAAACCGTCATCTTCTCAAACTGTCCAGATCTAACCTAGGTCTGGTAATCGGGGTATAACTCGAATTATAAAATTCCAAAGTCTGATCCGTAAAATTCCTATTAAAGCTAACATCTAAGGGAAGCTCCAGTCCAAAGGGTTCGATTAAAAGACAGCTACACTAACCGTGGTGACCCGATCATTAGACACTAACGAAACTTTCCCGATCCCGGTTCTTATTTAAAATTATAAATTCGGTTCTAACTTTCACCATTCGGTCCCGGGGTTCTAGCTAGGGTCCAAGGTAATTAGTTTAAACCATCTAAAGTCCAAATATCAAACCTCCTATCATCAAAACCAAAAAAGTAAAACATGAAATCAATTTTAATAATTCTATTAACCCTAAAAGCATGCATGAAATAATAATAACATTAACCTAAACATGAATTCTACAATAAACTATAACAAGGTACTACAATATCAACATATAAGGGTATAAAACATGAATTTCTTAATCAATGATCAAGAAAGAATTTAAAGAACATGTGAATAAAATATTAAGAACATCTAAACATTTAACTACCAATCAAGAATCCTAAAAACTAATTTCTTTTAAACAAAGATTCAATCAAGAAGCAAGAATTAATAAACAAGAATCGAACTTTAGTAATTCAATCAATCTAACTTATTAACAAGATTAACCTTAAGCATGATTGAAATAAAGAACATGTGAAAACTTAACTAACGATTCAAGAATTAATCTAAGTAATTAAACTTTAAGAATTCGTGCATACAATAATAATGTTATCTAAAACCCTAACATGATTCACAAGAAAACAAAGTACAACAAACAATTGAACAATAATAATTTTACGAAAACTATTATAACCCTAATACACCAAATTAAAACATACAAGATTACATATAAAGAATTAGACAAATTACATGTAAATAAAAACAATACAAGAACAATTTAGTTACAAACAACAACCTAATAATTTACACCCTTAATTACCCAAATTTACAAGATTTAACAAAAGCAACAGTAATAATAATACAATAATAATGAATAATAATCAGAAATAAAGAAAGAAAAGAAAAGTTTCAAAGCAAGAAAAATTAGGGTTTTACGTTAGGGTTTAGGCACGGGTTTTTTTTTTCCGGCGGCGGGGCACGGTGTTGCAGATCGAACGCCCAGCAACAGGTCGTTTCAGCCCTTCACGTTCTGGGTAGTGGCGGCGACGCGCGGTGGCTCCAGGGGTGTTGCGGCGGTCGTCTGGCAGTCAAGAGTCGACGACGACGATCGGTGGCCACTGGGCGGCAGTTGGCAGGGGCGCACGACGATGCAGATGGAGGGAAAGAAAGAGGGCCGAGAGAGAGAAAGAGAAAGGAAGAGAGGGAGTGGTTGCGGTGGTGGTGCCGGTGGCTGCGGCGGTGTTGCGGCGGCTGGGTTGATCGGCAGACAGGGAGAGCAGGGAGGGAGAGAGAGGGGAAGAGATGGCTAGGGTTAGGGTTTGATGGAGATTAGGGTTTTGAGAGAGAAAACTTAGCTTTTATACTAACACCTAATTAAGGCCCAATTAATCTACTCTTAATCCTAACCCAACCCAACACTAGCACAATTAAAAAAAACTGATTTTTCTAAAACAACTAATAATAATAATAATAGTAATAATAATAATAATACTAATATTAATAGAATCACATAGCAAATAATATTCACGTAATTAATCACATAACTCAATAATATTAATAGTAATAATAATAATAAAAAGAGTAAAACTAATAATACTAAACCCATGAAATTACCGATATACCCTTGTTAGTCTCTCACGATCCTACGAGCTCAAGTGTTAGCAAAAATAAACACAAACGAATAATAATAAATAACGAAGTCAAACCTAATTTACTAACAGCGTCACAGTTAACATCCTTGGATTTTTCGGGGTTTTACATCATTACCTCCTTAAAAGAAGTTTTGTCCTCGAAACTTAAACTCAACAGCAACGGTCTGCCAAACGGAACTAACACTGGCGCTAACCAAAAATTTGGGGTTTTACATCATTACCCTCTTCAAAAGAGTTTCGTCCTCGAAACTCGACGCATCTTATGTGTTGAAAAGGTGAGAATACTTCGATCCTATCTCCTTCATGGATTCCCATGTGCCTTCAATTGTAGGATGGCTTGTCCATCACACTCTTACTAGAGGTATGGTCTCGATATCTTTGAA
The DNA here is from genome assembly GCA_029582165.1 of Portulaca oleracea. Taxonomy (NCBI): domain Eukaryota; kingdom Viridiplantae; phylum Streptophyta; class Magnoliopsida; order Caryophyllales; family Portulacaceae; genus Portulaca; species Portulaca oleracea. The sequence continues at coordinate 29,845,770 of CM055880.1, read as the reverse complement.
GCTGCTTATCACAGCAAATTAAAAATCTCCAACAGCCGCTCCTTGTGGGTCAAGTCCTCTTTCAGCCTTCGAATTCTCATCGAAGGTATTCTTCTAGTTCTAGGACCTCCTCGAGGCTATATTCCGTACCCACCTCGAGTTTTTAAGTCTTTCAATGGAGCTAGAGTCTCATTCTCATAGCAAAGGCGACGATATACATCCCAACATATGAAAAAAATAAAATAATTAAGCACGCACTAGCAATATATAAGAAATCCAAGAAACAGACAAACATTCCATACCCCCATCCTACACTCATCACTCCGAACGTAGCATCCTAAGGTCTAACTAAACCAAAGGGACACTTAGGAGCTACCAGGTCGCAACCCAGAGCTCTGATACAATTCAGAAACGCCCCGGAAATTCAATTATAGAAAAGTCAAAGTCAAACTAACGTTAACGGTAAAATTCAGCGGAAGTCTTTTTTTTCTTTATTTGGGCGTCACTGCCGTATCCCCGAAGGAATACAAGGCGAGAAGGAAACTACAACTGTCTGTCAACGACAAAACCAACTAACAGCTCATACTTAGTAATAAACATATTTAACGACTCCTAAACATGTCGTCCTCACTTCTAATTCCCGTCCCCAGCATATAGATCTTCACTTGAAAACAAAACATTTCAAAACGAGGGGGAAATCTCAATAACGTCTACCCCTAACGTTAAAAACAAGTTAAGTTCATTTCAATTCATTTGAGGGAGAGGGAACAAGTCAAAACATTTCAGTTCATTTCAATTCATTTGAGGGAGAGGGAACAATTCATTTGTGGGGCCAGTCAGCGATCCTAGAAGCAATTATCGATAATGTCCGCGGCCCGAGGAGGGGCCGGGGCGTTACATACGGACTAAAGAACGCTAGTGCTACTTATCAACATACCGCCACTACCCTGTTGCATGACATGATCCACGTAGAATTTGAGGTGTACGTGGACGACATGATTGTCAAGTCGAAAAAGCGTGCGGAAAACAATCCAAACTTAAGCAAGTTCTTCCTTAGGCTCCGCAAGTACAACATGAGGTTGAATCCGTAGAAATGTGCGTTCGGAGTAACCTCGGGAAAGTTGCTGGGTTATATCGTCAGTCAACGCGGGATAGAGGTTGATCCATCCAAGATTAAAGCAATTCAAGACATGCCTCCGCCTCGGACAGAAAAGGAGATTCGTGGCTTCCTAGGGCTAGTGCAGTATTTTAGTAGATTCATTTCCAAGCTCACAATGACTTCCGAACCATGATTCAAGAAGCTGAAGAAGGGAACAACGATTGAATGGGATGACCAGTGCCAGACAGCATTTGAGAAGGTTCAAGCCGACTTAACCAATCCACCAGTGCTAGTCCCGCCTATCTCCGGGAAACTGATAAGTGTATTTTATATATATGTGATTTAGGGTTATTTAGAGTTAATTTGAGTGATTTTTTATATGGATGTATTAATTTTATCCTCGAATTCTCTATTTTATGCTTGGTTGGAGTTTGATATAGTTTTATAGAAAATTGATGTTAAAGTGAAGAAATCAAGCTCAAAAGCAAGTTAAAGGAGTCCAAGTAGATCACAAATCAAGAGAGAGATCCATCCCAAGGCCCAAATATTGGCCCAAGAAGGCATTGGATGCCGTCTGGCACCAACACGGGTGTAAAAAGACTCAACACCAGTCGTTTCAGCCTCCAGAAAGTCTAGAATCCAACTCAAGTGAGCAACACGGTCCGTGTCCAGTCAACACGACCTGTGTTGACTTCGACACAGTCCGTGTTGTCTTGTATCGACCCGTGTTGATCCTGATTTATGCCATTTTGACGTTTCAACTACTCTTATTTGCTATATAATTGCTGCTACGGATATTTTGGATTCATCTATCCTATCATCCAAATTTCCATCCACATTCATCCATTGTGAAGAGAGAGTGATTGGTTGAGTTTTGGAAGATCGGTTCTCAAGAATTGGAGAGAAGTGGAGGCGCAAAAGTCCCCGCGGATCAACATTCAAGAAAGGATTGATTCAACACTCGGTTTATTCCTCTTTCTTTAGATTTCCATGCATTTTAGTATAGAATTTCATATGTTTAGTAAATCGAACATGAGTAGTGAGTAGTTTTCATAAGTTTAGAGGATAAACCCTTATTAGTTTCTCTTATGAATTGAGTTTTGTTGGATTGAACAAGTTTGTTTATCTAGTTTGAATGCATTTTATTTATCCTTTGATTATGTATGTCATTGTTTTTGACTGGCCATCAAGAATATGGAATTAGATCGTTGAGTGAAGTACCGAACGGAGAAATTCGATAATCGGAACCCTTAGGATTAAACTAGTTATGAAGTGAACTAGACATAGAAGACTTTATAATTAGGGGTCATTGGATAATTTGATCTTTAACCTTGATTAAATCAAAATAACCACAAAAGTAGGTGATTCGTTTGTCTTGGCAATTCGCTCTAGTGGGAAAATCTCATTGCGAAGTAATTTATGCGATTATCGACCCTAAAATGTACCAAATTAGTGACATACATGTTCAATCCGCTTGTTTGATTCATAGAGTGACTTAGGTTTTATCCCCTGAACGTTTTTTTCTTATTGATAAACCCAAGTAAATTGTGTGCATATTTGTTTGTTAGTCATTAGTAGTGAATAGAAATAGAATTAGATTGTTTCAAACAAAAACCCGATCGACTTAGCAACCAACTAGGAGGCTAGTTCAGTGCGTTGAAAGGAAAAGTCCCTGTGGGAACGACCTTGATTCGTGCTACAACTTCACCCGTGCACTTGCGGCCTATCAGAAACCATTGTTGCTTTACCTCACCATTAGTTCAAGTGTTATGGGCGCTATGCTAGCACAAGAAAGTGATGGTCTTGAGCAAGCTATCTATTACATCAACAAGAAAATTCTGGGGTGTGAGTCTCGCTATTCGGAGATTGAGAAGATAGCATTGGCATTAGTATGACAAAGAAGCTTCACCACTATATGCTCTCACACACTGTGTATGTGATTGCAGCATGTAATCCAGTCAAGTACATCATGGAATAGCCTACTATCAACAGCAGGATTGCTCGATGGGTAGTCATGTTATCCGAGTTTGATCTGCATTTTCGACCACAGAAATCCATAAAGGGGCTTGCAATCTCCGATTTCCTGGCTGAGTTTCCTACAGGAAGCCTTGATACTGGGGGCTTGGAGTTTAGTGATGAACAAATATTTCAAGTTGAAGAGGAATCCTGGAAGGTATACTTTGATGGTGCTGCTAATCAGATGGGACGCGGGGCCGGAGCTCTTTTGGTCTCACCCGAAGACATACACTTTCCTTTGGCGGTTAAACTTGACTTTGAGGCTACCAATAATGCTGCTGAGTATGAAGCTTGCATTTTGGGCTTGCGTGTGACCTTGGAGATGGGAATCAAAAGGCTACGAGTGTTTGGGGACTCCAGTCTAATCGTCAATCAAGCTACTTGTATGTGGAAGGTGAAGAGCGAATCTTTGGCACTTTACCAGCAACATTTGTCCAAACTAGCTGAGAAGTTCAACCATATTGAGTTCAAGTAGGGTTTTTTGCATTTTGGACCCCGAATTTTAAGGGTATTTACATTCTGAACCCTTGGTTTTCAACATTAACATTTTGGACCCTAAAGTTTGTAGGTTGAATAAAAAAGGACCTTAAAGTTTGTGGACTGAAGAAAAACACCCCTGTCTCATTTTTCATTTTCCTCCTATGTTTGAATTTATCTCCCAATTGACGTCAAACTTTAGGACTATGGTTAAAACTAATATTTAAGCTATAATACACCTCTCTTATTCGTGTCGAGGCAACTTAGACCCCTGAGTACATGGTTTTAAGTAACTCCAACATGAATAAAAGAGGTTTATTATAACTTTAATATCGGTTTTAACCTTTGTCTATAAGTTTGATGTCAATCGGGAGAGAAATTCAAACATTGAAAGAAAAAGAAAAACGGGAAACGAGCCTTTTTTTCACCTCACAAACTTTAGGGTCCTTTTTTTTCAGCCTACAAACTTTAGGGTCCAAAATGTTAATGTTGAAAACCAAGGGTTCAGAATATAAATACCCCTAAAATTTTGGGTCCAAAATGCAAAACACCCATTCAAGTATTTACCGCGAGGTTACAATAAGCTAGCTGATGCGCTAGCCAAGATTTCATCCACGGTGGCTATGCCTGAAAAGGATCAAGCCCTAGCAGTGACAGTAGAGAGGAGGATTGTCCTGCTCATCAACAACTTATGATCAGTTTTGTCAGTACAAATGCATGGTTCTTTGATATTTATGCATTTCTGAAAGCTGGTTCATACCCGCCAAATGCCGAGCATCGAGCCAGGAGGGCTATCCGGTTAGTGGCCTCTCAATATTGCATTATTCAGGATCGTTTGTACAAGAAGACTGCTACGGGGATAAACCTCTTATGTGTTGATAAGGAAAAAGGTGAGGAATTGATGAAATCCACTCATGGAGGGGAGTGTGGACCGCATATGAACGGCAGAATGTTGGTTAAGAAGATCTAGAGAGCAGGTATTTCTGGTCGACTATGGAGTCCGATTGTCTCCAATTTGTGAGGAAATGTCAGAAATGTCAAGAATATGCTGATCTCAAGCATCAACCGTCCTCTTATTTGACCACTTTGGCCTCACCTTGGCCATTTTCAGTATGGGGAATCGACATTATAGGGAAGGTGTCACCCCAAGGCACAGGAGGACATGAATACGTGTTGGTAGTTGTGGAGTACTTTACTAAATGGGTAGAAGCTGCCTCATACTCAAAAATCACTTCGAAGCATCTGGCCAAGTTCATGCTGAGGAACATCATTTGTAGATACCGGGTGCCACATGAGGTGATCAATGACAACGGGAGCCATTTCATGAGCGAGTTTGCAGCTCTCTTGGCCAAGTACAAAGTCCAACATCACCATGCTTCTCCTTATCGGGCACAAATCAATGGAGCGGTGGAGGCTGTAAACAAAACTCTGGTAAAAATAATCAAGAAGATGGCCGTCATTTATGAAGATTGGCCCGACAAGCTTCCTTTTGCACTATGGGGTTATCGAACGTCAATTCGGACTGCAACTGGAGCTACGTCGTACTCTCTGGTGTACGGGATGGAAGCATTCTTGCCAGTAGAACTTGTCGTTCCTTCTTTAAGGATCATTGCTGAAAGTCAAATCCCTGAGGCATTCAATAAAAAAGTCAAAGATCGGGATTTAGTAGAGGGAGATCTAGTGTTGTAAGAAATGAGAGCAGCACGTCAGGATCCTCGAGGCAAGTTAGCCCCAAACTGGAAGGGTCCCTACGTCAATTTTTCTGTTACACCAGGGGGTGCTGCCCGATTAGCCACACCCGAGGGAGAGGAGTTCACTCAGCCTGTGGACTTGGATCAGTTGAAAAGATATAATGTTTAAGCCTCTAAGGGTTGGTATCCTTAGCTACTTAGACATGCACTATCTTATAAAAGCAAGCAACCGAACTGCCAACAGGCCACTTACTCATGAGAGAAAAGAAAAGAAATGAAAAAGAAAAAGGAAAATGAGAGGCTGATTTGAAAACCTTTTTGAGGTAGGTCAGGCAAAAGGAGAGTATAAAAAAAAAGGAGAAAAGAAAAGAGAAAAGAAAAATGAGAGACTAACTTGAAAATCCTTCGGGATAAGTTAGGTAAAAGGATAGAATAAAAGTGTTGTCCCCGAAGTCGTGCATTTGAAGGACGAAAAGAAGAACATGGCTTGTGTTAGTCCTTATAAAACATAAATATAATATTTTACTTCTTATATCAATAAAAGGAGTACATCTTTTTAATACATTTTTGTTTTATCAATTTTTTAAAGGAAAAGCATCAAATAAATAAAAATATATAGCACAAGCATTTCCTTCATTACATTTCTTTCTCTCCATCCTACTTATTTAATTACTAAGTCTAGTCCTAGTTGAGTTGGAGTCGATGTAGGCTCATTAGTGCTCATTCGGTCGGATTTGCTTGTTTTTCCATGTTTGCGTGCGTTTCTTCTTTAGATCCCGATCCAGGATCGTTAGCCACAATGATGCTCTTCAGTTTCGGGGTGTCTCGAAGAGGTGAGCGTGACGTTCTTTCACGCCAATTGATAGCGCCGATCGTAGTAGCAAACCAACTCCGATAACCGTCTGTTGAGGTAGTAGAGATACGGTTAAGAGCAGGTGCTTCCTTTCCAGCCCGCTTCTTCCAATATTTGATCCACGATTCAATCACCGACCCTTGGAGATGGGTAAGGTCGGGAATTTCGCAAGGAGGAAGTGCAATGTTTTGAAGATGCCCCATTTGCCGCATGACCCGATCAGGGAAATAATATATAACCTCCGTAAGGCCAAGTAGAGTGATGTGGGCCGTCTTGCGAGAGTGGCTCGAAAAACAGGGCACTTTCCACCATTGAACCCACCAACGAATTTCCTTGTGATTCTTGAGAAAAATGACCCACTCATCAAAATTGCGGCAGCTGTCGAACTTCCTTTTGCGTTGGCAAAAGTTCGCTAGTTCTGAACAGGTAATGGGGGAGAAGACCATGTACAAATTCTCCATAAGCCACATCTACAGGTGGAGGAAGGAAAGTGAGAATTTTGGTTGCACAAAAAAAAAATTACAACAAAAAACAAAAACAAAAAAAAAAAAAGAAAAATTGACACATGATTCCAGATGGATTACTCGGATAATCCATGCAAAATAAAAAAAAAATATATAAAAAAAATATATAGAAAAAAGGAAAGAACAAAAGAAAAAGAAAAGGTGTCGATACTCACTTGAAGAGCGAGGGGACTTCCGCGAAAGGTCTGCTTCATAGCTCATGAATCGAGACCAAGGAGTGTCTCGACAATCATCGTTGGAGCAGGATTATAACCCCGGGACATCTCATCTACGACATGGATGAGAGAGATAGGTGCAAAACCCGAACCGCTGTGCTAAAATAAAAATTCAAAAAAATGCAAAAGACCAAACCTCGCACTCGCAACGCTTGGTTGAATCTAAGCGCTTCAGGTGTGGAAGAATTCCACTAGAGCTTGCAAATTAACCTTGTCACCAACCAAGATGTGCCCTTATGCTCGATGATTAAAGTTCGTTAATTCCTCAAATTTTTCACGATGGTTGTGAGCAAGGGAAGGTGTTGTTGGTGGAGCATAAAGATCGAACTTGAACATGCAAGACCACTCTTCAGGAAGAGGGCACAATTCGTTCTAGGAGAAGCGAAAGACATGGAACTTAGGGTCCCAAAAGGTCAGGGCCACTTTGAGGAACACCCAATCGATTTTCACTTGCTTTAAGCTCAAAATCAGGGACAAATTGTAGTAAGTGAGGAGTTGTTTTTCGGGTTTGGTAAGTGTGTCCATGAGTTGAGTTTTCTTTCAAAAGCCATAATTGCAAGCAAGAAGAGAAGGGTTGAGAGAGAACAAGGGATGAAATCTCAAAACGATGGAACAACTGAAATAGCTACGGTTCTGCCCCAGTACACAGTTGGTCAACTGGATGAAGGGGGATGTACACGGCATCCGACAACCGCACTCGGATGAACCAACCGGTGCCTGGCACCGCGTGTAGGCCGACCGGCCAATACACAGAGGGGATGAACTTGTTTGTGAGTTCACACCCCTACGTGCATGAATCCAGAGGAAAACAGGCGCGTTTGTGCAAGGGTTCCTACGTGTTTGCATATTATTTTATTTTTCTTTTTTATTTATTAGTGTAAAATTGTAATTTTATCTTCCTCTTTTAGTTTTTGAAATTGTAATTTCAGTTGTACATTATTCTTTTTATTATTTATCCTTTGTAAACAGTTAGAGGTTGACCTAAAAATAAATAAAAATGGGAGCTTGCATGTCGCATTATTAGAGAATCAAAATCACATAAAATCGAGTTTGCTTGACTGCATTTAACTAAGCATTTCTTTACTACATGGCATTTCTTTTACACTGCATATAAAAAAAAGCAAAAAAAAGAAGAAGAGAATCGAAGGGAAAGTCTTTCCACAATGCCTAAAAGTTCCCACCGAATCTGTTGCTACCGAACAAGCTCCTGGCGGACGCATCAGCAAAAGAGTCCGACTGTGGGTCGTCTTGAGTACCAGAAGAACCAGACAGAAATTGGCTAGAAGGCATACCATGAAAACTAGAGCCTGGATAACCCTAAACCAATTAAAAAATAAAAGGAAATTAAAAACATAAAAAAAAAATTAATTTAATTAGTTTCTTAATTGTCTGCAATATCTATACGAAACCTTTAGTTTCTAAAATCAATCCACAAAACCCCCACATTCAAAATTGAACGTACAGCAGTACTCTTCTTTCAACTGCGCCCAGCCTTCTTTTGCTTTGCCTCGATCTGTCGATTGCACGGCGGACAGTGGACAAGCACGGCGGGCGAATTTTCTCCGAAGAAACCTAGAAGTAGCGACGGTGGTTAGCTATTCGGTTGATTTTCGCCGCCTTCTCTCAATTTTTCTCCCTTTCATCAGTTTCGAACATACCAAAATACAGGTACACCCTTTCTCTAACTCTGAAACAAATTGAACCCAGATGCCCATGATTAATGCAGTTGCGGTAGTATATTGAATCTGTTTTTGTTTTTCTTTTGTTATTGTTTGTTGGGGTGAAATTTGTAGGATGTCATAATTTTTTGGCCAAATTTTCAGTAATTCCAATGTGTCTGAAAGATTTAAAACCCTTGATATCAACAACATTTTAATGAGTTCAAATCCAATTTAATTCCGCTTAGATTGCTTAGAATGGCTTAAACCAGGAGGCTGACTGTAAAGGACAATAGATTGAGCATGATACTGAGGCGCCCATAAACTAGGTACTCTCTGCATTGAACCTTAGAATCCACTAGATTCCGAACAGTCTTCCACCATGAACTCCGGGATATCAGGAGACCTTCATCGCGAAGAACTGGCATAGGGATCGCATGGAACACTCATCAGATTTTGATCTCCGCGCAAACTTCTACTACCTGTTTCTCCTGCTGAAGAGTGGCGAGGAGGACGTCTTGACGAGCTCCCAGAACGTGGCAAACTCACATGGGAGTGAGCCTCACTGTCTTCATCACCAGCAGCCGGCATCGGACCCAGATATTGGCCATTTTCGAAGTTCTGATCAATGAACTCCCAAGCCGTGATGCCTTCCCTTAACAGAACACGGATATGGGCGTACGCTTGCTGTATGAAAGGAAGATCCATAAGAATCAACGGTGCAGGATAAAAGGTGGTCAAGTGTGCAACTTATGGGGTTTGCATCAAAGAACTTCAGTACTTCATGATCATTAGGCACGAGCGGGATAAATCCGAACAACATATCTTCACCCTCTGCCTGCTCAGGTTCCTCTACATGCTGATCCAAGAGAGGATCATAGTATCCTCCCAGCTAAAGAAAGACAAACGTCATCAGGATGCCAGAAGTCCACAGTGTTAATGCAAAAAACGGAGGAAATGCTAAAACCAGAGAAAAAGTAAGGCGTCCTCTATGCTGAAGAGCCGCTTCTTCCAAGTCCTCTGTCGGTACCACAAAATTGACCGCTGGTTCACCAGCCATCAGCCGAGCTATTTCATCCGCCGCCAAGGCTTGCCTATTAAAGATAAGCTCGGGAGTATCCATGGGAACCTTGGGAGGCCATTCTCCAGTATGTTGAAAGAAGAAACGTTCCCCCAAATAGAAGGTGAGACCAGAAGGACCCTCCAACAACAAGCAACGCTCGCTTGCTTCCCTGGCAAGGCGAATATCGTGATGAACGTCCTCCGCGTTATATCCATTCCATGGGAATCGGAAAAAGAACTCCTGCAGCGACAGTCATCACCAAAGGCCCGAAAGAAGAAAAATGCAGTAAAAAAAAAAAGATGCAAGACATACCGGTCTCAGGAATAATCCTTCTAAGGCCATTCAAATCCTTGAAATGGAATTTTGACCGATGATAGCCTGATGTTTCTGACCATCGTCGAGCAGCCGGAACGTGCATATCGCCATTGTTGGTTCCACCAACTTCAGGAAGGAAATAGGCCATAACCCACACCTGCACACTAGGGAAGGTTCTTAGCAAAAAAGAAATTTGCACCTTACAAATTTCTAAATATAAAAAATCTTGGAGCATACCTCCAAGACTCGCCAAAGGCTGCTCCCCAGGTTGAGCATCTCAGCCTCCGTCGCCCTTGTACGTGCCACTGTGTCACAACCGGTGGGTCGGCAAGCAACCCGTATTCCTCAGACTAAATGGGCATAAGCAGTAGTTGCCCAGATGAAAAGTCTCATCTCGCCGAAATTCAGGAGGTGATGCGTCCAGAAGAGAGTGATGGTGTCTCCACGGTTTGCAAAAATTGTTGCATTGATGAAGTGCACCAACACAATGAATTAACACTGAGGAAGAGGAAGGCTCCCAAATCCTTCACTTTTGATAACGGTCGCTAGATGCGAGTACCGCAGGCAGCCCATTCGTCCCGTCAGCGCAATAACAGGTTGCAAAAGCGTATAAACGAGAGGGTCAACATCCTTCTGAAACTCCAGTAACTGGTCACCCCAACTAAGATCTGTAATCATCGCGAAGTCAAAAGGAGTAATCATCATCTCCCCAACTGGGAGGTGAAACGAGTTCGTGGAATCCCAGAAATGTTCCACGATAGCTCGGCCGTATGTCCTCTTGCTGCTACGGATTTTCCATGCCCTCAGACAGTCTAGAAAAGGGCCAACCAGCATCCCTCACGACGCTCGAATAAAATACGCCCACCTTTTCATGGAAGGACAAGGTTATTACACCTTGAATGCTCTCACATGCCTTGAAGGAGTCCTCCTACAATAAAGTCAAAAGAAGAATCTAAGGTGTAAAGTACTTCAAGCAAAATTCAAGGTAGCTAAGGTTGCTTTAGGATTCAACTTAAAGTACTGTAGTAATAGCATGCAAAGTAACTACAAAGGTGAAACATGCTACATGAAGTTAGAGGGAGCATACCGAGTCATGAGAGCGAAAGAACTATGCGTGCTCATCTTGGCGAAAGACCAATTGAGGCGGATGAAGTCCCTGTTAGGATATTCCCGCAGCACCGTTCTTACGTGCGGACGCTCTTGAACCGCTGGTTGAGTAGCACGTCTGCGTCCCCTCCGAAAGAAATTCATATTCTCGTAAAGAAATTCGAAAACACCCAAAAAGATTTTTAGAGAGAGAATAAGAACCGAGAAGAAGGAAATCCTGCATGGCGTGCAAAAGCTTGAACCCCATTTATAGTAGCACGGAGTAGCATGATGAAAGAATGCCGAGCATGAACCCCATTTATAGGCAAAATGAGTGAGCTCTCACCACTACGTGTCAGCTCAACACTGGCTCCTAGTGGAGGCTGATCGGCCTACAAGACCAACCACAATTATTGCGTTGAATGGTCTCCTACATGGCCTGCAAAAGCTGTCTCGTACGAGCCAAAAAGATTCCTTCCCAAGAGTGTAGGCCGGTGGGCCTATGAGAGGAGGAGCCTTTGTCTTCTTCTTCTTCCTTTGTCATCTTCCCAATAGCATGCATCTTCCCAAAGTCATGCATGGTCAAGCACAAGGCGTGCCCAATAAGAGATTGTGTTCTTTTCAAGAAGAAGCATCCATTTCCCAAAAGGGAACAAGTTCCAATGGCTGTGTAGCCGTAACCCGAGGTAAGTTTCCTGGATCAAAATTTTCAAATTCATCAGAACTGACAAAAACTATTTTTGTGTTTTACAGGAAAACAATGGCCACGATCAGTGAAGTCCCCCGACATTGAATTGTCATCGTCATAATCATCATCATCATCATCATCATCAATCCCGAGCCACCGACAGAGTTTCGGTCTCGACAACCAGGGCCATCGGCAGAGTTTCGATGCAGTCCCAATCTTGAGCCATCGGCAGAGTTTCGATGAAGTCTCAACCCCCAGGCCATCGACATCACGATCGATGAAGTCGTTCGGCATCAAACATGCCAACAAACATCAACATCGACACCGAGAAAGACTTGAATCGACACTGGGAAAAACCAAAAAATCAACCCCAAGTGCCATCGGCATCGTGTCCGATGAAGTCTCCCTAGCAAGTAAGGCGTCATTCTCTCATGAGAACACCTATCAGCGCCAGTTCGCCAACCGCGACACAGGACCGAGCTTGCAAGTGTCAGCCCACTTTCTCTAGTAGTATGTCATCAAACGTCTGAGATCATGTCAAGTAGGATGTCATTAAACGTCCGAGATCACTGCAAATATAGCATCATTCTTGCTCAAGGTCACCAATCGGCGCAAGTTCGCCAACTGCGATGCAGGACTCAACTTCCAAGCATCACCTCAGGCTTTGCACTCCAAAGTCATACCCACAACTGGTGTCCATCAAATCAAGGGATTAATGAATGAAAGGGTTTTGAGAAGGTTGTTGGGAAAGGCTAGAAATGTAAATGATAGGTTGTAAGTGGTAGGTCGAGATTGGATGAAAAGACGAGGGTAATGTGGTTGGTGAAATGTAGGTTGGGCGAAAGCCCCCTGTCCTCGGCACATTTGGTTAAGCTGTGACATTTCTAATGAGGAGTGCTCACTTCAGAGAGATTATGGGACCTGGTCTTTCCTAAAAACTCTCTCTCCTTTTGTTCAGCCTGTTGGATGAGAATGCAGGCTGACTTCTCTAATCATTTTTATTCTCTCCTTTTGCCCAGCTTGCCTCAATGAGGTTTTCAAACCGCCCGCTCTATTGTTTTTCACACTCTTTTTTTATCCCTTTTTTTCTTTTTGAATTCTTTTCTCTATCTCTCGAACCCTGGATTCAAGAAATGAAGGAATGGGAATGAGGTATATGACAAAGATGGAAAGATAAGAGAAGATTAATTTGCCATACTTGGTTTGTAAGGATGGTGAATGGACGAGAGAACTTTTCAACTCAAATCAGAAGTACAAGCACAAAATCCTATTTGAACAAATATCAACAAGAGCAATTGAATTCAAGAAATGAATTAAGAACCGCTCTCAACTCTAACATACTCCAGAAATGAACACTTCACAATCAAAACTATAGCTAATTCTAAGGTTCCCTTGATGATGTGCCCTCCCTGTCTTCGTCTGGGGCATCCATGTTCTATCTAGCCCTTTGTGCTGCTTTTGGCAGAAGCAGTTTCTCCCTGAATGGATCATGTCCTCAATCTTGTTTTTCAAAGTCCAACAACTCTCCGTATCGTGTTCCTGGGACCCATGGTGATTGCAGAATTTCATGTCATCCCAAAATTCCCTTTATTGCTGGTTCGGGCCTTGACCTTGTCACTTGATAAATGAATGAAAACCCATCCCAATGCGTGCATGACCTAAATGACCTATATGGACTACCTAAAAATGAAAAATGCTTATATGCTGACTCGAGAGAGACTCACCCAGGACATGGGTTTGAATATGCTAATTGACCAACATGGGACATCCTAGGATGCAGGATTTCTATATGCTGACTTAAGGAAAATACTTACCCACAACATGGGTCTATATGTCCTAAAATCTATATAAGACTTCCTAAAATGCAAATGCCTATATGTTGACCCTTAAAGACTATCCTATGATATATGTTTACACTTGCATGATATGCTAATACGAGAAAAGACTCACCCATGACATGGGTGAACGCTGGACTTCCTAAACAAAAGACAGGTATCTACATGATGACTCTAGACACATACTTACCCATGACTTAGACCTTATACTAGAATTTCTACAAAAAGAAAAACACTTATATGCTAACTCTAGACAAAGACACATCCATGACATGGGTTTGCAATTGACAACCTTAAAGTGAAAGACACGTGCTGACTTAGTGAAGGACCTACCATGATTTAGACCTATATGAGATTTTCTAAGGAATGAAGACACTTACCTGCTGACTCAAGAAATGGCCTAACGACCCACCCATGGCAAGGGTTTTACTTTGAAATTTATAAAAAAAAATGAAAAGACTCATGTTAACTTAAGAAAGGATTCTTACATGCAGACTCTAAAACAAAGGCTTACCCATAATCTGGGTTTACTAGACCTTACATGATATCTCCTAGCGTGTAAGACACCTATATACTAACTCAGGAGACAACTCAGCTATGATACAGGTTTACGTGTTCCAACTTCTATATGACTCTAAAGAACAATACTTTTTACAACGAGAGCATTATAAAGGGCCGGATAGAGTCAAACATAGCGAGTCGACATATGTAGGAAAGCGGAAGTTAGTGTTTCTCAATTCGGATGGGCTTCAACCACAAACTGACCGTTTTAAGGAGAATTCGTCACTTGAACTAACAACAAACTTGTGTTAACTCAAGCTAAGCTGGCTATTACGCGGACTAGAATAATGCTCGATGAACTGACAACCTGGCTTCTAGACTTCTACTTACACACTATTTTTATCTAAGACTCGACATATTTATTTATTTACACTCATGGAAAGTGGACGTTGTAAAGGACCGAATAAAGCCATCAAAAGGTGAGTTAAAATGGACTTATAAACTCAATTATGAAATCCAACATGGATGGGCGTATCAATAGGCCGACCATGGATTTTGTTTTTAGACTTAATAATCGAATTTATAAATTCATTTTCTCGAACCTTGCGACTATTACGCGGGCTAGAACAACACACACTGACTTTGTTTTATTATTAATCATTTTCTTTGGACACGAAATAAGAGAATACTGAGAAGGGCCGAATAAAACAATCAAAGGTGAGTTAAGATGAATCGATAAGCAAGGCCAATTAACCTTTAAAATGGATGGGCCTCACAACCAGGCCGACCATAAAATTTAAGGTTAATTAATCGAGTTTATAAACTCATTTTTTCTCAAACCTAATGATTATTATACGCACTCAAACAGTATCTCAAAATTAGGTCCGACTCTAATGAAGATTCAACATACACCAACATATTTACACCTAACAAAGACTCAACAAACCAAAACATGTGTAAACAAAAACACATATTTACACCTAATAACGACTCAAAACGCGTGTTAATAAAAATCTAAGAAAGACTCAAACACGTATTAACAAAAACCCAAGTGTACCAGTGGTTTGTGAGACCGCGGTTTTGTCGTTCTCTCTCAGGGAGCTGGCGACCTTGGTCATAGAAACTAGTCAATGGTCGGGATGAGATTGCTAAGGTAAGGTATTCGGTTGAAAGGGGTCAGAACGCAAGAAAGAAATCTAAGGTCGGTCAAGGAAATGGAAAATGGGCTTCAGAGGCTTTTCAGGATGCAAACGGGGACGAGGAAATGGGTTTTGCAACAAGGGAATAACAAGGAGGAAAATCAAGTGGCAATTCCGTTAGAAAATACCCACCGAGCTTCCTCATTCGAGGATAGTCCGGATTAACTTCCTCAAAGTCCACCACGGACTCGGAGGGTTAATGAAACGGAATTTCCTTGTTAGCCTCTATTCACTTTCGTGAGTAGAGAACTAACTATCCCAATTCCAACCTTCCAACTCAAGTGTTGGATGTGTTTGGGGACTTTCGAACCCAAATACATCCCACTTGAGGGAAGGAAAGGAGTGGGAAATTGATTTCCCAACTAATTACTCACTAATATTGCTAACCCAAACCTAATCACCCATTCACACCCTTAATTACCCCCTAACCCATAGGGTTTCTATCAACTAATCATGATACTAACTAAGCTAACAACATCTAAACCAACCCTAAACATGATTTCTAACATCAAACAACCATAAACAAGCAAGAACAATGAAATAGCAAGTAAAGAAATTAAAGAACAAGCAAAGTAATTAGCAAAGTAATTAATAAAAGAGTTAAGGGAAGAGAATACTTATCAAAGTGCTGTAGATGAACAAAAGAAAGCAATAAAAAGATGATCCAATAATCTCTCAATTGTTTGAATACCCAAATCTTCAATAACCACAAACCCTAGAATAAATCTCTCACTAATCTTTCTCTAATCTCTCTCTAAAATCCACTAATTACAAAGCTGGAAATTGTCCAAGTCTATCTCTAGATGCCTCTTAAGAAAACGTCAACAAGGACTATATATACAAGTGGAGTTAGTCGAGTAAAACGTAGCGCACAAGCGGAAACAGTCGCGCAGAAAAGGGGGAGACCGTAGGTATGGTCTAGGAGACCGTAGGTACGGTCTCAGCGAAGAGGGCTTTGCGATTTCGAGCTTCGAGAGACCGTAGGTACGGTCTTGGAGACCGCAGGTACGGTCTCTTTCGGGATCAGGAGGTTGCAGGCGCGACCCATATGGTAGCGGGCGCTACCGTCTTCAGCTGACGATTCAAGGTCGACTTTGAGCACAACAGTAGAGGGGGTAGCGGGCACTACCATAGAGGTAGCGGGTGCTACCCTGCGAAAACCACATGCGATTCTCTCCTTCGATCGACCGTAGTTGCAGTCTTGCTGACCGTAGGTGCGGTCTTCCTCTGCCATGCGGAGGTAGCGAGCGCTACCCCAAGGGTGGCGGGGTCTACCCTACTCTTTTCGTCCCTTTGTTTCTTCCTTCTTTCCAAAGCATGTAACACCCGTTTCGAGGGTCGTAGTGGGTGTTACCTCACTAATTGACACCAAAGGTGGGGAAAGTGGTCCCGGGTCAACTCCGCCTCAGATTTCGGTCCGGCTCGGCTCTGGAAATCACCAAAAATGCTCTAAAATGGCCCGTTTTACAACATTTTGAGTAAAAACTCTAAAATCTTCAAAATAACCAAAAACGTATTAAAAGTTACGAAATTAAAACACGAAACGAGTTAAAAGCTTAAGAATTAAGGTGTTATTTAGACACAAAATTGGGTCTAAATACCCCCCCACACTTGAACATTTTCTCGTCCTAAGCAAAACAAGACAAAAAAATAAATAAGAAAACTAAACACCAACTCCTCTGTCGTGGGAGGAAACGAGAGCATTTAGCGTATGCACCAAGCCCTTTGAACCCCCCGACAGCCCGGGTGGACGAGATAGACTCGTGAGGGTTTGCAGCGGCTGTGCCCACAAAAGCCAAAGAAAAAGGAGAGAGTGAAAGTGAAAACAAAACTGAAGAAAACAAAAGGAAAGAGAAACAAAAGCTTCGATTCAAAGGATCTTGCAACCTTAATTAAGAAAACGTTATTAAGCCTCCGAAAGGAACCGTTATGAACATCTCACAAGCACCTATCCCAAGCAAAAGTTAGTCTTAAAGATTTTCAACCCCCTACACCTCATGCCAGGCAAAACCCCATGTGCAAATGTGCTTGTGGGTTCTAACCGAATCGAAAAGACTCCAAAGACTCATGCCCGAGCTCAAAAACAACAAAATGAACAAGAAAAGAGTTGCCCCTCCTCGCTTTTGGCCGCCCTTGGCTTGGTGAGGGCCGTAGGTGATGCAAGGATTGGCCCCAGACTTTTAGAAACACAAACTTTCTTTTCTTTTTGGTTGGTTTCACCAACGAAATTGCTTTTTCTTTGTTTTTCTTTTTAAGGGTCGGTATTAGCCTTACTTTCGGGAATTGGATGGCCCATAATGGGGTTTACCCTCCCAACACAGTCTTTTCCATTCACCTCTCCGTCGCAAAGCGATATAGGAGGAGGTTTAAGGGGTATCCGTGTCGTACCACTGATACCGGGCCCATGTAGGTTGGCTAAGTGTATGGTGGTTGATGTCATTTAGTGACACACCCCACTTAATCTGATTATTGTAGCTTTTGCTTTCTTTTTCTTTCTTTTTGAACTTTGCTTTTGCTTTTGCTAAACAGGGAAATAAAAGAACAAGCTCGGACACAAACCCCTAGAATATTCCGGTTTCAATCAGAACGTGAAAGGAATCGGGGGTTTCACTAGACACTCAATGAAGGGAATGTAAGAAGGTAAGTCATGACTAGTACCCGAGACAGCGTCGAAAATGCTCAGACCAGTTTCTTTTAAAGAAGATTAAGAACGGCTTCTCAATTTCGACAACAAGATCCAAGAAACAAAGCAAAACAAAGCCAAAACGAAAACCGAAAGAAAACTTTTAAGGCTTTCACTCCCTTTGTTCTCATTTTTCACACGAAAATTTTTCAAATCTTAGGCAAAATCTAAGAAAACAAAAACAAAAAAAACTAGGTGATCTACCCTTGAAACAGAATATCTCCCCCCCTCCCCCACACTTAAAACGCCACAATGTCCTCATTGTGGGAAGGTGTCACATGAAAAGGGTAGAGGACCTACAAAAACAAACAAACAAACAAGAACAACTAGCATATAAAAGTGGTGGTGACTCGAGCCCACACGGCTCCAACAGCAATATTATCCCAACATAAAAACTCAAAGGGGTTCGCCACCTAAAAGAAAAATCAAGCATGCAGCATGGATCAATATATGTACACATTCAAGGAGTGCGGATAGAGGTTACCTCGAGGTCTTCAATTAAAAAACAAAACCAATCCGCGATCCAGGAAAACATCACACTTGGGTTAGGAATGAACAAGAAAAACATGATAAGTGCAAATCTCGCATGCATAAAAGAAAAAGAACAAAAACAGAAAAATAAACAAGACACTAGAGACTAAGAACTAAAGAAAAGACAAACTATTCACAATATATACATTGACACTAGCTAACCTCAACCCTAAATCTCACTAATTTGAGGCAGGAATTGAGGGTGAAATAACTCTCATGACTGGCCTAACCAATGATGAAGCAATGAATGTGAGACAACTCTAACCATGGGGACAACGAACTCAATGAACTCAACAAAACCAACTAACCAACACGCCTCTCCCCAAGTTTCCCATAAAGTACCCCCTCATACTTATCAAACACTCACAGTGTAAATAAAATCAATGAAAAGAGTAAAGTGGGAGCGGGGACACTTACAAATCAATGCTAGAACATGGATTCAGCAAGGGAGATGAGTTCTTGCTTGACAAAATGAGCTAAAATGCACAACACACACAAACAAAATGCAAGAATAGCACACTCATACAACTCACTGTGTGAATATGTGTGAAAATCGACAAGAACCTTATACAATCAGCATGTATGTGTTTCACAGATGAAAAACAACAGCATCATGCACAACACTGAGCAAGAACAAAGCATTCAAACCCCAGCACACAGCAACGTGAGATTAAACGCAAAAATCGATAGACCTTAGCCCTAAATTAGCAAGAATCGACAAGCGAATCCAATGTAGCAAGAGTGTGTGTTTCACAGATGAAAGGTAACAATTACTCACACAAACACCACACAGGACCTCACCATTCAAATTCATCACACATCAAGGCTAGATTATGCACAGAAAATTGACAAAATCAACCCCTAACTCAACATCAATGACGAACAATCCAAAATCAGGTGAGAAAGGAAAGAATTTCGCACAAAACTATTCTCACAAAGCATCAATACAAGGTCATGGCATTCAAATCCGGCACATAGTGAAGTAGAACATGTGTGAAAATTGATAAAATCTAATCCTAACTCAGAGAAGCATGACAAATGAATCAAATGCGAGAGAAAGGGAGAGGATTTCGCACAATTGATACAAGGAATACCTCACTTAGCTATGAGAATGCGTATTTGAACAATGTCACACGCCTTGGACGAATCTGGGCAGGATTCGCACCCTAGCAGCAGGTTTCGCAACAGAGGAGAAGAATTAGGGCATGGAAATCGAAAATAGAGAAAGAGAGGGGATCGAATTGATGAATGAGAGGGATTGAAGTGAGTGTGAGTGAGAGTTTTTCGCAGGTTTAGGGCTGTAGAGAGACAGAGAGTTGAGTTGTGAGAGAAAGAAATGAGAAAAAAATGAGAAAAGGGTCGGGATTTAGGGCCGAAGAACACCCGCTGATAGTGCCTGTTCGCGGGCGTGACAGGAACTGTAGCGCGCGCTACTAGGCGTCGCGTGCTTCGCAGCTGCAGCCTTCCTTTGTCGCAGCTGCAGTCAGCTCCTGGGATGTCGCTTGCTGATGTTATTTTTGCACAGGTAGAGGCTGCTACACTGACGATAGCGCCTGCTACCTCTTGCTCTGCTGTCAATTCCTCCAAAATAACTCCAACAAAAACCAACTCTTAAAAACTTCCACACTTCAACACTCATTTTTCCAATGCTTCCTCACATTCAATCCAACAATTTTTCTAACTTTCTAACTCTCCCTCAACACTCAAATATTCTTTTCAAAACTTCACTCACTCACACTACTTCTTTCACTCCAAACTTCAATTTTGTTATTTTTCTCAACTCCAACTTTTTTTATTTTTTACATCATTTTTCTTCTTTTTTTTAACTTTGTCTTTTAAACCTAGAACTAATACTTCAAATTACAAAAGAAAGAAATAAAGGAAAAGAAAAAGACAAGAAAAATGAAAAAAAAAACTAAAGAAAACTGAAAAGGAAAAATAAAGAGAAGAAAAAGAAATAAAATTAGAGAAAAATTGAAAAAACTAAAAATTGAACATAAGAAACTCAAAAATTATGGGGTGCCTCCCATGGAGCGCTTGGTTTAGGTCCCTAGCTCGACCTAAATACCTGTTTGATTCTAGAGAGACGTGGTGCAAATGAGAGGTACATAATCAGCTTCTTCCACCTTGATCGCTTCTTCTTCCTTCCTCTCCAATGCGTACCACCTTTGAATAACTGCAAGTCAAGAAGTCCTTCCGGTCGTTTAGTTGACCATGAGCGGGGAAGAGGTGATGATTTATTTGATTTCTTCCAATGTCGCTTCCTCCTCCTTTTCCCACACCTCCTCATCACCTCCGCAAAAAGAACAAGAGTTTCCTCCGGTGGTTTGATTTGGTGATGGGGATGAAGAAGTAACTTAGGTTCTTCTTCAAGTGGTTCTCTAAGTTTCAGACACTTGGGAATAATCTTCTCATTATCTATGTCCTCAATATAGACTTCATCCAATGAAATTTCCCTCCCAATGGAACAATCTTGAGGGAATCAACACAAGATGCATCTTCAATAACTGTGGGTTCAGAACATAAGGTCTTGGGATGATTGTTGTCTTTCTCATTATCGGGTTCCACTTCAAGAATATAAACTTCCTCTTGATGCTCATGAACAACTGTTTCTATGATATTGACTTCAACACAAGGTGGCATGAAAAAGGGTGTCTCAGTAGGAACATTAAACTTTGATTCAATATGTCCTTCATAAATCAAGTGTTGAATCAACCAATTTGGGAGAGGAATTTGCATTTGGTGGGAATCAAATTGCTCTTCAGGGCATTCACTAGCATTTTCATTCAAAACTATAACTTGTTCTTCCTCCACCGGCTTTATTCGGTCTTTTACAACATCCACTTTCCTTGAGTTTAATAAATAAAAAAATGTGTCAGTGTGTTACGCATTATTCTAATCCGTATAATAGCCAGCATAGCTTGAGTTAACCCAAGTTTGCTAGTTCAAGTGACAGATTCTCCTTAAAACGGTCCGCTTACGGTTTAAGCCCGTCCGAATTGAGAAACTCTCACTTGCGCTTTCAAACTTATATTGACTTGCTATATTTGACTTTATCCGGTCCTTTATAATGCTCTTGTTGAAAAAAGGGTTGTGGTGACCCGCAAACCTGTCGTTTCCTGAGTCAGGATATAAGTGTCTTACAATAGTCCTGGATAAGTCTTTGTTTCAGAGTCTACATGTAAATGTCTTTCAGTCTTTAGAAAGTCTCTTACAAGGTCGTGTCATATGTGAGTCTTTTCTTAAGTCAATATGTGTGTTTTGTTTTTGGAAGTCTAAACCCAGGTCATGGGTGAGTCTTTGGTCTAGGTTATAAGTGAGTCTTTTCCTGGGTTAATGTGTGTTTGTCTCTTTTAGGAAGTCTAGTGTAAACCCAGGTTATGGGTGAGTCTTTGTTTTAGAGACAGGATATAAGCGTCCTGCATTCTTTAGAAAGCATCATATAAGGTCTAGAATGAATCTCTGTGTTAACGTCAGCATGTAAGTGTCTTGCATTCAATAGAAAGCATCATATAAGGTCTAGGATGAATCTTTGTGGTAGTGTCTGCATGTAAGTGTCTTGCATTCATTAGAAAGTATCATATAAGGTCTAGGATGAGTCTTTGTGTTATTGTCTGCATGTAAGTGTCTTGCATTCTTTTCAAAGTCTCATATAGGTTCATAGGTCATGAAAACCTATGTCGTGTGCTAGTTTGTGTCTAGAGTCATCATGTAAATATCTATCTTTTCATTAAGAAGTCTAGTGTAAACCCATGTCATAGGTACGTCTTGTCTCAAGTTAGCATATCATGTGAGTGTCTTTCTTTAGGAAGTCTAATGTAAACCCATATCATAAGTTAGGATTTCCAGGTCAGCATATAGGCATTTGCACTTTAGAAGGTCTCATATAGAACATGTAGACCCATGTCGTCGGTAAGTCTCTTCCTTGAGTCGGCATATAGTGGTTTGCATCCTAGGAAGTCTCATGTATATCAGTTAGAACTTTCAAACCCATGTCCTGGGTGAGTCTCTCCCACATCAGCAGATAGGCGTTTTTCATCTTAGGAAGTCCATATAGGCCATTTAGGTCATGCATGCTCTAGAATGGGTTTTTCTTCATTTGTCTAGTGTCAGGGTCAAGGACTGAGCTAACCATAAAAGGAATATTTGGATGATGAGAGAACAACATGGAGAATTGTTAGACTTTGGATTCCCATACGAGGATAAGGAGGGCACATCACCAAAGGAGCTTCAGAAGTAGCTATAGTACTAGTTGTCAAGCATTTCATTCTCAAAGTCTGTTAGAGTCAGTTCTTCATTCATTTCTTTGCTCTTGTTGCTATGTGATCAAACAGACTTCCGTGCTTGTGCTTTTGACTTGAGTTGAGAAGTTCTCTCATCTATCCATCATCCGTACAAACCAAGTCTGACAAATTTCATTTTCCTTCCATCTTTGTTGTATACCTCGTTCCCATCTTTTATTTTATCGAATCCAGGGTTTTAAAAAAAAGAAAAAAAAAGAGAAAAAAAAAAAAAGAGAGAAGCCAGTCTGCATTCATCAAGCAGGCTGGGCAAAAGGAGAGAAGACCAAAATCACCAGTTTCTTGAAAATGGACATCTCTATGCTCCTAGATCAGTAGCTTGAACAAAACGTGCCTAAGACAGGGGGCTACCGCCTCACCACCCACATCACCATCTGTGTCATCGGTTACCTTCTCATTCATCCCATCATCTATCCTTACTTACCATCTACATCTCCATCTCCATCCCAACTTCCCATTCACCAAATCATCCCTCTTTGCATCACTCATAACAGGCATCGTTCAAAAAAAAACCTTAGCCTTGTCCAACCCAATCATTCTCCTCATGACCAATCCATATCTACCCCAAAGCCAAAAGGTGTGTTGTGACTAGTGTCATCAAAAGGAGAATAGGAGTCAACCCATGAAGATGGAGTTTGAAAAAGAAAAAACGGTGAAAAAAAAGCTGAGATGGTTAATAAAAAAAAAGTTGAGAAAAAAAAGGGGGAGGAAATGGAGGAAAGCAAAGAGAAAAGAAAGAAGAAAAGGGGATTAGAAAAGAATAAAGAAAAGAGAAGGCGAAAATAGGAGTCATGCACACCTCATAAAATCTCATTTTACCTCATCATCCATACACCTCAGTCTTCTATTGACCTTTCATCCATCCTTAACCTGCATATGAACCCTCAAACCTTCATCTTTTGGAAAAGTTAAGCCTTCCTCAAGGCACTATCCATTAAAGTTGCGCTTAAAGAACTACGACTGGCCTGAGTCCACCTCGGATACGTAGGAAAACCTCTTTGAGGCCGGGCACTGCAAGGAGCATCCTTTGTCCTCGAAATGTTGGTCTTTGAAAAAAAAAAGAAAAGAAAGGCTAGCTTGGAATCCTAGGCTAGGAAAAAGAAGAGTTAGAGAATAAGAGAGGCTAGCCTGAAAACCCGTCAAGGTAGGTTAGGCAAAAAGAGAGTGAGAGAATAAGAGATACTAACCTGAAAAACCGTCAGGGCTGGTTAGGCAAAAGGAGAGTAAACCCTGGATTTCATCATCATCAACCCTCCATATTCCATAACCATGTTCCAACCTTTTCCCAAGAGATGATGTCTATCCCATTTGATCATCTCTTCAAGACACGATCATTCTTGAGTGTCTCCCTATATCATTCATCAATAAACTCTCATCTACCATCCCTTTCAACCCTTTCTCAAGAGATTATGTCTATCCCATTTGACCATCTCTTCTCCATTTCAAGACACGATCATTCTTAAGTGTATCCAGATCACATTCATTAGTAAACCACTGTCAATCGTCTTTTTCCCCAGGTGTCTTCCAACCAACCTTTTCTAGCCTCTTCATCCCATGTCACCCTTTGAAGACATTTCAGCTCAGTCATTAATGCAAGTATGAGGCTCTGTTCTTAATGCCCACTCTTTAGCACGCCTAAGTGTGGCTTACATCTCAGCAAGGGTGAAAGTCGTTCACATCAGATCAGTGGCTAACTAGCAACCACATGATTATGAATAAGGCTCAGAAACTGTTCGGTCTCATTTCGAGCCGAACTCTTTTCTTTCTTAGGGTATTTTTACATGTTCTAACCCCGTGTTTCATGTTAGTTATGAGATTTTGCTAGTTTTGTTGGAAAATAAGAAATTGACCCAAAGTGGAGCCAAAACGGAGCAAAACTCATCAAATGGAGGAAGAGGCAGAAGGATGGCTCGCCCGAGTCACATCCTGGCTCGCCCGAGTCAAGCAGCTGGAAGAAAAGGAGACTTGTCGACCAAAGCTGAGCCAAGAAAGAAAGCGAGACAAAAGGCTGGCTCGCCCGAGCAACATACTGGCTCGGTCGAGCCATGCCTCTGCAAGGCCACCATGAGAGTGTTGAGAAATTGGCTAAGGCAAGGAAGATCAGAGGGCTGGCTCGCCCGAGCAAGGGCCCTGCTCGACCGAGCTAAGCATCTGAGATGCCGAGGAGAAACTGCCAAGAAGACACGATGCGACCAACCAAAAGCCTGGCTCGCCCGAGCCAGGGGGTCGCTCGCCCGAGCCACTCTGGTTTTCTGCGTTGAAGTTAGGATTGAAATGTTGCGTTTTGTGTAACAGTTTGGGATCAATATAAATACTTTTAGCTGCGATTTTATCCAAAAAAGTTTTAGCTCAAGTTTTAATATGTATATCCTAGTTTTAATGGCTCTTTAAGTTGCTTTCTACTTTCTCTCTCTTAGGGTTTTCTATTACCTTGTTCTCCAAGTTCTTGAGATTTTGAGTGTAATCAACACTTTCTTCAAGTAATTTCAGCAAAGTATTTTCTTCATTTACCTTGTGCTTTTGATTTCATTGAGTTTGTCATTCAAAGTTTCTAGGTTAGCCACCAATCAATCTTTTTATTGAAAAGGGGGATTAAGGGCAACAAATCTTACTTGAAGTGAAGATTTGAGGGTCCTTAGTAACTTGATCACAACTTTCTATTTTGTTCGGGGAAAGTTGCAATTGAAGATGAAAAATGAAGAATAGAGATTTGATTAGTCAACAAGGGTATGGACTTAATTCTCAGCTTGTTTTAGTTAATTAGTTGCTTTTTAATTGCTACTTGCTTGCTTTTGATCTTGGTGATAGTTTAGGGAGTTATTAAATGTTTGCTTGTTAGCTTATTAGATTTCTTTTGAATCAATTGTTAGTAATTACTTACTTAGTTGTGTTTCTTTCTTAATAATTATGTTTAGTATCATGATTAGGAATAGTTTAATTGCTTAATTTTCATATTTTAATGCTTTCCGGACTTGAGAACCTCTAACAAACTAAAAACCTAGGCAAACCTCACACCCATCCTCGAGTTCGACATCCGTACTTAAAACCACATCAATTATTACAAATCGAACAATGACGCCGTTGCCAGGGATGGCGTTATTTGGGAGTTTAGGAGCTTGGTTTGTTTGTACATAGTGTGAATAGTTTAATTGCTTTGCTTGATTAGTGTTAAGTTTTAAAATCACTAAAAATTAAAAAAAGAATAGAAAAGCCAACAAAAAGAGAGAAAGTGCATCATTCGATATGATGGGTTCGAATACCGGAAACCAATAGACTGGTTAGGGTAGAGACACCTTTAGCCGACTTGCCTAACATGGGTGAGGAAGAACCGAGGGTGACCTTGAGCGACCAGCTTTATCCATCTTATGACCCGCCTCCATCATGTTTTGTGCTACAGGCCCTACCTCAGGGAGTTACTTTTGACCCTAGACATTATCATACCCGAAATCTGCCTTTATTTACTAGGATGGGGTTAGCGCTTATCTGGACAGCGGAGTATAAGGAGTATCTTAGTATGGTCAGACCACCTGGGGTATCTTTAGATTATGTTCTGCTGAAATATTTACCCTTTGCCCTGCGAGATTCTGCAAAGAGGTGGATGTATAGTATCAAACCGGGATCCATAAACTCATGGGATAGTTTCTTAAAAGTTTTTATGAAGAGGTACTTCCCGAATTCTATGGCGGTTCAAATGAGAAATTCCATCTTGAAGTTTAGACAAGACAAGGGGGAGCCCTATTTGAAAGCTTTCGAGCGGTTTAAGAATCTTTTGTCTCAATTTCCCCACCATGGGTTTGACCTAGTGAGATTGTGCCAAATAGTGTATGAGGGAGTGGATCAGGAAACCTGAGTAACCTTAGAGTCTATGTGTCCAGGGGGATTTATGGACAAAACTGTAGAGGAAGCTTAGGACATTTTGTAGAGTATGTCAGAGAGGGTGATGCGATGGGGGAATACTAGGGATGAGTCCATAGGAGCACA
This sequence comes from Portulaca oleracea, assembly GCA_029582165.1. Taxonomy (NCBI): domain Eukaryota; kingdom Viridiplantae; phylum Streptophyta; class Magnoliopsida; order Caryophyllales; family Portulacaceae; genus Portulaca; species Portulaca oleracea. The sequence continues at coordinate 29,819,075 of CM055880.1, read as the reverse complement.
GTTGTCCAATGCACGAGGGGGGGTTCACGCGGTTAGAGAGACCACCGGATATGAGACTAGGTTTGCTTCTCTAGAAAACATGATCAAAACCCTAGCTCAACAACAACTAGTGACCGCTAAGAACCAACCTTGTGCACAAGTGAGTGCCTTAGAACAACCTATTTCCCCGACCCCTCAATCTCAGGTGATGTGTGCTTGGTGTCAATGACCAGACCACGTTTATGCAAATTGTCCTTATTTCATGCAACATGTGTCTTCCAATGGAGAAAACGTAAATGCTATGTTTAATCAGTACCGGCCTCACCAATATCCCGGGGTGCAAAAACACCCTTACTTGTCTTATGGACCGGACAATCAAAATGTCTTGAGGCCACCAATGTACCAAGGAGGAGGTTTCCAAGAAAACCCACCTCTTCTTCAACAACCTCAAGTGCAGGCTAGACAACCACCCCAGGTGGCTTATCAAGCACCTTGAAAGCAGTCCATTCAGCCTCAAGTTTCCCATACCCGACCACCACTGGGGTATCCTAGTGAGGATAAGGGGGGATAGAAAGTATAAGGAGTTAGAAACTGGCTTAAGGGATGTCCAGAATTCCGTGGATAGTTAGGCGAAAATGTGTAAAGAAATGTAGGAGAATTCCGCGCAACTAATGTTGTCTAATAGAGATAAGGGTAGTTTTCCTGGACAACCCGAGGCAAACCCCGCGGGGCGAGCCTCAAGTTCATCATCAGTTGACCTTAGTCAGGTTAGAGGTCTGACTGCGGTTATTACTCTTCGTTCTAGGAAAGAGGTAGATAATCAAGTGAAAATGAAATCTTCTGATGTGTGTAATGAAAAAACTTTGATTGATCAGTCTGTTGATGAGCATGTTGATGATGAGTCGGATGGAGCGAGGCCAACTATTACAGTTGAGCCTCCTCACACCAAAACCGAGTCTAAAACTAACCCTATGACTAGTCCACCATCCCGAGGGGCTTACAAACCCCCTCCACCTTACCGTCAGAGGTTAAGGGGGAGCAAAGACCAGAAATTCTTAGACAAAATTAGGGAGATTTTTTCTCAGGTCAAGGTGAACATCCCTCTTTTGGATGCTATTCAGCAGATTCCCCCATATGCTCGCTTCCTTAAGGAGCTTTGTACTACCAAAAGGGTTACTCAGGTGCCTAAGAAGGCTTTCCTCGCTACGAATGTGAGTTCTATCTTGTCGAACCAAATGCCTATTAAATACAAGGACCCTGGATGCCCCACTATCTCTATTACCATAGGTGATAGTGTGATAGAAAGGGCATTGCTTGATCTAGGAGCCAGCGTGAATCTGTTGCCATTACATGTTTATGAGATGTTGGGATTAGGAGAATTGAAGCCTACTAGAATGATATTGCAATTGGCTGATAGATCTACTAGGGTACCTAAGGGGGTAGTGGAAGACGTTCTGATTAAGGTGGGGGAATTTGTGTTTCCAGTTGATTTTGTAGTGCTAGAAACTGCTAGGACTCAGAGCACTAGAGATGAGATCCCGGTTATTCTAGGTCGCCCTTTCCTTGCAACTTCTAATGCTTGGATTAACTGTAAAGATGGGAGAATGAAATTTACTTTTGGGAATCTGACCATGGAACTCAATATCTTTGATTTGCAAAGGTCTTCCTTAGGCTTTGAGGAGCAAGAGTGTAGAGCTTTGAACTGGGTAAGTGACTTTGAGGATAGTGCCCATTCTGACCTTAGTGAGGTTTCTTGTGTAGATGAGCTTGCTGAGTTAGGAATTGACCAAGATTTTGTGACTTCATTATGTGACTCTGATGTTTTTGACGGTGAATTGTTGTATGAATCATTGTTTGCTTCTCAAAATGTGTCTGAACCTGTAGAGCCAGAACCACCATCTTCCAACACTCTAGAACTAAAGCCCCTTCCTTCTGAGCTTAAGTATGTGTTCCTTGGCCCTAGTGAAACCTATCCGGTTATTATTGCTTCTGACCTCGATAGGGATCAAGAGAATAAGCTAGTTGATGTCCTTAGGGTGAACAAGGGGCTTTAGGATGGACACTTGGAGACATTAGAGGAATCAGTCCATCCATTGTGCAACATAGAATATATTTGGAAGACGATAGTGTGGCCCATAGGGATCCTTTGAGAAGGCTTAATCCCCAAATGAAAGAAGTGGTCAAGAAAGAAATTTTGAAGTGGTTAGACAATGATATCATATACCCGATTTCAGATAGTAAATGGGTGAGTCCCATACATGTGGTTCTAAAAAAGGCGGGGTTGACGGTTGTGGAGAATGAGAGGGGTGAGTTAGTGTCAACCCGCGTACCTTCAGGATGGAGAATGTGCATAGATTATAGGAAGCTCAATAAGGCCACGAGAAAGGACCATTTCCCTTTACCCTTCATGGATCAGATGTTAGAGAAGCTGGCGAGGCACGATTTCTTTTGTTTTCTAGATGGGTATTCGGGGTACACTCAGATTTCCATAGCCCCATGTGATCAGAAGAAAACTACATTTACATGCCCATTTGACACATTTGCTTTCCGTAGGATGCCTTTCGGACTTTGCAACGCCCCCGCCACTTTTTAGCGATGCATGGTGTCTATTTTCTCAGACCTTGTTGATGACTGTGTTGAAATATTCATGGATGATTTTTCAGTATTTGGCACCACCTTTGATGATTGTTTGTCCAACTTGAGTCGAGTCTTGAGTCAGTGCCAAGAGAAACACTTGACTTTAAACTGGGAAAAGTGCCATTTTATAGTACGAAAGGGGATACTCTTGGGCCACGTGATTTCAAAGGATGGAATCGAAGTGGATAAAGCGAAGACTAACCTAGTTAGGAACTTGACCCCCCCCCCCCACTTGTGTGAAGGAGGTTAGGTATTTCTTAGGACATGTTGGATTTTATCGTCGATTCATTCGTGACTTTAGTAAGATCGCTAAGCCCCTTTCTGCTTTATTGGCCAAGGAGGTGACTTTTGATTTTTCTGATGAGTGCTTGAAGGCCTTTAACACACTTAAAGATGCCTCAATATCACCTCCTATTCTCAAACCCCCTACATGGGGGGAACCGTTTGAGTTGATGTGCGATGCCTCCGACTTTGCCATAGGTGTGGTCTTAGGACAACGAATTGATAAGAAACTTGTCGTGATCCACTATGCAAGTCACACTCTGAATGAGGCACAATTGAATTACACGGTAACTGAGAAAAGGTTTCTAGCTGTGGTCTATGCGTTTGAGAAATTTAGGGCTTACTTGTCGGGTGCTAAAGTGATTGTGTTTACCGACCATTCGGCTATTCGTTATTTGATGGAGAAGAAAGAATCGAAGCCTAGATTGGTTAGGTGGGTGTTGTTACTTCAGGAATTTGACCATGAAATCCGTGATAGGAAAGGATTTGAAAATCCGGTAGCGGACCACCTTTCTAGAATAGTGCCTGAACATGAGATAGAACCTCCTATTGATGCTTGTTTTCCCGACGAGTGTATTCTTAGCATAGGAGTAGAGCCGTGGTTTGCCGATATTGTCAACTTTAAGGTCACGGGAGAAATGCCTAGTGATTGGAATAGGCATGATAGGGATAGGTTCCTTTACATTGTAAAGAATTTCATATGGGATGACCCCTATCTGTTTAAGTATTGCCCTGATCAGATTCTTAGGAGGTGTGTTCCGGATGAGTCTATTATGGATGTCCTCTCGTTTTGCCACGACCAACCTTGTGGGGGACATTACAGTGGGAAGAAGACAGCTTACAAGGTCTTACAAAGTGGATTCTATTGGCCCACTATCCTTAGAGACGCCCATAACTATGCCCAAAGTTGCTATAGGTGTCAAAGTTTGGGAAAAATTTCTAGAAGAGACATAATGCCCTTGCAACCTGAGATTTTTGTGGATGTGTTTGATGTATGGGGTATTGATTTTATAGGACCATTCCCCACCTCTTTTGGGAATGAGTTTATTCTCCTAGCAGTGGATTATGTGTCTAAATGGGTCGAGGCAATTCCGTCAAAGAGAAATGATGCAAAAGTAGTGACTAGGTTCCTTCGAGAAAAAATCTTTTCTAGGTTTGGGGTACCTAGAGCGATCATTAACGATCAAGGAACCCATTTCAATAACCGATCTTTTGCGGCTTTGCTTAGAAAGTATTCATTGGAGCATAGAATGAGCACTGCTTATGATCCCCAATCAAATGGCCAGGCTGAGGTGTCCAATAGGCAGATTAAGCAAATTTTTGAGAAAAAAGTGTCCAAGAATAGCAAAGACTGGTCCACCAAATTGACCGATACTTTATGGGCTTATAGGACAGCTTACAAGACCCCCATAGGAATGTCGCCATATAGAGCAGTCTTTGGGAAACCTTGTCACTTACCAGTGGAACTTGAGCATAGGGCGTAATGGGCTTCGAAAGACCTAAACCTTGACCTTTCGGTAGCTGGGGATATTAGGAAGCTTACTTTGTGCGAATTAGATGAATTAAGGAGGGAAGCATATGAAAACGGGAGGTTGAGTAAGGAGCGATCGAAAGTTTTGCATGATATACTGATCCTTAGGAAAACCTTTGTCCCGGGGCAGAAAGTTCTCCTTTATGACTCACGTTTGCACTTGTTTGCGGGTAAGCTGAAATCTAGATGGACCGGCCCATTCGTTGTGACCACCACGTTTCCATTAGGAGTAGTTGAGATTAAGGACCCCACTAATGAGTCTATGTGGAAAGTAAACGGTCACAGGTTGAAACCTTTCTTGGAGCTTCCGGAGAAGGTGGATGTGGAGTGTGTGTCATTCCATGTTCTATTCGTTGATTGAAGAAAAGTGAGGTAACATTCTTGTATATAATGTAAATTAGTTTATTTTTCTTGATTTGTTCCTTTGTTTACTTCTCCTAACTATGCACTAACAAGAAGGAAGGACCATTTATTGCTCATATGTGCATCATTTCATGGCTTGTACACTCAATTTCCATTTACAAGTCATGCGACGATTATTTGGGATCTAATCAGGTACTATCCTTCCGTATCTTTTGATTTAGTTGGTGAGAAGCTTCTTTTTTTCTTTATTTGGTGTGATTTTTGATGTTTCTTCTTTTAGGGTGTTTGTCTTCCTTTACTTCTTGTCACAATAAGGACATAGTGTGACCTTTTTTCTGTGGGAGTGGGGAGGCATGCATGCCGGCTTTCTTCTTTTTCTTTGAAAAAAATCGAAAAGAAAAAAATTTTTGATTAGTTATTTTCTTAGGTTTTGCGTGTTTTTGGTTTCGTTTCGTTTTAATTTTTACTTAGGATAGTTTTTTTTTTAGATTTTTAGTTAAGTATTTCGGGTTCTAAGGTGCCCCGGGAGGTTTTTGAGTGTTTGAGAGTTTGAAAATATTTTTAGTGGAAGTGAACATACTTAGTTTATTTTGAGAAATTTAACTTTTTGAAGTTTCGGCCAGAAACCCTGCTCGGGCGAGCCATAGGCCGGCGTGATCGAGCGCACTCACTGAGCTGACTTCAGGAGTTAAGGAGAAAAGAAAGGGAAAAGTTTCCAGAAGCACAGCTCGGGCGAGCGAGAACCTGGCTCGACCGAGCTGGCCGACTGTGCCCAAATGAGAGTGAAATAAACGCTAAGGCAGGCTGTCGACAGAAGTGTTGCTCGGGAAGTAGGGGAACCGGTAAACCAAGGCGAGGCTAGCGGTAGCGGTTCTCAAGAGATCACGATGGGGTACTTAGCAAGCCGAATGGATCAATTGAGTGTTGATATCTGAGAGCAACGTACTTTGATGCAAAGTACTCATAACTTGGTGGAGAATCAACAAGAACTCCTTCGTGCGCAACAATCGACACTCGAGAGGCACGAAGGATACTTTAGGCGCTATGACGAGTACTTCCATCAACAAAACCAGTATTGGAGGGATTGGGGGTACTACCATTATGTTATGGCCGACCGTCCGCCGGCACCGCCCGACTACGTCAACCAGTACTACCCAACTTACTTCCCTTATTATTCATACCCTCCTCCGGGAGGAGATGAGCAGTGATTGTAAGCACTCCACCCCCCCCCCTATCTTTTACATTGGAGTGTTTGTTTTATATCTTGTGATATACATGTGCGGGGGGGGGGGGGGGGGGTGTGTGGTGTTCCTATGATGGGGTATGGTGGAAGTTTCTTCAATATGGTTTTGCATTTACGAGGCTTGTTGGATGATTGAGTGTCGTTTTGCTAGGTTTTTGTCATGGATTGTTGGTTAGGAGGTTTGTCATTGTAAGATTTTGCATCGTGATTTTGGGATATATGGTTGAGAATGTATGGTTTACGTTTGGGGGTTTCTAATTCGTAGAACCGAGTAGTGGCGAGGTATTTCACCCTCAATTCCCGCCTCATATAGTGAGATTCGGGGTTGGCTTAGCCAGTGATAATGTACATTTGTAAATATTTTAAGTTTCTTTTAATTAGTAAGTCTTTAGTTTCTTTGTCTTGTATAGTTTGATTTTCCTTTTTTATCTAACATGTAAACATTTCACCCATAGTATGCTTTCATTGTCTATCTCTAATCTATGGTGTTATGTTCGTGGATCGTGCGTTGGGTGTGCGTTTATTGAAGACCTTCAGGTAACATCATCTAACCCTCTCTTTCATTGTGAATATAGTAGTGATCCATGTTGCATGCTTGATTTTTCCTTTTGGGTGGCGAACCCCTTGAGTGTGAATGTTGGGATATTATTGTTGTTGAAGCCGTGTGAGCTCGGGTCGCCACCAATTGCTGTTTGTTATGTGTTTGTTGTGTGTTTTTAGGTTTTCTAACTTATTTGTGACACCCTTCTTCTCACAATGGGGACATTGTGAAGTTTTGTGTTGGAGTGGGGGGTGATACTTCCATTTGTCATGGGTAGATCACCTAGTTTTGAGTCTTTGTTTTCGTTTTTCGTAGTTTGTGTCGAAAAATTTAAAAACTTTTGTGTGAAAAGGAGAAAAAAAGGGAGTGAAAAACCTCCAAGGCTTTCGTTTTTCGTTTTGTTTTTGCTTTGTTTCTTGGATTTCGTTGTCATAATTGAGAAGTCGTTCTTAATCTTTTTGAACAGAAACCGGTTTGAGCATTTTTGACCCTATCTTTGGCGATTGTCATGACTTACTTTAAGTAGATTCCTTTCATTGAGTGTCTAGCGAGATCCCATCTCTCTCTTTTTATGTTCTGGTTGAAATTGGGGGATTCTAGGGATTCGCATTCGAGCTTGTTTTGTTTTCTTGTTTAGCAAAAGCAAAAGAAAAAAAAAAAGAAAGAAAAAATTCATAAGATACAATAACCTGATTAAGTGAAGTGTGTCGCTGAATGACACTAACCACCTACACTTAGCCAACCTACACGGGCCCGGTATCAGTGGTACGACACTGATACCCCTTAATCCTCTTCCTATATCGCTTTGCGACGGAGAGGCGAATGGAAAAGACTGTGTTGGGAGGGTAAACCCCATATTTGGGCCGTCCAATTCCCGAAAATAAGGCTAATACCGACCTTAAAAAAAAGAAGAAACTAAAGACTTCCTTGCATCACCTGCGACCCTCACCAAGCCAATGGCGACCAAATGCGGGGAGGGGCAACTCTTTCCTTTCCTTTGTTCGTTTCGTTGTTTTTTAAGCTCGGGTGTGAGTCTTTTGGGTCGTCTGGGATCGATTAGAACTCTTCAAAACTTTTTCGCAAATGGGATTTGACTCCACATGAGGTGTAAGGGATCAAAAACTTCTAAGATTGGCAGTTGTATGGGTTAGGTGTTGTGAGATGCTCATAACGGTTCCTTTTGGAGGATTAATACCGTTTTCTTGATTGAAGCGACTTGATTCATTAAAACGAGCTGTTTTCTTTTTCTTTCTTTTAAACTTGGCTTGTTTTTCAATTTCCCTCTCTCCTCTTTCTATGGCTTTTGTGGGTGTAGTTACTACAAACCCTCACAAGACCTACCTCGTCCACCCGGGCTGCTGGGGGGTTTAAAGGGCTTGATGCAAATGCTAAATGCATCAGCGATTCCTGCGAAAGTGAGTTAGGTTTCAGTTTTCTTTTTCTAGTCTTTTTCTTTGTTTTTAGTTTGCTCGGGGCGAGCAAACTCTTGTGTGGGAATGGTGTTCGGTGTCATTTCGAGATGAATTCTTTTCTTTCTTAGGGTGTTTTTACATGTTCTAACCCCGTGTTTCATGGTAGTTATAAGATTTTGCTAGTTTTGTAGGAAAATAAGAAATTGTCCCAAAGTGGAGCCAAAACGGAGCAAAACTCATCAAATGGAGGAAGAGGCAGAAGGATGGCTCGCCCGAGTCACATCCTGGCTCGCCCAAGTCACATCCTGGCTCGCCCAAGTCAAGCAGCTGGAAGAATAGCAGACTTGCCGACCAAAGCTGAGCCAAGAAAGAAAGTGAGACAGAAGGCTGGCTCGCCCGAGCAACATACTGGCTCGGTGGAGCCATGCCTCTGCAAGGCCACCATGAGAGTATTGAGAAATTGGCTAAGGCAAGGAAGATCAGAGGGCTGGCTCGCCCGAGCAAGGGCCCTGCTCGACCGAGCTTAGCATCTGAGATGCCGAGGAGAAACTGCCAAGAAGACACGGTGCGACCAACGAGAAGCCTGGCTCACCCGAGCCACTCTGGTTTTTTGCGTTGAAGTTAGTATTGAAATGTTGCGTTTTGTGTAACAGTTTGGGATCAATATAAATACTTTTAGCTGCGATTTTATCCAAAAAAGTTTTAGCTCAAGTTTTAATATGTATATCCTAGTTTTAATGGCTCTTTAAGTTGCTTTCTACTTTCTCTCTCTTAGGGTTTTCTATTACCTTGTTCTCCAAGTTCTTGAGATTTTGAGTGTAATCAACACTTTCTTCAAGTAATTTCAGCAAAGTATTTTCTTCATTTACCTTGTGCTTTTGATTTCATCGAGTTTGTCATTCAAAGTTTCTAGGTTAGCCACCAATCAATCTTTTTAGTGAAAAGGGGGATTAAGGGCCACAAATCTTACTTGAAGTCAAGATTTGAGGGTCCTTAGTAACTTGATTCACAACTTTCTATTTTGTTCGGGGAAAGTTGCAATTGAAGGTGAAGAATGAAGAATAGAGATTTGATTAGTCAACAAGGGTATGGACTTAATTCTCATCTTGTTTTAGTTAATTAGTTGCTTTTTAATTGCTACTTGCTTGCTTTTGATCTTGGTGATAGTTAAGGGAGTTATTAAATGTTTGCTTGTTAGCTTATTAGATTTCTTTTGAATCAATTGTTAGTAATTACTTGCTTAGTTGTGTTTCTTTCTTAATAATTATGTTTAGTATCATGATTAGGAATAGTTTAATCGCTTAATTTTCATATTTTAATGCTTTCCGGACTTGGGAACCTCTAACAAACTAAAAACCTAGACAAACCTCACACCCATCCTCGAGTTCGACATCCGTACTTAAAACCACATCAATTATTACAAACCGAACAGAAACAAGCTACCCTAAACGGGGGGCTCGCGCTACCTTTGTGACATCGTTCAAGACATAGCTTCAAAGAGGGACACTTACTCCCTATCCTGCAAGGTCCTGCATCTTCATCCTCTTAGACGTCCTAATAGTGGTCTCATTAAGGAAAAAAAAGAGAAAAAAAAAGAAAAAAAAAGAAAAAAAAGAAAAGAGGGGCTAACTTAAAAACCCTTTGGGCAAGTTAGGCAAAAGGAAAGTTTGAGACTCACTACTAAGGACTATGCCTCCACCTATTCTATTGTCCCCATGCGTCATCTCGTCAATCCACATCGAAACTGGGGGCTTGTAAATCTCCAAGGTGCTCTCCAAAGCAGGACAGTGTCATAGAGAGTCTACGCCAAACCAGGGGCTTTTCATACATCAGCATACATTTGCAAGCAATCAAGGTCATCTACATGATCATTCAAGAAGAACATTCTTCATGCCTGTTGCGTCCATCATTGTTCCTTGTTCCGTGGATCGAAACATTACTCATCCTGAATTTTCCTAAGATTCCCCACGAGTGGCCTTAATCCTTAGAAAGCATTGTCTTAGGGAGTCATGGTTTTAGGAGAGCATTGTCTTAAGAAAGCATTGTCTTAAGGAGTCTTTGTCTTAGGAAAGCATTGCCTTAGAGAATCTTTGTCTAAAGTCGGGAGGTTGCCTGCATATAGAATTGCATGTGTAGAATGACATAAAGCATCATACGTATAATAGGTTTGCATTGCATTCATATGCGAGAGTCACATAGAGTCAGTCAGTCATACATCAAGTCTGTCTGTCATGCATTGAGTTAGTTTGTTGTGCACTGAGTCAGTCTGTCATGCATTGAGTAAATTTTTCTTGCATCAAGCCAGTATGTCATCAAGTCGGTCTGTCATGCATTGAGTCAGTCTGTCATGCATTGAGTCAGTCTGTCATGCATTTAGTCAGTCTATTGTGCATTGAGTCGGTCTGTCATGTATCGAGCCAGTTTGTCATACATTGAGTTAGTCTATCATACATCAAGTCAGTCTGTTGTGTATCGAGTCAGTTTATCGTGCATCGAGTCAGTCTGTCGTACATAAAGTCGATAGTCGTGCATAAATGCATGAGTGCATGAATGCTTGTGTCAAAAATAAAACAAAGTTGCATTGTTTGTGCAAGATCTTAGTAGACTAGTTGCATGCATACCCGCATATCCGAAAATAAAAAAAGAGAAGAAGCAAGGAAGTGCCACATCGTTGCTCCAGAACGCAACACTGGGGGCTGTTCAAGCCCATATGCTATCTCAATCAGACCGGTCGACATGGTTTCCAGTCATTGAGAGCAAGATTAGAGCAATCTCTAATCCAACTCTTGCTGGATAAGTTAGCATTCAGTCAAGTCACGCATCATCAGCCAGACACGAATGACGCATGTCCGACACGAAGGACAGAATCTTCACTTGACTAATACGGATCAACGACCGGGCAAATTCATGAATCCATTCCCCACAGTGAAATTTTGGCACCTATGCGCCTGAAGAAAAATTTAAGGAAAATAAGGGTCATAGAAAAAGTTTCGGTGAAGTTCCTCAGCATCAAATTGTCATTATCCAGAGCCGCCGGCAAAGCTCAGCGCAATCGCGGCTATAAGAGTCATCAACATTGGGAAAATCTGATCCGCCTCGGGAAAAGTCGTTGGGCATCTTCAACATCGGGAAAATCTGATCTGCCTCGGGAAAATCCGTTGGGCACCACCTTCAACATCGGGAAAATCCGATCTGCGTCGGGAAAATCCGTTGGGCACCGCCAACAACATAGGGAAAATCCAATCCGCCTCAGGAAAAGCCGTTGGGCATCTTCAACATCGGGAAAATCCGTTGGGCATCACCATCGAAATCCGATCTGCCTCGGGAAAATCCGTTGGGCACCACCAACTGCTTCGGGAAGATCCAATCAACATCGGGAAAATCCGTTGGGCATCGTCATCAATCTGTCAGACAGGTAATTCTCTATATCCTCCAGCCATTGTTCAAAATGATCTGACATTCTGCTTTGGTTTATGTGCAAGGAGTCATCACTGACACCAAGTCGCCGCTAAAAGGGACCACCATCATCATGCTGCCGCAGAAAAAGTCGCCAGCTCACAGGTCGTCAACAAAGGGACCATACATCATCCGGTTGTCACATATAAGAACACCATCATCCGGTTGCCACACATAAAAGAGCACCATCTGCAGTCGTCCAACGGTTGCCACCTAAAGGCCTCCAAAAACATCATCAGCATCAGTCGTCCAACGGTTGCCACCTAAAGGTCTCCGACGACATCATTATCACCATCATCAGCAGTCGTCCAACGGTTGCCACCTAAAGGTTTCCGACGACACCATCATCAACAGCAGTCGCCAACAGATGCCACCTAAAGGCCTCCAAGGACATCGTCAGCATCAGTCGTCCAACGGTTGCCACCTAAAGGTTACCGACGACATCATCATCAGCAACATCACTTGGTCGCCATATAAAAGAGCACCGCCAGCATCAAGCAGATAGCATTTCAGTCTACTTTGACCTTCGTCCTATTCGGACTCAATCAAAGTGGGGGCTCTCTGTAGACACCGGGATTCGCACCGATACAATCCGGACTTATCAAAGGTTCAATAAATCATTTGGGCCGGATACCTAGACGAATCATTGGGCCAATAAGCAGAGCAAGCACAACAAATAAAAGGCAGCCCACTTCTGAGAATAAAACCCGCACGAGTTTTAATAAATAAAAGCGGCCCAGAAACAAAACCAGCCCAAGGCACGCCCCGGCCCAGCTGCTTCAAAACCCGCGCGGGTTTTCTACTGCCTAAGCGCGTCGTTTTGCTGTCCACTTCAGCGATCCGTGTGTAGATATTATAAAACCCGCGTGGGTTTTCTTTTTGAATTCGGCGCCAAAATCTTGATCACCCGCCCTTGATATTAGCCCCATGTGTTTGACTCCTTCCCTTTACTTTTGTGAGTGCATGGCATGATCATGGGGATGTGTCCCTCATGATTTTCCTTCTGTTTCCCTCCAAATCACTACCATCCTCACCCATAAATACCCCCCTTCACTCCATTCATTTTCATCAACTACCACCATCAATCACCCTTACTCTACCCAAATTTCCACCAACTATCATCATCATACTACCAAAACTCTCTCAAAATCCTTCCCCACCTATATCCATACTCTCTTAAACCCACTTCTCTAATCACTCATACACCATTATTATCCATCCATTTTATCCATAATCCAAGTCCTATCCTACCATACTCAAGTCTCCATTTCATCCAAGCGCCTCTCCAAGGGTCCGTCAAGAAAAGTTCGGTCTATCCATCGCCATACCAATACTTTAAGTGAGGTTTGAGCATCTTTCATTTCAATCATGTAATTACATTTGTCTATCGCTTTACATGTACATTATTACGTAAAACATTTCTTTCACATTTGCATGATTCGGAATATAATTTCGTGAAATTAATTAAACTTCTCCCCGCTCTTTTTCATTTTAATGTCGATTTTAGTAGACCCTGTTTTCTAATAAGTGAATTCGAGAGTTCTTATAATTCTCGAATTCGTAACCTTACCCCCGAATTTAGAATCGGATTTCGTAGACCGGAGTCATTTTTTTATTCTTTTATGGTTTGTCGATTTCCTTACATCGGTTGGCGACTCTTTACCCCTTTTTTACAAATCCTTTTGATTATTTAAAATAAACGATATTGCACAAAAAAAAATTATAAATGATTTAATACCACTTTTTCTTATTAATCCAAGGCCACCCAAGAGAAAACGGGCCAGAAGATTAATAAAACTCTCACGGGTTTTATTAATTTTCACCTTTTTTCTCTGGGTCGAAGATGCACAGGGCCCAGCCCATGGCACCATAAAACCCACGCGGGTTTTAGAGTCCCATGGCGGTCCCTTTGCTCCTTCTTGGGCCCGGATAAAATAGTGGGTCGGTATTAGAATTATTAATAAATTATTTTAGTGCAATTTTGGATATTTTAATAATATAAAAGAATTTGTAAAATAAATAAAGTTTTATCACACCGAAAATGAATTTCGAAAATAAAAATATCCTTATTTAAGGATTAAGCAACCTTAGTCGGCGCCCAATCATTTAGTAGCACATCCGAAACAATTTCCCCAAATGGGAATTTTCCGGGAACTACATATTACAAGGTGGATAAAGATCTCATTTTATTAAGAACCCGAGGTCAAGGTTCCAAGTTTCTAAATATTTTAATAAAGGCCTTGCCCATGTGTTATCGTGCTTTAGAGCACACCATGTATAATCGTGTTGTAGAGCACCCCATGCTTAATAATGTCATAGTGCACACCAGGATAACCGTGCCTTGTGCACACCATGGAAAAAAAATACAAGGATAGTGCCTAAAGTGCACCCGATGGAAATCTGGCCAACATAGGACATTGTCCACCATCCTGATCTCCCGATCTGTCCGGGTATGCACATACGGAGGCTTAGCCGATGATCGCAAGTAGGTGACCTTCAGGATAATAACAAGATAACCAAGTCTAAAGTTTCTTAAGTTACTCAAGTCTTTCAAACCCAAAAAGTAAAGCTTTATGAGTTACATGCCAAATTTTTATAAGTCTTGGTATATATGGGTTTAAGGTCAAGTTTATGTTATGGCTTTGTGTGTGTGTTATATGTTAAATCATGTATGATTTAAGTTCTTTGGAAACTATGTTGTATTACTTTTGATGATATGTTATTTCTAAGGTTATGGTTAGGTATGTTACTTTTGCGAGGAAGAAGCTCTGATACCACAACTGTAACACCCCCAGGTTACTAACCACTAGATTTAGCTAATGATACACCTAACCCAATGATTAGTAGCGGATAAACACCTGGGAGCATTACCGCCGTCCACGGAGGCGGACAAGGCTTAAGACTAAACCCAACAAAACAACCAAACATACACTAACTCTAATCATGCATCATTAAGACATAACTTACCTTAAACCACCCCAAAACAACCTAACACCACCCTAGAGTTTCTTAAGGATATTAAAGGTGGTTAAAGACTCTTTATGAAAGATTTAAGGGAAACTTGTGATATTTTGGCTTGTATAAGTTATATAGGGTTGTGTTAGGTTGTTTTGGGGTGGTTTAGGTTAAGTTATGTCTTGATGATGCATGATCAGAGTTAGTGTATGTTTAGTTATTTTGTTGGGTTTAGTCTTAAGCCTTTTCCGCCTCCGTGGACGACGATAATGCTCCCAGGTGTTTATCCGCTGCTAATCATTGGGTTAGGTGTATCATTAGCTTAATGTAGTGGTTAGTAACCCGGGGGTGTTACAAAAGGCAATGCAAGCTTTGACTTGTTGGAGGAGGATGAATCTTTGCATGAGAGGCGAACATCCACGTTATCATTGTTCATGCAATTCTAAGGGACATGATTTTTGTAATCCGGTCATGTGAATCTTCCATAGGATCGTGACAAGTTCAGTGTTTGGGAGAGATGATGGACGCCCCAAAGATCGGAAGGATGACATTTTTGTGATATACAATGCTATAAGGGGTAAAAGGGTCATCACCAGATCTTGCATTCTACATTATCTTCGGGAGATTAGCAAGGAACCCCGACCCACTACTATCGGGATGGAGCATATTATTTGTCACTTCCTTGTCCAAGAAGGTTTCGGGAAATATTTGAAGAAGTGGACTCCACGTAATCTTCCGGATCCTATCGACAGGGTACAGTTGCATAAAATGAAAATGAAAATCCTCGCCAAGTACCCAACTTTCACGATCTATTGCCATAGACACGACAATAAAACTGAGGTTCTCTTGGATCCGGACCATGCTGAGCAGTGGTTGGATATCACTAAGGAGCGTAACTGGTCATGTGGTCAGGTTCGTAGTGACCGCAAGGTAGGAGGTCCGGATGTGTCCAGTGATGAGGGAGAAGAGGAGGACAATGAAGAAGAAGGAGAGGATGAAGAAAATGAGGAGGAAGAAGAGGAGTATCCCGGTCATGGCGAAGCTAGTGGAAGTGGAAGTCATCCATGGGAAGCTTCGCTTGGGTATCTCAACTATCAATTCGAGCAAATGAGAGTTGATCTTCGAGAACAACGGGCGTTGCTCCAGGGTCAACATAACTTGCTGGAGACCCAACAAGATTTGATACGTGCCCAGCAGTCCACACTTCAAAGGCACGAGGAGTATTTTCAACAACAAAACCAGTATTGGCGTGACTGGGGGTATTATCATTACTCCATTGCGAACAATCCCCCCGTACCACCGGAGTACATAAACCGCCACTATCCAACCTACTTTCCGTATCACCTATATCCTCCCCCGAGAGGATCCGAGCAATGATTTGTAAGTGTCCTCGCTCCTACTTTACTCTCTTTATTGATTTCATTTACACTATTAGTGTTAGATAAGTATAGGGGGTGCCTTATGGGATAAGTAGGGGAAGTGTGTTGGTTAGTTTGGTTTTGTTAGGTTCGTTGTCCCCATGGTTTGGTTGTTTCATTTCTGTTGCTTTATCTTGGTAAGGTCGGTCATGAGAGTTGTTTCACCCTCAATTCCTGCCTCAAATTAGTGAGATTCGGGGTTGAGGTTAGCTACTGTCAATATACTTATTGTTAATAGTTTGTCTTGTCTTTAGTTCTCTAGTTAGTGTCTTGTATTTATTTTTGTTTTGTTCTTTTTCTTTTTTGCATGTGAACATTCACACTTATTATGTTTTTCTTGTTTATTCCTAACCCAAGTGTGATGTTTTCCTGGATCGCGGATTGGTTATGTTCTTTAATTGAAGATCTCGAGTTAACCTCTTTCTGCACTCTTTGTTGTGTATATATCTTGATCCTTTTTGCATGCTTGATTTTCTTTTTGGGTGGTGAGCCCCTTTGAGTGTTTGTGTTTGGATTATATTTTGCTGTTGGAGCCATGTGGGCTCGGGTCGCCACCATTTTTACGTTCTAGTTGTTTTTGTTTGTTTGCTTTTTGTAGGTTCTCTACCCTTTTTCTTGTGACACCTTCCCACAATGAGGACATTGTGGCGTTTTAAGTGTTGGGGGGGATATTCTGTTTCAAGGGTAGATCACCTAGCTTTTTGTTTTCGTTTTTCTTAGTTTTCGCCTAAAATTTGAAAAAAAAATAGTGTGAAAAAGGAGAAAAAAAAAGAGTGAAAAACCTTAAAAGTTTTCGTTTTTCGCTTCACTTTTGTTTTTGCTTCGTGTCCTGGATAGTGATGTCAATGTTGGGAAGGCTTTCTTAATCTTCTTGAAAGAACTGGTTTGAGCATTTTCGACCCTATCTCGGGCGATAGTCATGACTCATTTAGTTAGATTCCCTTCATTGACTGTCTAGCGAGATCCCTGATTTATTTCACGTTCTAGTTGAAATTGGGAGACTCTAGGTACCCACATCCGAGCTTGTTGAAAAAGTGAAACTTAATTAATGAATTAATTGGTTTAGTGTCGGTCGAACGACATTAACCAGCATAAAGTTAGTTGACCTACATGTGATTGGTATTAGCGGTACGGCACTATCACCCCTTAAACCTCCATAGTTCGTGATGAGGAGGTTTGTGGAAAAGCCTGTGTTGGGAGGGTAAACCCCATTTTTGGGTCGTTGCAATTCCCGCAAAACTAACGCCGACTTTTAAACTAAATTGAAAATGTTGGAAAGCCCAACCCAAAAAGAAAGTTAAGTGCTAATAAAGTGAGGAGCCTTTCCTTGCATCACCTGCGGCTCTCACCAAGCCAAGGCGACCCAATGCGGAGGAGGGCAACTCTTTGTTAATCTTTTCCGTTTTGAAATAAGCTCGGGTGTGAGTTTTCTTGGGGTCGATCAGAATCAGTTAGAACCCACTAAGCACTTGCGCACATGGGATTTAGCTTTACATGAGGTGTCGGGGATCAAAAACCTCTAAGATTGGAAATTGCTTGAGTTAGGTGTATTGGAGATGCTCATAACTGTTCCTTTTGGAGGATTAGTATTGTTTTATTGATTGAGATTGCATGATTCCTTGAAGCAAGTTGTTTTCCTTTTCCTTTTTCTTTCTTTGGTTTTGTTTTTCACTTTCCCTGTCTCCTTTTTCTTTGGCTTTTGTGGGTAGAGCCGCTACAAACCCTCATGAGTCCATCTCGTCCACCCGGGCTGCCGGGGAGTTTAAAGGGTTTGGTGCATACGCTAAATGCACTCGTTTCCTCCCACGACGAGGAGTTGGTGTTTAGTTTTTTCTTATTTGTTTTGTTTTGTTTTGCTCGGGACGAGCAAAAGTTTAAGTGTGGGGGGTGTTTAGACCCATTTTTGGGCCTAAATATCGCCTTTTATCTTGGTCTTTTGACTCGTTTCCGGTTTATTTTCGTACATTTTAGTATGTTTTTGGTTATTTTGTAGGTTTTGGCATTTTACAATAAAACGAGGTAAAGCGGAGTTGACCCGGGACCAGTTTCCCTTCATTTGGTTCAAATCAGTGAGGTAACACCCGCTACAACCCTCGTAGTGGGAGTTAGATGCCTGGAAGGAAGGAAGCAAAGGGAAGAAGGAGGGTAGCCCCCGTTACCCCAAACATGACACCCGCTACCTCGGCTGGACAAAAGGAGACATCAGTCGCGGTCTCCCGGACAACACCTGGTGTCTTACGAAGCAAAGAATCGCCTGACTGTTTTCACCAGGGTAGCGCCCGCTACCCTACTGGTGGCACCCGCTACCCTTGGCTGGCCAAAACAGGACAACACCTGCGGTCTCCTAGACAGCACCCGTTGTCTCTCGAACGTCCAAATCGCCTGGCTGGGTTTCGCAGGACCGCACCTGCGGTCTCCTGTGTTCTGCGCGTATGTTCCGGCTTGAAACGATGCGTTTTGCCCAACTGTTTTGCCTTGTATTTATACTCGTATTGACGATTTTCTTAAAAAGAACAATCAGGGATTCCAATTCTAGTTTTTGATTTTGTTTCCAGCTTTGTATTAGTGAGTTTTATAGAGAGATTAGTGAGAGATTAGCTTTGATTATTCTAGGGTTTGTGGTATTTGAAGATTTGGGGATTCAAACAATTGAGAGATTGTTAGATCATCCTTTTTATTTCTCTTCCTTTTTCATTTCCAGCATTTGATAAGTATTCTCTTCCCTTAACTCTTTCATTAATTGCTTTGCTAATTACTTTCTTGCTTGCTTAATTGCTTTGCTTGTTATCTTTTATTGTTTTGCTTCTTCTTGATTGTTGTTGATAGAAATCATGCTTACGTTTCGTTTGGATGTTGTTAGCTTAGTTAGTATCATGATTTGTGGCTAGTAACCCTCTGGGTTAGGCGGTAATTAAGGATGAGAATGAGTGATTAGGTTTGGGTTAGCAATATTAGTGAATAATTTGTTGGGAAATCAATTTCCCACTCCTTTCCTTCCCTCAAGTGGGATGTATTTGGGTTCGAAAGCTCCCGAATACATCCAAAACTTGTGTTGGAAGGTTGGAGATGGGATAGTTAATGCTCACCCACGAAAATGGAAGGAGGTTAACTAGGGAATTTCGTTTCATTAACCCTCTGGGTCCGTGGTGGACTTTGGGGAAGTTAATCCGGACTATCCTCGAAAGAGGAAGCTCGGTGGGCATTTTCTAACGGAATCGCCACTTGATTCTCCCTCCATATTATTTTCTTATTGCAAAACCCATTTCTTCATCCCCGTTTGCATCCCGAAAAGCCTCCGAAGCCCATTTCCTTCCCTTGACCGACCTTAGCTTTGTTTCTTGCGTTGTGACCCCTTTCAACCGATTTCCTTACCGTTGCAATCTCATCTCGACCATTGACCTAGATTCTATGACCAAGGCCCCTCGCTCCCTGAGAAGAACGATAAAAACTAAGGTCTACAAAACCACGTTACAAAGCTCTACTTAACAACTTGAATAGCCAATTCAAGATACAATAGTAGAAAGGAAAGAGAAGACTCTCACATGAGCAAAGCTCCTTTTGTATATCATCATAATCGAAAAGTGTGTGTTTAGACTGATTACAAACCTCCCTATTTATACTAGACTGAGTCCTAATCCTAGTATGACTTTTAACTTGATGCCTAAGCAACCATCTACTGCTAGGAATTGGTTTCCTAATCCTAAGGGGATTAGTTACAACAGTATGAATCTTTCTAGGACTTTGTTTCCCTAATCCAAGATGGATTAGTTACAAAATTAGCCAACCTTATCTAGGATTCCCTAAATTTGGCGCCAAACCACACACTAGAACCTTCTAGACTCTTTTAGATCCTTCTAGACTATTCTAGACTCTTCTAACTTGATGTCCAAGCTATTATATATTACTTGGCATCACACACAACTAATAATAATAAAATTACAATAATAAACTTGCTACTAAAGATGAAAATACCAAAAATGTGAACTTCAACTTTAAATGGTCAAAACTGTGAAATTCATCTTGGACTTGTACTTGTACTTGGGCCTCCTTGGATGTGGACTTGAGCCCTCTAGGACATTTGGACGTCCTCTTGGAATAAGGAGCACATAATATGCATTGGACGTTGGGCCTCTTTAGTTGGGCTTGGCGTGGGTGGTCCTCCATCATTCTCCATGAATCTTGGGTCTCCAAAGGTGAGCCCAAGGTTATGTGAAGCTCCATCTCCTTCCATGAACCTAGGGTCCCCAATGGTGAGACCAAGCTAGGCAGATCGCCATCATCCAGAAGCCTAATCTAGAGTCAATCTCTAATCTTCGAAACTAATCTGGATTTCAAAAATGAAGTTCTTACAAGATCATACCACATGATTGATGAAGATCAATGAACCCTTTTTAGTGAAGGCAATAGGAACTGAGATCGAGTGGCACCCAGGAAAATGCTTGACACAAAAGTTCCTGAACAAGCAACCTAAAAGGGGTAAAAAAAACACCAAACATATCACTAATTAATCAAAAATTGTATGCCCGAAACCCAAATCCCAAATTCGACTTACTGTTGTATAGACCATAGTTGTGAGAATGAAAATTTGACAACTTTATAGTTGAGTGTAGACTTTTATACCTTACACAGAACCAAGATTTGAACTTCATCGGTTGAAAAGCTTCAGAAAGAACACCCAGAATTTTATACCTTTAAATTGCTTTAGGGGAGGAGTTTTGTGTAGATCTGGGTAGTGGACAGTAGCAGGGTGGAGGCAGCAGCGCGCCATGGCGGTGGCAGACAATAGTATTGCAACGAGTCGTGCGTTGGAGGCAGCGCAGCAACGAGCAAAGCAACGACCAAAGGGTTGCGTCTGGTGGGGTTGCGTTGGGCTATTCGCTGGCCAGAGGTGAGGGGAGGGTCAGTGTCTGGACGACGATGGTAGGCTGGTCGACGACAAGAGTTGCCGGTGACTGTGCTAGGGCAGACAGGGTCGAGAGATGCTTGAGATTGTTGAGTGTGGGAGGGAGTTCAACAATGGGAGAGGTAGAGGAAGAAGGATGTTGTGAGGGTTGATACTGAATAAGGGCTAATGGGTGGAATTAGTGCGGGAGGGGGGACATTTTGAATCTTTGATTTTACATGAAATGTTGGGGAAAAATTTTGAAAGACTTGGAGGCAAATGAAAATATTTAGTACTTGTTGGCCAATTCGGCTATTTTAAGTTTTAAATTTTTTTAACAAGTGTTACAATAGTTCATTATAGGTAACAATTTTAGAAAAATGTTACAATAGACTATATTTTATGCAATTTTTTTATTTTTTTTTAGAAAAAAATGTTACAATAGATTGAAGGTGGTCACCTCCATAACCGCTCCGATCCAATTATAATCAAAGTCAGGCCTATTTAATCGGATCCGAATACAAATGTGGTTTATGGCGAAGGCGGCTCGATGGTGGTGGCGCGCGGAGGAACAGAGAGTCGAGGGTAAGACAGAAGGCAGTGGGTTTTTGAGATGTGTGGATGTCTGATTTATTTGTGAGAAAAATAAAATTAGGGGGGAGGTTTAACTTGGGTTTTTGATGGAAGGGTCCAAAACAAAAACCAAAATTATAGCTTCTCTCCCTACTAACATTATTTCTACTAAATCTCAATAATATTAGTTTAAATCTTGGAATAGAATTTTATAAATAAAAATAAAAAGGGGACTCAAAATAAAATAAGTGAGTGAGAGAAAATTTGAGGTCTAATAAATTGAAAATGATAATAAAAAGATATTATATTAATATTGATATTAATAATTCCAACAAGCCAATTGATTTGACAAAATTCAAAGCTGATTAGCACTCCAAATATTCCGTGATTAAAAAATGAGTAATCAATGTTATCCTATAAATAATTTATATATAATAAAAATATGTTATTAGGGGTCATTACAGTATTACTAGAGCCCTGCAAAAAAAAAAAAAAAAAAAAATCACATTGTCTTATGACCTAATCAAAGTTGGAAGAAACAACAAAGCATACATGGTAGAATCTATATAACTAAATTAGTTGATGACATGAATTAGCTTGTCTGAAACTAAAGCAATTTAAGAACCGATGTGAGAACTAACCCGATTATTTTTAAAAATAATCAAGCTCTTTTAAATTTCTAATAGAAAATCATATTGTTTTTTTTTTTGGTTTGAGAAATTAAAAAAAGCTTGATTATATTTTTAAAAGTATAGAAATTTATTGATATTATATTAATTTTTTTTTAGTAAAAAGCTATGTTATTATTCCGTTTTTTACTAGTTATTGTCTTTCCATTCTTATATATAATTTGCACGGCTATAGGTAGTGTATCAATGAATTTTATTTAGGGATGGAGGGAATTGGAGGTGGGTACTTGCCACCCTCGTTATGATTAATAATTGGAGGAGGAGGTCCCCCTCCAAATTCGATTAATCGGTGGAGTGGTGGACCTCTATGTCCAATTATAAAATCAGAGTTGTAGGCACTCGGACTATAATCGGATGTCCAATTCATTCGATTTTCTAGTATTTAATATCTTTTAGAATTTTTCTATCAGTTTTTGACAATATTTTTGTTGTAATTTAATATATTATACTTGTAAAAAAAACACCAACAATAAACCTAAAATATTTTACATAACCAAAAATACAGAATACAACAAACATATAATATGCCAGGAAAAGTCTATCAACCAAAGAAATATTGGCAACACGCGGCCCGTTTTCCTTTAAGAAAAAAATAAGCATTATATTCATCACTCAATTCTCAAATTCAATCATATTATGAATTTTTAATTTATTATTCTAATCAAAGTTAATGTAACTTAATGAGATTAGAGGTGATCACCTCCATATCCGCTCCGATCTATTTATAATCGAAGTCGGGCCTATTTAATCGACTTTAGCTTGGATTTTTCGACTTTGCATTGGAGGGGATTTGCTTCGAAGATTCCTAATTTATCGAGTTGAAAACTACCTTATTTAGTTCGTGGCCTGTAATTTCTACAATTGATATTTTCCTGTGGCATAATGCTTTTTTGCCTCATGAGTTAGTTTGTCACATGTTATTGCCACGGGTGATATTTTTCCTGTGGCAAACTATTTTTTTGCCACGGAAGTTCTAGTCTGTGGCATGTTATTGCCACGGGTGATATTTTCCGGTGGCAAAAGTACTTTTTTGCCACGGGAGTTGTAGACCGTGGCATATTTTTAAACATTAAATGTACTACAAAATTTTCCCGTGGCAAGACTAAAAAATTGCAACGATTTTAGATTTCCCGTGGCATAATTCGTGGCACAGGTGATGATTTTTTGTAGTGAGAAATGGAGCAATAGTTTCTCAACCGATTCTACAACTCTCAACGTGTCGTTAGCATGACGGAGCTGACGAATACTGAGAGGCCCTAAATATCATTCTCTCTCAGGGATTTGTGTTCAACTACGCACTGAACTAGTTCACTACAAAGAATGCTAGGTCGATCAAAGGTTTGTAGTAAGGATTTATGAAACTAAACTAAGAAAGCAGGAATTTTTAGGATTTTAACTAATAATTAAAGGCGTTCAGGGGAGTCCACTCTAGCCAATCAGTCAATTTATCAACAATCCTGGTGTAAAGTAACAAGATAATTCAGAGTCTATAATCTTTCTAGGCCCTTTCACAGCAATCTTTCAATTCGAAGTGAGTTACAGTGATTAAACTAAACATATTTCTAACTATTTAATCTAATCAAAGATAAGAACTGATTATAATCGATCCTAGGCAAGAATCATTATTTCTAACTATTTTCTACGCCTATTCAATCTACGTCTTTCCAATTCAAGATTCAAACTTTCTTCATATTATCAAGAATCTAATACCAAGTAAAAGGCGGTTAGCCAGATTTTACTACGACAGACAAATTACGCAAATTAAATGAATAAAAGGATAATTTAACACCAAGACTGTATTCAAAATCAACCGAAAGACATCAAGCTTATCCCCCAAACAAAGGAATTTAGCTAATCACAATACTAGAAATAAACATCGGATAAACTAAATATAAACTGGAAAACATATAGAAAGATAGAATTAACCGGTGTTCGATCTCTTTCGTATCCTTCGTTAACTTACAATAATCTAAACTAATAACAATCTTCATGAATTAAACTGATGAAAAACTATCTAAGAAATTACCATTAAAGCTCTCTACAAAAATTTCTATTGTATCTGATGTTGTTCGCCCCTCTCACCGGCAGACGGAGTTTTCTTTTATATGGCACAATTAGGTCACAAAGTGCTGGCAGCATTTCGCACTTGAGACCTGTTCTCCGTCTCTAGGCGCTGGCAGCGTCTGAGGAACGCTGGCAGCGCTCGAAGTCTTCTTCAGCACTCGAGATCGCTGTTGGAGGCGCTGGCAGCGTCCCTACTGTGCCCAAGAATTGGGCCTGTCCACGGATGTTTGGGCCAATCTACACTTCAATCTTTCTTCCTTCAATTCTTTTTCCAATTTCTTCACATTTTCTCCCCTTTTTCATTGATTTTCCATGTTTTTCAATGTAATTCAAATACTTCCTACAAAATGTACCAATCTCGCAACTAGGTGAAGAAACCATAGAAATTGATATAAAAATATGGAATTCCGGGTATAAAAAGCATGAAATATGTGGGTTTTGAGCCCGGAAAATACTATATAAAAATCAATTATCAAATACCAAATAGTGGGAGGGGGAGCCAGTCCTTGAATACATCCATAATTGGAGGGCTCTTAGTCTTGAGTGCAAGGATCGCGTTACCGATGCTTCGGCCGTCGACATGTGCACTCAAGGTATGCACTGGGACCTGCTCTACGTCCTCAAAATGGTCAAGCCACGGACTTTCCAGGAGTTGGCGACCAATGCACATGATATGGAGATAACCATAGAGAATTGACGAGAAAGTCTTCATCTTTGTCTGAAGCAAGAAAGGGTACTAGCGAGTACAAGAAGAATGTGAAGCCAGTGAAGATTTCAAAGAAGGAGTCCATGTCTATTTCAACTGAGGAGTTGGTTCGAATCTGTGCCAAGCCCAAGCAAGAAAGCATAAAAACCACATTCTCGAGGTATGATGCTAAGAAACGTCCTACGTCGAAGGAGCTACAAGAGAAAAAATACCCGTCCCTGATTCAGACTTGTCAGGAATGCTTGATGACTTGCTGGAGAAGGGTTTTATTGAGCTCCCGCAACCAAAGAGGCCGGAAGAAGCAGGAAGGACAAACAACCCAAGGTACTGTCGCTATCACAGGGTAGTCAGTCACCCTCTTGAGAAATGTGTTACTCTGAAAGAGCATATCATGAAGTTATCAGAAGAAGGGAGGATAATATTGGACTTGGACAAGAACGTTAAAGCTAATTGTATTTCGACACACCCGGCTCCATATGATAGAGAAGATCTTGTGATGATCCAGTTCGGGAGCCAAGAACCAATTTTTATCCCCATTCTAGCCCGAACCTCTCAAGAGAAACGTAATGAAGCACCAGAAGGTCAGAAGGAAGAGGAAAGATGGACTCTGGTCATGCGAAGGAAAGTCAGGAAGAACAACAAGGTTCAAGTGCCATCATCTCGTAAAAGAAAGTAACAGAAAGGGAAGGGAAGTTCTGAACCAGCTGGTCAAGGGAAGAAGATTAACAGCTCTAGGAAGAAGATGGTCCAACACTCTGGGTTATTCAAGCGAGATCCACGTCGTCCTTTCACCCTAGGAGAATATTTCCCGAGGGACTTCCTGGGAAAGGCTGACGAAGTTGAGGTGGACATGGTCTCCTGCTCCGAGCTCGAAGATGAGGACGACGAAGTAAAAAAACCAAGATCATCTTCAAAAAGCTACTAATAAAACTCTAAGAGTTTTGGAGGCCTTACCAACACGAATGGTATGGGAGCAAATCTTTCATCTTCTTGAAGAAATGCGTCGTCATGTTGCCACTACATTGCAAGATCCCGAGCATTACGCCGACAAGGTCCAAGATGTGGGAGAATCGTCTAGCACTTTCACACAGTGTGTTTCCTGCAACATATCCATCACCTTCACTGATGATGACTTACTTCTAGGCTTCAAGCTCCATAATCGTCCTTTATTTATATATAGCTACATCTGTGGACAGAAGGTCAAACGCATTCTGGTTGATGGAGGATCCGCGGTGAATATCTGTGGACATTTTTCCTCGCCGTTCGGGCTTCCGAGGGTTCACGCAGATTGGGGTGTGATTCGGTGATTTGTGTTGGGGTTTGAACCTTTAAAAAACTCTTTAAGGGATTTAATAAACATTTCAGGAATAATATTTGTAAAATCACTCTACCTTTACTGATGCATTTTATGAGTCATTGAATTAAACCTTTCTAGAGTGAATATCCACTTGTTCCAAACTCTTTTAAATTCAACCCATTTTGCTCATTCAAATGTTAGGCTCGGAAGAGAGCAATTTATGCAAGCATTATTTAGAAATATGTAAGAAAAGACCTAAAAGTTGTATCGGCACGTTGTAAAACCATGTTTTACCATAATTTATGCAACCCGATGTGCTTTGGTTCGAAATGGGAGTTGCCACATGTCTTTTTAAAGAGAGAATCCAAGAAAAACTAAAGAGAAAAACAAGAAACACTCCGCCTACGAAACCCAAGAATGGATTCGGGGTTAAGGCTACTAACTCAAAAAGTAGGAACTTTAAGAGTTCGCCTCTCATGAAAGGAAAGACTCTACTAAAAGTTTTAAGTGTGCCTTTGCAAAGTTTGGAAAGGGAGATAAATAAAGACTTTATAGAATTATTTCATAAGAACATACAACATGAATTATAAAAATGAAAAGTACAACATATACACTTATTTACAAGAAAGCAAAAGAAACTTAAAGCTTACATTGTGCTAACTTGAAGAAGAGACCTTGCCTTACTTTTTACTTGAAGATGTTCTTCTTAATACCGTTTTATTTTATTCCTCACAAGTGCCAAAAAACAACTAAAAGAATGGTAGAAATGTGGTGGAAAAGAGGGTGGAAAATAGGGCATTTTGTGGTTTTTTATGTGTTAAGGATAGGGTTTTTTTGTGGTGTTTTGAGTAGAATGGGTTTAGAAGAATGGAGATTATGGAGAGATAGAAGTGATGATAAGATTAGGATAAAGATGTTGGAATTGTAGTAGAAGAGAAATACAAGAATGGAGATATATGTAGAGAGAATTAGAGAATGATTTGTGATAATTGCGTTTTATGACTATGTTTTTAGGGATTTTTAATAGTGAATTAGTGATAATTTTATGTGTGAAACTTGATTTATATTTCAATTTCCCTACTATACTTGGTAGTGTTGTTTTTTATGTGAATTTGTAGGTTTTGAGGCCAAAACACTAATTTTCTCTCAATTTTTGACAAAAGTAAAGACACCACGGGGCTCTACGTATCAAACCCGGACCATAGTATAAATTTGAGACGGAAAGGAGCACGGAGTGATCGGGCAGTGCACACCACGGTCTGACCGCGGTGGTTGCCACGGTCCAAGATGTTTTGCGCGAAGAAAGAAAGCCAACATCAGATCTTGGGCCAAGAACTGATTCGGTCCAATCACAAGCGTGGGAAGTGAAGCAATTTAATTGCATTCATTAGACCATAGTATAAATTTGAGACGGAAAGGAACACGGAGTGATCGGGTAGTGCACACCACGGTCTGACCGCGGTGGCTGCCACGGTCCAAGATGTTTTGCGCGAAGAAAGAAAGCCAGCAGATCTTCGGCCAAGAACTGATTCGGTCCAATCACAAGCGTGGGAAGTGAAGCAATTTAATTGCATTCATTAAACAACCACTTACCCGGTCCAGTCACAAAACAGAAGAGTGAGGTAATTAATTGTTACTGGGCCAACACCAAAGGGAGAGAGGAGGATGGAATTCAATTGATTTAGCAGCCCATTCACTCCTTCACCAATTCATCGGCCCAATAACAAAGGTGAGAAGTGGAGGATGAATTCAAACTATTTTCATCCATCATTCTTGCGGCCCAATCAAACTAAAGAGAGAAGAAGGAAATTCAACTGATTCCTTCAGCACCACTGATTCGGTCCACTCACAAGAAGGGAGATGGAGGAATTCAATACATTGGGCCATTCTATTCACTCTTCACCAGGCCCAATGAAAAAAGAGAAGGTGGAGGGATAAATTAATTGGACTGAATTCATTCCATTCGGTCCAAGCATTCATTGGTCCAATGGAGAAAGAAGAGAGTGGAAGCCCATTGATACTAAATGGATGCGGTCCAATCAAACAAAGGAGAGAAGTGGAGTTGACTTCGTTGGTGGAACCAATTCATGCGCCGAGGACACAAAGCAAAGGGAAGTGAGGAAAATTGGGCAGTGGCTGTCACGGGTAAGCTGTGGTAACTGCCATGGTCCATGGCTGGGCTACTGCTGCGTGTGCTGGCCGTGATTCGCAAGTAAAGGAGCAGCAAGTGACGGTTAGAGAGGGCTGGATATTCTATTATTGGCCATTCATCATCTAACAATCCACCCTTGGAAGGGAGAGAAAACCCTAATAATCCCATTACTCAACGATTACTCCACCAAGACCAAGACCAAGACCAAGATGAAGATTAATTCAAGAAGGTTCAAGATCAAGAATCAAGAAGAAATTATCGACTTTCGCGAGGAAGACACAACCCCGGATCGAAAGATTCGACGGTTGTATTTTTTCGTAATTATATTTCTTTTCGATTCCTTCTTTGTTTGAGAATTAATCATGATGTTTGGAACTTGTGTCGTACTTTTCTTGAACATGAGTGAGTACTTTTGAAAACTTTTGAGAGATGGCAAGGTTGAAGGAAGATGAAGAAGAAGAAGGAGAAGAAGGGAGTAATTCAAACTTTCATTAGAGAGGGAAATACAAACTGATTTTCCTTAAAAACAAAAACAAGAGCCAGGGCCAGCTTAAATAGAAGCTACAGGCCCAAAAACAAAACGGCCCAGAAACAAAAGAAAGAAAGAAAAACTAAAAAAGACTAAAACCAAAACAAGGCTATTTACATAGTTAATAAATAAGAACTAATCACCATCATCAATCGTAACACCCCCCCCCCCCAAATTGATGGATGGTAGACATCCCAATTTGTTCAAATTGTGATGGTGCTTGGATCCTAGGAGAGGCTTAGTCATGATGTCAGCAAGCTGCAGATTCGAAGGAACATGCTTGAGGGAAATCAAACCTTCTGCAAGTTTCTCTCTAACAAAGTGATAGTCAATTTCGATGTGTTTAGTTCTTTCATGATAAACAGGGTTGTGTGCGATGTATATGGCAGCTTGGCTATCACTTTTGACTGGTATAGGAGTGATTGAATCAATCTGGAATTCAGACAGTAGACGGCTCAGCCAAGCTAGCTCAGCAACTAAACGCCTTAAGCTTCTATACTCTGCTTCTGCAGAAGACAGGGAGACAACCTGCTGTTTCTTTGATTTCCAGGAAATCAAAGTGCTCCCAAGAAAAATAACATATGCACTAATAGATCTCCTACTATGCTTGCACGCACCCCAATCGGCATCACTAAATCCTTGAAGATTGAAGTTATCCTTTCGATGCATTATCACACCTAAATCTGGATTTCCTTTTAGATATTTCAAAACATGAATGCCAGCCTTCCAATGTAGGTTTGTAGGAGCTTTCAGGTATTGGCTTAGGTGTTGTACAGCAAAGGCTAAGTCTGCCCTAGTGTTGACCAGAAAGTTTAACTTACCCACCAATCTTATGTATAGAGATGGTTCAGGTAATGGTGTGCCTGAGTCTGGAGTTAGCTTGATGTTGATATCCATTGGAGAAACAACAGTCTTCATGTCTTGAGTCCCAAATTCTTGAAGAAGCTCCCTTGTAAATTTCTTTTGTGAAAGAACTAGACCTTCTGGAATATTGATGATTTCCATGCCAAGAAAAAACTTTGCAACTCCAAGGTCTTTGATCTTAAAAACTCTGTCCAGGTGTTGTTTCAGAGAATTTACCTTAGTAATGTCGTTTCCAGTAACAAGTATATCGTCTACATAACCTGCTAAAAATACTGATTTCTCCTCAGTTCTCCTATAGAACAATGAATAGTCGTTTTCTGAATGTCTGTAGCCCCTCTTATATAAGACTTCGGTTAGTTTGGCATACCATTGTCTTGAAGTCTGCTTCAAACCATACAAAGACTTCTTAAGTTTGCAAACTATATTTGGTTATGTGTTGGACACCCCATCAGGAACCTTCATGTAGATATCTTCATGTAGATCACCATGAATGAAAGCATTATTTATATCAAGCTGATAAAGTGGCCAATCTCTTTTTACTGCTACAGCAATCATGGTTCTAATGGTAGTCATCTTCACAACTGGAGAAAAGGTCTCATTGTAATCGATTCCTACTTTCTGGGAGAACCCTCTTACAACCAGCCTTGCTTTCAATCTCTCTACACTCCCATCTGGTTTGTGCTTTACTTTGTAGACCCACTTGCTATCTATGGCCTTCCTTCCTTTTGGTAGAGTCACCATTTCCCAGGTTTCATTGTCTTGCAAAGCTTCTAATTCAGCTTTCATTGCTTGCATCCACCCTGGATGCTTGCTTGCTTCTTCAAAGGTGCTAGGCTCATGTGTATCCAAGTATGTGCTTAAATCTGTATCATTGTTAGTGGCACCACAGAAAGAAATAGTTCTAGGGCTATAACGCAAGTTAGTGATACAAGACAAGCAAGTTTCATAATCATCTAGGTAACTTGGTGGTTTATGAACCCTTTCAGACCTTATAAGAGGTTGCAGAGTAATGTCAATATTGGCAGTAGGTTCTTCAGTAGTTTCTTGTTGAAGATTAGAATTTTCAATATTTCCTCTGTCAGTAAGGTCCTCAAAAACATAATCATCAGAAACTTCATGTACTGTGATAGTTTGTTGTTTAGACAAATCTTGACTTTTGAAGGGAAAAGTAGATTCATGAAATATGACATCCCTAGAAACGATAAACTTGTTAGTTTCTAAGGAGTATAGTTTATAAGCTTTTCTACCCTTAGGATATCCAATAAAAACACATTTATCTACTCTTTGTTGAAACTTATCCCTTCCCTGTTTTAAAGTGCTAGCAAAACATTGACATCCAAAAACTCTTAGATGGTCAAAAGAAGGTTATTTTCCAAACAATCTTTCAAAGGGAGTTTTATTACTTAGTAAGGGAGTGGGCATCCTATTTATAAGGTAGGTGGCTGTGAGTATACTTTCTCCCCGGAATTTTAAAGGCAAATTAGACTGAAACATGAGGGCTCTAGCTACCTCTAGCAAGTGTCTGTGTTTCCTCTCAACAATTCCATTTTGTTGAGGTTTTTGTGTGCAACTGGTTTCATGGAGGATTCCTTTTTTCCTAAAGTATTGAACAACCTGATTGCTTTTTCCTATCTCAAGAGCATTATCAGATCTTACTCTCTTGACATTTATATCAAATTGGTTGCTTGCCATGGAAATAAAAGATTGTAAAAAACTAAAAGCTTCTTGTTTTGTAGTCATAAGGTAGGTCCAAGTGCACCTTGTATAATCATTTACAATGGTGAGAAAGTATTTGTGCCCAGAATGACTGGCTGTGTGAAAGGGGCCCCAAGTATCAACGTGTATCAATTCAAAACATCTAGTAGTTGAAATTTTGCTAGTATGAAAAGGCAAACATTTCTCTTTTGCTCTATGACAAACATCAGAATTCTCAATATAAGAATCTTGGTTTCTTTCAAGACTACAAACTGGTAACAACTTTATTCTAGCATTTGATAAATGTCCTAGTCGTTGGTGCCAAAGACTACATTTAACACTAGCAACAAATTCAGTCTGCCTCACTGTCTGATCAGTGGTAAGGTCATTTGAAGTACAAGCTGAGTCTTGAAGCAGCCTTCTATCCAAGAAATATAGACCTTGTGCCTCTTTACCAAGAACCATTAGCCTCTTCAATGAAGGGGCCTGCATGGTACAATCGTTTTTGCTAAATGTGATAGTACATTGTAATTGTTTACACAGAGTCTTGATTGGTATTAGATTAAATCTAAAATGTGGAACATACAAAACATCATGCAATACAATGTTCTCTTTCAAAGTCACTTTTCCAGATTGTTTAACAATAACCATACTCCCACTAGGAAGGGATATTTTTATAGGTTAACTTAAATCTTTCACAGAATGCATAATGTCCTTATTTCCACACATGTGGTCAGTGGCCCTAGAGTCTAATATCCAATCTTTTTGAGTTACATTAAAGAAACAGGCAACTGTATTTGAAATGTGCTTGTAAGAGAAAGTTTGAATGTTACCAGATGCATTGTCAGTTTCTGCTCCATGAGTGGAAGAGGTTGCTTCATCGGTGAGAGTCTGCAACAGTTGGTGAAGGAGAAGTTTTGCTTGATCTTTATTGAGAGAAAAAGGTGGTGATGCATTAGACTGACTTTCCCTTGAATTGGTCACATCAATCTCTTGCTGAGCAGCATTTGCTTGTCTCCTGTTGTTTTGTTGGTTGGTAGGTCTATTTTGAGTCTTACTCAGGTTCTTGGGAGGATATCCATGTATCTTGTAGCACTTGTCAATTGTATGTCCCGACCTTTTACAATGATCACAAAACATATTTGCTTTCTTCAATTCTTGATTCCTTTCAGCAGGACCTTGGTTTCTTGGTGGGTTTTTATTTGCATAGAAAGAGGCCGAATCATTCTGGGTTCCAGCTTGATCTCTTACTTGCCTTTGTTTCTCTTCTTAAGACAAAATGGCATAAACCTGTCTCAAAGGAGGCAAAGAGGTCATCATCAAAATGTTCCCTCTCACATTTGTATAGCTGTCATTCAAACCCATCAAAAATTGTAAAAGCTTTTGTTCCTCAAAATGCAGCTCAAATTGTCGATTGATTTGAAGCTTGCAAGTACATTTTCCACACTGACATGATGGAAAAATTTTTACTGCTCCCAATTCTTCCCATAACTTCTTCGCCATTGTGTAGTAGGTCGAAATATCCATCGATGCTTGACACAATTTTGACACCTTCTGTTGAATGGAATAAATCTTAGCTTTATTTGCTTGTCCGAATCTCTCCATTAATTCCTTCCATAAATCTTGAGCGACAGTGGAATATAGGACAGTGTCCCGGATATTCTTCTGTAAGGAATTCAAGATCCACGATAGGACCATGTCGTTCCCTCTCTTCCAGTAAGGAAGTCGAGGATCATCGGCAGCTGGTTTAGATAAGGTTCCATCGACGAAGGCGGTTTTGTTATTTGCAGATAGAGCGACTGTTGCTGACCTCCTCCAGCTATCGAAATCGTCGCTTGAAAACGCCTCGGCTACCAATGACATCCCTGGTTGGTCAGAGGGATGAATGAAAAGAGGATCACAACGATTCGGAACGAAGGTTTTTGGTGTTTCTGACATGGCGAGAAAGAAGGAAGAAGAATTTTAGGCCGAACTTGGCTCTGATACCATGAAAACTTTTGAGAGATGGCAAGGTTGAAGGAAGAGGAAGAAGAAGAAGGAGAAGAAGGGAGTAATTCAAACTTTCATTAGAGAGGGAAATACAAACTGATTTTCCTTAAAAACAAAAACAAGAGCCAGCGCCAGCTTAAATAGAAGCTATAGGCCCAAAAACAAAACGGCCCAGAAACAAAAGAAAGAAAAACTAAAAGAGACTCAAACCAAAACAAGGCTATTTACATAGTTAATAAATAAGAACTTTGTAAATAAATAAGAACTAATCACCATCATCAATCCTAACAACTTTCTTTGAATTCGAGGGTTTTGCAACCCGAAACAATGTAGTTTGATTTAATATTATTAGTTTGTGCGTGAATTCTTGTTATGAATCAATAGAAGGTTGTGTTTTTCATGTTCATGTGTGTTCTTTGAGCGCTCGAATACTGTAAGGTGGTTTGTATCAACTGGTTTTTATCGTTCTTCTCAGGGAGCGAGGGGCCTTGGTTATAGAATCTAGGTTGAGGTTGGGTCTGAGATTGCTAAGGTAAGGAAATGGTTTGAAAGGGGATCACAAAGCAACAAATAAAAACTAATGTCGGGCAAGATGGAACAATGGGCTTCGGGGGATTTTCGGGATGCAAACGAGGACAAGGACATGGGTTTTGCAACAAGAGAGCAATAAGGAGGGAGAATCAAGTGGCAATTCCGTTAGAAAATACCAACCGAGCATCCTCTCTCGAGGATAGTCTGGATTAACTACCTTAAAGTCCACCATGGACTCAGAGGGTTAATGAAACGGAATTCCCTAGTTAATGTCCTTTCACTTTCGTGGGTTAGCACTAACTATCCCATCCCCTACCTTCCAACACAAGTGTTGGATGTATTCAATTACTCAATAATATTGCTAACTCATTCCTAATCACCCGATCACACCCTTAATTACCCCTTAACCCATGGGGTTTCTAGCCACTAATCATCATTAAAACTAAGCTAACAACATCAAACCCTACCCTAAGCATGAATTCTAACATCAACAACCAAAACTCAAGCAAAGCAATTAAAAGGTAATCAAGAAGCAATTAAACAAGTAAGTAAGTAATTAACAAAGTAAAGAGGAGTTTAAGGGAAGAGAATACTTATCCAAAGCTGGAAATGAACAAAGGAGAACAAGGTAAATGATGATCCAACAATCTCTCAATTGATTGAATCTTCAAATCTTCAATACAACCCAAAATTCACTAAACCCTAGATTAATTCTAAGCTAATCTCTCTCTAAAACCTCCTAATCTCTCTCTAAAAACTAAGATGAAAAGCTGAATAATCGAATCCCCCTTCAAATCGAAATTTGGAGTATTTAAACAAAGCAAAACTGTTGCTCAAAACACGTCATTCAGAGTCGCAAATAAGAGCAAAAACCCAGCAGGTCGCGAGCGCGAGCAACTATGTCGCGGGCGCAACGTCCATCTGGCAACACTGGGCGAGCAGGCTTGACACAGGGTAGCGGGTACGAGCACGTCCTTCGCGGGTGAGACCAACAGCTATCACGGGCGCGACATACCCTGGTCACGGGTGCGACGTCTTACTGTCCCAGGCTGAGTTATCAAGGTCTGGCACAGTGTAGCGGGCGCTACACCTCATGATGTATAATGGGATCAAAGAGATCTCATTACACATGGAAATCAGGATCTTTATGAACAAAGATGAGAATCTTCCTTTCTAAGTTCTTAAGGATCACACGAAATGAATGAAACAAGATAAAATTCAAAAGGATTCAATGGAATGTACTAATGATGATTGAGATGAACGAATGACAGAATTGGATATGGCTTGAGAACTCTTGAAGATATAGACACACCACTTCAAGAAGATCTTCAACTCTTCCTATCACTAACCAAGCTAGCCAAGCAAGGAATAGAAGAAGAGATTTGGACGATTCTTCCCTCAAGAAGAACGAATCTAGCAAAGCTAGAGAGAACACAAAAACATGATGCCTTTACTTTGTATTATTTTGTGAATGATTGAATGTGATTACAAAGGCCTCCCAAAGGGTCTATTTATAGTACTAGAGGACCCTTTAGGCGTGTACTTACATCAAGAATACGAGGGTTTCTAGCTTACATCATCTATTACAATTATTACATCATAAAGAATCAAAATGTACATAGCTAGAAAGAAGCATTGATATCTTGCTCAATTCTTCTCAAATCTTCAAGATTCAAAAACCATTTGAAAGCTCTTTGAATGATCTATCTTTGGCTCCAAGATGATTTTCCCAATAGCTTCATAGATCTTGAGTTATAGAGCAAAGTATCGAATTGTACTTGATGTAGTCATTCATTAGTGAGAGATATGAGAGTGATTGTAGCTCTTCTTCCATGTAAGCTTGTATTTGGTTCCCATGATGTGTATTTGCGACCAAATATACATCATTCCCCCCTAGTTGAGAAGAGTCTGTCCTCAAACTTGGAAGTTCTTCTTCTCCTTCAAAGTATGGCTTAAGATCACTCACATTAAAGGTACAACTACCTTTATAATCTTCACCAAGTTGGAGTTTGTATGCATTATCACCAATCCTTTCTAGAACTTCATAAGGACCATCACCTCTTGGTGCTAATTTCCCTTTCCTTTTCGAAGGAAATCTCTCTTTCTTCAAGTGAATCCAAACAAGATCTCCTGGTTCAAATACAACCTTCTTCCTTGTTCTATTCACTTTACTTGCCACATCTTGTGTATACTTCAATATTTTCTCACGAACTTCTT
Source organism: Portulaca oleracea (assembly GCA_029582165.1). NCBI lineage: Eukaryota > Viridiplantae > Streptophyta > Magnoliopsida > Caryophyllales > Portulacaceae > Portulaca > Portulaca oleracea. Next base: position 29,783,070 of record CM055880.1, on the reverse strand, counting down.
GATGTAGCTTCTTAATTTCTTCTACCCTTTTGTTAGCTTCAAAGCTAAACTTTGTTGATGTAGAAATGGGTGTAAGATCCATAGGTTGTAGAGGATTCCTTCCATAAACCACTTAAAATGGTGATAAACCCGTGGCTTTGCTTGGACTTCTATTAAAACCAAACTCAGCATGACATAGAAGAGTATCCAACCCTTTCTTGTCTTTACTAACCAATGCTCAAGGTAAAGCTCCCAAAGTACGATTTGTAACTTCGGTTTGTCCATCCGTTTGTGGATGACATGCGGTGCTAAACTTCAATTTTGTAACAAGCTTCTTCCACAATGTTAGCCAAAAATGACTAAGGAACTTTGAATCTCTATCACTCACCAGAGTCTTTGGAATACCATGCAACTTCACTACTTCTTCAAAGTATAGATTTGCAACCTTAGCAGCATCATAGGTTGTATGGCATGGAATGAAGTGTGCCATCTTCGAAAACCTATCAACGACTACCATGATTGAATCCTTGCTTCTTTGAGTTCTTGGTAGACCCACAATGAAGTCTAAACTCACATCTTCCCAAGGACTATGTGGAATAGGCAATGGAGTGTACAAGCCTTGTGGTAATGCATGAGCTTTCGAGATATTACACGTATTACACCTCTTGACCATATGCTCAACATCCTTGATCATGCTAGGTCAAAAATAATGCTCTTTCATCATCAAATAAGGCTTCTCAATGCCAAAATGACCAGCCAATGATTCTCCATGGACTTCCATAATCAACAACTCACGAATACTACTTCTTGGAATGCATAGTTGATTTCCCTTAAAAAGAAATCCATGCTCAATATGAAAGAGTTGGTGGGGATACTTCTTGCATAGCTCATATATCTCCTTGAAATCTTCATCATTCTCGTATAACCCTTTAATATGTACAAAACCAAGGACTCTTGAATCAAGAACATGAGTGAGTAAGTACCTCTGAGATAAGCATCCGCTTCTTTGTTGAGGTGTCCCGCCTTATGCTTTATCATGAAATGAAATGCTTACATGAACTCAACCCATTTAGCATGTCTTGGATTAAGCTTGTGTTGCCCTTGAATGAACTTTAATGCTTCATGATCACTATGTAGAATGAATTCACCACTTAGTAGATAATGTCGCCAATGCTCAAGAGCTCTTATAATTGCATAGAACTCTTTATCATATGTGCTATACTTCCTTTTGGCTTCATTCAACTTCTCACTAAAGAAAGCAAGAGGTCGGCCTTCTTGGGATAGAACGACTCCAATTCCAACTCCACTTGCATCAACTTCAACTTCAACTTCAAAGACTTTATCAAAACAAGGTAATGCAAGAATAGGTGCATGACATAATTTCTCCTTTATCAACTCAAATGCTTCATTTGCACCCTTACTCCATGAAAACTCTTTCCTTTTCAACAATTCGGTCATAGGTGCAAGTATAGAGCAAAAATTCTTTATGAATCTTCTATAGAATGATGTTAATCCATGAAAACTCCATACCTCATGAATTGATGTTGGTGTAGGCCATTCTTGAATAGCTTTCACTTTCTCCTTGTCGACTTGTATGCCTTCCCTTGAAAGAACATATTCAAGGAACATAACCTTGGGTGAGAAAAAGTGACACTTCTCCATGTTGGCGTAGAGTTTCTCCTTCTCCAAAATGTGCATGTCCAACTTTATATGCTTTACATGCTCTTTTCACTTTTGCAATATACAAGAATATCATCAAAGTAAACTACTACACATTTGCCAATAAGAGGCTTTAATACATGATCCATAAGACGCATGAAAGTAGATGGTGCATTAGTGAGGCCAAATGGCATGACAAGCCATTCATACAAGCCTTCTTTTGTCTTGAATGCGGTTTTCTACTCATCCCCTTCATGAATATGAATTTGATGATATCCACTCCTCAAATCAACTTTAGAGAATACCACACTCCCATGTAGTTCATCAAGTAGATCTTCAAGTCGAGGTATTGGAAACCTATACTTGATTGTAATCTTGTTTATGGCTCGGCAATCCATACATATACGTTGAGATCCATCTTTCTTTGGTACAAGCAAAACAGGAACAGCACATGCATGGACTCTTACTTTCACGTACTAAGCCTTTGGATAAGAGATCATCTACTTGCCTTTGTAGTTCTTGAGCATCTTTTGGATTCATACGATAAGCCGGTTTGTCGGGGAGCATTGAACCCGGAACTAGATCAATTTTGTGCTCAATTTCTCTTCTTGGTGGCAATCCCTTGGGCATCTCTTTTGGGAACAAATGTTTGAAACGTTCCAAAAGAGGTTGAAGCCGAAAGTGGTCGTTTGTTGGGGTAGCTTCCTCCTTTTCCAAGTTAGCTAGAATAAGATCTTTATGCTCTTGGAACTCATGATGCTCGGCTTTCATAAAGGTCTCAATATTTGTCTCCTCCTTTTGTTGTTGTTGTTGACGTATGGTGGACGATGGTGGTAGGGGAGCCAATGCGATCTTCTTTTTGTTGAGAATAAACGTGTAGGTATTTGCTCTCCCATCATGAATAGCATGCCTATCAAATAACCAAGGTCTTCCAAGCAATATATGACAAGCATCCATTGGAATTACATCACACCAAATACAATCTTTATATTTTTTACCAATGGAAAGACTTACAAGAACTCGATGATCCACACGAATACCCTTTCCGTGACTTAGCCATTGAATTGTGTAAGGAGATGGGTGTGGACTAACCTCCAATTGTAGCTTATTCACCATGGTTGCTGAAGCGACATTAGTGCAACTTCCTCCAACAATGATTAGAGAACAAACTTTGCCTTGAATTGTACACATTGAATGGAATATGTTCTCCCTTTGTTCTTGTTCGTTTGGTTCACAAGCAACACTTAGAGCCCTTCTTACTACAAACATTTCTCCTTCATCCGCTTCTTCTACACTTTCTACCTTATTTGCGCCAATAGCCTCATCAACCTCCTCTTCATTTTCGCTTTCATTACACTCTGGCTCAACATACAAAGCATTTTGATATTCAACCAAAGATACAACTCTCTTATTAGGACATTCCGAGGCTATATGCCCTAGTCCTTGGCAACGAAAACACCTTCTTGGGGCTAAAGGTTTGGTTTCTTGGACGTGGGGTTTAGGGATGGATGGGGGTTGATTTTGTGGAGCTTTGTTGTATGGTTGTTTTGTAGGTAATGAGGTTCTTTGTTGTGGAGTGTATGGACGTGTAGGTTGGGGTTGTTTGTAGGATGTTTGGTACTTTGTCATGGTCTCTTTTCCCCTTTCTTTTCTTTGCCTTTCAACTTTCAAGGCCAAAGAGCTCAATTCATCCAAAGATTGATAGGAATGTAATTCAACAATAATATGAATCCAATCATTAAGACCAAACAAGTAGCATACCAAAGTTTGAGGTTCATTCTCTTGGAGATCACAATGCCAAAGTAGGTGCTCAAACTCTTTTGTGTACTCCTCCATGTTTCTACTCCCTTGAACCAAGCATTGTGACTTGTAGTAGTTATCTTGGAGATAACTTGGTGGTAGAAACTTTTCTTGCAACTTGCTTTTCATCTTACTCCATGTTCGAATCTTGTCCTTGCCCTTAACTTACCTCTTCTTTGGTAGGTTTGTCAACCAAATGGACGCATGCTTGCGCAACTTTAGGGCCACATACTTCACTTTCTTTTCATCATGAACTTCTTTAAGATCAAAAACTCTTTCAATAGTTTGCATCCAATCTAAGAAGTTTTCGGGATCAAGATTACCATCAAACTCTAGAATCTCCACTTTGAAATCAAATCTTTCCTCCCTTCTTGGATGTCCACCTTGTATGTCCTCCACTACATCATGTGATTCAACATCCTCACGGTTCACCCTATGTTGAAGATGCATGTATCTCTTCAATTGATCGGTGAGATAGGTAATCTTTTGCTTCATCAATTCTACATCCTCTTGGGACGTCGTAGGTGACTTCGTTGGAGAACTTGAACTAGCAATCAATCTTGATACAAAAAGATCAAAAGAAACTCACGGGTTTGGGGCAAGGGTGTGGGACGAGAGATGGGATGTGTTTAGGCTAGATTGTGTTTAGGTTTAGGGGGTTCTTTGTGGAGTTTATGGGGGACGTGTAATGGAGGATTGTGGCGGATGGATTTGTGATGAAAAGATGGTAAAAAGATGGTGCAAGAACTAAGAGAATCAATCTCCTAAGCTCTGATACCACTTTTGATGTATAATGGGATCAAAGAGACCTCATTACACATGGAAATCAGGATCTTTATGAACAAAGATGAGAATCTTCCTCTCTAAGTTCTTAAGGATCACACGAAAATGAATGAAACAAGATAGAATTCAAAAGGATTCAATGGAATGTACCAATGATGATTGAGATGAACGAATGATAGAATTGGATATGGCTTGAGAACTCTTGAAGATATAGACACACCACTTCAAGAAGATCTTCAACTCTTCCTATCACCAACCAAGCTAGCCAAGCAAGGAATAGAAGAAGAGATTTGGACGATTCTTCCCTCAAGAAGAATGGATCTAGCAAAGCTAGAGAGAACACAAAAGCGTGATGCCTTTACTTTGTATTATTTTGTGAATGATTGAATGTGATTACAAAGGCCTCCCAAAGGGTCTATTTATAGTACTAGAGGACCCTTTAGGCGTGTACTTACATCAAGAATACAAGGGTTTCTAGCTTACATCATCTATTACAATTATTACATCATAAAGAATCAAAATGTACATAGCTAGAAAGAAACATTGATATCTTGCTCAATTCTTCTCCAATCTTTAAGATTCAAAAACCATTTGAAAGCTCCTTGAATGATCTATCTTTGGCTCCATGATGATTTTCCCAATAGCTTCATAGATCTTGAGTTATAGAGCAAAGTATCGAATTGTACTTGATGTAGTCATTCATTAGTGAGAAAGATGAGAGTGATTGTAGCTCTTCTTCCATGTAAGCTTGTATTTGGTTCCCATGATGTGTATTTGGGATCAAATATACATCACCTCATGTGACGGGTGCGACTTGTGTGTAGCGGGTGTTACCTATGGTGTAGAAGGCGCGACAGCCTACTGCTTCGTCCTCTTTGCTTCTGATCAAGGTTGTAATGCCCGCTGCAAGGATTGTAGTGGGTGTTACACTGCTGTTTGGAACCAAAGAAGGGAAAAAGGATCGCGGGTCAACTCCGCTTCGGCTCTCGGCTCGGCTCGGCTTGGCTCGGGAAATCTCTTGGGATTCCCTAAAAAGCCTCAAATTAGCCCATATTCCTTGATTTTGCTCCAACAGTGCGAAAACCTGCAAAACATCTAAAAAGCTAATAAAACAATGAAAAAGACTTTGAATCGAGCAAAAATATCAAGCAAGAAGGCGTTCTTTATGCCTAAAATCGGGCCTAAACACCTCCCCACACTTGAACTTTTACACGTCCCGAGCAAAACAAAACAAAACAAACTAAACACCAAATCCTCTGTCGTGGGAGGAATAGAGTGCATTTAGTGTATGCACCAAGCCCTTTAAACCCCCTGGCAGCCCAGGTGGACGAAGTGTGTCTCATGAGCATTTGTAGCGACTATACCCACAAAAGCCATGAAGGGAAAAAAAAGGGGGGAAAGAAGAAAAGGGTGAGAAACCAAAAACAAAAACAAAACAAAGGAGAAGAGGATAATCGCATCCCCAATCATGCATTTAGTTTCCCAACCCGCCTCAACAATCAAATGGAAGAAGCAAACATGAACAAACAAAGACACAAAGGTTGGAAAACTACCAATCCTTTAGGTTTTCAACCCCGACACTTCATGTTGAGCAAGAATCCTCGTGGACAAGTGCAAGTAGGCCGTAAACGATCCTTTCTAACCTAAATCAGTTGGTCAAAGTCATTTTCATACTCAAGCTCGGGTTTATTAGCTAACCTAACTTCACTCTTTATTTTTCTTTTTCTTTTTCTTTAACTTTCTCAATTTTTTTTCTTTTGTTTTTCCTTTCCTTTTTATTCTGCTTTCTTTTTCTTCACTCTTTTCTTTCTTTCTTTTTGCCTTACTCTTATTCCTTTTTGTAAGATTTTAGGGCGTCGGCGTCGGTTTGTTCGGGAATAGGACCGACCTTCGCAAAGGGTTACCCTACCACTTCGGGTTGCTCCATTCGTAAACATTGTACTTAAGGGGCATGAGCGCCGTCCACCCATGCCAATCCTAATTGATGGAACCGACAGTAATTAATTAATTAAATAATTAAGACGAGCAAGAGCATTAAACAACTAAGACCGTCTAACTTTAAGAAAGAAAAATCACAATCGGGGCGTGTAAGTGTGAGGAATCTGCCTTCACATTCCATGTCAAGGTCTAATAAAGATAAATCATGGCAAAAATCCTTCCTAAGGCCTATCATTATTCATATCTACCACTTCTAAATGATTAAATCGACCAATTAGACAACTACCTACACAATTGTGAATGAAAGCATCTTCAAAGAAAAAAGAAACACTTTTGGGGGTTTTTCACAACTTTTATCCCTTTTTTTCTTTCATTTTCACAAAAATTTTTATTTTGGCAAAAACTAGGAAAAACAAAAACGAAATGCTAGGTGATCTACCCTTAAACATAAATATCTCCCCCCCTCCCCCCCACACTTAAAATGCCACAATGTCCTCATTGTGGGAAGGGTATCACAAGAAAGAGTAGAGAACCTACAAAAAGCAAACAAACAAAAACAACTCGCAAGAAAAAGTGTTGGTGGCGACCCGAGCCCACACGGCTCCAACAGCAAAATAATCCCAACACGAACACTCAAAGGGGCTCGACACCCAAAAGAAAAATCAAGCATTCAACATGGATCAAAGATATAAACAGTCAAGGAGAGAGACCGGAAGGAAGTTACCTCAAGGTATTCAATTTATGACAACTCGATCTGTGATGCAAGAGAACCAAGCATAGGGTTAGGGTAAGCAAATAAAACTTCCTAAATTTTTAGGTCCTATCATGCAAGATTAGAAAAGAAGCTAACTAACTCATTAACTGAGATCATGCCTTAACCCCGAATCCCATTTTATTTGAAGTGGGAATCGAGAATGGAACATGGGGAAAGGAAAAGTGGGATGGGGAGAAGAGATGGGAAGAGGGAAAAGGGAAAGGAAGAAAATGAGGAAGAAGGATGGAAAATAGGGAGTTAGAACTTACAGCCAGGGCGTAGCGGGCGTTACGCCTGTCGTGGCGGGTGCTACAAGCTGGGATGTGTACTGGCAGAACAACGTAGCGGGTGCTACGACTGCTATAGCGGACGCTACAGGCCGAAAAATGTGAACTTGCTTGTTTTGAGTCCTAGACTCTAGAATTCATCTCCTTTTGAACTCATTCTTCCTAAACTTCACTAATACTCCCCAAATCACTTCAAACTTCACTCTCACTCCCCCACACTTATTCTTTTCTCTCCTTCATCCAACTTCAATTCTTTTATTTTTCTTTTTTTTTTTAACTCCTTCTCATTTTCTTTTCAAACTTTTTCTCTTTTTGCTCCTAGAACTAATGCCACTAATGCCTCAAAATAAAGAAGAAAGATAAACAAAATAAGATGAAGGAAAAAAAATGTATGGGTTGTCTCCCATATAGCACTTATTTAAGGTCCCTAGCTTGACCCAATTACCTACTTGATTCTTGGAAGTCTTGGTACACAAACCAAGAACATCATCAATCTTTTCCACCACTTTTTCTTCCTCTTTTTCCCACGATTCTCAAAGAGATCCGTGGATGAATTGGGGCACTCTTCCAGTGGTCTGGTCATCCACCTAGGAAATTCGGGTAGCATTTCCCTTGGTTTCCTCCACCAACGCTTCCTTCTTCTCATCCAACACTTCCTAACCTTAGGCAAAAATGAAGCTCGCTTCCTCAAAAACTTAGTAGGCCATGAGGATATAGAAGTAGAAAGTAGCTCCAACTTGGTGTTTGGTGGTTTACCGGGCCTAGGACCTTTGAAAATCATCTCATTGACTTTGTCGCACTCGACATAGGTTTCATTCAAGGAAATTTCTTTTCTCCATAGGAAAATCTTGGGAGGTTGATCAAGGTAGATTCCCTTAACTTCACTTGGAATTAGATGTGAGGCCCTTAGGTATTTTATTTCTCCCAACTCATCGGGATCAACTTCAAGAAAGTAGGACTCCTTTTGGTGTTCATCTAAGATGCCTACCACCGCATCAACCTTGAAATAAGATTAATCTTTGTGGGATTTCATCCTTGAAGGGTCAAAGACAAAAACAATATGCTCCCTACCCACATGAAGAGACAAACGACCTCTTTTCACATCTATCATAGCTCCTGTAGTGGCCAAGAAGGGTCGACCGAGAATAATAGGATTGTTTCAATCTTCATTCATCTCTAGAATAACGAAGTCACAAGGGATGAGAAAACCTCCCACTTGAATTGGAACACCTTCTAGATACCTAATGGCCTTCTAATACTATTGTGGGCAAGTTGCAAACTAATCGTCGTGGGAGTCAAATCGTCAAGATTGAGCCTCTTGCATATGGAGTATGGCATGATACTTACACTCGCCCCAAAGTCACAAAGTGCCTTGTCGATCTTCATTTCTCCAATCAAGCACGATATGGAGAAACTATCGGGGTTAGCTAGTTTCTCGGGAATTTTTCCCCCGATAATAGCATTGCAACTAACCGTGAAAGGAACGGTCGATGAATCCTTGATTCTTCTTTTGTTTGTCAAGAGGTCCTTGAGATGTTTCTTGAATGAAGGAACCTCCAACATGGCATTAAGGAAAGGTATATTAACTTGAAGCTTCTTCAACATCATGATAAACCTGGGGAATTTCTCATCACTCTTGTGTTGAACCAATCTCTGGGAAATGGAATTGGTGGTCGGTATGGTTTCAACTGCCCCATGGGTTGATCATGGTCATTCTCCTTCACAAACTCATTGGGTTTCACCAAATTTTCTTTCTCCTCATCATTAAGCATCCCGATCACAACATCCTCCTCTCTCTCTTCATCAACGGCTTGCTCAACATCCATATTCCCACTTTCAGTTATATTCTCAACATCTTCCTCACTCTCGCCAGAAAGTCTCTCCTCCACCAACTCGGGTCCCTCAACTTCCTTTCCACTCCGCAAAGTAATAGCATTCACCTCAACCTCTTGAATGGGTTGAGGTTGGATGGGTATAGATTGAGGTTGGTTGACTTGAGCCAATTTGAGTTCGAGACTTCAGATGTAAGCTCAATCCTTCTCATGGTTCTCCATGATTTGCTTCAACATCAACTCAATCGAGGATTCTTAGGGTAGTAGAGAAATTTGAGGTTATAGAATATCTTGTAGGGTTTGATGGAAGGATTCATCTTGAATAAATGACTGATGTTCATGGGGTTGTAGGGTAGAAGGATAATGGTTGGCTGTGTAATAAGGATCTTGGTTGATGTGGGAAGAGTGAATGGCATTCACTTGCTCTAATTGTTGAACTTTTGCACATTGTTGAGTAGGATGTGGACCATAACAAAACTCACAAGTATGAACATTTGGAACGAAGGTGGATGCAAGGGATTGCATTGCTTGGGCGATTCTCAACTGATTGGAAGCCCCCGCATTTAACTTCTCTTTTTGTATCTCATAGACGGTGGCTAAAAGGAACTTTATGGTGGGGTTGTCCTCTAAAGAATAGCCTTCATCTTCTGAAGCTTGACCACCTCCCCAATGAGGAGCGTGTTGTGATAGCTCATGTAAGAAAATATTTGCCTCCTCGACGGTCTTCTTCAAAAACATCCCTCCGGATGCATTATCAATAGATTCCCTAAGAGGACCACGGAGCCCATGATAGAAATGTTGAAGCAACATCCAATCCGGTAAATTGTGATGAGGGCACTATCGTTGAAGATTCTTAAATCTCCCCCAAGCGTCGAAAAGACTTTCTCCTGACCCTTGCTTGAAACTCTAAAAAGAAACGATGAAGGAAATCTCCTTTAAGTGCCTCCCATGAAGATTAAAAACCAGGTGGACAAGTCTGAAGCCATATCTTTGCTTTCCCCGTAAGAGTAAGAGGAAAGAATTTCAACTTCATAAATTCTGATGATATCCTTGGAATTTGAACAAAACTGATCCGGTCTTCGAATTTATCAATATAAGCAATGGGACTTTCAGCCTCGTCCCCATGAAACGGATTTCTTTCGAAGACTTAAATTAAGTATGGTTTAAACTCAAACTCAGCATCGGGTGGTAATGGCGGTAAGGTGATAGGACTGCCTCCCGCACCTGAAGATGGAACGGAATATGATAGAAGGATACGGGGTGAATCAGCTGGAAGTTCACCCATTAGAACTCGAAAACTCCTACAAGAACTGAAGAAGCATCAAATTCATTGGGATTGGGACAAACTGATTTGAAGCATGAAAGCAATCTCAAAACAACCTATAACCAAGAAACTAAAACTAGGGGCGCTTGCTCCCCGGCAATGGCGCCATTTTGTGTACACGTGGTTTGTATCACTCTGTTTTTATCGTTCTTCTCAGGGAGCGACGGGCCTTGGTCATAGAATCTAAATTGAGATCAGGGCTGAGATTGCTAAGGTAAGGAAATGGTTTAAAATGGGATCACAAAGCAACAAATAAAAACTAAGTTCGGTCAAGATAGAACAATAGACTTCGGGGGATTTTTGGGATACAAAAGCAAAGTGCTTTATATGTTGAACCAAGTTGCCATGAAAGTGAATATGAAGAAGAGCAACTTGAGGAGGAGAATGACGTTTGTGAAGAGGAAAATGTGGAAGAAGCGGATGATGGAGAATTACTTGTGTTGAGGAGGGCATTAAGCGTGGCTTCTACACCAAATGAATTAGAGCAACGTGAAACTATCTTCCATACTAGATGCACGGTTCAAGGGAAGGTATGTTCACTCATTATAGATGGTGGTAGTTGTACAAATGCGGCTTCTACTACAATGGTTGAAAAGTTGAAGTTAGAAGTGAGTTCTCATCCCTCTCCTTACAATATACAATGGTTGAGTCATGGGAAGGGTATTAAGATTGACAAACGTGTACTTGTATCTTTATCCATTGGGAAGAGTTATAAAGATCAAATTTGGTGTGATGTAATACCAATGGATGCTTGTCATATCTTGCTTGGGAGACCTTGGCTTTTTGATAGGTATGTCACACATGATGGGAGAATGAACACTTATTCCTTCACCATCAACAAGAAGAAGATCACTTTGGCCCCTTTGCCACCTTCTTCTATCATTCGGCCACCCCAACAAAAGGAGCAAGAAAAGGAGTCCAATATTGTTTCTTTGCTAAAGGCGGATCAACATGAGTTCCATGAGCAAAAGGAGTTGATTTTGGCCAATTTGCAAGAGGAACAAACGTCCCCAACGCATGAACATCCTCGGCTCCAACCCATCCTAAGGAGGTTCAATCATATGTTCCCTAATGAGATGCCACACGGTTTGCCACCAAGAAGGGAGATAGAACATAAGATTGATCTCATTCCCATAGCCATCCTTCCAAACAAAGCGGCATATAGAATGAACCCCAAAGAAGCTCAAGAGGTACAAAAACAAGTTGATGAGCTACTTTCAAAGGGTTTGATAAGGCCTAGCTTGAGCCCATGTGCCATCCCGGTGTTGTTAGTTCCAAAGAAAGATGGTTCGCAACGTATGTGTATGGATTGTAGGTCCATCAACAAGATAACTATCAAGTATAGATTCCCTATCCCACGCTTGGAGGATCTACTTGATGAGTTATATGGGATTATTGTCTTTTCTAAAGTGGATTTGAGAAGTGGATATCACCAAATCCGTATCCATGAAGGTGATGAGTGGAAAACGACTTTCAAAACAAAACAAGGTCTATATGAATGGTTAGTCATGCCATTTGGTCTTACTAATGCACCTTCTACATTCATGCATTTAATGAATCATGTATTGAAGCCTTTGATTGGCAAATGTGTAGTAGTGTACTTTGATGACATTCTTGTGTATAGTAAAAGTGAGCTTGATCATGTAAAGCATTTAGAGCTAGTCATGTGTATCTTGGAGAAAGAGAAGCTCTACGCCAACATGGAGAAATGTTCCTTCTTCTCACCCAAGGTCGTCTTCCTTGGATATGTGTTATCACAAGATGGTATTCAAGTGGATCAAGGAAAAATCAAAGCTATACATGAATGGCCTACACCAACGTCTATCCATGAGGTACGATCATTTCATGGCTTAGCTTCCTTCTATAGAAGATTTATCAAGAATTTTAGCACTATTATGGCTCCTATGACCGAGTTGTTGAAAAATAAGGAGTTTGAATGGAGTAGAAGTCCGAAAGGGCGTTGAGGTAATCAAAGAGAAGCTTTGTAATGCACCAATACTTGTCTTGCCATGTTTTGAAAAAGTCTTTGAAGTTGAAGTAGATGCAAGTGGTGTTGGTATTGGAGCGGTTTGTCTCAAGAAGGAAGGCCAATTGCTTATTTTAGTGAGAAGTTGAACGAGGCAAAGAGAAAGTATAGTACGTATGACAAAGAGTTCTATGCCATTATACGAGCTCTTGAGCATTGGAGGCATTATCTACTAAGTGGAGAGTTTATTCTTCATAGTGATCACGAAGCTCTCAAATACATCCAAGGGCAACATAAACTCAATCCACGACATGCTAAATGGGTTGAATTTATGCAATCATTCCAATTTGTGATCAAACACAAGGCCGGGCATTTGAATAAAGGTGCCGATGCTCTTTCAAGAAGGTACTTGCTTACACATATTCTTGATTCAAAAGTTGTTGGATTTGATCATATTAAGGATTTGTATGAGGAAGATCAAGATTTCAAAGAAGTATTTGAGCTCTCAAAGAAGCATCCACACGAGATGTTTCATATTGAAGAAGGGTTTCTTTTTAAAGGAAATCAACTTTGTATCCCAAGGAGTAGCTTGCGTGAATTATTGATCATAGAGGTTCATGGAGGAGCCCTAGCTGGTCACTTTGGTATTGAGAAGACTTATTTGATGATGAGAGATCATTATTTTTGGCCAAGCATGATCAAAGATGTTGAGCATATCGTAAAAAGATGTGGAACTTGCAACCTTGCTAAGTCTCATGTTCTACCGCAAGGATTATACACGCCTCTACCTATTCCCTACCATCCATGGGAAGATGTGAGTCTTGACTTCGTTGTGGGTCTACCAAGGACTCAAAGAGGGAAAGATTCTATTATGGTTGTTGTTGATAGATTCTCAAAGATGGCACACTTCATTCCTTGCCATACTACCTATGATGCTACCAAAGTTGCAAATCTCTACTTTGAAGAAGTTGTGAAGCTACATGGTATTCCAAAGACTATGGTGAGTGATAGGGATTCAAAATTCCTTAGTCATTTTTGGATTACATTATGGAAGAAGTTGGGTACAAAGCTCAAATTTAGCACGGCATGTCACCCACAAACGGATGGACAAACTGAAGTTGTCAACCGTACGTTGGGAGCCTTATTACGAGCTTTGGTGAGCAAGGACAAGAAAAGTTGGGATACTTTGTTAAGTCATGCTGAATTTGCTTATAATCGAAGTCCAAATCGAGCTACAAAGTTATCTCCATTTGAAGTTGTGTATGGTAAGAACCCTCTCAAGCCTATGGATTTATCTCCTATGTCTACATCAACTAAATTCAGTTTTGAAGCTAGTAAGAGAGTGGAGGAGATTAAGAAGTTACATGAGGAGGTTCGTGAAAAGATTATGAGGTATACCCAAAGGGTTGAAGAGAAGGTTAATCAAAAGAGGAAGAAAGCTATTTTCAAACAGACTTGGTATGGATACACCTCAAGAAAGAAAGATTTCCAAGTAGAAGAAAAGGGAAATTGAAACCAAGAAGTGATGGTCCTTTTGAAGTCATTGAGAAGATTGGAGATAATGCATATAAGTTGAAGCTAGATGATGGTTATGAGGGAAGTTGCACTTTCAATGTAAGTCATCTCAAACCTTATTTTCAAGAAGGAGAAGAACTTCCTAGTTTGAGGACAAACTCTTTTCAACTAGGGGGGAATGATGTAGATTGGCTCTCAAATCTCCATCATGAGCATCAAAAGCTTGACATCATCTCCAAAGAGCTTGAAGCAATCATGAGTGATTCACGTCCAACTTGTTTTTCAAGTGAAGGGTTGATGGTTTTCTCATTATCTTAAGATCCTTGATTCTACCATGGAAGACATCAAAAGATTATTTGATCTACTCTCCAAGAGCTTTCAAGTGGTTCAAGAATCTTTAAATTTGGATGAGAATTGAGAGAGTTATGATCAAATGAAATCTAGTGTAGTTTACTTGTTTCTTTATGATGTCATACTTATGTAGGATGATATAAGCCTCAAGAGGCCTCTTTTCTTGAAATGTGCACGTCTAAGGGGGCTTCCAACTAGTATAAATAGACCCCCTGGGGTGCTTCATTTCACACATCTCATACAATTGAATAATAAACACAAATTCTCTCTAAAGTTGTCATGCTTTAGGTTTAGCATTTTTGCTAGAAGAGTCGGATTCCTTGAGGGGAATTCGTTCAAATCTTCTCTTCTAGTCCAAGAGGGAGCAATCTTGGATGGTGCAAAGGAGGAGTTGGATATCAAATTGATTGTGGTTTGTCTATATCAATCAAGGAGGTTTCCATTGCCAAATTCTATCTTGTTCTTCATTTTTGACGAATTGTTCTTCATTTGGTTGGTACGTTTGCTTAGCCTTTGTTTCTCTTGATGGTCATTCTTGTCATAATCATTAGATCTCGTCCAAAGCCATTCGTTCCTTATCATTTCCATTCGTTTCATTCGTTTCTTTGAGAAATCAACAATCACAAGTTCTTACTTGTGAACGATCCATTTTCATTTCGTGTATAATGGATTAGTTTTGATTCATTATGCATCAAAAGTGGTATCAGAGCTTAGTTTGTTGATATCTCTCGTTTCTTGCATCATTTTACACCTTGTTTTCATCACATTTACACGCCATTGTTGAGTTCTTCCAAGAACTCATCAAGAACCCATCAAGAACTCATCAAGAATTCATCAAGAATTCATAAAGAACCTTAAGCTCCTCAAAGAACCTGATGCATATCATACTTCAATGCATCAAGAGGAAGCTCTTAAAGACATCACAAACCTACTACAACTCATTTCAAATGGTTTCTCACATGACATCACGGGTATCTCCTACACTAAGAGATTTTTGAGCTCCTTATCTCAAGAGTCTTGAAGTTCTCATTCAGCCATATTATAGAGCTATTCTTTATGTACATTTTGGATTTTGAATCTTTAGTATTGGAGTTGTATTTTAGGAGATATTGTATTTTCTTTAAAGTGATGTAATATGTGAGTGGGATGATGTAAGCCCTTAAGGGGCCTTTTCTTGGTGGGAGGTGACGCCTAAAGGGGGAGGATTTATTTTGATGTATAATGGGATCACAAGATCACATTACACAAAAGGGTTAAGGATCTTTAAGAGCGAAGATGAAAATCTCCCTTCTCAAAGTTCTTAATGTGCGAAAATGAAATGGAAATGGATAGAAAAGATGGAAAGACTTATGAAAGATGATTACCAAATGAAGGTATGATGATGAACGAATGATGGACGGTTTGAATGCTTTGGGTTCTTGATGAATTCTTGATGAATGTCGTTTGGATGGATGAATGTAGTGAATGACCGATGGAATGGATAGTTGGATAGATTGGCTTTTGAAGGATCGATGAGGATACAGCCACACCACCTCAAAGAAATCTTCAATTCCTTCCTTTCACCTTCAAGGATGCCACCCTTGAATAGAAGAAGGGGATAACTTCGAAACTCCCTCAAGAGAAACGAAAAGATTAGCACAAAAGCTAGAGAGAAAACAACACCTTGTGTTTGTATTTGATATATGAATGAATTTAATTGAATGAATACAATGGAACCCTAGGGGGTCTATTTATACTACTTTAGGGACCCCTTGGACGTGTACCTAGGGTTCAAGAAACCAAGAATCAACTATTACATCATATATCCTATTTATGACATCATAAACTCTAAAATACAACTCTAGAAAGAAATTGCTATAACTCCTTCAATACTTGTCCGTTTTCGTTGATTCAAAAACCATTGGAAAGCTTATTGAAAGAGCTCCAATATGTCTTTTGATGATTTCCTCAATAGATGTATGGATCTAGAGTTATAGAGCAAAATATCGAACTGTACTTGATGGAGTCCTTTGCTACCGTGAGAGATGACTTCTCAATAAGGACTTGAGAGTTATTTATGCTCATTGATGTCCTCCAAATGTGAGTAACTCCATGTAAGCTAGAATACCATCAAGGTCCTTCATGCTTTCTTCCTTGAGCTAATAAACCCTTGTAGTTGTTGATACCCAAGGCGACATTTGTAGCTTCTAGCTGGATAGAGGTCCTTTAGCTAGGCCTTGATGTATATAGCTAGGCAAATATACATCATTCTCCCCCGGTTGAAAAAGTTTGTCCTCAAACTTAGACAAAACTTCTTCTTCCTTGTTTTCCTTCCTTCTTTATAAGATGTCTTCCCATATGTGTTATTGACATCACTTCTCTTGTTCCTTCTTATGAGTTTACAACTTCTCTTCTTGAATGCCTTGAAATCATAATAGATTCCTTTGATGCTTGACTTGAACTTCCACTTTCTTCCAAGTCTTCTCATGAATAAGCCAATGATATTATGGTGCTTCAAATCTCGTTTATTCATGGAGATTGTAGAAATCTCATATAACTTCTCAACTTCAAAGTATAGATTCACAAGCTTGTAACTCATGATGAAGACAATAGTAATATGGTGTTCCATCTTTGAAGGATGACCTTCAACGATCTTAATAACATCTTGACTTCCTTGAATCCGTGGCACTTCAACCATAAAATTCAAGGTTTCATCTCCATATGGTATAGAAGGATTGCAAATGTCACAATTTTGCAACTTATACTCGATATCAACGATCATGCTAGGCCAGAAATAATACTCCTTCATCTTGAAATACGTATTGAGTAGACCCAAATGATCAAAAGAACTCCCATGTACTTCCATGATCAAGATTTCACGAATTCCACTCCTTGGAATGCACACTTGATTCCCTTTGAAAAGAAATCCATGATCAATATAAAAGGATTGTTGAGGATGCTTCTCACATACCTTGTATACTTCTTTAAAATCATCATCATCTTCATACAAATCCTTGATATATTCAAGACTAAGTACTCTTGAATCAAACATGTATCTCCTCGTTAGAAAACTTCCTTTAGTCAAAGGACTTGCTTCCTCCAAGTGACTTGATTTTGATGAACGAATCAAGTACTTCATCTCAAAACATGAAGATGGCGTGATCTCCTCTTCATATGAAACATACTCCAATACTTTGTAAGATTCACGAAGCTTAAGCATGATTCCTCCAAGATAATATTCCTTTTGCTCAAATATCCTCATGATAGCAACAAGTATGAATGCTAAGCCATAAGCATGTAGATTCTTCTTTTCTCCACTTGGTATTTCACCAAAATAATCCATGGGACAACTTCCTTGAGATAGGACTTCACCTTTCTCAACTCTATTTGTAATGAACAAATATGATGCAAGAATAGGGAATAAAAGAATATGACGATCTTTAGCATCCTTTAAGAGACATAGTACCTCAAATATAGATGCAAGTATGGACCCTTCTTGAATAATTCCTTTCTTCCTTTTGTCCACTTGACTTACTCCAGTTGATGAGATATGGTGAGATAGCATATTCTTGGACGAGAGGTAAGGGCATTTCTCCAAGTACTTCTCCAATTCTCCATGTGGCTTCTTATGCTTCGCTAACGCTAACCCCAAAGGATTTACATACTCCTTTCTACTTCTACTACATACAAAAATGTTATCAAAGTATACACATACATTCTCTTTACATTGCAATGGTACATACTCTTTCGAAATATGTTGTATACTATGAGAATCAAGGACATTGATGTAGTTATCCATGAGTTGCGCTTGACCCTTTGCATAGACCATTCGGTGATGAATCATAGGCTTTGGTGGCAGCCTTTGATGCATGATAATACTCATGGAAGAGAAACGTACCAAAAGAGATAAGTGAGAGAGGTCACTTGTTGATGGTTCTTGTCTTTCATCCAAATATTCACAAATGAGAACAAGTGATGGTAAAGGATCTTGATCCTTTATAGGCCCACGGATTTACAACCTCCATTGGTGTAAAATGAGACTCCTTGGTTCTTCAAATTCATGATACTTATTCTCCATAAGTGCGATAAGAGTACTTTGATCCTCCTTGGTAGTGAGACACAAGGTGGTAATAAGGACGCCTCTTGGAGCATGATACTCCTATCATACAACTTTGATTCTTCCAACAAAGTATAACAAGAATCCATAGAAGTAATATTGCAATATAATGAATCTTTGCAATTCTTGTAAAAAGCAAGACTTACTAAACTTCTTGGATCCATATGAAGATCATTGCCATGGTATGAATAACTCTTCATTTGCAATTCTTGGACATTTGTTGTAGCGAGGCTAATATCTTGGTCAAGATCAATGTCAACGTCAATGATGGCACAACTTTCTCCTTCTCGGATCAATGAACACATTTCATCACGTAGCTCTCCTCCATTCAATTCTTCTATTTCCTCTACTTCAAGATCCTCCTCTATGTGTACCTCATTTACTTCTTTAGCCATGCTACTACATACTTCTTGAACTTGCTCATTTTCAACAAAACATCACATTCGGCAAATTCAACTTCTTCATTCATGCCTTCCTCCTCATATAATGGGTTGTCATATACTTGAAACTCTTCATTATTCTCCTCATACAATGGATTGTCATACACTTTAAACTCATCTTTAGGCACGCTACATACTACATTAACTTCCTCATTCGTGCCAAGGTTATCACATACTTCATGAACATCCTCATACACATCGAATACATCAAATGATTCACTTTCAAATTCTGGTTGCTCATGGGATGGCGTTTGACATACACTTTCAACATGATCAAAATGAGTTCTATCCCAAAGTTCTTTACTCTTTACTTCTATTTCAACATCAAGGGCTAAAGAACTTAACTCCTCCAAGTTTGCGTAAGATTGATGTACAACAACACACCAAATGTAAACATTAAGACCAAGAGTATAACATACCAAAACGTCTTGATCATTCTCCTTAAGGCCATACTTAGTAGTTGCCGCCTCAATTCTATGGTATATTCAATCACGTCCTTGCTCCCTTGCTTCATTATTTCAAGCTTGTTGAAGTTATCTCCTTTGTATTTGTAGGGCAAGAACTCTTCTTGAACTTTATTTCCATTCTTCTTGCTGGAACGTTTACTCCATTCATAAGGTGTTTCATATTCAACCTTAGAAGAGTGAACCACACGTGATTTTGTGCTTCTTGATCCCTTTGGAAGAATCCCAAGTTCTTCCATTTGTTTGGTGAGATCATCAAGTTGTTGCTTCAAGCATTGTAGCTCACATTGGGAATTCTTGCTAGAATCGTCCATCTTGATCAATCTTGGTGCAAAAAGATTGCAAGATTCATGGTTTAGGGGTTTTGGATGGGTAAAGGACGAGAGAGGTTTGTATTTGGGGCGGGTTGTGTTTGGGCTATGGGTTCTTTGTGGAGTTTATGGTTCTTTATGACTTCTTTATGAGTTCTTGGAAGAACTCATGGGTGGCGTGATGATGGGGGAATGGTGGGGATGGGTTTGTGATGGAAAGATGGTGAAAAGATGGATCAAGAACTAAGAGAATCAATCTCCTAAGCTCTGATACCAATTTTGATGTATAATGGGATCACAAGATCACATTACACAAAAGGGTTAAGGATCTTTAAGAGCGAAGATGAAAATCTCCCTTCTCAAAGTTCTTAATGCGCGAAAATGAAATGGAAATGGATAGAAAAGATGGAATGACTTATGAAAGATGATTACCAAATGAAGGTATGATGATGAACGAATGATGGACGGTTTGAATGCTTTGGGTTCTTGATGAATTCTTGATGAATTCTTGATGAATTCTTGATGAATTCTTGATGAATTCTTAATGAATTCTTGATGAATGTCGTTTGGATGGATGAATGTAGTGAATGACCGATGGAATGGATAGTTGGATAGATTGGCTTTTGAAGGATCGATGAGGATACAGCCACACCACCTCAAAGAACTCTTTAATTCCTTCCTTTCACCTTCAAGGATGCCACCCTTGAATAGAAGAAGGGGATAACTTCGAAACTCCCTCAAGAGAAACGAAAAGACTAGCACAAAAGCTAGAGAGAAAACAACACCTTATGTTTGTATTTGATATATGAATGAATTTAATTGAATGAATACAATCGCACCCTAGGGGGTCTATTTATACTACTTTAGGGACCCCTTGGACGTGTACCTAGGGTTCAAGAAACCAAGAATCAACTATTACATCATATATCCTATTTATGACATCATAAACTCTAAAATACAACTCTAGAAAGAAATGGCTATAACTCCTTCAATACTTGTCCGTTTTCGTTGATTCAAAAACCATTGGAAAGCTTATTGAAAGAGCTCCAATCTGTCTTTTGATGATTTCCTCAATAGATGTATGGATCTAGAGTTATAGAGCAAAATATCAAACTGTACTTGATGGAGTCCTTTCACGCGTGAGAGATGACTTCTCAATAAGGACTTGAGAGTTATTTATGCTCATTGATGTCCTCCAAATGTGAGAGTAACTCCATGTAAGCTAGAATACCATCAAGGTCCTTCATGCTTTCTTCCTTGAGCTAAACCCTTGTAGTTGTTGATACCCAAGGCGACATTTGTAGCTTCTAGCTGGATAGAGGTCCTTTAGCTAGGCCTTGATGTATATAGCTAGGCAAATATACATCAATTTCCTATAAATAGACCCCCTTAGGTCCTTTGTAATCTCATCTCATTCATATTGAAAATAAACACAAATCTCTCTAAAGTTGCTATGCTTTAGTTTTCTCTCTAGTTTTGGCTAGAATTCGAAATCCCTTTGGGTTTTCGTGTGGAATCTCCTCTTCTAATCCAAGATTGAGCATTCTTGGGTGGTGTAAAGGAGGAGTAGGAGCTCTTGAAGATTGTGGTGTGGCTGTAGCAATTGGAGAGGCTTCGTTGCTCATTATATCAAGTTCTTTTTCACGTCTCTCGTTTGGTTCTTTTGAATTGGTACGTTTTTGGTTTTATCTTTTGAATTCTCTTGATTGTCATGCATGTCTAATCATTAGAACTCTCGTTTGAGCCTTCCATAATTCGTTCCTCTCATTCACATTCCATTCGATCCATTCGTTTTTGAGGTTTCAACAAATCACAAGTTCTATCTTGTGAACGATCGTTTTCTTTCATTTCGTGTATGATGAATGGTTTTTGATTCATTATGCATCAGAACCCTAGACCAAACACTAACCTAGCCAAATTCGTCCCTTACCCCATCATATTCACACGCCACCCTTGAGTTCTTCCAAGAACTCATCAAGAACTCATCAAGAACCCATCAAGAACCCATCAAGAATTCATCAAGAACCCATCATATCCCTTCCCCTACCTTCTAACACAAGTGTTTGATGCATTCGAGAGCTTTCGGACCTAAATACATCCCATTTGAGGAAGGATAGGAGTGGGAAATTGATTTCCCAATTAATTTCTCACAAATATTGCTAACCCATACCTGATCACCCATACAAACCCTTAATTATCCCCAACCCATGGGGTTTCTAGCCACTAATGATCATAAAACTAAGCTAACAACATCAAACCCAGCCTTAATCATGAATCTTAACATCAACAACCAAAACTCAAGCAAAACAACTAAAAGGTAATTAAGAAGTAATTAAACAAGCAAGCAAGTAATTAACAAAGTAAAGGGGAGTTTAAGGGAAGAGAATACTTATCAAAAGCTAGAAATGAACAAAGGAGAACAAGGGAAATGATGATCCAACAATTTTTCAATTGATTGAATCTTCAAATCTTCAATACAACCCAAAATTCACTAAACCCTGGATTAATTCTAAGCTAATCTCTCTCTATAACCTCCTAATCTCTCGCTAAAAACTAAGATGAAAATCTGAATAGTTGAATCCCCCTTCAAATCGTCATTTGGAGTATTTAAACAAAGCAAAATCGTTGCCCAAAATGCATCGTTCAGAGCCGCAAATAAGCGTAGAAACCCGGCAGGTCGCAGACGTGACCAGCTATGTCACGGGCGCGACGTCCATCTGACGACACTGGGCAAGTAGGCTTGACGCAGGGTAGCGAGTGTGAGCACGCCCTTCGCGGGTGCGACCAACAACTGTCGCGGGCGCGACATACCCTGGTCGCGGGTGCGACGGCTTGCTGTCCCAGGCTTAGTGATCAAGGTCTGGCACTGTGTAGCGGGTGTTACGTATGGTGTAGCAGGCGCGACAGCCTGCTGCTTCTTCCTCTTTGCTTCTGATCAAGGCTGTAACGCCCGCTGCAAGGATTGTAGCGGATGTTACGTTGCTGTTTGGCACCAAAGAAGGGAAAGAGGCTGCCGGGTCAACTCTGCTTCGGCTCTCGGCTCGGCTCGGTTTGGCTCGGGAAGTCGGTCGGGATTCAATAACAAGCTACAAATTAGCCAATATTCCTTGCTTTTGCTCCAAAAGTGCGTAAACCTGCAAAATAACTAAAAATCTAATAAAACAAAGAAAAAGACTTAGAATCGAGCAAAAATATCAAGCAAAAAGGCGTTATTTAGGCCTAAAATCGGGCCTAAACACATAACAATTCATTCTATTCATCTTTTCTACTCATTCTTATCTCCATTCATCCATCTTTTCTTTCACTCTCTTATTCTCTCTACATATCATCCTAATCTCCATCCTCATACTTCTATCCTATCCTTTTATCTAATCTTATCACCGCTTTCATATCACCATAATCTTCATTTCTTACCATTCCTTATACCTCTAAGCTCATCGATCTTCCCAGCTGTTGATAGACTCGGGTTCCAAATTTGTATACCAATCGAATGATATCCCTTTCAATGATCGGACGAACTGCTTCACCAGTCGGTCTCCTTCCGTCCCAGCATTGTTGCAAGTCTTGATGAAATGTGCAATATGTTGCTTAGGGTTACCCTTTCCATCAAATTGGTTAAACTTCAGGGGTTGATAACCTAGTGGCATCTGAAGCGCATCGAACCTCTTCGTGTAGGGTTTGTATGCAAGTGACTCTTGTTCGATGCCTCTCCGAGTTGAGCCCTTACTGCATTTGCAATCATACTCAACCTGTTCTACAGTCATTGATCCTGAAGATGAGATCTTCTTTCTTTCACCATCGCCATCACCATCACCCTTAGAAGACTCTTTGTCAGATTCCTCCTTGTCAATCTCTTCATCAGATTCTTGGTAATGGTGTTTCTCTATTTTCCACATCAGTTTTGTAATCTGTTCGCTTTGTTCGTCGATCTTCTTATCATTCTCCTCACTTTCCCTAGCGATCCTTCTCAACGTAGCCTCTCATTCTGCTATCCTTTCTTCCGTATTGGAAGCGCTAGTTGTCATCACTGGCTTGATGACAATTTGAGTAGACTCAACCTCAGCTTCCGAGAAGATATATTCCTCTTCAGACATTGGGGAGGAATCTTTGTTGGAGTAGCCTTGGCCTTCAAAGTTCTCAAACTCGAAGATTGGGTTGTTGCGAGTTTGGAGTTTGTCCATTTCACGCGGGGTAGTCATGACTGAGCCGAAGGTATTTGCAGTGCTTGGCTTCCGAGAGCGAGGAACCATTTGAGGCACTCCATGAAGGTTGGAATCAACCGGCAAATTCTTCCGTGACGTAGTTGGTGTCTTCGTAGTTGGTTCTTCCAGCAGTGCAAAAATTGCAGCAGCAGCCTTCGCCATCCTTCGAGTCATTACTCCGCTTGATGTAGCACTTGAAATTCCTGACCCTTAGGATGAAGCTTGAACCATCCTCTTTGTTGAGGGTTGAGAGACAACTTTCTAGGGTGTCATCGCATCTCTTTAGTGAAAGGTGAATTGAACTCTGTGTTGAATACAATCTGTGTTATTAATATTTATAGGCTTTGTGTTATTAATATTTGCAGATATGCGGGTACAATCTCTGTGTTGAATACAACAAAATATTCCTCTGATTCTATCTCCTAGAAGCTTGGATGAGTCGAGGGCGCAGACGCTTGATCTCGATCTCAAGTGTTGGTCTGGCTAAAGAACTCTATTGTAGTCCTTGATCTTGACGTACAGGAAACTTGGAGCTTCTGAACTTGAACTTTTGTCGACCTTGATCCTTGACGCTCGGTAGATGGAGGCCGCTTGCAGTTCACTTTTCTGAATCCTCTGGAGTGCAGAATGCCGAATGTCAGATGTAGACTGTAGAGTGTGTTGAAAATAAGGGAGAGGATCCCTATTTATAGGCTCTAGAGGCCTAGGGTTGCCTAGGGTTTAAATCAGGCTTTGGGCTTGGGGCAAAATTAATTAATTATCCCTTTAGTTTAAAACAAAGAAATAATTGTTATTTTCTGCATCATAATTTACACATGTCACGATGGTATTGGCCAGGATACATTTCCATTTAAAATTTAATTAAATAGACTGTCGTAATTAATTTTACAAATGGCGGATAATAATTGGCCAAATAAACTTAATTTATTTTCCATGTGTAATTTTTTGATTTGCCGACGCTTTTTTTACCTCCTACAAGTACATAAATAGATTCCGTTATTGAAAAAAAATGGATGTTGTTAAAAAATATTAAACTTTTTCATAAATTGAAAAATATAATGAAGGCTTGTGTTGGGTTTTATGGCCCAAATTCTATTTGTCTAATGAAGGAAACAGACGCTACCAGCGCCGAGTCAACTGCCTCAAGCGTCTAACGTCATTTCTTTGATTTCAAGCGCTGCCAGCGCCTCAGGGTTTCCGGTTTTACGTCCGCGGCGGGAGCTATCTAGGTTATGCAATATTTAACCTAGTTTTCTTTTCCTTCATTCTACTATAAATATAGGTTATTATTAACCTATTCATACACACTTGTAATAGAGAGCATTCTTCACCTCTACCCATCCCTAGGTTGTGAGAGTAATTTTTTAGAGTTATTATTTTTTCTTCAGATTATTCCCGTTGTGCTATTAACCGTTTGAGATCTTTCCTTCTTGATCTCGTTATATAGTTGTTTGGGATCTCTCTTGTAATCTCTCCCCTTATACTAGTGAATTATTGCTCTGTTGTCGTCCGTGGTTTTTTCCCACTTTGGGTTTCCACGTAAATCTCGTGTCTTTATATTCTCTATTTTAATTACTGATCTTGTCATATTTTTCTCAATTTATACATCCTGATAATTTTCTATTCCACTGCAAATACTAGGCCTTTTACCTCGATCCTAACAAGTGATATCAAAGCGAGGTTTAATCTTTTTTCTGTCTAGTTCAGGATGTCTGCAATTAAGTTTGATATTGAGAAGTTCAACGGTGTGATCAATTTCAGTATTTGGAGAGTTCAGATGAAGGCCATTCTTACTCAGAATGGATTGAAGAAAGCTTTGGATGGGAAATCCAAAAAGCCTGCAAATATGAGGGACGAAGTTTGGGAGGATCTCGATGACAGGGCTCTTACGGCAATCCAGTTATGTCTAACACCTCAGGTTCTCCGGCCGCGAGGTATTGAACAAAACTACTATTGTAGATCTCTGGTTGACTTTGGAGTCTCTGTACATGACAAAAAGCCTCGCCAACAAAATTCGTCTCAAAGAACGTTTATATATGTTCTCCATGGATGAAGGTACTCCCATTCAAAAACATCTTGATGAATTTAACTCCATTATTATTGATATGGAAAATTTGGAGGTTACTATTGAAAATGAGGATAAGGCTATTTTGTTGGTTGTCTCTTTGCCCTATTCATACAAGCACTTTAGAAAAATCATGTTATATTCTAATAATGAAACCTTGTCTTTCGAGGATGTCAAATCTAACACGGTCTAAGGAAAAATTTGATCTTAAAGTGCGTTCTGATAAAGTTGAAGGCTTGATTGTTAGAGGTGAAACTACTAATAATGGGGTTCCACTGATTAAGCCAGATCGAAGTCTAAAGGGCGTTCCAACACTACCTGTCGTCGTAAGTCAGGTCATGATGTATCTGAGTGTTATAATTAAAAAGAAAGTTGGAGAAGGAACAAATTCTAAAAGAAACTCAAAATAATGTTGAAGCTGATATTGTTCTAGATGAAGATAACTCTGAAGGTTTTCTTGTTACTCCTCCTGAAGAGGGTAATAAGTTTAATTGGGTTCTTGACAATGGTTATACTTATCATATGTGTCCTTACAAGGACTGGTTTTCTACATATGATTCTATTGGTCTGGCTGTTGTTCATATGGCCAACGATCCTCAAAGCAATGTTCTTGCATATTAATACACATGATTTTTTTTTTTGAGGGAATACATATGGATATATTAATCTACATACATCATGATATTAAGCTAGCCACAAATAGTAATTTGATACAGATGGATATATTAATCTACATACATCATGATACTAGGGCACAAATAGTAATTTAACATATTTCTCATTCTCAAAAATAAGCATTGAATTGGTACAATTGATAAAGGTAACCATGAGTTTTCATAAACATAAATTTGATATTTTTGAGTAGTATATTTCATTAAAGTTAATACATAGGTAACCTAGTAGATGGAAATGATATGTTTATAGACAGTAGAGCAATTTGTTTTTGAGAGTTTCTTTTATTGTATGTTGATTTTGGGCTTGAAAATAAAGATTATAAGTTGTAAAATTGTCTATGTTCTCCTATGCTAATATTAAAATTTAAACGTAATGTTTCATAGACATATATGAAAATATACTGTTAATATTAAAAATTACAAATGAGGTAGAAGATGAAACCAGAATTGAGTTCATTAACTTACATAAAACAAAAAATTATTTATGAAATTTATGTGTATTTTTGAACATTGGAGTTATTTATTTTATTATTTATTATTTGTTTATTATTATAGTTAATAAAAGGTATCCTTGATGTTTGAGTTTGAGTTTTGAGTTTTCACTGTTTTTCTTTTGTTATTTGAAGTCAATGGGTAGTGGCAGTCGATAGATCACCAACTGCCATAATTTTAATGTAAGTTTGGATTGTTGCTGGTATTAGTATTCTTCGGGACATTTATGAGATTTAATACCCTGGGGTTCCGCTTCAACTTAATATTGTACCAGTTACAGTACCTTTTGGTAGGAGTGGAAGAAAAATCCGGAACCGGCACACCGAATCGGATAAAAACAACCGGGAACGGGAAACACCGAACCGGTTTAAAAATCCGGTGCACCGCACCGGAAAAACCGGATACTAAACGAGGCGGTTCCGGTTTGGGATATTCACACCGACAGGGATCCGGCACCGCACCGTTAATATAATTAAATACATATATATATATATATATATATATATATAAATTTTGGTTAAAAAAAATTCTACCCAAAAATTAATACAAAAAATAATATAAATTAACTAGTAAAAAAAAATATTAGGTGTTAATGTGTTATTGGGTTGGGCTTATGGGCTAGTAAATTTGGCTCTCTGGCTCAAACTCCTCATAGTCTCACTGAGACAGTGACTGTCGAGTAAGGGAAGGGGGGAATTAGGTTTTAGTATTTCAAATTTTCATTTTCCAGTTTAGGGTTTAGGGTTCTCACTTTTTTTTTATTAAATAGAGATTTTTTTTATCAAATAGAGATTTTTTGATGTTTGATAGAAATTTATGCGGTTCCGGTTCACCGGTAAAACCGCACCGTTACAGCCGGTGCACCGGTTTTTAAAAACCGAGTGATTCGGTTCCGGTTCCGATTTATGGTTTTCGCGCACCGTTTCACCCGGTGCACCGCTTCGGCGCACCGAAACCGCACCGTTTCCACCCCTACCTTTTGGTTGTCTTTTCTATTATTGTTTACGTGAAAGGGAAAAAACCGATGGGGGTCATAGTTATCGAACAATAATGATGTATAATAATAGAATTTTTAATACAATTTTTCTTTTTTTTATATGCGTGACACGTGGCGACTTCTTGGTTGGTTTGTTTTGTTTTAATAAATTTAATAGATAATTGAATTTTTGATAAAATTTTGCTTTTTTATATACGTGACACGTGGCGACTTCTTGTTTGATTTGTTTTGTTTTAATCTATTTAATAGATTATACTGTATTGCAACATATTATTGAATTCTAACATCCTATTGCCCAAAAATTGGAAAAAGAAAGTGTATACCAAGCTTTAGAATAATGTTTAACTTGAGTGGAGGACCTTATATAGAATGACAACATTATTTCATTACTTTGAGTAATAATAGACAAAACTTCAGTTATAAAGTTGGGGATTAATCAATCAAATATATAAATAATTATAACAAAATTAATAGGGAAATTGGATTCTAATAATATGAACTTTTGGCCATATAAGACTAAATAATATGAACTTTCGATTTGGTTCTGAATAATATGAACTTTTGTACCATAATAGGCTAAACAGTACGCCACCGAGTTAAGTTGAACTTTAACTCAGTGGCGGTCTGACGTGGTAGGGAGGCACTCGCTGGGTCTTTTGACTTTTCCATGTCAGCATCGTTAACTTTATTATATGTCAGTCCGAATAATAAGAACTTTATTATACGTCAGTCTAAATAATATGAACTTTATTATACGTCAGTCTGAATAATATGAATTGTATTATGTGTCATTCTGATTATGAAGGCATTGTGTATTCATTATAGGTGTGGATTTGCCTTCATAATCCTACATTTTGAGCAAAACCCAGATACCTACGCTCAATTTTAATCCAAACCCAAAAATCTCTCTCTGACAAATTCAAAGATCCAACTCTTAGGATGTGAGAGAGAGAGAGAGAGAGAGAGAGAGAGACAAAAGTTGTGGCAAATTTGCCCGCATAATCCCACATTGCGAGCAAAACCCAGATTCAAAAACTCCATTAAGCCAAACCCAGAAAGGTTCACTCCTCTCCTTCTTCTTCTTCTTCTTCTTCTTTTAAAATTTATTTAGATCAAACCGAGATTCAAAAACTTCATTTTAAGCCAAATCCAGAAAACTCCATTTAGATCAAATTGGAGATGGAAGACAAGAACAAATTAATCTAAAAAACCCAATGTGAAAACACAAATCAAAGTATCTCTCAACATTGATAGAGAACTCAGAAAATGAACCTAGATTGAAGTATCTATCAAAACAAATCTTCACTACTCTTCTTCTTTCTTTCTTTCTTCTTCTTCTTCTTCTTCTTCTTCTTCTTCTTCTTCTTCTTCTTCTTCGTCTTCTTCTTCTTATAAAATTACGAGTGTACCTCAAATGTCACTCAGACTTTGGGGTTCAATTTCGAATGTCGGGACAATGAAGTAACCGGGGTGCGATTTGCAATACTAAGACAGCGACTACGAGAATTGAGCGAGGAGCAATTCGAGCAAAAGCCCCAAGTTAGAGCAGAAGATGTGACGTAGAATTAGGGTTCTAAATTGATATAGTAGTAACATGGAATCACCAATAATTTCTTGCCAATTTTAAGATCACAATTTAAGCAATTTGAAAATTCTTTCCCCTTATAAAACCATATAATAAAATTTCCAAAATCATTAGATCTCTTCTTGTATTAGGATATAAATGACTAATATAACATCAAAGCGGTGACTAATAATAATTTGCATTAAAATATCTTGATTAGAAAAGACTACAACATATTTATTAATTAGAGTAAAATATAGGTGACTATTATACAATCTAAAAATGACTAATTTAATATATCTAACAATCTTTCCAAAAAAAAAAAAACCATCTATTTTTTGTATTAGAATGGAGGTGACTAATTGTAAAACCCCGAAAAATTCAAAAGTGTTGACTGGTACGATGTTAATAATTTAGTTTGACTCCGTTAATTTGAGAGTTCTTCTGCGATTATTTTTGTTAACGCTTAAGCTCGTAGGACCGCCGAGGGGTTATCAAGGGTAATATAGTCTTTTTTTGCGTGCATGGTTATGCATGGGAATAGGGGTATTTTGGTAAATTACATGTTAATTATTGATGATTATGTGTTAGTTTTTAATTAGTTAATTATGTGTTTTTTTAGTATTTTTTTTTTGAGCAACCAAAAGCCAATTATTTATTGAAGATTAGCCAAAAAAACGGCTATCCTGGGTAGCCACATCAGCCACCTCAGGGGGGCATAATCCAAGCCACGATCTAGAAATTTTATGTCTTAAAGTGTACTGTGCAAGGGTGTGGGCACAAGCATTCCCACTCCTCCTTGTAAACAAAAAAGCTATTGATCGAAAATGGCGGAGCAGCTGGATGCAATCATCCACAATGGGTTGTGCTTCCGTATCTATCTTCTGCTTCCCCTTTAGTACCCTGAACACCGGCTGGCAATCTGTTTCAATTTTAATTTGCTGCAGTCCCATCTCAATTCCTAGCTTTAAGCCAGTCCTGACGGCTGCGGCCTACATGGACGTCACGCTCCAAGCTTTTGCCTGGAAAATTTTCTTGGCACCTATCATCATTCCCCCTTCATTTCTTGCAACTGCACTCCAGCTTCCCCCCTTTTTTGCGCAAACAACTGCATCAACATTAATTTTAAAGGTTCCCATTCTAGGCGGCTTCCAATGGTCAGTACTCATCCCATCTATTTTGATTTCCCTTTCCCTGGATTGCGCATCCACGTACCTGATTGCATAATCCATTGCTCGACAAGCCACCTCCAGAGGGGAGATCCGATGATTTTCGTGGATTAGTTTGTTTCTGGCATACCAAATCATCCACAGTATGGTAGCGAAAATTCCTTTTGCTTCTGCATCCATTCTACTGAGTTGCCCTTCCAACCACTTGCCGGCATCTCTTTCATCCCTATTCTGGACCTCGAATCTGAAGATGGATAGTCTCCATACAACCATTGCCCACCCGCAATCCAAAAATAGATGGTTGTTTGTTTCATATTGTTCACCACAAAACCTGCACATCGGATCGTTCTTGCTCCCCCTTTTTGCCAAATTCGCCAAAGTAGGTGTTCGGTTGTGTATTTTTGTGGTTTTATAAGTTAGGGATGTCGGTCTCAGGGATGGGTGTTAGGCTTGATTAAGGTAATCGGTTCGTGTAAAGGGGTTTTTCTCAAGTGCGGAAAGCGATAAATTATGTAAAGAAAACGTTTAAATCTAACCTAGACATGATAATAATAAAGAAAGCAATTAAAAGAAAGCAATAAAGAAAGCACTTAAAGATGAAAGCAATTAAAAGGCATGAATGAAGACAATGAATGAACAATGAAATTGGGAACGAGAAATTATACCTTTGATGACTAATCCTCAATAAACCTTCAATCTACACTTGAATTTCCCCCGAATAAACAAGAAATTGTGGTTTGGATTACCAAGAATCCCCCATATTCTCACTAGTAAGTAGAATTGGAGTTCCTTGACCCTCCTCCCCACTAAAAATGGAGTTGATTGTGGCTAACACTATAAAGCTTGGAAAACAAGTCAACAATGGAAATTAGAGAGAGAGAGAGAGAGAAGAGAGAGAAAGCTTGTAAAACTTCAATGAAAACTTGCTTGAATTGAGAAAGCTTGAGAAAGTTGGAATACAAATGCTAGAAATCAATGAAAGTTTGAAGAACAATGAAGAACAATTGAAAACTTGAAGAACAATTAAGAGAGATTAAAGCAAATAAGGAAAGCAATTAAATCTAATTTTACTCCTAAACTACCTAGGCTAAATTGATAATTTAGATTAATACAAGTGGGTATTTATAGAAGAAGGAAAAATACAACCCCAAAATCCTAGAACAATCGCAGCACGCGCGTCTGCAGACAGTGTGGCTCGGGCGAGCAGAAATTTGGCTCGGGCGAGCCAGCGTTCTGGCTGGTGTTTTTGTTGCTCCAGAACCCTTGCTCGGGCGAGCAGAAATTTGGCTCGGGCGAGCAAGCGTTATGGGCAGTTTTCCCTGCCGACTTCAAACACGCATAACTTCTTCATCCGAACTCCGTTTTAGGCCCGTAAGATATCGATGGAAAGCTCTCGATGTGTACTTTAAGCTCCCAAAATTTCAGAGCTATCGGATTTGTAACGAAGGAGTTATGACCCAAAGGGTGAAGGCACACGTATTTCAAACCTTTAAGTTTGTACCGTTCCCCTGTTTGCGCCAATCTTGATATGGAATTTCCGACCGGTTTCGCCTCGGCTCGGCTCGGGTTGACTTGGTTTGACTCGGGTCTCGGCTCGGGTTGACTTGGTTTGACTCGAAATAGCTCGGATTCCCTAAAACCTTGATTAGGCCTAAACTTCTTCTAACTCCTTATTTTCCTACAAAACACCAAATCATTATATCTAATATATAAATAGGGGTTAAAACAAGCAAATATACCTTATAAAAGAGAAGAAATTCGGCTCGAAACGAGGCCGAACACCACTCCAACACAAGGGTTTGCTGCTTGAGCAAACTAAAAACGAAGAAAAGGACTAAAAAGAAAACTAAAAACCTAACTCACTTTCGCAGGAATCGCGGATGCATTTAGCACATGCATCAAGCCCTTTAAACCCCCCGGCAGCCCGGGTGGACGAGGTAGGTCTCGTGAGGGTTTATAGCAACTAGACCCACAAAAGCCATAGAAAAAGGAAAGAGGGAAAGAAAAAGAAATGAAAACCGAAAAACGAAACAAAACAAAAGCAAAGAAGATATTCCCGTCCCCAATCATGCACCTAGTTTCCAAACCCGCCTCAACAATCAATTGGAAGAAGCAAGTATAAACAAATTAAGACACGAAGGTTGGAAAACTGCCAATCTTTGAGATTTTGAACCAAAACACTTCCTGATGAGCAAATCACCTCGTGCATATGTGCAAATGGGCTCTAGTCGGTCCTTCCTATCCTAAACCAGACAATCAGAGTTGTTCTGATGCTCAAGGTCGGGATTATCTATCCTACTTCACTCTTGGTTTTTCTTTTAACCTCTCTTTTCTTTCTTTTTCTTACTTTGCTCTCTTTTCTTTCTTTTTCTTACTTTGCTCTTTTCTTTTTTTTTTTACTTTCTCTTTCTTACCATTATTTTGCTCAACTCTTTTTTTCTTTTTTTTTTCTTGCTTCGCTCTTTTCTTTCTTTTTCAAAACCTAGAAGTTCACTCGTAGATCGCAAATTTTATCTTATCGTTGACTAGAAGTTCACCTTACACTTGTATTATTTGATTTCATTAGTAAATCAGAAATTCACTCTAGTTACAAATATTTCATTTAATCTTATCAGTGAACTAGAAGTTCACCGGAATGGTAAGAATGTTACCTTACTTCATTAAGTGAACTAGAAGATATGTCGACAGTTTTATCTTATGAGTGAACTAGAAGTTCGCTCTAATATTGACAATGTTATTTTATTAATCAACGAGAAGTCATATCCAATAATAAGAATTTTGTCTTATTTCATTAGTGAACATGAAGTTCACTCTAATGTTAAGAATTTTATCTAATTTTATTAGTGACCAGAAGTTCACTCTGTTTATTGAAGAAAAAGATTACTTATCTCATTGGTGAACCAGAAGTTTATCCTACCACTAATATTGAACTTTATTTTGATTACACGTATAAGTAGTGAACCAGAAGTTCATTCCAATCATTGAAGCTCTATAAAATCTCGTTAGTGAACTTGAAGTTCGCTTTCCTGCCAATTAGAGCATAGAGTTGTTAATTGGCGTAAGAATTGTTGAAAGACGATGATATTATACTTGAGGTTATTATGATTTTTTGTTACAAGTGTCAAGTTTAATGTTTAGATGAAAATGGTACATAATTTCATTAATAATGACCTATGGAATGTACGTGGTAGGATATAATAACAAGAATCATAAGCAAACAAAGGTCACACCAGAAGCCGTGACAGTCGACATAGTCGTGGTCGTAGTCATGCTAATCTTTTTTTTAAAAAAATGATATCCCTACTAGGAGTAGGAACACGGAATCGAAGAGCATGAATGATACAAAAGTGAGAATTGTATTATTAATGAAGAAATGGAAACTACACGTACCTATTGTACGTCATAATCTCTTGTTTATTTTATAAACTTTTGATAGTAAGTGATATTACTGTTTATGTTGAGTACATTGTTTCAAGTCGCTACTTCTTAGATCTCCCTCTTGGCATTGTTCAAAGACTTTAGCAATTGTTGTGTTTTAATTATTTTTCAACCCCTTTGTTGATTGGCATTGAACTCTGTCCATGACTATTAAGTTTTCCTAACTTTGGTAACGTAAGTGCTAACTGTGAACTTGATTTGGTCGTGAAGATCTATTTGGGGGAAACTAGGTCGAGGCATTATGAATTTGACATTCTTGCTAGAAAATTGATTATATGCATGGTGATCAGATATAACATTGATTATTGAGTTCATGGAAATATTATCCTGTTGATATGTACATAATTATGGATTAGTATGAGTCCTCATGTGATGCTATTATTTCATGGATATTCGTATGATTTGATGTATGCACCTTATTGAAAATGTTCTGCATACAAATTGCGAGTAATATGCTCTCATATGTCTAAGACTATATGATATGAATAATTTATTGAAATTTTTTGATCATATTGAATGATTAAGTATTTTCCAGTATTATGAACATGACTGCTTGTTTCGTAATGCCTAATCACAAAGTGCATTTGTTATTGATTGACCAAATATGCATGAACTTTGTTTCCTAAGCATAATACAAATTATAGTATGTATTGGATATTTGATTGTGATACTATATGAGCATATGGATGTAATATATCTTTGTGTGAATTTAATGATATTCATGTGATTATTCATTATGCTCATAGACATGTTTTAAAAGTAATCAATGACATCGATATCTATGTTTAATGCATATTCACTATGAAGTATTTAACTTTCAAGAGTCATGTATGTGCTTCTAAAGTGAAGTTTCTTTTAATGAATAAGTGGTTATAACACTTTCACTATATGCTTTATATGCATTGGTGTTATATTTATCTTAAACTGAATTTCATCGATACTTACTTGATTGGAACCATGAATAAATGAGGTGATATATATGTGTCCTGTAGACATCAGAACAACACACATTTTTAGTGATAATAAATCACTTTT
This sequence comes from Portulaca oleracea, assembly GCA_029582165.1. Classification (NCBI taxonomy): domain Eukaryota; kingdom Viridiplantae; phylum Streptophyta; class Magnoliopsida; order Caryophyllales; family Portulacaceae; genus Portulaca; species Portulaca oleracea. Next base: position 29,747,935 of record CM055880.1, on the reverse strand, counting down.
TGTCCATTAATGAGAGAAGACGATATTAGCAATATATATATGACACTCTACTTTGATTAAAGGCTCTTGAAGAGCGCTATAATGCTACTTGGTGGAACTAACTTTCATATTGTGGATGCACTTCTCTCCACCAAGTTAGTGTCAAAGAAACTTATTAAATAAGTTTCAAAGGTATTCGTGGGAGTGAATACCATGTTGATACAATTAGCATTTATATATTATGAAAATTGCTTTGAGGAACATGTATGTTGAACAAGGGTATCATCCTTATTTTCTAGGTTATTCTACACAACTAACCCAATTGAAGTATATACTCTAGTACACCAGAAGTTTACTATTGATGAAGACTTTATCATAGTAGGGGCATGTTGGATCAATCCTCTCAAGAAGAAATCATATGATTATATTTTAAAGGGCCAGAAGATCCTTAATCAAATGAGTTCTAATTAACTGCTCGCTATCAAAGAAAACTAACTATAACACCGTCATTAGCAAAGATAGGGTCGAATCCCATAGATTCCTGAATTGTGTACAAAGTGATATTTTTGTCGGTCCTGTAGACCCATTTGTAAACCATTTGAATATAGTATGACTTTACTTGATACATCAATGAGATAATCACTTGTATGTTTACTATCAACTTGCAACTTGGTGCTTGCAAGATTGTTTGCTCAATTAATTTACGAGCACATTTCAAATTAACAATCAAGAAGATTCATCTTGATAGTGATGGTGAAGGCTTTTGATAGTTTTTATACGCCAATGGACATAGATGTTAAGCATCCTATGTAAAATTTTTATATGTAAAATGATCCTGTAGAATCATTAATATATGAGATGTTGAGTATATAATAAATGGCAAACCTATTACTTCTGAGAGCGGAGCTTATTACAATTGTTCAGGGACATGTCATGTTACATGCACCAACATTGATCCAAATAAAGCCAAGAGGTTATCATTAATGTTTGTTTATCCCCTACAATGATTTTTGGCCATCAGCCAAAAATCTCCCACCTATGAATTTGAGCATGTGCGATGTAAGCTCCATAATAACGCACTAAGATGGGACCCCGAAGGAATCAGGAATATATGTTGGGTATATCCATACTTAAATATAATAGAACCATTCATTGGAGATATACTTATGGCATAGTTTGTCGATTATGATGATACAATTTTCCAAACATTAGGGGGAGAAATCAAGTTGTTGGACAAGGAAATAAGTTGGAACGAATTATTATGATCCTCAAACAATGTAATGTGAACTGGAGATTCAAATATAATTCGTTTGCAAACTTAAGCGAATCTACTGCCAAATATTCTACTTACCCACAAAGAGTTGTTAGATCCTATGTCCAAACTACTAATGCTCCTATAAGAATTGATGTCCCAGTAGGACAAATTGAATTATTAATGAGTCTCGACCACATATGAAGCATGGTAGACCAATCGGTTCCAAAGACAATAGTCCTTGAAAAAGGAAAAGGAGCGAATAATCAATGATAACCGAAATGAGGAAATTTTGACTCCAGAAGAGTCCTCAATCATGACAAATGTGGAAGTTGCACCACAAGTTCAGACACCTGAAATTCGCGAATATGATGAGATCTCAATTAATTATGTCATGAATTGGATAAGGTGGAACCAAAATGAAGTCGACATCGATATAGCATTTGATTATAAAATATAGCGCTCACTACTGTGAGTTATCATGAGGATCATGAGTTTAAGTTTGTTAATGAACACAGACAAAGATGAGATTGGCCAAATGGAAAGATGCATTTAAGAATTAGATTCGCTTGTAAAATCGGAAATATCAGGACCTGTTGTCCATACACCAAACTGGTGTAAAACTTGTGGGATACAATTAAGTCTTTGTGTGAAAAAGAATGACAAAGGGAGATTTAAGATATAAGGCACAAAAAGTGACTTGTTGCATAAGTACGTGCTTTCAATTCGCAAAGACTTGGCATCAACTATGAAGGAATATACCCCTATGTAGTCCATGCCACTATATCACGATACCTTAAATTTGGCAGTACATGAAAAGCTAAGTATGCATCTTATAAATATCGCTATAGCTTATGAAAATTTTGATAATCATGTTTATATAAAACTCCTTAAGGGTTCAAAGTGCCAGAAGCACAGATTAAAATTCTCGAGAATATTGGTTATTTTGATAGACATTTATGTGATTAAAGCAATATGGACGCATATTGCATAATTAAAAGAAATGATTACATGATCCGGATCCTAATTGTTTGTAAATGTTATTGGGGGTTTGGACTCCCGAAGAGCCTCAAAAGTTGTGGATTGCTTTACAAGCGTATTTGGAATGAAAGATTTTGATAAAATCCCTCCTTTATTGCCTTGGTTTACAAGTTGCGCATTTTGAGAATGATCTTACATACATAAATTAATTTATGTAGCAAAGTGGTAAGATAATGTTGCATGAGCAAATCACTCCCTTTTAAGTACCCTAGTTGTGGTACAGTCATTTGATATGAAAACAACCCCCCTTTCAATCCCGAAAAGATAATGAGAAATTTAGCGGTCCTGAAGTACCATATTTGAGTCTTGAAGTACTATGTATTTTGGTCCTGAAGTACTATATTTAAATGATATTGAAGCATTGACGTATCTTGCTAATCATACATGATCTAAGCTATTTCGGTGCCTCGATGGTACTAGCGATGTAGATATCTATTATCCTCATCAGCTCAAAGTTGGTTTGATTAGCTATTGATATTTACCTAAATCATATGACACTTGATCACATACTAGTTATGTGCGCGCTAAGTAAATTCGTTTCAGTGAGAATTAAGTTGATTCATGTATCAAGTCAGTCATGAAGTTGAATTACATCAACTCAGAGATCTTAATTGATGTTCTCATCAGGGGGAGTTAATACGCGTTGTACTCTTTTTCCCTTATCCGAGGTTTTGTCCCACTGGGTTTTCCTTAGAAAGGTTTTTAATGAGGCAACATATGTGGGCGCATTAAAGAATTATGTACTCTTTTTCCTTAGCTAGGCTTTGTCCCATTGTGTTTTCCTAGTAAGGTTTTAACGAGACATATTTTTTAGAACAATGGACATTCAAGGGGGAGTGTTATAAAATAATATATTTATTTGTGAATGTCCATTAATATCTCTTAGGTGGTTAGGGTTTAGAAGGATTTTTCTCATGTGATCTCATTATGTAATTAGTATAAATACCCCTTGTGGGTTATGAATAAAAGCTCGCTCATTCTCCTCCCTCAATCTCTTTGTGTCTCTATTGTTCTTCTCTATTATTCTCTATGTATCGCGCTCATCTATTATTATTTTATAACATTATTTACGTTTTCTTCAATAATAGTCCCAATAGTTTTTGACTTTTTAGTTACATTCTTCACACCTAGTACTTTTATACGTTTAACGGTGAAACACACGTAAAATTCTATATGACTAACAATCGAATTAAGTATGGCGAATATTATGGAACTTCCAGGTAGACTTTTTTATAATACATTAAAGTTGTCTATGAAAAGAATAATATTTACAAGTTCCCAACTTTCTAACACATAAGAATGTCTCAATTAGAAAAAAAAAACCAAAACCACGACATGTCTATTAATTGGAGTAGAATATAGGTGACTTATGCGATTTCAATGTGACTAATATAATACATCTAACAATATTTCCAAAAAAAAAAAAACTCATCTATTTAGTCGTATTAGAATAGGGGTGCCTAATATACCATCTAAGGGGTGACCAATATTAATTTACATTAGAATATCTCAATCAGAAAATGCCATAACAGCTCTACTAATTGGAGTAGAATACAGGTGACTAATATACAATCTAAAAGTGACTAATACATTCCATGTAGACTTTTATAATACACTAAAGTTGTCTATAAAAAAAATAATAATATTTACAAGTTAACTTTCTAAAACTCTTACAATAAAAGGTTCTTTGGAATTCTTGTTAATTAGGGTATATTTTTCAGTCCTTTTCTTGGACCCAATAAAAACTATAGTGCATTGTAAATTGTCAACCATCCATCGGTCTCTCTATCAACGTCACCTTTCGAACTCTAAAACCAAAAGCACATGAGCGACATCGATATAATATGTAAATATCACTAGTGTGTGTGTGTCCACATTGCTTCCAATCAACGACCCTGTGAAATCATCTGATTGGTCTACGGCAATGGTTAATGGTCCCTCTGCATATTCAACGGATAACAAGGAAACTATCAATTAGAGACTCATTATGATCAATAAGAATTTGCAAACAACGAATTTATAAATATCAAGACAAAAAAAAAATGAAACATTTGTTATCAATCACAAGCAAAACATGCATATTAGTTTACAATTAGTTTTCGCATCCAATCTCTTCCATTCACATCCCTAATAACTCATTCACTAAATGATAACCATTGATGGAAATCAGGCCGCTTATAATCAGGAGATCCAAACTATTTACAAAGAAGTGGAACGATCCATAGATGAAGGGTACAACGTGAAAGTTCAAAGGCCAACTCATATGGTGTGTAGCTTATTTCAAGAGGATGTCCAAACATCCTAGAAGATGGGCCAAGCTCACGCCAAGGCCAAGAGTACCACACGTCTAAGTCAAGTTTACAAGCCCAATTTTATGATCTTGATTTTTGGATGTAATTTAATTATTTTAGCTTAATTAGTTTTTGGTGTGTTTATTTTAATTAGGATAGAATAGTCGTATGATTTAATTCCTAGTTAGGAATTGGCTAATTTTGTAACTAATCCAATCCGGATTAGGAAAGCCAAGATGATTAGGATAAGGTTTGTTATTAGGATAAGGTTTGTTACAAACCAACTCCCTTTAGGATAAGGAATTCTAATCCAAGGAGGAGTAGAATAGATTAGGCAACTAGTAGTAGAACTCTTTGGCTTGCACGCCAAGTTGGAGAGTTTTAGTCCCTTCAGGACCCTCAAAGTATAAATAGGGATGCAGCCTCTCAAGGCATTCAATTCAATTCAATTCAGAAATATGAAACCCCTTAAGCTTTTAGCTTTCCCTCTAGTGTTTGGATAAACTCTCACCCTTTTCTTCTATTGTATCTTGGTTCGGCACCCAAGTGGTTAGGAAGAGCTTGACCCTAGGTTGTGGTCTAGGTCAAGTTAGCCCTAGGTTTTCCTATTTGTGGATTCAATTAGGAAACCTAGATCTATCCGTTCTTACCTTTCTATTAATATAGTTAAGGTAATTACCCTGTGAGCTTTTTGTCAATACAGTTAAGTCACATCAACCCTATACCCTACCCCTTCATTCCCAACGCCACCTTCCTTCCCCATCCCCTCAAACGTCTCCACTTTTAATGTATTACCGGATCAAGAAAGGTTCTTGATTCCAATAATACATGAAACACGTGTAACCAAACAATGAGGATGGGGTGGTTCACGAGATTAGGGAGAAAGAAAGGGGGAGGCTCTCGTGAATTAGGGTTTAATGGAGGGTTATTTTGCCGTGTGGGCTTTTGTGGTTTCAAGATTCAAGCGGGGTGAATCTTGAATGGGAAAGAGGGAAGAGGGATGATTCTTGAATGGGGGGGTTTGAAGAGGGATGGCGTGAAACAAGGGAGGTGAGAGAGGGAGAGAGTGACGTTAGGATGGGGGTGAGAGAGGGAGACGGTGGCGTTTGATGGGAGAGAGAGGGGTGAGGTTGTTAGGTTGTTGGAGGAGAGAGAAGTTTGTTATGGAGAGAGAAAAGAAAAGGAGGTGGAGTGTATTTGAGGAGGTGGGAGGCGTTTGAGGGAGTGAGGGTGATGGGAGGTGGCGTTGGGGATGAAGGGGTAGGGTATAAGATTAATGTGACTTAACTGTATTGACAGAAAGCTCACAGGGTAATTACCTTAACTATATTGATAGAAAGGTAAGAACGGATAGATCTAGGTTTCCTAATTGAATCCACAAAAAGGACAACCTAGGGCTAATTTGACCAAGACCGCAACCTAGGGTCAAGCTCTTCCTAACCACTTGGGTGCCAAACCAAGATACAATAGAAGAAAGGGTGAGAGTTTATCCAAACACTCGAGGGAAAGCTAAAAGCTTAAGGGGTTTCATATTTCTGAATTGAATTGAATGATTGCCTTGAGAGGCTTCATCCCTATTTATACTATGAGAGTCCTAAAGGGACTAAAACTCTCCAACTTGGCGTGCAAGCCAAAGAGTTCTACTACTAGTGGTCTAATCTATTCTACTCCTCCTTGGATTAGAATTCCTTATCCTAGGGGGAGTTGGTTTGTAACAAACCTTATCCTAATAACAAACCTTATCCTAATCATCTTGGCTTTCCTAATCCGGATTGGATTAGTTACAAAATTAGCCAATTCCTAACTAGGAATTAAATCATACGACTATTCTAGCCTAATTAAAATATACACACCAAAAACTAATTAAACTAAAATAATTAAATTACATCCAAAAATCAAGATCATAAAATTGGGCTTGTAAACTTGACTTGGACATGTGGTACTCTTGGCCTTGGCGTGAGGTTGAGCCCAACTCTAGGATGTTTGGACATCCTCTTTAAATACTAGGCACACCATGTGGATGGGCCTTCGCAATTCCACTTTGTATCCTCCTTCTTTAATCCATCTTTTATAAATGATTCGATTCTTCCTTATTGCGCCTGAATTGGACAAAGTCCTTTGACGAAGGACCCTATATGTATGATGGATCTTCAACTGGGCCTTCTTGATTGGGCCTAGGGGAATAAGCGTGGGCTGATTTCCATCATTTCCCCCTAGTTGAAAGAAGTTTGTCCTCAAACTTGGAGATTCAAGTTCAAAGACTTTAACTAACCCAACTGTAATCTTCACATGGATCAGGACCTCCACATGAATCATGATTGTGCCAATGACCTCCACGTGAATCAGGACCTTCACGTGAACCATGGTTACTTCAATAATCTCCACGTGAATCAGTGTCTTCTCGTGAACTGTGACTCCTTCGATAGATTGACATCCGTTATCCTCCATGAACCTTGGGTCCCCAAAGGTGAGACCAAGACTAGGCAGATCTTCAGCAGTCTGCTTTACGTGACTTAGGGCCTCCATAATAGATGGGGGATGGCGAGTGTGACCCTTCACGTGGACAAAGCTGTCCTCATTAGATCTGAGTTGGACCCTCTTCATTGGGTTTGGCCCTCCATCATTCTCCATGAATCTTGGGTCTCCATAGGTGAGCCCAAGGCTATGTGAATCAGCTGAGGGATGGTCTGCTTGAGATAGAACAATTCCAATACCAACTCCAGGAGCATCACACTTAGCCTTACACTTCTTATCAAAGCTAGGTATGGCTAGGGTAGGTGTGGTGCAGAGTTTCTCCTTGTTGATGTCGAACACTTGCCGGGCTGTTCGAGTCCACGAGAACTCCTTAGACTTTAGTAGAATAGTGTTGAAATTCTTCACAAACCTCTTATAGAAAGAAGTCAAGTCGTGGAAAATTCGATCATCAAGAATACTTGTTGGAGTAGACCACTCCTTGCTAGCATTGACCTTTTCTTCATCAATCTTGGTCACTTCAGTTGAAGGTACATAGCCAAGAGAGACTATGTTGTTGATGAAGAAGAAGCTCTTGGACGGATTACCATGTAGCTTCACGTGAGCCAAGGTCTCCAAAACAGTTTGGAGGTGAAAGATGTGACCTTTCTCACTTTTGCTATTCACAAGTATATCTCCGAAGTAGATAACGATACTTTTGCTAATAAGGGGCTTCAAAACCTGATTCAACAATCTCATAACAGTAAAGAGAGTGTTAGTTAGACCATAAGGTGGGACTAACCATTCATAGAGGTATCCTTTGGTTTCACCAGTGTCCCCTTCTTGAATTTGAGCCTGGCAGGACCCACTGACCTTTGGAATGTTGTGGGTACCAAGTAGCTCACCCACTAGATCTTTACTTCTAGGAAACCTATACTTGGTAGTAACCTTGTTGGTGCACAGACGTTGGTTTCCCTCTTCTTTTGGAACCAAAAGGGTAGGAGTGGCACATGGACTGGGTGTCTTCCCGATCATACCCTTTTCTAGAAGATCTTCATCTTGCCTTTGAATCTTTGGAACATCACTAGGGTTCACGTGTTGTTGGACTTCACGTGGAGTGGATATTGCTGATGTTCTCTCGTATGAGCTCTCGTGAAGAGTGGCGAGAGGGGGTTCTTTTGTGGGCTTTTCGTGGCTATGATCTGTGTTTGGAGTGCGAGGCGATCTCCTTATGCTCACTAAACTCAGGGCGTTCAGTGGTCATAGAAGTGATGGAATTTGGATCACTCTCTTTGGGTAGGGACGGATTGGCTATTTTAAGTGGAGCTAGGGTGATTTTTTTGTGGTTGAACTGAAGGTGTAGGTGTTGGCTCTTCCATCATGCATCACACTCCTGTCAAATAACAATGGTCTTCCCAACATAATATGACAAGCATCCATAGGCAATATATCACACCAAATAAAATCTTGATAGTTCTTGCCAATGGAAAAGCTTACCAAGCATTGATGAGTAACTTGTAGTCCTTCACCCTGATTGAGCCATTGGATGGTGTAGGGCTTGGGATGTGGACTGGTTTCCAGCTGAAGTTTGTCCACCAAAGTCGTTCAAGCCACGTTGGTGCAGCTACCTCCATCAACGATTAAGGAACAGATCTTTCCTTTGATGGTGCAGCGAGACTGAAAGATAGCCTCTCGTTGTTGTTGGTCTTCTGGGACAATCGAACTGCTGAGGATCCTCCTCATGAAGAGCAATTTGTGTGCCATGGTAGGGGTTGAAACGCCAGTTTGACGTTGGGTAGGGAAGGGAATGTATTTGGGCTGTTTGTGGAGTTTTGGGTTGCAGGTTGGTACTAAAGATTTGAAGGTTATGTGTTTGGTACTGCAGGTTAAGCTTGTGGACTTGCAGGTTAAGCTTTTGGACTTGCAGGTTAAGCTTTAGACTTGCAGGTTAAGCCTTATGATTTGAAGGTTACGTGTTTGGTTTACACTCAACACTAACCTAGAGCTCTGATACCACTTTTGATGTATTACCAGATCAAGAAAGATTCTTGATTCCAATAATATATGAAACACGTGTAACCAAACAATGAGGATGGGGTGGTTCACGAGATTAGGGAGAAAGAAAGGGGGAGGCTCTCGTGAATTAGGGTTTAATGGAGGGTTATTTTGCCGTGAGGGCTTTTGTGGTTTCAAGATTCAAGCGGGGTGAATCTTGAATGGGAAAGAGGGGAGCGGGATGAAGGGGGATGGCGTGAAACAAGGGAGGTGAGAGAGGGAGAGAGTGACGTTAGGATGGGGGTGAGAGAGGGAGAAGGTGGCGTTTGATGGGAGAGAGAGGGGTGAGGTTGTTAGGTTGTTGGAGGAGAGAGAAGTTTGTTATGGAGAGAGAAAAGAAAAGGAGGTGGAGTGTGGTTGAGGAGGTGGGAGACGTTTGAGGGAGTGATGGGGAAGGAAGGTGGCGTGAGTTTATGGGGGGGTAGATTTAGGGTTGATGTGACTTAACTGTATTGACAGAAAGCTCACAGGGTAATTACCTTAACTATATTAATAGAAAGGTAAGAACGGATAGATCTAGGTTTCCTAATTGAATCCACAAATAGGACAACCTAGGGCTAACTTGACTTAGACCGCAACCTAGGGTGAAGCTCTTCCTAACCACTTGGGTGCCGAACCAAGATACAATAGAAGAAAAGGGTGAGAGTTTATCCAAACACTCGAGGGAAAGCTAAAAGCTTAAGGGGCTTCATATTTCTGAATTGAATTGAATTGAATGCCTTGAGAGGCTGCATCCCTATTTATACTATGAGGGTCCTGAAGGGGCTAAAACTCTCCAACTTGGCGTGCAAGCCAAAGAGTTCTACTACTAGTTGCCTAATCTATTCTACTCCTCCTTGGATTAGAATTCCTTATCCTAGGGGGAGTTGGTTTGTAACAAACCTTATCCTAATAACAAACCTTATCCTAATCATCTTGGCTTTCCTAATCCGGATTGGATTAGTTACAAAATTAGCCAATTCCTAACTAGGAATTAAATCATACGACTATTCTAGCCTAATTAAAATAAACACACCAAAAACTAATTAAGCTAAAATAATTAAATTACATCCAAAAATCAAGATCATAAAATTGGGCTTGTAAACTTGACTTGGACGTGTGGTACTCTTGGCCTTGGGGTGAGCTTGGCCCATCTTCTAGGATGTTTGGACATCCTCTTGAAATAAGCTACACACCATATGAGTTGGCCTTTGAACTTTCACGTTGTACCCTTCATCTATGGATCGTTCCACTTCTTTGTAAATAGTTTGGATCTCCTGATTAGAAGCGGCCTGATTTCCATCATTCCCCCCTTGTTGAGAAGAGTTTGTCCTCAAACTAGGGAGGTCTTCGTTTTCATCATAGTAGGGTTTTAAATCAGCAACATTGAAAGTAGCACTTCCTCCGTAATCTTCGTTTAGTGCTAGCTTGTATGCATTATCTCCAACTCTTTCTAAAACTTCAAAAGGACCGTCAGCTCTGGGAACTAACTTTCCTTTCCTCTTGGAGGGGAACCTCTCCTTTTTCAAGTGAACCCATACTAGATCTCCTGGTTGAAAAATAACCCTTTTCCTTTTCTTGTTAGCTAAGTCTGAAACATATTGGGTGTACTTAGCTATTTTCTCCTTAACTTCCTCATGGAGCTTCCGTATTTCTTGGGCTCATTTTTGGGCTTCATGGCTGAACCTTATGGCGCTGTTGATAGGCGTGAGGTCCATAGGCGTAGTAGGGTTCCTTCCATAAACAACTTGGAAAGGTGAACGACCCGTTGCCTTGCTTGGAGCCCTGTTGAATGCAAATTCAGCGTGTAGGAGAAGAGTGTCCCATCCTTTCTTGTTCTTGCTCACTAAGGACCTCAATAGCGAACCTAGGGTCCGATTGGTGACCTCCATTTGACCGTCGGTCTGTGGGTGACATGCGGTGCTGAATTTGAGCTTGGTTCCCATCTTCTTCCAGAGAGTAACCCAAAAGTGGCTAAGGAACTTTGCATCCCGATCTGAGACCATAGTCCTAGGTATTCCATAGAGCCGAACGACTTCTTGGAAATATAGTTCTGCCACTCTAACTGCATCATAGGTGGTGTGACATGGGATAAAGTGAGCCATCTTTGAGAATCGATCAACAACCACCATGATTGAATCCTTCCCACGTTGAGTCCTAGGTAGTCCCAAAATGAAATCGAGACTAATATCTTCCCAAGGACCTTCAGGGATGGGCAAGGGCGTGTATAACCCTTGGGGAAGCACATGACTCTTCGATAAATTGCATGTTGAACACCTTTTAACCATATGTTCGACGTCTTTGACCATGTGGGGCCAAAAATAGTGTTCTTTCAACATCAGATAAGTCTTCTCAATACCGAAGTGTCCTGAAAGGCTCCCTCCATGAACTTCTAAGATAAGAAGTTCCCTAAGACTGCTTCTAGGAATACACAGTTGATTCCCATGAAATAGAAAACCATGCTCCACGTGATACTGGTCGTTGGGGCGGTTTTTGCAGTCTACGTAGATCTCCTTGAAATCTGTATCTTCTTCATAGAGATCTTTGATGTGTTCAAGCCCTATCACACGTGAATCAAGGACTTGAAGGAGCATATAACGGCAAGAAAGGGCATATGCTCCCTTATTCAGATGGCCGGCTTTGTGCTGAATTACGAAGTGATAAGCTTGCATAAATTCAACCCACTTAGCATGGCGTGGATTTAACTTATGTTGGCCCTGAATATATTTTAGTGCCTCGTGGTCGCTATGCAGAATAAAATCGTGGCCGATGAGATAGTGTCGCCAATGTTCTAGGGCACGAATAATAGCATAGAATTCCTTGTCGTACGTGCTGTACTTCTTCCGGGCATCACTGAGTTTCTCGCTGTAATAGGCCAAGGGACGGCCTTCCTGTGTTAATACTGCTCCAATTCCAACTCCAGAAGCATCGCACTCCACTTCAAACCTTTTGTCAAAGCTTGGTAGGGCAAGGACAGGGGCGGTGCAGAGTTGAATTTTGATAGAATCAAACGCCTGTTGTGCTGATGGCGTCCAGCTGAACTCTTTGCTCTTCAGTAGCTCGGTCATAGGTGCCTTAATCGAGCTGAAGTTTTTCACGAACCTTCTGTAGAAGGAGGCTAAGCCGTGAAAACTCCTGATGTCGTGAATGCTGGCTGGTGTAGGCCACTCTTTGATTGCCTTGATTTTCTCTTCATCAACCTGTATCCCATCGGTAGAGTACATAGCCAAGAAAGACTACTTTGTTGGTGAAGAAGTGGCACTTGGCGAGATTCCCATAAATTTTCGTGATCTAGCAAATCAAGGGTGACGTGAGGTGTTGCGGATGTTCCTCCTCACTCTCAGTATATAAGTATATCGTCGAAGTAGACAACAACACACTTGCCGATAAGTGGCTTCAGAACCTGATTCATTAGTCTCATAAAAGTAGAAGGGGCATTAGTTAGTCCAAAAGGCATGACTAACCATTCATAAAGACCTCCTTTAGTTTTGAATGTTGTTTTCCATTCATCTCCGGCTTGAATCCGAATCTGATAGTACCCGCTTCTGAGGTCAATTTTTGAAAAGACCTGGGTGCCATGTAGTTCGTCTAAAAGATCCTCAAGTCTAGGAATTGGGAACCTGTACTTGATGGTGATCTTATTTATGGCCCTGCAGTCGATACACATTCGTTGACTTCCGTCTTTCTTTGGGACCAATAACGCTGGAACGGCGCACGGACTGAGACTTTCCCGTATCATACCCTTCGCTAACAGATCATCAACTTGCCTTTGGATCTCCTGTGTGTCGCTAGGGTTCATGCGGTATGCCGGTTTTTTTGGTAAGACTGGCCCCGGGACTAGATCAATCTTATGCTGAATGTCTCGCTCAGGTGGTAAACCTGACGGCATCTCTTCTGGGAACACATGAGAATAATGTTCCAAAAGAGGGGTGACAAGGAGGTGGACGTCAACTTCGTGAGTTGGGACGTCAGGTGGGGAAGTTTTGTGGCTGGATCCGGTGTTTAGGTTCAAGAGAATTATCTCTTTATGCCCACTGAACTCATGATGTTCAGCTGACATGGAAGGGATTGGATCTGGATCATTCGCTTTGGGTTGGGACGGAAAGGTTACTTTCAGTGGAGCTAGGGTGATTTTTTTGTGGTTGAACCTGAAGGTGTAGGTGTTGGCTCTTCCATCATGTATCACACTCCTGTCAAATAACCAGGGTCTTCCCAACAAAAGATGACAAGCATCCATAGGCAAGATATCACACCAAATAGAATCTTGATAGTTCTTGCCAATGGAAAAGCTTACCAAGCATTGATGAGTAACTTGTAGTCTTTCACCCTGATTGAGCCATTGGATGGTGTAGGGCTTGGGATGTGGACTGGTTTCCAGCTGAAGTTTGTCCACCAAAGTTGTTGAAGCCACATTGGTGCAGCCTCCTCCATCAACGATTAAGGAGCAGACCTTTCCTTTGATAGTGCAGCGAGACTGAAAGATAGCCTCTCGTTGTTGTTGGTCTTCTGGGACAATCGAACTGCTGAGGATCCTCCTCATGAAGAGCAATTTGTGTGCCATGGTAGGGGTTGAAACGCCAGTTTGACGTTGGGTAGGGAAGGGAATGTATTTGAAATTTGTGGAGTTTTGGGTTGCAGGTTGGTACTGAAGGTTTGAAGGTTACGTGTTTGGATTGCAGGGTAAGCTATTGGAATAGCAGGTTAAGCTATTGGAATAGCAGGTTAAGCTTTTGGATTTGAAGGTTACGTGTTTGGTTTACACTCAACACTAACTTAGAGCTCTGATACCACTTTTGATGTATTACCGGATCAAGAAAGGTTCTTGATTCCAATAATACATGAAACACGTGTAACCAAACAATGAAGGTGGGGTGGTTCACGAGATTAGGGAGAAAGAAAAGGGGAGGCTCTCGTGAATTAGGGTTTAATGGAGGGTTATTTTGCCATGAGGGCTTTTGTGGTTTCAAGATTCAAGTGGGATGAATCTTGAATGGGAAAGAGGGGAGAGGGATGATTCTTGGATGGGGGGTTTGAAGGGGGATGGCGTGAAACAAGGGAGGTGAGAGAGGGAGAGAGTGACGTTAGGATGGGGGTGAGAGAGGGAGAGGGTGGCGTTTGATGGGAGAGAGAGGGGTGAGGTTGTTAGGTTGTTGGAGGAGAGAGAAGTTTGTTATGGAGAGAGAAAAGAAAAGGAGGTGGAGTGTGGTTGAGGAGATGGGAGACGTTTGAGGGAGTGATGGGGAAGGAAGATGGCGTGAGTTTATGGGGGGGTAGGTTTAGGGTTGATGTGACTTAACTGTATTGACAGAAAGCTCACAGGGTAATTACCTTAACTATATTAATAGAAAGGTAAGAACGGATAGATCTAGGTTTCCTAATTGAATCCACAAATAGGACAACCTAGGGCTAACTTGACCTAGACCGCAACCTAGGGTGAAGCTCTTCCTAACCACTTGGGTGCCGAACCAAGATACAATAGAAGAAAAGGGTGAGAGTTTATCCAAACACTCGAGGGAAAGCTAAAAGCTTAAGGGGCTTCATATTTCTGAATTGAATTGAATTGAATGCCTTGAGAGGCTGCATCCCTATTTATATTATGAGGGTTCTGAAGGGACTAAAACTCTCCAACTTGGCGTGCAAGCCAAAGAGTTCTACTACTAGTTGCCTAATCTATTCTACTCCTCCTTGGATTAGAATTCCTTATCCTAGGGGGAGTTGGTTTGTAACAAACCTTATCCTAATCATCTTGGCTTTCCTAATCCGGATTGGATTAGTTACAAAATTAGCCAATTCCTAACTAGGAATTAAATCATACGACTATTCTAGCCTAATTAAAATAAACACACCAAAAACTAATTAAGCTAAAATAATTAAATTACATCCAAAAATCAAGATCATAAAATTGGGCTTGTGAACTTGACTTGGACGTGTGGTACTCTTGGCCTTGGCGTGAGCTTGGCCCATCTTCTAGGATGTTTGGACATCCTCTTGAAATAAGCGTGTTCGGCCTCGTTTCGAGCCGAATTTCTTCTCTTTTATAGGGTATATTTGCTTGTTTTAACCCCTATTTATATATTAGATATAATGATTTAGTGTTTTGTAGGAAAATAAGGAGTTAGAAGAAGTTTGGGCTTAATTGAAGGTTTTTAGGGAATCCCGAGCTATTTCCCGAGTCAAACCAAGTCAACTCGAGCCGAGATCTGAGTCAAACCAAGTCAACCAGAGCAGAGAGCCAAGGCGAAACCGAAGTTGGAAATTCCATATCAAGATTGGCGCACAACAGGGGAACGGTACAAACTCAAAGGTTTGAAATATGTGTGCCTTCACCCTTTGGGTTATAACTCTTTCGTTACAAATCCGATAGCACTGAAATTTTGGGAGCTTAAAGTACACACCGAGAGCTTTCCATCGATATCTTACGGGCCTAAAACGGAGTTCGGATGAAGAAGTTATGCGCATTTGAAGTCGGCAGGAAAAAGCGCGAGCGCTTGCTCGCCCGAGCCATCTGCTGGCTCGCCCGAGCAAGGCTTCTGGGGCAACAAAAAAACTGCCCAGAACGCTTGCTCGCCCGAGCCATCTGCTGGCTCGCCCGAGCAAGGCTTCTGGGGCAACAAAAACACTGCCCAGAACGCTTGCTCGCCCGAGCCATCTGCTGGCTCGCCCGAGCCACTCTGTCATGGAGAAATCATGCGCGTCTTGAGAATTATTTCTAGGGTTTTGGGTTGTATTTTTCCTTCTTCTATAAATACCCACTTGTATTAATCCAAATTATCAATTATCCTAGGTAGTTTAGGAGTAGAATTAGATTTAATTGCTTTCCTTATTTGCTTTAATCTCTCTTAATTGTTCTTCAAGTTTTCAATTGTTCTTCAAGTTTTTAATTGTTCTTCATTGTTCTTCAAGCTTTCATTGATTTCTAGCATTTGTATTCAAACTTTCTCAAGCTTTCTCAATTCAAGCAAGTTTCCATTGAAGTTTTACAAAGCTTTCTCTCTCTTCTCTCTTCTCTCTTTCTCTCTTTCTCTCTCTAATCTCCATTATTGACTTGATTTCAAAGCTTTCTAGGGTTAGCCACATCAAATCCATCTTTTAGTGGGGAGGAGGGTCAAGGAATTCCAATTCTACTTCCTAGTGAGAATTTGGGAGATCCTTGGTAATCCAATCCACATTTTCTTGTTTGTTCGGGGGAAATTGCAAAGGTAGATTGAAGGTTAGAAGATTTTGGTCATCGAAGGTATAATTTCTTGTTCCCAATTTTGTTGTTCATTCATTGTCTTCATTCATGTCTTTTAATTGATTTCATCCTTAAGTGTTTTCTTTATTGCTTTCCTTTTATTGCTTTCTTAATTATTATCTTGTCTAGATTAGTTTATTGCTTTCCTTTACATTATTTATTGCTTTTCGCATTGAGAAAAACCCCAAACACAAACCGATTACCCTTAATCAAGCCTAAACACCCATCCCTGTGGACCGACAACCTTAACTCATAAAACCACAAAAATTACAACCGAACAATGGCGCCGTTGCCGGGGATGGTGTTATTTGGTAGATTAGGCTAATGGTTTGTGTGTACATAGTTTATCGCTTTCTTGATTATGCTAGAAAAAATGTAGCGAAAAAAAAAAATTTCAATATCGAAAAAAGTGAGAAAAAAAAGAAAAAAAATAGAAAATTAGAAAAATAGAAAAAAAAAGAAAAAGAGAGAGTTATGGATAGTCCCCAATTCCCTCAATTTGAGCATGAAATATTTTGGAGGTATTTTGCTAGATTGCATGACTACCGTGTTCAATGTGAATTATATGGTATCTTTTATGATACATTATCTCTTTTGGGAATTGTTAGTGAGGGTGTGAATGATGAGACCCGAAACCTTTTAGATTATTACGGGTTTTCTTGTTTAGGTGAAGAAAAAGCATGGGAGTTACTTGAATGGTTGTCTAGGGATTCCTTTGAGTTTGAACAACAAAATGTTAGTCCTAGCTTCCAACCTCCTTATGCACCACCCTTTGGGACCGAAATTGAACAATCATGTGAATACCCCGTGTATGTTGATGATAAATCTTATGATGGGGGATATGTGGAAAACTGTTATGATCTTTCCCAAAGTGCCGATGTTGAGTCTCCTTCCGTGTGCTCCTTGTGTGATTCGCCGTATCATAGTTCAATTTCTTGTTTGCAAGCTACAGTGGTTTCCTTCAAGGCAGAAGTAGAAAACTTATGTGCGAACATGAATGAGTATATGCGTGAATTTGTCCATGAGAGTAATCAAAGGGTAGTAACTCCTTCTTCACAAATGGTTGATTCGAATGTTGAAGTAGGTCATTCATCGTCTTTTAGTCCTGAAATGCAAGTTGATTTTTCTGTGTATGATGAGGATGATGACTATTATAACCGACCATATCTTGGACTACTTAGTGATTCCTTAGCTCTAGCCCCACCTAGTGAGCATGATGAACTTGTTGATTCTGTGTGTGATGATGTTGAAATTGATGAAGACATGTTAGACGATGAACCATTGTCCACACCATTGTCCATGCCTTTATGTGAAGAAAAGATTGAGTTTAGTGAATGCCATGATGTAATTGAGCATGATCTTGTTGAGAGTGAAATTGAATCCGTTGTGATTGAATGTGTGCTTGATAACGATTTGTTCACTTTCATTGAGGATCATTGCATTAGTGAGGCATTAGCTACCCTTGTATGTGAGTCCATTGATGTGCATACCAGTGATGATGAGAATAATTCTTTGGGGATTGATCATGATTGTTTGAACTTGGTTGTTGATGATGATTCTTTTGATGATGACATGCTTTATGAGTCATTCACGATAAGTTATGACCCTGAACCTTCAACTTTCCCTTTTGATGTTGCTTTGGATGATGCACCTATGCCTTTTGATGTTGATAGTTCTTCTAGTGAGTCTGATATTGATGAAGATGAAGATGTGCTTGTGTGTGATGTTGGGAGTGTTATGATGTGGTCTAACCCTCTGTTTTCCTTATTACCTATTGACGATTGTGATGATTATTTGGATGAGAGTGGTGATTTGGAATTTGTGATTGATGAAAATTGCATGGAAATTGAGTTTGAACCATTGTTTGCATCCAAGTATTCGCATGAGCATGTTCAGAAATGTGTTGTATTGCCTCCTTCCATTGATTTGTATACCCAATCTCCATTTATGAGTCAATGGGAGGATCCATTTGTCATGTCTTCTTTCACCGTGCCTAGAAAAGTCTTGTATATTCATGAATTTCATAAGTTCTATGACTTTTCTAAGGCATTTGATAAATTGTTAAGGGCACTAATGTTTGTTTATGTACTATTACGAGTGTGCTCTTACCACCACCATTCTGAGATGCATGAGAGGATGCATGATTTGTTACTCCGGGCGTTGAATGGTTCTGACATGGTGCCCGATATCGTGAGGTGAGAAGGAATAAGCTTATTGATAAGATGCCTTCGAGGTAATATCCTTCCTCACCTTTTGTGTATATTTAGTGAGTCGGTTTTCTTTTCTTCTTTTATTTTATTTTTGTGTGTGTCATTTTCTTTTATTTTGGGGTGCTTGCTTACCTACTTCCGTTTCCATTTGAGTATACGGCAACCTCTTTGTGTGGGAGTGGGAGTGTAGTTTGCATTCCAGTTTTTGAGTCTAAGAAAAGAAAAAAAGAGTCGTTTTGTAAATATTTTAGTTTGTTTTCTTAGTTCATTAGTCCTTAGTGTCTTGTATAGTTTGTTTTTCCTTTTCATCTTGCATGTGAACCATCAAACATAGTATGTTTTTCTTGTTTATTTCTATCCTATGGTGTGATGTTCCTTGGATCGTGGATTGAGTGCTTTTTATTGAAAATTCTGAGGTAACCTCTTTCCACCCTCTCTTTATGTGAATATATCGATAATTCATGATGCATGCTTGATTTTCTTTTTAGGTGGCGAACCCCTTGAGTGTGAATGTTGGATATATATTGTTGTTGGAGCTGTGTGGGCTCGGGTCGCCACCTCTTTTTATGTGATAAGTGTTTTATATATATGTTTTTGTTGGTTTTCTACCTCGCTTGTGACACCTTCTTCTCACAATGGGCACATTGTGATGTCTTGTGTTGGAGTGGGGGTGATATCTTTTATTGTTCATGGGTAGATTACCTAGTTTTGAGTCTTTGTTTTTGTTTTTCGTAGTTTGTGTCTAAAAATTGAAAATTTTGTGTGTGAAAAGAAAATAAAAAGGGAAGAAATGTTGTGAAAAACCCAAAAGTTGTTTTTCTTTTTGAGGATGTTTCCGTTCACAGTTGTGTAGATAGTTGTCTAATCGGCTGATTTAGTCAGTTGGAAGCGGCCGGTATGAATAATGATGGGCCTTGGGAAGGATTTTTGCCATGAATTATCTATATTAGACCTTTACATGGAATAGGAAAGCGGAATCCTCAATTCTTACACGCTTTGACTGTGAATTCTTACCTAAGTTAGACGGTTTTAGTTGTTCAATTGCTTAAGCTCTTAACTAATGCATTAAATAATTATTGTCGGGCCTACCGTCATGGGTTGGTTTGGGTGGATCGGCACCCTATGCCCCTTAAGTGCAATGACTCACGTATGGAGAAACCCAGCAGGGTGGGTAACCCTTTGCGAAGGCCGGTGCTTAAATCCCGCAAAACTCGACACAAACGCTCTAAAAGACACAAAACGGATTGAGTGGAAATAAAAGAGCGTAGGTTTTGAAAAATAAAGTTAAGTTCGAAGCAAGAAAAAAAGAGTTGTGCAAAATAATGGTAAGAAAGAAAGTAAAAAAAAAGAAAAGAGCAAAGTAAGAAAAAGAAAGAAAAGAGAGCAAAGTAAGAAAAAGAAAGAAAGAGAGGTTAAAAGAAAAACCAAGAGTGAAGTAGGATAGATAATCCAGAGCTTGAGCATCGAACAACTCGATTATGCTTTAGGATAGGAAGGAACGACTAGAGCCCACTTGCACATATGCACGAGGTGATTTGCTCATCGTGAAGTGTTTTGGTTCAAAATCTCAAAGATTGGCGATTTCCAACCTTCGTGTCTTAATTTGTTTATACTTGCTTCTTCCAATTGATTGTTGAGGCGGGTTTGGGAACTAGGTGCATGATTGGGGACGGGAATATCTTCTTTGCTTTTGTTTTGTTTCGTTTTTCGGTTTTCATTTCTTTTTCTTTCCCTCTTTCCTTTTTCTATGGCTTTTGTGGGTCTAGTTGCTATAAACCCTCACGAGACCTACCTCGTCCACCCGGGCTACCGAGGGGTTTAAAGGGCTTGATGCATGTGCTAAATGCATCCGCGATTCCTGCGAAAGTGAGTTAGGTTTTTAGTTTTTCTTTTTAATCCTTTTCTTCGTTTTTAGTTTGCTCGGGGCGAGCAAACCCTTGTGTTGGAGTGGTGTTCGGCCTCGTTTCGAGCCGAATTTCTTCTCTTTTATAGGGTATATTTGCTTGTTTTAACCCCTATTTATATATTAGATATAATGATTTAGTGTTTTGTAGGAAAATAAGGAGTTAGAAGAAGTTTGGGCTTAATTGAAGGTTTTTAGGGAATCCCGAGCTATTTCCCGAGTCAAACCAAGTCAACCCGAGCCGAGATCTGAGTCAAACCAAGTCAACCCGAGCCGAGAGCCAAGGCGAAACCGAAGTTGGAAATTCCATATCAAGATTGGCGCAAAACAGGGGAACGGTACAAACTCAGAGGTTTGAAATATGTGTGCCTTCACCCTTTGGGTTATAACTCTTTCGTTACAACTCCGATAGCTCTGAAATTTTGGGAACTTAAAGTACACACCGAGAGCTTTCCATCGATATCTTACGGGCCTAAAACGGAGTTCGGATGAAGAAGTTATGCGCGTTTGAAGTCGGTAGGGAAAACTGCCCAGAACGCTTGCTCGCCCGAGCCATCTGCTGGCTCGCCCGAGCAAGGCTTCTGGGGCAACAAAAAAACTGCCCAAAACGCTTGCTCGCCCGAGCCATCTGCTGGCTCGCCCGAGCAAGGCTTCTGGGGCAACAAAAACACTGCCCAGAACGCTTGCTCGCCCGAGCCATCTGCTGGCTCGCCCGAGCCACTGTCATGGAGAAATCACGCGTGCTGAGAATTATTTCTAGGGTTTTGGGTTGTATTTTTCCTTCTTTTATAAATACCCACTTGTATTAATCCAAATTATCAATTAGCCTAGGTAGTTTAGGAGTAGAATTAGATTTAATTGCTTTCCTTATTTGCTTTAATATCTCTTAATTGTTCTTCAAGTTTTCAATTGTTCTTCATTGTTCTTCAAGCTTTCATTGATTTCTAGCATTTGTATTCAAACTTTCTCAAGCTTTCTCAATTCAAGCAAGTTTCCATTGAAGTTTTACAAAGCTTTCTCTCTCTTCTCTCTTCTCTCTTTCTCTCTCTAATCTCTATTGTTGACTTTATTTCAAAGCTTTCTAGGGTTAGCCACATCAAATACATCTTTTAGTGGGGAGGAGGGTCAAGGAATTCCAATTCTACTTCCTAGTGAGAATTTGGGAGATCCTTGGTAATCCAATCCACATTTTCTTGTTTGTTCGGTGGAAATTGCAAAGGTAGATTGAAGGTTAGAAGATTTTGGTCATCGAAGGTATAATTTCTTGTTCCCAATTTTGTTGTTCATTCATTGTCTTCATTCATGTCTTTTAATTGATTTCATCCTTAAGTGTTTTCTTTATTGCTTTCCTTTTATTGTTTTCTTAATTATTATCATGTCTAGATTATTTTATTGCTTTCCTTTACATTATTTATTGCTTTTCGCATTGAGAAAAACCCCAAACACAAACCGATTACCCTTATTCAAGCCTAAACACCCATCCCTGTGGACCGACAACCTTAACTCATAAAACCACAAAAATTACAACCGAACAAAGCTACACACCATATGAGTTGGCCTTTGAACTTTCACGTTGTACCCTTCATCTATGGATCGTTCCACTTCTTTGTAAATAGTTTGGATCTCCTGATTAGAAGCGACCTGATTTCCATCAACCATATTCACGGTTGTTAGATAAACATTAAACAATCACATATATACCCATATCTAAATAGTCATATTCACAAGCCACTGCAATATAAGTTTAATGGTTATTTTTTAGAATTCCACAATCATAGTAGTCACATATTATAATCATGATAGTCACACCTTCCATACCGACACAACACAGTTGACTTACTAAATATTATAGTCACTAACCCAAATAATCATACTTTGATCAATATGATCTAAGTCTAACCAGTTACACAAACACAAAAAATGTCATAGTCACATACAAAAAGTTATTAAGTTACTCCGTTCATATTGATCTCTAAAAAAAATTAAATGATCATCTTGTCAAACATTATAGTCACATTGCTAAGCACTTTCCATACCAATGCATTAACGTCGGCTTACTAAATACTGTAGCCACCCTATCAAACAAAATGAGTCATACCTTTTTAATATCATTTAAGCTAGGCGAACTACATAGACAAAATGAAGGAAACAGTCACGTACATACAGAAAACTATTATGTCACTTCGTTCATAAATAAATGAAATAGTCAATTTGTTAAATATTATAGTCACCTTGTTAACTACAAATAGTCATACTTGCATGTCGACATTTAAAAAAGGAACATATTCAAATAAACATATTAACACAACCTATTTAACAATAAAAACAGTCATACCCTCGCCAACTAAAATAGTCATAACAATAACCAAGCCATTGACTTACTATGTATTATAGTCACCCCATTAAACACAAATAGTCATGCCCTTTATAATATCATTTAAGTCTGGCAAACTAGGCAAACAAAATAGACATGATAGTCACATATAAAAAAACAATGATGACACTCCATTCATAATAAGAATGAAATAGTCAATTTGTTAAATATTATAGTCATCTTGTTTAACTGCAAATAATCATACTTCCATGTCGACATTTAAAAGTGGAATGTATTCAAATAAACATATTAACACAACCACTTAACAATAAAAATAGTCATATCCATACCAACCATTTAATCAGACCACGATCAACGTCTATGTCATTCTCGTTACCAACTTGACCCGTCATTAATGTCTTCATTAGAGGGCTCTCCACTAATCCCATTGTAATGTCTCCTATATTCAATATATCAATAGATCGATTTGGTGAATGCATACAATTTATAATCCCTAACCTGCATATCAATAATCTACCAACTACCCAGAAAACGTCCCTACCAACCAATTACTGTGGAAAAGACTATCATAATTGTTGCCCATGCACATTTTCCAATCGGACGACAATATTTCTTGATGAGACGATCGATTTCTATTCATTCACACGATTTCAGTGAGAGGATTTTTATTACGATGAGACGGTGGTAACTTCCCGTGCATATTTTCCACTCGGGCGACACCAATTTTTGCATGACAATTTATGATTACAGGGGACTGTTTTTGGTCACATGCGATATTCGGGGAGCGACGACAATTCTCCGATTTCCGTGGATGTTTTATAGGGTTTGTTGATGGGAGGAGAGAGAGAATCCAACCCTATATATATGGCGAGTGTATTACAATTATAATGTCCCATATATATATATATATATATATATATATATATATATATATATATATATATATATATATATAAATATATATATAAATATATATATATATATATTGCCAGAAAAGCAACACTTTCATTCAAAAAAAAAAAAAAAACACCTCACGCAGAGGCCCACCAAACAAGAAGTCCAAAACCAGAAAAGAAAAACCTATCTCAGCAATATATCTATACAACCATTATATTTACTACTCTTCTTTGATAGTATTAACAACCTATTAAGAATAATAGAAGAAATTTTCTTGATAGCTTCTTCAACTGTAAGACTCTTCTGACTTGTGGGGAACTTCAAATGGTTCATCCCTCCAGTTGCTGGCCCATTGCAACAAAGAAGAAAAATCAGATCTAATGCCTAATAATCTGCCAAAGTAACAAAGAACCTGTTGTGCAAACGAGCAGCTTGTAAAGAGATGGTCAACACTTTCTTCAGCACCATTACAGAAACAGCAGCCAGTTGGTATGTTGCTCCCATGCCTAGCAATCCTAGTAGCAACCGGCAGCTCCAAATGAGTAGATACCGAAGCCAAAAAATATGACGAGGAGGGGAAATTCCATTCCAAACAATATGAGAAAAGGACGATTTCTCTCTCTCAGCAAAGAACCATACATAACATTCCTTCACTGAGAACTTACCAAGCTTTTCACCTCTCCAATTCCAGTTATTCTCATCTCCAAACTTGATCTTCTCTTTGACTTTACAAATTTTCTTCCAATACCAAGTACTCGTAATAGCCGGGTGGTAAACCCACCAATTTTGTGTTCTAATATATCTGGCATGAATCCATCGGACCCACAAGTTATCTTTTTTCTGAGCAATATTCCAAATTAATTTGCCAATGGTAGCATAGTTCCAGAACTTTGGGTTCCTTAAACCAACTCCACCATATTTTTTAAGAGAACATAAAACATTCCAGTCCACCAAAGGAATTCTACTTGAATTGCTATCCCCAGACCATATAAAACTTCTGCAAACCGTGACCACCTGTTGAATGACATTCACAGGCAATAAGAAAATATTTTCCCAATAGCTGAAGATACTTAGAAGCACATAATTTATCAGTTGAACCCTGGCAGCATAAGATAGGTGCTTAGAAGACCACATTTTGATTTTCTCTGTAATCTTCTCCACAAGGAATAGGCAATCGAATTTTCCCAGCCTTCCAGAAGTAATAGGCACACCTAAATACTTGAAAGGAAAGCTGCCTCTAGCAAAGCCCAAAATATCATGGAGCTCTTGAGTTAGAGCATCATTGCAACCCGCAACCACCAACTGAGATTTGGTTAAATTTGCACCAAGCCCAGTACACTCCTCAAAGTGTTTTAGAATAGAATCAAGGTGCCTGACAGAGCTGGTATTGGCAGTACAAAATATTACCAAATCGTTCGCAAACATTAAATGATTCACATATAGATTTTTCACCCAGGATGAAACTGGAAATCAGTAGCAAACTTCAAATCATCCAGAAGTCTTGAGAGATATTCCATTACAATCACAAATAACAGCGGAGATAACGGATCACCTTGTCTCAATCCCCTTCCACCCTTGAAGAATCCATGTTTCTGGCCATTAAGATTAATGGAATAAGAAGAAGAAGTGACGCACATCATGACTCAGTGAATAAACTTAGCAGGAAATCTAAGAGCCCTTAAAGCTTCCTCAATACACTCCCAATACACCGAGTCATAAGCCTTCTTTAGATCAATTTTCATGATGCACCTTGGGGATAAATTTTGTCTAGAGTACCCTTTTGCAACCTCTTGACCAAGAAAAATGTTATACACAATTTCCCGTTCAGGAACAAAGGCACCTTGGCATTGATTAATCACCTCAGGAAGAATTGTACGCAATCTGCTGCATAATAACTTGGAAATACATTTATAACTCACATTGCAACAAGAGATTGGCCTGAAGTCAGCTGGACTCTCAGGATTGAGTTTTTTAGGGATAAGAGAAACAATTGTTTCATTGATACTAGAAAGCATCACCCCATTATCCAAGCATTCAAACACAGCATCACAGAACAACTCACCAATCATATCCCAATTATCATGATAAAAAGAACTTCTAAAGCCATCAGGGCCAGGGGCTTTAGACATAGGAATTGAGAAAACAACATCGCGTACCTCATCCCTGGTAAAAGATTTGATCAACTTCAATTGGTTTTCAATACTGAGTAAGGTTCCTTTTTGGACAACATCACACTTCAAAGTACACCTCTCATAAGACTGTTTCCCCAATATCCCTTCATAGTAGTTCAAAACCTCTTTGGCAACATTATCAAACCCTATAATACACTCTCCAGTGGCATTAGAAAGAGAAAAAACATAGTTCATAGTTTGCCTCTTATGCATCTTAGCAAAGAAAACTCTTGATGGACAATCACCAAATTCCAACCACTCCAAATGACTTTGCTGTTTAATCATCTACTGCGCTGAAGACAACACTCTAAGATAATCACATCTTTTCTCTTTCTCCTACGTAATCAAATCAGCATTGAATCTGTCATTTACAACAACACTTTGTAAAGACTCCAACTCCCTTCTTCACTTGTTCACTTGCTCATGGATATCAAAGAACTTATCCCTGTGTAACTTTTGAAGAGGTTCTTCCAGAGAGCACAAGACCTTATGAAACTGAAACATTTTACTACCCAAAGGTACCCTTGATAAAGCACTTTGAATAATACTCACAAACTGCTCATCAAACTTCCACATACTACAATATTTAAAACACTGCCTACCCTTAGGACATTTAGGGAAAGTCACAAGGATAGGGGTGTGGTATGAGAGACCAAAAGGAAGAAAAATCGTATGCAGAAACCCCATCTGCAGGATCCAATCTTCATTAGCAAAAACACGATCAATACGAGACCAAACATGATTATTAGTCCAAGTGTAATGGTCTCCTTGGAATCTCAACTCCTGTAAATTTGCTCTTTGGAGACACTCTTGGAAATCAGTGACCTCAAAAAACTCAACAGCCGTACCACCTATTCTGTCGTCAGGAAATAACACCGAATTGAAATCACCAAGGACCATCCAGCCCTCATTAATACCTTGAGCCAACTCATCCAATTTTCCTCAAACCAACTTCCTCTCCTGCAGGCTATTAGAACCATACACAAAAGTAACAAAGAAAGAGCCACCATCACACATTCTTGTAACAGATAAATGTACCCACTGAGCATGTGTTTCCAACACTTCCACACGATAAACCTTAGGATTCCAAGCAGCAACGACATTTACGACCCACTGGAGCATTATGGACACAAGACCACCCCTGAAGCATTCTCTCAGTCACCTCTGCCATTCTTTTCAAATTTAGCTTTGATTTCAAATAAACCAACAAGATTTACTTTCGAATATCAACCTGCTTATTCGGGTTGCCACAACCCCTAATATTCTAGCTGAGAATATTAACCATATCCACCCTTCTTAGACCCACCTGCCTTCTGGAAAGCTTTAAGCACCTCACTTGCCAAAACGGTATGAGGTTTACGAGCTATCGTAACTGGAGGCAGACTTTTAGAGGGCACAGATGGTGTAGTGACTGGCTGTCGAGGCAAATAAGGTAGAGGAGGAGAAGTATTGGTATTCCCCTGGTTCAATTGTCCACTTCCTTCATTCTCATCCACATTGCTATGAGGAACCTCCTTCCCTGACTTCTTCTTACACTCTTCTAAAACATGGCCAAAATTTTTACAATGAGAGCACCACACCGGTTTCTAATCATATATCACTTTCTGAGTAACCACAGAACCATTATCCACAAAATTAATCTTCTCTGGAAACTTGCCATCCACATTCATCTCAACCATTAATCTCGCAGCAGTAATATCATACTTCTCCCTAGTCCTTTGACAGGACTTGATAGGTATTCCCAATGTACTACCAATTTTACTGAACCCATTCATATTCCAAAATTTGATATGCAACTTATGCAAAATAACCCACACTGGCAAAGAAGCAATATCATCAAGATCAATCATAAGATCATCACTCAATGCATGCACCAACATAGGTTTATTATCATAATAAAAAATACCTTTCTCCAGAGTCGAATTCATATGCACTTCCTGATGAAATTGCACCAAATAGACTCCTCTTCTGGCCTTGACAACTCGCGCAATCTCCTTATCCCTCCAAAGCGACCGGATGAAATGATTCATCTCAGCTGGCTTTAGTGTTATACCCAAAATGCGGCATAAAACAACATTATCCCATTTATTATGCCCACAATCTTCATCAGTAAGTTTTGCAACTAAATTTCCCTCTACAACTTTCGGAGGCACAAAACGAAGACACAAATCATCTTCCCCAATCAGAGCATTAAAATGAGAGACTACATTTCAGCATTTCTCATCTTCCATAACAGCAACCCCTCAAAACCGAGAACAAAACCCTAACACCCGATTTTCTCTTCTATTACCGTCGGAGAGTAACTTCAAATCAGAAAGGATACCAGAAAGTATACCGGAGAAGTATACCGGGAATCCTAGAGAGAGAAGTTCTCAATAAAGAGAGAAAGTTAGATATATATATATATATATATATATATATATATATATATATATTAAAAAAATAAAGTTAAATTCATTTATGTATAGGGAATTTTTTAAAAATAGTACAAATGACCATTTATAACTATCCAAAATTACACTCTAAAATATACAAATTCCCGATGCCCTGAGGATTTGTACTGATGGGGCAAAAGCGGGGGAAGAAAAAGCCGCTAAATCTATCTGGAAATCCAAGAATTCGGTGGATTTCGATTCACCTGAGTTCTTAATTCCGAATTCTGCGTTTCATGTGGATCAATTTGATCCAATTCTTGATGATTTAGTGTCAGAGTTGATAGAGGTGACACCATTGTTGATTACGATGGGCGAACGGCATGTTTCAGAGGTTTCTGATGGTCAATCGTTTCATTCTGCTGATCGTTCATCCTATTTTGAGCTTCATCCGAGTGAGCCTTTGAAGCTTGACTATATTACTCCATTAGAAGTTAATGACGTCTTAACTCATCAATTCTCCACAGAGGATATTTGTTCAGAGGTAAATTTCTGGAAGTCTTCCATTCTTGGATTTGTTTTGGGTGCAAAACCACCTTTATCTGTTATGGAGATGTTTGCTAGACGTATGTGGGGCAAGGAGGGTCTTGATTGGGTGGTTTGGAGTAAGGATGGTACCTTCACCTTTCGCTTCTTGTCCATGGAAGATAGAGATCGTATTTTGTCCAGACATGTCGTCTATTTTGATAAAAAGCCTCTTCTGATGAAACCGTGGTCATTAGGTGAACCTACATTACCTGATAAAGACTTCTCAGTTCCGATTTGGATCAAATTACCTGGTCTGGATTGGTAATATTGGAGCAAAGAAGGTCTTAGTAAATTGCGAGCCTTTGCAAGCTGATTCTTGTACTTTTGAGAAGTCTATGATGAGATATGCTAGGATTTTGGTTAAAATGAATATTGAACATCAATTTCCTGAGACAGTTCCCTTGATTGATGAAAACGGTTTCATGTACACTCAGAAGATAGAATATGAGTGGCGCCCTGTGAGATGCAGTGAATGTAAAATGTTTGGGCATCGGGTAGACACTTGTAGGAAAAAGAACAATGCAACCTAGAGGCAGAAACCTTCTCAAAATTCAGCTATGAATCCAGCTACTGTTAACAAACAACATGAAGTCCATATTGAGGGGCCTAAAAGAAGGAACCCTAGACCGAGTACTCCAATTAACACTGATATTGTTATAGGGACTTAGTCAGTAAATGTAACGCCCCGGAAATTTAATTCTAAACTTAACGGTAAAAGCCAAACATTGACTAACAATAACAGCGGAAGACTATTTTTTTTTCTTTTAATTGGGCGTTACTGCCGTATCCCCGAAGGAATACAAGGCATGAAAGGAAAACTAACACTAATCATTATTAACTTCAATTTAATAAACAACAGAACTTTCAAATTCTAGAACAACACAAACTAAGCATTACTAACTTCAATTCTAAAACATAAACTAAACTTATTCTCAAAACTAACTTTTTCGTCCACACTGCTAGTTCCCATTCCCATCATAGAACGGATCACCTGAAAGCAAAACATTTAAAACATGAGGAGGACTCAATAATGTCTACCCCAACCAACCATACCCATCTTTCAGATTTATTAAGCGGGCTTGCTTATTTGGCCCTCGAAGTCCAATGACTTCGCTATAATCAAAATCTCAATCTCATCACAATCTCAATCTCAATACCAATCTCAGTCATTCACAATCATAATCATACGGATGGCCATCCATTTCACACACGTGCATAAAACTAACCCCGGGGAAGTAGCACCTATCAGGCATCCTTGATCTCTTGACAACCCCCCTACAGGATACCACATCCTAGTGTTCGGGGGCGTTGTTCGAACCCGCATTTACGTCGCGTTTGAATTATTAATCAGATTTAATATCATACCATTCCAAACTCAATCAATCTACTCCAAACCAATCCCAAATTTCCAAAACCATTTCCAAACACGCATACACTAAAAGACTGTCCATATTTCAATTACTCAAAGAGCATAATTCGACATCCAAAACAGACATTCAATTTTCACCATAAAATCCCATCACGATGCAAACCGCAAAATAACTTAAAATCAATCAAAGTGCACCCCAGCGGGATTTAGAGCATAGACATTACCTGAATTTCTTCACTTCACTTCACTTGACCTCCACGAATACACTTGAGCTCACTACAACGAGTCGATCTAGATCTCACCTATACATAGAATAAATTTCTATAATCACCACGTGCTCTCGAAGTTAGTACTCACTACCATCTACCTTACCCCACCGTAGGAACACTATAAAGTTCCCATCATTCATAAATTAACATTTTAAACATATCTCACATCATCTAACTGTCACATATCACAAACACTTCCATATTACAATAAAATAGTTACTTCACACATAACAACACATTAATTCAAAAGAATAAACTGGACACAATTCAATATTCCAAAAAAACGGACTATAAATTGACTTCCCGACATCTTATGGGTATGGTTTTGGACTTTCTGGAAACCCCATGATGTCTAATAAAACTCTTATGTTGACCTCGAGATATAAAACGCATCCTAAGGTCCTAAAAAATAGCCAACTATATAACATGTCCAATTCTGACCTAGGTGCGGTATTTGGGTCGTAACTTAGAATATACTCCTCGAAATCTCGACCCGCGAAACTACTATGAAATCTAACATCCTAAGGTATTTCTAGACCAAGCGATAGGGCTAAGTATTAACTGCATGAATTATAGTGGCCGATATCGTACGACTCATAAATTCTGTCCAAACAGACTCGTTTCTAATTTGGATTTTTGGATCCTAATTCAAATCAAACAATTCTAGGACTCTAACTTGGGCCTCTAAATAGTCCACTTAAGTGCGATACATACCCCCTTCACTCCCCCAACACCACCAAGGTCAATTTACGTATAAACTAACACAATTTCTCACATAAACAATTTAACTTTTCAAATTAAACATTTTTTATGAGTACTAAACATAGAGATCACAAAGAAACTCGATTTTTTCGACATCAAAACCTCATGGAAAAACAGCCCACACAGCAAGGGTAACAAACTCTCACTCTGACCCAAATTAAAGCATTTTACATAAAGAAAATCGATTACATATGTATTAAAGATACCGCACATGATAATAACCAAAATAATACGATTAATATATCAAGGATCAAACTTTCCTAAACACAACAAAATTTAATTTGTAAAACCATAATAAAATTTAACAAGACCCCTGTTTAAAAGCTATATAATATATGGTAATAATCATAAACCACGATTTTTAACTCCAATTTCTCAAAATTTACTCACTCTCCATGAAATACTTTTAAAAGTAACACACAATTAGATTAAAACATGAAGTACTATATAAATGACACACAGAATTCGAGTATAGGGGAATAATAATAATAATAATAATAATAATAATAATAATAATAATAATAATAAAAGAACATCATAGTAGTAATATAATACGAATCATAACATAAACATAAAAATAATAATACAAATCACACCTAAACATGATAATAATACTGATCGAACACAAAATCCTATTATACTAATGAAAAGCATGTATGAGAGCACAATTAGATTCTATGTAAACAGGCCCGGCCCTGGGGGTAGGCCCAAGGGGCGACCGCCCAGGGCCCAATGTTTTAAATAAAAGCTGGTTAAATTTTAGGCCCCAAACTCCAATTTAATATTATGCAGTTGTAGAAATGGTAATAATAATAAGCCCAATGTTGGACAACCTACATATTGTTAAGGGCCTCAAATCCAACGTCAAAAACGATTTCGTCATTCAGTCTGCATCACGTCTCTTCATCCTCCTCTCCTCTCTGGTCACGTCCTTTCAGCCTCCTCTCGACCATCGAGCTCTCCCTCACCCTCAGTCATGGTGTCTCAAATCAATGGGCAACGATAAGTTTTTCTTGTTATATTAAGCAAATTCAGTACTGTTGAATAATAATCACATTGAGTTTTAGTTTGTAATCCCGACCCTAAACCCTAAATCCCAATTCCCAATTCCCAACTGCTCAAGGCTTCATGTTTTTCCCAATTTAATTTCATGGTTAATTGGGGTTTCTGGACAGTACGCATTGCCGGTGTGAAGCGACAGTGGACCGCGATTCTGAGCTTCTGATTTGCGGTGGTATTGTGGTTTCAACCAACAAGCGCTCGATGGCGCGGACTGGTTAGTATTGCTTCTCTGCTGAGAGTAGAGTACTGAATGATTTTAATGGCTTATGCTTGATAATTTTGGTGGTTTGTTTCTAGTTTGTTAACTCAGTTTCTGTACATTTGCCTCTTTTTCCCTCTCTTTGAGGTGCACGTGTGGCACTGGGCAGTAGCATTAGGAATGTAGCGTAGAGCAGTAGCATTTGCATTAGGAAATAGGAATTTAGGACTTTAGGAGCAGTAGCATTAAGGTAATTGAAAGCATGAAAGGGTGAATCAAACAACCATTCTACCTTAGAGCCTTTAGCTTTGTCGGTTGGCAAGCTTATGTTTGCTGATCAATTAAGCAATAGGTCTTTGTTTGTGAATGGTACCATGATGATGATAGATAATGATGATGACATAAAAAAAAAAGGGTGAATCAAACATGACACCTATTGATTGGTATTGTGTGGAATTAAAGAATCAATTTCATTGTGGTATATGTTTTTACGGCTACATAATATAATTATATGTATAATTTGTTACTACTCTTTGGGTGTGGCAAGAAACCAAAAATTGATTGGTCATTGTTGATGTGATAAACATTTCTATTGAATTTGTATAATTTCATTGTGGTAATATATTTCATTTAGTAGAGTTTCTTGTTGATTATGTGTTGTTGATTTAGTAGAGTTTGGTCGGCTTGTGTTATCTACTAAATCCACAATCATTTGTGGAACCACAAGAAAAAACCATCAATAAGAAAATTTTATTATATTATCTATAAGTTTTGGCTAATTAGTTAATTTAATATTTGACTTTAGCTTTTTTGCTAATTAGTTAATTGAATATTGTTAAATTGGTGATAGATTTGATGTGGCGTTGAGGATTTTGATCTGTCGTTGATGTCTGGCTACTGCTGCTGCTTCTTGTGCAAAGGATTCAAGGTGCTATTGTTTCATTTTCTCTATTTTTTTTTGGCATTTTTCTACATAATGTTGCCTAGAAAATATTAATCTGGAAGTGAAAAGAGAAAAAAGAGAAAACGTGATGAAGAGTTTGTTAAATCACAACAAGGTGCTATTCACAAATTTATTGATAGAAATGTGCCAAATAATTTGCCAAATGATGTGCCAAATGAATTGTCAAATGATATTTCGAATGAAGTGCCAAATGATATTCCAAATGAATTGTCAAATGATCTTTCAAAGGAGGTTCCAAATGAAGTGCTAAATGGAGTGTCAAATGATATTCCAAATGATGTGCCAAATGATATTACAAATGATCTACCAAATGATATTCTGAAAGAAGTGCCTACTGATATTCCAAACGATAGGCCAAATGTTTTCATTGATGAATAAGCAACTCCTCCTTTTAATACTTATGATCCTGTGAATTGGGTTAATCTTGATAATAGATTAAGAGATATCTTAGTTGAGAAAAGACCCATAAGAGAATTGAACCTTGAATTTCCTCTTGATACTAACAATAGGCATTTCTCTTATGCTCATTATTCTAGAAAGCTAAGTAATGGTGAGATTAGTGACTGAAAATGGTTAGTTTATTCAAAACATGCTGATAAAGTGTTTTGTTTTTGTTGCAAACTATTCAAATCTTTTAATAATAAAAGTTTGTTAGCAAATGAAGGTTTATGTGATTGGAAGCATGTTAGTGATAGGCTCAAACAACATGAAATAGTGTTGAACACATGAATAATATGATTAGTTGGAATGAAGTAAGGGCAAGGCTAAACAAAAATCAAACTATCGATAAGAATTTACAAGAAGCTATTGCAAAAGAAAAAGATCGATGGAGGCAAGTGTTGCTTATAATTTTTTTCAGCTGTAAAATGTCTTGTTACTCATAATTTAGCTTTTAGAGGATCCAATGTCAAACTTTATCAAGACAGTAATGGTAATTTTTTAGTATTAATTGAAATGATTGCTGAATATGATGTTGTAATACCGTGAAATTCATTATCATTATCTTGGGCCTAAAATATAAAATGAATTGATTTCTCTTTTGGCTCAAAGTGTGAAAGGTTCTATAATCACAACAATCAAAGAGGCAAAATACTTTTCCACAATCCTTGATTGTACTCCTGATATTGCTCATCAAGAGCAAATGATACTGATAGTTCGTTGTGTTAACATGTCAACAAATAAAATAAGAATTGAAGAATACTTTTTAGAGTTCTTAGAGGTGAATGATACATCAGGGCTAAGACTTTTTGTTGAATTGCAAAATGCTCTAGAGTCTCTTGGTCTCAAGATTGATGATGTAAGGGGTCAAGGTTATGACAATGGTTCTAATATGAAAGGGAAGCATCAAGGTGTACAAAAGCGTTTACTTGAAATAAACCCGAGAGCATTATATATGCCTTGTACTTGTCATAGTTTGAATCTTTCTTTAAGTGATATGGCACATTCTTGCACTAGAGCTATTTCATTCTTTGGAATTGTTCCACGCTTGTGTACACTGTTTTCTAGCTCTACAAAAAGATGGAACATTTTGCTTGATAATATATCTGAACTTACTCTTAAATGTTTGTCAAATACTCGTTGGGAGAGTCGAATTAAAAGTGTTAAAGCTATTAGATTTCAAACTCCTCAATTAAGATTGGCTTTGTCAAAGTTATATGATTCTTGTGGTAATGATGCAAAGTCAAAGAGTGAAGCAGATTCTTTGTGTGATGCACTTGGTAGTTTTGAGTTTTTGCTTAGCTTGGTTATTTGGTATGTTTTGAGTTTTTGCTTAGCTTGGTTATTTGGTATGAAATTTTATTTGTTGTGAATAAGGTAAGTAAGATTTTGCAATCTAAGCCTATGTTTATTGATGCCACTATAAAACAAGTTGAAGGTATGATGTCATATTTTGAAAAATTTAGAGATGAAGGTTTTACTTCTAGTATGAATATTGCTAAAAGTATTGCACTTGATATGGAAGTTGAGTCATCCCTTCCAACAAAACGTCGTATTTTCAGAAAAAAAACAATTTGATGAAAATGGTTCTAAGGATGAACAAAATTTGTCACCCGAAGAATTATTCAGAATTGAGTATTTTTTGGTTGTTGTTGATATGGCAATTGCTTCTTTAAAAAGCAGATTTGAGCAACTGAAAATCTTTGAAAGTATTTTTGGATTTTTATTTGATTCAAACAAATTGAAGTCATTAGATGAAAAGGAACTAAGAGAGTGTTGTACTAAATTTCACTCTACTTTTTCTCATCGAGATTCATCAGATGTTAATTTAGATGATCTTTACTCGGAATTGAAAGTGTTGCAATATACTTTACCAAATGAGTTTATGACAGTAACTGAAATTCTTAAGTTTGTTAAATCTGCAGATTGTTACCCGAATACTTTAGTTGCTTATAGAATATTTTTGACGGTACCAGTGACTGTGGCATTAGCGGAAAGAAGTTATTCAAAGTTAAAGCTCATCAAAACATACTTGAGATCTTCGATGTCACAAGAGCGATTAAATGGCCTTGCAATTTTATCAATCGAGAAAGACTTTTTGGAAAATGTCGATGTTGATGTACTCATTAATGATTTTGCTTCTCGAAATGCTCGTAGAACACATCTCCTATGATGTTTCTTGAGTTTTTATATTAAATGATATGGTGTAAGATTTGTCACTAGTTTATGTTTTAGAGATTTATAGTTATTGTAGTATATAAGTATTCTAATTGTGAATCTTTTGAAGTTATTGTTATATCTCAATTTATCATTATGAAAAATGATGGTTTTTTGGTAGTATCATCGTACTTGTGAATATTTGCTTGTTTTCATTTTATTTAATTAATGCTATGTGTATGTTCGAATATACTTTTAAGATAAGATTATGACTATATTTTCATTTAAGCAGAGTTAAACGAGAAGTTTTATCTTGCGATGCATTGTCGGGCATAGAAGAACCACGTTTGGTATCATTTCATAGGAAAAAGAATTATGATTTTGCAGGTACGCATTTTGACTAATTTTTTAGTATCGTTGTTTAGTACGAATGGCGACGTAATATTTTAAAAAGGGCCCCACTTTAGAAATTGATAATTATGTCGCCTGGGGCCTCGAAATTGTCAGGAACGGGTCTGTATGTAAATAATTCTAGTCCTAGTCATCGTAATAATAATACTAATGGAACAGGGGTTAAGCCCAGCACAACCAATGAAATAATCAACACCAAATTTCACGCCTAACTTGGGCAGATTAGAAGGGCTACATGCATCATAGTGGTCATTAGCATCAAATTAGGGAATAATCACAATCTTAATAATCCTAATGATAATAAACGAAAGTCAGAATAACATCAATGTAACTGTAAATAAACCAAAACATTTAGAAAGGTTTAGGGTATACGCAAGGTTGGCAGCCTGGTGGTCCGGTGAGGGTCGGCCGGCGGCGAGGGCGTCGGAGGGTGGTTGTCGGACGGTGGTGGTTGGCGTTGGGACACCGCAGTGGCGACAGCAGCAGCGTCAATAGCCAGCGGTAGCAACAGCAGCCTTCTTCGCGTCTGGGCGGCGTGCGGTGGTTTCCGACGATAACGAAGTCGTCGCGATGCGTCGGTGGTCGGGAATCCTCTGCGGTGGTCGGGCAACGGTGGGCGGTGGTTGTGGCGTCTGATGAGGCGGACAGGGAGGGGTGAGAGAGGGAAAACAAAGAGAGAACGGGATGCGGTGGTTGCGGTGGTCGTTAGCAGGCACCGACGACGGTTACCGGCGAAGGGGTGGCGGCGGCTGCTGGCTGATGGCTGCTGTGGTGGTTACGCAGAGAGTGTAGAGAGAGGGGAGAGGAGAGGGAGATTAGGATTTGGGATTAAGGTTTTAATAACTATATATCATATACTACTAAAACATAATTAACAATTTTTTTTTTGTTTAAACAACTCACCTTCTCTTACGCATGATAATAGCTATAGGAAAAGAAAAAAAAATATAAATTTTATTTTCTAAAATAACAATAATAATAATCCTAATAATAGCCACATAATTAAATAAAGGAAAACACATAACTCATCAAATATTACCTCATGAAATTACTAAAGTATCCACGCTCCCATGCACGTAGAAAATTACTAAAATACCTTGTTAGTCCCTCAACGGTCCTACGAGCTTAAGTGTTAGCAGAAATAATCATCAATAAAATCTCAAAATTTAACGGAGTCAACTTAATTACTAACGACGTCACGGTCAACGTATTCGAATTTTTTCAGGGTTTTACAGTAAACCTCTCTCGAGTCCTGGAATATTGAATGGATGAGGAGGTTAGTGTTCCTTGCACCTTTTCTTCGGGTGGTAATGGATAGATTCCTAGCTTGGAATGTGAGAGGTTTGAATGGCCCTAGGAAGCATGAGGGAATTCAACATTTCCTTAATATGAATAAATTTAATTTGGTGGGGCTTTTAGAGACTAAGGTGGTGGCTGAGATATGTGACAGTATAAAGGATTACCTTGGTCTTGATTGGAATCTTATACATAATGGTTCTAACTCACATAGGAGCAGAATTTGGGTTTTATGGAAGGGAGGTCTTTCAGTCCAAGCTTTGGATATTCAACTTCAATATGTACACTGTAGAATTACTTCAGGTAATTTAACTTTTTCTCATTACTTTCGTTTATGGTGATAATGATTAAGTATGAGGAAAGTTTTATGGGATGGTCTTGCGAATATTGCTGCTTCTTGTTGTGAATTGTTGTTGATTGTAGGTAATTTTAATCATGTCCTGGAGTCTGATGATAGAGTTGGGGGTCTTCCAATTTTAGCTGAGGACATTATGGATTTTAGAAAACTTTGTCCACCTACCAGATTTGTGAAGTAAAGAAGTTGGGTAATCGTTACACATGGCACAATAAGAAGATATTTTCTTGTATTGATTGTGCTTTGATCAATGCTGAGGGCCTTTCATTATTTGATTCTGTATTCTATTCTGCTATGACCCATGGTATTTGAGATCATTCTCCATTGATGATTCAACTCTTCTCTCATATACAAAAACCAAAAAAGAAGTTCATGTTCTGTAACATGTGGTGTGATGATCCTTCTTTTATGAGCATAGTAAGAGAAGTTTGGAGGCAAGATATATCTGGGACTCCTATGTTCAAGTTGGTTTCCAAGTTGAAATGTTTAAAGAAGCCTCTCTCCTTATTACACAGAAGTGCTTTTGTTGTTCATCGAGTTTAATATAATTGAATTGTTCATCGAGTATATTTTTGTTGTTCATCGAATCTAACTGAATTGTTCATTAGATATAGGGTTTTTGGCTCAAAATAATCCGAAGTCTGAGGTCATTGGCTAATAATAATCCAAACTCACTTTTTGGCTGAAAATAATCCAAACTTTTAATCTATTTACTCGGACTAAATCGAAATCGATTTCCGGCGTCGAAATACTGACTATGCAGCCTGAGCACGTGTTTCTTTAATTGATTTTGTTTTTGATTTTATACTGACTGGGGTCTACATAAGCTGAACAGTCACCATTCCGACATCGGAAATCGGTTTCGGTTTAGTATGGGTAAATAGGTTAAAAGTTTGGATTATTTTCAGCCAAAAAGTGAGTTTGGATTATTTTCAGCCAATGACCTCCAACTTCGGAATTTTTTGAGCCAAAAACCCTTAGATATATATATTAGGTTGTTCATTCGTAAAAATGTGAATGTTCACTTATAAATTGTCATATGTATGTTACTATGGTTATTCACTATCATGTTCAATATTGTTCACTTACAAATTTATAACAAACATGATACTTTTTGCTTAAATATAGGTATGAACATAGTTGAAATTCAAAGATAAATTGTATAATAATCATAATATATAAGATGAACAATGAATACATATATAGTGAACTACAAAAATATGTTTGGTGAACAATCTAAACATAGTAGTGAACGATACATAGTAAACACTAGAAATACCTATAGTGAACAACTACTAGCTATCTGATGAACAACGCTTCATGAACTAATGAACAAGGCTATACAAACTAGTGAACAAAGCCCCCTGAACTAGTGAACAAACCTCCTTGAAATAGTGAACAAAAATTCTTAGATGAACTACATCCAAAACATCCATATCTTGATGGAAATGGTTACAAGGTAATATCCATTTCCATAGAATAAGTTATATTCTCCATTGATGGAGTTGAATCCACGTTCTATCAAACATCATGACTAATATCATCAAGGATTTCACACAAAATTCATTAAAGATTCGTTCATCTTCAACCTAGCCTTGGCACCCTTCTTGTTCAAGCTGAAAGTTTCTCTCTCCCAAAGCTTGTTTTGGATTTGGTCGACTTCACGCAGAATCACCGGTTCAAACACATCATGTTGAATGATTATCAAGCATAAGCTCAAATACTTTGGTCCAAAAGAAAGAAAAAAAACTTACATTTCACAAATTGAAAGATAGAGAAAAACAAAACTGTTCATTTATTTCAATTGTTCACTCAGTATGTCTAAATTGTTGACCAGTAATCCCAATATTGTTCACTAATGTAAAAGTTCTCAATTTCTGAAAGCACGTCAATGGAAAACTAAGAATCAGACTAATTCTTGTACATGGAAATACATATTTTAGGGTTTACATATACATTGTATTTAAACGGAAGCAGCAAATTTAGATTAACAACCCATACATACATAGATATCATGGAACATAGTAGAGTATGATGTGAATTCCCCTTTTTTGTGATTGCAAGAGAGTGGAGGTCTCTTCAAAATCAACTCTTCCATGTCTGAAGTAGATTTCTAAAGCAAAAATAGACTATTAGATGAAGTGGTCGAACACAACCAAGTTTGTGGTGAACAACACTGAAAGCGACGGTGGGTTACTTGGCGGACACAAGTGCTTCTAATGGCAGTGAAGGCGGCGACGACGAAGCAGTTCAAACAACGCTTTTTCATGGCATTAGAGGAGCAGAATCAGCAAGGTGAGGAGGGAGTAATGGAGAGTGGCGGTTTGCAGATGAGCATAACTTCAAAGTTGAATAGATGAAGTGGGGTACAACATGAACGATTACTCAGGTTTTTATTTCTACTATTTATGAAAAAATAAAAAAACCCTATGTCAACATGAAAAATGAAGTGGCACACAGGATATGGAGCATGTGCTCCAAGAGCAGATAATACATATTGAAATATAATACAATTGTAATTAAAGTTTGGAAATATTACATTTATGTCAAATTCCTTTTTTGCAAATTAACATATGACTAAAATTCATTCTTACTATACCCAACTTCAAAATTGTATTGACAACTAAAATCTTTTATGATTGTCCCTGAAAGAATTACACAAATACTATTCAACATTTTCAACTTAAACAAAAAAAAAGAGGAGAATTAATCAGAAAAATTAACATAATCAAAATCTAAAACAAAGCTAAAATGAAACTCCTATAAATCCAAAATTAACAATTACCACATGTATCCAAAGTCAGTAATAGAAAAAAAGGCAATAATAACAACAAAAATAAAGGCAATGAAAAGACAAAAACATCTCAACTGGTGCTACATGCTAGCTATAATTTTCAACATGTAATCTACAAATACTGGTGATACTTATATATATATATATATATATATATATATATATATATATATATATATATATATATATATATATAATATGAGTTTTAATGATGACATTTCTGGAAAGTCATAAGTAATTATATTTATTTTTAAAAATTATCACATTTTATTACACAAATTATATGATGAATGCTTTCGCTAAATATAAAATTTTGAAAGTTTAAATGTGTAACGAGTATATTTACAAAGACAAAAACAACTCACCTGGTGCAACATGGAAGCTATAATTTTCAACATGTATCTACAAATACTGGTGATTTCCTCACATCTACATGTCATACAATATATACTATTTTTAAAAAGATATCTGTGGAATACAATTTGGAAAGTAATTGGAATATATTTTAGCATGCAATCTACAGCTTTACAAAAGTTAATTAGGAAATAAATTGTTGGCAATTAGTGTTTGTGTTTTATAAATAATGAAATGATAATAATCACTATTGAAATAATGAAACATTACAAACGATTAAAGTGGATCACAAACAATCTTATTTACTTATTTTAAAAATTAATAATATTAATGGTAGACATCCTTAACTATATATAATTATTAATTAATAACTATTTAAACGTTTTCTAATATTTGAATATCATATCAGAATCCTTAACTTTGTTCATATGGTAGTTGCAAACTTTGTATGACAAAAAAAAAAAAAAAAACTTTATATGACAACGGGTATAAAAAATGATGTTAAATATATTTTATCATACTAAAGAATAAAAGGCTTGAGCAACGGTGTTGTGTTGCCCTTTTTTTCGTTTTGCTGCCTATTTATCCAGCTGCATGCTATCACTTCAAAGTCTTCTTCACATATCCAAAAAACGCAAAGAATATCCCCCTTTCCTCATGGCGTTCGAGAAGAAACTTCCAACTTGGATGACCACCCTATCCAAGGAAGAAAAGAAAGAGCTCGGAAGAAACAAGCTGACATGCTTATTGAGTCTTCGCCAAGTGAGGATCAACCACGATTTTCTCCGCGCGGCGGAGACTTTCTGGGATCCAAAAATGCACGTCTTTCGCTTCGCGTGGAATGAACTTTGTCCGCTCCCGGAGGAATGCTCCTCGATCTTAGGGACAAATCACTTTGCTCGCCCGACATCGCCTCCCATACCAATGGACACCCCCAAGCAATACAAGGAGTTCTTGTGTCTTTCGTCTTGGGTCGTCGGGAGCGCAATATTTGGCGAAAAGGTACACTTCCAAACTATAGTCGAATATTTTCAATCTCCTCACACTTTGGAATTTGGTCCCGTGATACGAGTGTGAGCGCTCGTATTATGTCTCCTTGGCGAGTTTTGTTTTTATCATGGTTGTAAAAGAACTGGACCGGCGAATTTAATCCAAATCGTTGACGACATGTCTCGAGGTTACAATCCCGTGCCCCTAATGTTAGCGGAAACCATGATGGGCTTGGATGATCCGCATCCAGAACATGACTTTCGAGGGAGCCCGTTGCTACTTCAGGTATCCTGTCTGCCACTGTTTGATTTGCTCTTTTTATTTTTCCACTACTGTTTGCAAAACCCGCACGGGTTTTCTGTCTTTTTTTTTTTTTTTTTAGCTT
Source organism: Portulaca oleracea (assembly GCA_029582165.1). Classification (NCBI taxonomy): domain Eukaryota; kingdom Viridiplantae; phylum Streptophyta; class Magnoliopsida; order Caryophyllales; family Portulacaceae; genus Portulaca; species Portulaca oleracea. The sequence continues at coordinate 29,705,372 of CM055880.1, read as the reverse complement.
GGGAGAATTGGTGTGCAATTTCTAACCCTAGCTAATTTGTGAACAGATCTTGTTAATGGAGCATTTAGGCCTTATTGAAGAACCCCGGAGTTCATCGGCGTTGGCGAACTATTGTCAAAGAAAGAGAAAGTACACCGACCTCCGCTCGGTAACAGAATGGATTGCGTTCTTAAAGGAACCTTGGGAGATCATTTGGTGGATCGAATGGTGGCACATTTCCGATTATATAACCCATGATTTCCGTAATGCTTATGTGTGTCCTGCCGGCTTGACGCACATGACCTTTTATTTTCCTGCGCGAGTGAAGCGCCAAATGGGCCGCCAGCGGGACATTCTTGAGCTTCTGTGTGAAACCCTTGACCAACTGATGCTTCGAAGTTCGATGATCGAGTCATGGATGAAGTATTGGGAAAGAAGACCAACTCTCAAATCTCCGCCAAAAATGCGTGTGTCTTACATCGCCGATGCTAGTTATCATGGATGGCTGATTGCTGCCATCGAATCTCGCCGTGTTGGGGAGGCGAGACAAAGACAAGCACCTGTGAAGGAAAGATTAGGTCCTCGTACCTCAGTGAAAGACCGTCTTGGTGCGAGAGACTTGATAAGAGACAGACTTGGTCCGAGAATTAATATGCGGAAATCAGGCAGGCGGGCCTATAAGCCCAAGGACAAAGAGAAAACGATTAATGGACTCAGAGACATGGAGATCGACCATGAGACAACTGGGGAAGTAGAGAAGGTGAAACAAGATTAGAAGATGAATGGAGTGAAGGAACTGAAACTGCTCTGTCAGAATAATCTTTTATTTAATTGCGCCTTTTGAATTTTCTTATGTTACAAATAATGTATTTGCATTTTTCGATTAATAAAGGAGAAATATTGTTCACAAAGATTGTGTTCTTGCAAACTTGATTTTCCTTAAGTACATGAGCGTTTATTAAATATATCCCAAGTGTCTAAAATTTAGTTTTTAAGTTGCTTGGTGATATTAAGCGTAATATCGCTTTAGTTGATCCAAATTCGTGGGCTGAATTATATCTTCTCCATCCATGCTGGCGAGCCGAACTGCCCCTCCTGACAAAATATCCTTAATCATATAAGGACCCTTCCAATTAGGTGCAAATTTTCCCCTTGGATCCTGTATAGGTGCCCTCATCTCCTTAAGCACCAAATCACCTGCTTGAAGTGAACGACTTTTCACCTTCTTATTAAAAGCTAGAGTGATCCTATTTTGGTATACTTGCACATTATGTAGTGCTCTCAATCGCCTTTCGTCCATCAACATCAAATCCTCGAACCTTGCCCTAGCCCATTCTGCTTCTGGCTACTGACTCTCGGCCACTATTCGTAACGAAGGGGTCGCTACTTCAATTGGAAGGACTGCTTCCATCCCATATACCAAGGAATACAGTGTTGCCCCCGTAGCGGTTCGTATAGAGGTTCCGTATCCCCATAGGGCAAACACTAATTTGTCTGGCCAGTCCTTGTAAGTGACAACCATTGTCTTGATAATACCTGACACCGTCTTATTGGCCGCTTCCACAGCTCCATTGGCTTGAGGCCGGTATGGCGAAGACCGATGGTGCTGGATTTTGTAAGTGGCGAGCAAGGATTCCACCTCCTTTCGAAAGTGGCTTCCGTTGTCACTAATGATCTCATGAGACAATCCATATCGACATATGATGTTTTGAAGAATGAATTTGGCCACATGTTTGGATGTAAGTTTGGCAAAAGAGGCTGCCTCCACCCACTTAGTGAAGTAATCGATGGCGACCAATATGTACTCATGTCCTCCGGTTCCGGTTGGGTGTATCTTGCCAATGATGTCAATACCCCATACCGAGAATGGCCACGGAAATGTCAAAGTAGTTAGGTATGACGGGGGTTGATGCTGTAGGTTGGCATATTCTTGGCATTTGTGGCATTTTTGAACGAATTCTAAGCAATCTACCTCCATAGTGGTCCAATAGTAACCAACCCTCTGAATCTTCTTCGCTAACATTTGTCCATTCATGTGGCGACCGCATTCTCCTTCGTGTACAGTAGTCATGACTTCTTATAGAGTCGATCTTGGATTAAGCAGTATTATGCTGCTAAAGACCTGACTGCTCGCTGTCCTCGAACATCCAACTCAGCCGGATATTCTCCCTTTCGAAGAAAATTGTATATGTCATGGAACCATTCCTCACTTTCTTCCTCTCGTGCTTCCAAGTGGAAAACATATGCTGGTTCATACTGTCGCTCCACTACTACCGGTAATTGTAGCGTGCCTGATGGTATGGATATCATTGAAGACAACTTTGGCTAAAGCGTCAGCTAATTCGTTGTGATCCCTTGAGAGATACTGAAAACTGATTTTCTCAAATTGGTCAGCAAGCCCCAAAAGCTTCCGTTGATATTCCATGAGACATTCATTCCGGACCTTGTGTTTTTAGCCTGAATAATGATGAGGCTGGAATCCCCAAAGACTTTTACATGGCGTATGCCTAAGGCCAAGGCGGCTTGCAAACCCCTGATACATGCTTCATATTCTACAGCATTGTTTGTAGCATCAAAGTCCAACTTCACGGACACAAGGACATGTGCCCCTTCTGGAGAGATCAGCAGTACTCCTATTCCACAGCCCATTTGGTTAGAAGCTCCGTCGAAATACATTTCCCATGTGATTTCATCGGTGAAAAATACGTCCTCATCCGGGAGTTCCAAGTGAGTGCTTGGAGGTTCCTTTGTCGGAGAAGCAGCTAGGAAATCTGAGACAACCCGTCCTTTGATGGATTTCTGTGGCAAGTATAGAAGATTGAACTCCGAAAGCATGACCACCCATCGAGCAATGCGATTGTTGATGGTAGGCTGTTCCATGATAAATTTGATAGGATTGTTCTTAGCTATGACATATACAATAAGTGAAAGCATGTAATGTCTCAATTTCTTGGTGGCCCATACTAACGCAAGAGCCATTTTCTTTATGTCTACATATCGACTTTCGTAATCAAAGAATTTCTTCCAAAATTAGTAGATGGCGCTCTCTTGACCTTTGGCCTTCTGAGCTAGCATAGCCCCCACAGCAGAGCTAGTTACAGTTAGGTAAAGGAGTAGAGGCTCATCTAGTACCGGTGGCATGAGGACTGGGGGATGTTGCAAATATTCCTTGATTTTGTTGAAGGCAGCTTGACATTGATCGTCTCATTCTACCTTGCTTCCCTTCTTGAGTTTCTTTAACAAAGGTTCACAATTCATGGTGAGATTCGAGATGAACCTGCTGATGTATAGGACTCGCCCCAGGAAACCCCTTATCCCCTTTTCTGTTCTAGGTGGCTGCAACTCTTGGATAGCCTTTATCTTCGAAGGGTCAACCTCAATGTCGCGTTGGCTAACCACATAGCCTAGCAGCTTCCCAGATGTGACACCGAAGGTGCACTTTGCTGGATTAAGCCGCATCTTGTATTTGCGAAAACGGAGGAAAAACTTGCGAAGGTTAGGAATGTGTCTTTCCCTTGTTTTTGATTTCACAATCATGTCATCCACATAAACCTCTACTTCTACATGCATCATATCGTGAAGTAGGGTGTTGGCTGTCCGTTGGTATGTTGCTCCAGCATTTTTGAGATCAAAAGGCATAACCACATAACAATACGTTCCCCATGGCGTAGTGAATGAGGTTTTCTCCATGTCTTTTTCCGCCATTTTGATTTGGTTATAACCCGCATATCCATCCATAAAGGATAGTAGCTCGTGTCCGCATGTGTTATCCACTAATACATCGATGTGAGGTAAAGGGAAACTATCCTTGGGACTAGCTTTGTTAAGGTCTCGAAAATCTACGCACATGCGCACCTTCCCATATTTCTTGGGTACTGGGACAATGTTAGCAATCCATTCGGGATATTGGACTGCTTTGATGAACTTAGCGTTAAGCTGCTTGATCACTTCTTCCTCAATCTTCTTAGCCCATTCAGGCTTGATCCTTCTAGCCTTTTGTCGAACCGGCTTCCTTCAGGAAGTAAAGGGATGGTATGCTCCGCAATTTCCCTATCAATCCCAGGCATATCTTCGTAAGACAATGCGAACACGTCTACAAACTCCTTGTGAAGCTCTGTAAAGGACACCCGTTCTTCTGCCGTGAGGGAGCTTCCTAACTTCAATTCTCGAGGTTGTCCTTCTGTGCCCACATTTATGGTGATGGTGTCTTCCAACACCGCCATCTTATGCTCATGTTTATTAGAAAATTCTTTTAAGGGTTCATTAAATTCCGGATTATTATTGGTGCAGTAGCTCAGGGAAGAGGGGAAAGAAGAATCAGAGTAAGCAGAAAGGTTCATTTTATTGAATGCAGAAAGGAATTCATCGCCAGCAGACTCAAGACCAGACTCACTTGACTCTAGACCACTAAAACCTGACTCTATGTCCTTAGGAATAGACTCTCCTATAGATAAAGCAAAATTATTCTCCTCAGCGTCGACCCACGAAACCGCCTTAACCTCTCCGTCTTCAGCAATCATAAGACTTGGATCAAAGCTTGGGTTAGATAGCGCAGCAATAACAGCATCGGCTTCAGATTTCTCCGGGATAGCTTCTTGTCCAAACAGCATGCCAAAGATGTTGCTTCTAGCAAGATGAGTCCATTCTAATGGAGGCTGTTTATCCCGAGCGGGAACAAGACAATAGCCATATTAATGGAGTAATCATTGAAGACTTCTAGTCCAGTAACTTGAACTCCTTTGTTCTTCAAATAGAATGGCTCAGGAAACCCGTTGTAAGGGAAGTCATCACCTTCCTTGACAAATTGTCCATTCAGAGTGAGTGGATAGGGTTTTACTTGGAACAAGGTGGGAGGATTGTCCATTCTTTTCTGTTCAATAATAGCCATTTTTGCGAACCTAGCCTCTTTCTCAGTGGGCTTATAGCCTAAGCTGAACCTTCCCTTCTACTTAAAAGTCTTGAACACAGTGGGGATTTTATTCTTCGGGTTCTTTCCTAGCGCCATTCCCGGGAAATGTCCTTGTTTCTTGAGCATAGCATGTACCTTGGGGTTTGAGTAGGGATCGAAGTCAAAAGGTGCTTCATCCTTGCTCATCATTGCCACGAGCTCAAAATTGTGGAGTTCTTCGTCCATTGAGTTGTGCTCCACCTCGAGAGTTGACTGTTTAGGAGTGAAAACAGCATTTATGGATTCCCTTGAGATAATGATCACTTGTCCTTGAACCAACATTTTCACCTTCTGATGTAAGGCGGATACTATAACATTACACTCGTGAAGCCAGGGCCTCCCTAGTAGCAAATTAAAGGAGGCGGGAATCTCTAACACCACAAACTCCACATTTCGGGTGATACTACCAGTAGTAATAGGCAACACCACAGATCCAACAGACTTCCGGGGTGAATTGTCATACGCCCTGAGTTGTACACCGTTTTGAGCCAAGTGTTGTTGTTGTACTCCTAACTTTTGTGATGTCCTCCAAGGGCACACATTTACAGCTGACCCATTGTCAACCAAAACCAGCGGGATAGTTTTGTTGTAGCATTGCACTGTAAGATATAGGGCTTTGTTGTGAGATGCTCCTCCTTGAGGTAGATCTTCAATCCCAAAAGTGATCATCTCTTGCGGGGTAGTCACATGAGCAACCATAGTTTCAGGAGTTGTTGCAGGTGATACAGTGAGTGTTGTAAGGGCATCCAACATCTTCTTCCTATGGGCATGTGAAGTGTATATGAGTTGCCATATGGTAACCTCAGCCCTAGTCTTTTTGAGTTGAGAAAGAAGAGGATCTTCAGGAGAGGTCTGATTGTCACTGCCATTTGTTGGTGCAAGGTTAGGAACAGCTACTGGGATGGTGGTAGTCCTGTTATTGTTGTGATGGCTAGACCGAGTAAGGAATGCTACATCATCCGACTCATCTTTCTCCATCAATTCTGTCTCGGAATACTCGTGCTCATCGTCCTCGTCGCTGTCCCAAATACCATGAATGAGTAGATCTTCGGGGAATCCAACTATTCCGGGAATAGGTTGACCTGTTTCTACAATCAAAGCAGAGGGGTCGAAGCTGAAATCCCCACATAAAATAGCATTTGCATGCTCTGGCATAGGATTACTTTGATTGTTTGGTTTCTTGGCAGCTTTTGGCATTGGCAACGTCCCTGTCCTTATCACAACCTCTATCTTGTTCCTTAAGGTCCAGCATTTCTCGGTGTCGTGACCTCGGCAACGGTGATAGTGGCAAAATTGGTTGGAATCCCAATTTCTGCCCTTGATTTCTGGTTCTTCCTTTGGTAAGGGTAAAACCAGGATACCTTTCTTAACCAGACGGTCGAGAGCCTAAAAATAAGGGACATCCAATGGCGTATAAGTCTCATATTTTGGTACATAAGGCCCCTTGCGCTGGATAGAGTTAGTCTCCATGATTTTAGGAGGATGGCTAGCCGCATTAGTAGCCCTCCGGTTGGAGCTGGACCCTTTCCATCCAGACGAAGTTGTCTTATCGTTCTGCATGGCTTCTAATTGGACACAAATATCTTTCAGATAATCAAAGTTTTTGACGACATGATACCCCAAGTGTTTGGATAGGCTGCTCTTGAGTCCTTGCTTAAAGGTGGATAACTGCAGACGGAGAGGAATTGCCTCGTTGATGTGGGACAATTTTGTGTGTCACCTCTTGAAGTAATCCATAAAGGACTCATCATCCCGTTGCTTCATAGCGGTTATATCATCCACTGTAGCTTGTTTCTTCTGAATGCGTGTGTAGTGGTGGATGAAAGCCTTGAATAATTCAGTCCAATTGGCTTTAACTTGGGGCAACAGAGCATGATACCATACCTTTGCTTCTCCATCTAGGGTGGATGGGAAGACGGTAGAGTATAGGTCAGCATCAATTCGGTTTAAAGGTGCCAGCCTCATGAACTCCTCTACATGATGAATAGGGTTCTCAGAAGGTTTGAGCCTAATATTTGGCACTTCAACTTTGTCAGCTACCTTCAAAGTCGGTTGAACAGGCAATGGAACCTCTAAGTACTTGTCAGCAAAAGCCGGCACAGAGCTCATTGCCGTGGTGAGGTTTTCTAACTTCTGTTCGAGAGCCTTAACAGCGGGGTCCCTCGTAGGTTTCGCCACTTCAGGTGTATTAACCTTAGTCTTAGATATCCCTATTTCTCCAGAATTTGGGGATACCTTGATGATTTCAGGTTCAGATTCATATCCCTATATTTCTTCGTCATCCTCTTCAGCATTCAACCCTAACTTGGTGTTGATCTTAGTGATGGCCTGCAGCATGCCATCCATCACCTGTTGTTGTTCATTCAGCCTTTTGCCCATCTTCTGTTCCTGCTCCAGGGAATTAGCAAAGACCAGACCCTGCATCTTGGTGTAGAGTTTGTCTAAATGCTTCGTGATGTTGGCTTCGGCGCTTTGGACTGGGATCTCTTGGAATTGCTCTCCGGACATGGGGCTGTCGCTAGTTGCAGATGGATCGTAATGCGGGTTTGGGATCAAACGACCAGTTCGCGGATCTCGAATGTGGGCTTGGAGTCGATCACCAATGATGCCTGCATGGAAATTCAAAGTTAGAACACTCAAAGACATACTCTGACACATACTACCCGATGCATGCATGCCCTAAAGACCTATATGATCCTACTGACTCGACACATATATGCTGACACAAGAGACTCACCCACTTTTTGGGAGTGCATGACCTAACTCTATAAGGACCTATGGATGAAGCACTATAAAGGGCCGCACAAAGTCATACACAGCAAGCGGGTCGTAAATCGATAGGCTCAAGTCAGTGTTTCTCAATTCGGATGAGCCTAATCCACTGGCCAACCGTTTTAAGGAGAATCCGTAACTTCGGCCTAACAATTCAGACGGCTCAAGCCATAATGACTATTATGTGGACTAGAATAATGCTTGACAAAACTGACGACCCAACTTTTCTCTTTCTTTTTATTGCTTTTTTTTAGTCGAGGGAAACGGATATTATAAAGGATCGAATAAAGTCAACAATAAGCGACTTATAATTAATTCTTGGGCTTAACTGACAAATCCAATATGGTTGGGCCTATCAACGGGCCGGCCATACATGTGATGGATTTATTAATTAAATTGACGAATTAATTTACTCAAGCCTAGTGACTATTATGCAATCTAAAATAGTATCATTAACTTTGTTAGACTTTTAATTAATTTTGGGACCTTTTGTTAGGAGAATTCTGTAAAGGGCCATATAATATCATCAAAGGCGAGTCAATTTTTTATTTATTAATTAAAGTAATCACCTTTTAAGCATTAATGGACCCTTCCCCTTGGGCTACCATGATACTTTTTGGGTTAATTATTTTAATTAATAAATAATCATTTTCTCAACCTAATGAATTTTATATGGACTAGAACAAAATCTCTAAACTAGAGTCGACTCTAAAACGAAAGAAAAACAAAAGGGGAAGGGGTAGCACATAGCATATAGCATACGACATGAGGGGATATCCTAAGCCATGGTTCTATGTTCACGGATTTTTCTACGGTTGGATTACAAGGCCTATCGTACGTTTTCCTCTCCGTACCCCATACCGTTAAGTAAGGAGTGCGAGATATTGCTCAAAGAACTTCAAGGAAGCCCTTTGAGTGTAACGTGGGGAGAAGAGAGACCAAATGCTTGGCGATGTAGAGTGCATCACACAAGTAGTGGCCTACTCGCTCTCGAGGGAATCACCTACGTATAACTTAACCGTCACCTTTGTGCTAACGTGTCAAAAGACGCGATTAGTGGCCCGGTATGCAAAGGATGCCTAAAAAGAATTATAAAATCGCGAAATAAATCAACTTCTCCCTTTTACAATTTCAAATTAATTCGATTTTTTCAAGTCTTACCCTCTTTTTAAAGTTTAAGTCCCCAGTGGAGTCGACAATCTGTAGGACCTCGGGAAAAGTGACCATTTTCCTGTGATGCGCTACTTAATGATCGGGAGCCGACTAAGGTTGCTTAATCCTTAAATAAGGATATTTTTTATTTTCGAAATTCATTTTCGGGATGGTGAAATTTTATTTATTTTACAAATCCGTTTTTTATTATTTAAACACTTGAAATTACACAAAAATATATTAATAATGATTCAAAATCAGCCCACACCATATTCAGGCCCAAAAGGAAGCACGCGGGCCGGTAGAACAATCAAAACCCGCGCGGGTTTTGATGGCTCTTGGGCCGGGCCGCCTGTTTCCCTCGGGCCAGAGAACATGAGTTTGAAACAATAAAACCCGAGTGAGTTTTATTAATTCCCACGAATTTTCTCTCAATTTTCCACTTTAAATTGGGTGTGAGGAAAGATATTAAATCATTTCTTAATTAGTTTTATGTAAATTTCAGTTTTAAATAATCAAACGAACAATAAAAAGAATAAAGAGTCGCCAGCCGATTTAAGGAAACCGACAAACTTAAAAAAAAATAAAAAAGTAACTCCGGTCTACGAAACCCGATTCTTAGCTCGAGGGTAAGGTTACGGATTCAAGAATTATAAGAATTCATGAATTCGCTCGTTAGAAAACGGACTCTACTAAAATCGACATTAAATGAAAAAGAGCGGGGAGAAGTTTAATGAATTTCACAAAATTATATTCTCATCATGCAATAAAAAGAGAGGTTTTTAATTTACAAAATATGCACAAGTAATGGAATTAAAGTACGAATTACATGATTTAAACAATGATAATAAGAAAACGATAAATCGAACCTCTTTTGATTTAGGAGCCCGAATGTGCCGGTTGAAACTCTTGACTTCGGCTTGACTTGATGGATGAAAGGAATGAAAATGTGAGGGGATGGAAATGTGATATATGGATAGTGGTTTGATGGGAATTTGGTAGAGTGAGGGTATGATAGTATGAGAATGCTTATAGAGAGGGTTTAAGAGAGTGTAGGGATAGTATAATGGGAGTATAATGAGGGTGGTTTTTATGAGAGTTGTTGGTGAAATGAGTGGAAGAATGAAGGGGTATTTATAGGTGGTGAGGGTAGTGTTTAGGAGGGAAAATGAGGGAGACACATCCCTTAGATCATGCCATGCAATCACGTAGTCAAGGCTAGGGTCAAAAACACATGGGGCTAATATCAAGGGAGGGTGATCAAGGTGATTTTGGCGCCGGATTTTTGAAGATAAAACCCGCGCGGGTTTTATAAACCTTCGGCACGGATCGCTGACATGGCAAGCAAAACGGCGCGTTTGGGGACAAGAAAACCCGTGCGGGTTTTCTAACGTGGACCGGGGCACGCCTTGCGCCTGCCTTGGTTCTGGGCTGTCTCTTGTTCGCTTAAAACCTGTGCGGGTTTTGTCTCATCTAGCGGGCCACTCCTGTTCTGTTTTGTATTGCTTGCTACATTGGCCCAAAAAAAATGCATTCGGCCCTCAATGCTTTGATGAGTCGGGATTATATTGGTACAAATCCCGGTGTCTACAGGTACAGGCTTTCCGGGAAGCATTCCCGGAGGGGTAGTGGAGGTACTAGCTTGAATAACAATTTGATTCTCAAGCATTTGAGTGTGGGTGCTCATAAGGTCAACTTTCGTAGCTAAGGCCTTAATCACCTCATCTTGTTTTTGTTGATGCTCAAGTTGCCGTTGTTGGTGTTGTTGTTGAGACAACATCAAAGCTTGTATCATGGCCTCTAGGTTAGGCGTTTGGGGACCTTCTGGTGGACGTGCTTGAGTTTGTCTTTGCCCTTGGGGTGGACCCATTTGGTTATTGTTCCGGTAAGAAAAGTTCGGGTGGAACCTAATACCGGGGTTGTAAGTATTGGAATAAGGGTCAAAGTTTGGCCTATTGGAAGAGTTACCAATGTAGTTAACCACTTTGATCGATTCATTGCTAGCCAACCCACTAAGACAATTCAAGGTCTCATGCTCATATGATTGACACGACGCACATGGTTGGGCAGGGGGAGCATTTACATTCAGCATATCCATCTTCTTAGTCATGGCATCCAATTTAGCATTCAACATAGAAATAGCATCAACATCATACTTACCTCCCGTCCTCTTGGAACGGGGCTTTGACCACTGGTAGCTATTGATCACCATTTCCTCCATCAAAGTTTGATGTTCTGCCACTGTTTTGGACATGATGTTGCCGCCGGGCGCCGCCAAGGTGTTGGCCCTCAAATTGTCATCCACCCCGTTGTAGAAAGCTTGTATTGGGACCCATGGTTCGAAACCATGGTGGGGACATTGACGTAAGAGGTCCTTGAACCTCTCCCATGCTTCATAGAGGGACTCATCCGGCTCTTGGACAAATGTTAAAATTTGATTCCGGAGGCTCGTCAACTTGCTAGGAGGAAAGTACTACGTCAAGAATACGCGAGCAAGTTGGTCAAAAGTGGTGATGGCGGAGCTTGATGGAAGGGAGTCCAACCACTCCCACGCCATCGCTTCAAGTGAGAAGGGAAACAATCACAGCTTGATTGCATCGGGTGTTGCACCATTTGCCTTAAAAGTCTCACATGCTTGGTTAAAGAGGCGAAGATGCCGGTTGGGATCTTCATTGGGAAGCCCATGGAATGGGTTGGCCTTCACCAAATTGATGACTGAACTCCTCAACTCGAAATCAGTAGCGGCCACATTTGGAGGAGTTATGGCGGAGGGTTGATTTGTGACATTGGGCATCACATAAGAGCCAAGCGGGACTCTAGGCTCGTCGCCGCCACCGCCACCAGACATGGCGTTTTATCGCTTGGAGTTTTCTTCTTGCTTTCTCCGGGCGTGCTCTAACTTTTGCTTCTTACGCCTGGAGTGAAAGGTTCTTTCGATTTCTGGATCAAACTCGAAGAATTGAGCTTTTTGCATGCACGTAGATTAAACCTGGCAAGACAAAACCAAAACACCAAGGAAAATCGAAACAAAAAATAAATGACTTAGGCAACCTTAGGGTATTCGTTTAATGGCTGGCTAGGGACAAAGTCCCTGGCAACGGCGCCAAAAACTTGATAGGCCGCAAGTGCACGGGTGAAATTGTAGCATGAATTAAGGTCGTTCCATCAGAGACTTTTCCTTTCAACGCACTGAACTAGCCTCCTAGTTGATTGCTAAGTCGATCGGGTTTTTGTTTGAAACAATCTAATTCTATTTCTATTCACTACTAAAGACTAACAAACTAATATGTACACAATTTACTTGGATTTATCAATAAGAAAAAGACGTTCAGGGGATAAAACCATAGTCAAGTAACAAATCAACGATATGGATTAAGCACTCAATTCATTAGTTTGCACAATCAAGGTTCGATAATTTCATAGAATACTTCACAATAAGATTTTGTCACTAGCGCGAATTGCCAAGACAAACCAATCACCTACTTTCGTGGTTATTTTGATTTAATCAAGGTTATAAATCTAATCATCACAAGAACGCTAATTAAAAACTTCTATGTCTAGACAATTTTTAATTAGTTTAACATAGGTTTTCGGGACATCAAACTTCTCTTAACGGTACTTCGTTCAACAACCTATTTACGTGCAATTGGTGATCAAGCAAAAGCAATAACAATTCAATTCAAAGGCCAAATAGATTGAAACAAACAAAATTCATGACTATTCAATCCAACAAAGTCAATTCATCAAACAACTTCAAAGGTTCATCCCCCAAACTAAAAAGAACTAGTCACCACTCATGTTTGCAACTACAAAGCAATTGAAATCTATTCTAGAAAGCATGTAAAAATCTATGAGAGAATGGGAAATAAACCAAAGGGAAGAATAATCTTGCTAGGAATCAACAATGGAGGACTTTTGCTCCTCCACTTCAAAGTGTATTGAAATGGCTCTTCAATCTTCAATCTTCTCTCAATCTTCAATGGTGGATGGATTATGGATGGTGAAGGATATGGATTAGGGTTAGGTTATGGAATGGAAGATGGTAGAATGATGATTGCCCCATAAACAGCCAAAAAACAGCATAATATAGGCAAATTCCAACTTGAAACCGCCGGAAATGAAGAGACGCAAGCGACACGGATTGCGCCAGGGGTGACACGGACCGTACCCCTAGTGACACGGACCGTGCCCCCTTAGGCACTACCCGTGTCGCTGCGTTGCGCACATGTCCTCATGTTCTGGTCATAAGCACTACCCATGCCTCCGTAGGCACCACCCTTGCCACTGCTAACTCAGGCCTAGGAGCTCTTTGGGCCACTGTTTGGGCCTTGGGTGATCCAACTTCTCACTTCCTGGTCCTTTATGCACACAACTTGGATCTACACTTGATTTTTGGCTCGGTTTACATCGATTCTTCACAAATTCCCTAAAAAACTCACCAAACTCCAAACCAAGCATAATATGGGAAATTCGGGCATAAAATAATATAATCACATCAAATATTCCCCAAATTCTCATCAAAACAACCAAGTTCTCATATATACAAGAAGCACTTATCAAAATCCCCCATGCTTAGCCCTTGCTTGTCCTTAAGCAAGTCAAGGCTCAAAAGAAAAGGCAAAGAAAGAAAATAAAATAAAATAAAAGAAACCGGGACAAAAAGACTGAAAGAACTCAAGGTAAAATTAAAAAGACTCAAAAGTAAAACAAAATAAATCGAAAATATTTATTTAATTACAACTCCTAAGGATGGCATTGATAGAACATTCAATCAACCTAATCTAATCTATAGTACAACCCAAGAGTGAAGAAAAAGCCAATTTACACAAGTAAATGAAGACAAATTATACAAGAATGGCACTCATCAAGTTCAACTAATCACCCTTATTCACCGATGAGAAAAGAATGCACATGTTAAGCATGGAACTAGGTATGATTGAGAGCAAACCTCACACGGTAAACACTCCGCTCATCTGTTTGAATATATAAAGATGTTGTTTCTCTCATTACTCTAACCAAAGCAACAACCGGCCACGTACTTGCTAAGAATCTCAACTCTCCTCCGCGAATTTGCAATGCAACAATGACAATCAAGAGGACTTTCAAGGGGGGTTAAGGGTAAGAAGTGGAAAATATTTGGGATATGTGGTGCTAAAAGCCAATGCTTGAAACTAATCCACACCAATTCAAAATACATTCACTCTCACCACTTATAATCAATCCAAATCAACAAATCAACCCCACAATCAATTAATTGGGAACTTGCCTCAAAATAAAAGAAACACAATGCCAAATACTTTTATTCTCTTTTTTTCATTTTTCCGGAATTTTCTGATTTTTTTCTTCCTTTTTTTTCTGTTTTTTCGGTTTTTTTCTCTTTTTTTTCATTGATTGAAACACACACTCTTATATAAACACAACACTAGGCAAGTTCCAATTAACAACAACCTCAATAAACTCAATTAGGGAATCAAAAGAAAACTATTTACAATTCAATCCAATCCCCACCTCAAACCAAACCACAAAAGTAACCATAATCAACCCGTCTTCATACTCAAAACATTTCAAGCAATGGCTTAAGGATAGGAATTATGTAATCGGCCAGGGCTTATAATGCGTGTTCAAGAATAGAAATGGTCAAGGCAAGAAGGGGCTAACTATGAATATTATGATGTAAATGGGTGGCCAAGGCTTGCGGGTTCATTCCTAATGCCTCTATCATCTTGTTAAAGTACAAAGCATAGCAATTTCAAGGAGATGCAAAGCAAATGGAGGATGCCACAATGGTGAGTCACTCATGGAAATAAGACCAATAAAAATGATTAGTCTTTTCTTTTAGGCTTATGTGGACTCACGGGTAACGCTCAACAATCAATACCCAATTTAAAAAGATATGCATATGCACAATTCTCTCCTAAAATAGTGACAAAGGTAAGCGGTCTCATTTTCGTAGCACAATTCTCACAACATTTAGCTTCACAACTCATGTCAATTCACAGTCCTTCATAAACGGGTTATACAAGATCAAATCAAGTCAAATGAAAACTATCTCGCCTAATCCTACTCAAAATATTTTTTTAAAAAAAAAATTATTCATATTTTCTAATTTTTTTGAGATTTTTTCAATTTTTTTAAAAGCTTTACAAGACACAAAAAGAAAATAAGAAAATAAAGAACTAAAACAAACTACGAAAAAGAAGAAATTAAACCCTAAAAAGAAAGAAAAGAAAATCAAAATAAAAGAAAAAACTCAAAACACATATTCACAAAGATGGTCAAGAAAACCCCTCCATGCTTGAACCTAGCATTGTCCGCAATGCAAAACATAACACTAGAAACAAAGGAGGGATGGAGAAGGAAACCACATAGATGAATCAAGGAGGAGGAGGTTGGGATGGACCACAGGTATGGTTTAGCTGCCAATCACGCATGGAGCGCATTAAAGCAAGCATTTCATTTTGGGTACACTCAATTCTACCCTGGGAGTCCCGAAGGGCTTGAAACTCATACTCACAATAAACTTGGAGGTCGTTAAGCTTCTCTTCAAAGGTAAGCTCACTCACTCCCTCATCGTTCGGCTCATCATCGCTACTTTCACCACCCTCTTCATCCTCGCGGATGGCAAGTGGACCCGCAAGAGCAGGCTGGTTCGGGTTCAAAGCTGGTAGAAAGAGGATGTTAGGGACATGTTGGATGGACATATTATGGTGGGGAAGCCGCACTAATTCATTGTTAGGGTACCGCCACAAACAGCAGCCCCGTCCAATGCACACATTTTCATAGAACAAAAGGTCTTGGGATACAAAGGCAAAGGTCCACCAACCAAATCTCGATGATGGCGAACAGGGTCCCAAACAAAATGTCTCGCTAACACAGTAAGCAAACCCCCCATAACAATATCCCCTTTCCCAAGGCTAGTATGTCGTGCTAAATGAAGAGTAAAAAGGGCAGCGGGGTTAACATCAGAGCGAGCATAATACATCCCCCACAGCACATAAAATTCGGCTTTAGAAGCCACATTCAAACGGTCACCTCGACCAAACATACCACATGATAAAATCCGCTGAGTAACCCGAAAAGTCGGATTGCGGATGACAGTGCACTTTGAGTTGCGGGGCCTATAGTCAGGCCTTGTGGTAAGGAACTGCCAAAAGGCTTTGGGGTTCCAATCATCGTCACTAGGCACCTCTCTCTTCCTACGGTCAGTTATAATAGGCAATTGAAAAATCTCAGCAAATTCAGCTAAAGTCAGGGAATGGGTCTCCTCATCAATGTTAAAACTAATCAATCCATCCCTAGTGGCCAAATCAACTTCGAAAGTGCTAACCACCTCCAAGGTCAGGTTCCTATATGTTGGTTCTCTCATTCGAACAAAGCGTAACATGCCACATTTATTTAACAACCATTCAACATCAGTTAACATGCCAGTTGATTCTTAAAATGGTTCATGCATATATCTAGTGGCCATAACTTTACGCTTGCTCAAGCAAGATAACGACCATACATTTCACCTTCGAGATTAAAGGGATTGTTACCTCGGCTTTGACGCGAAGAACGCGCACCTTTATCCCGTCCCGTGCCTGCATCAACTTTCCTCCTCTTTGAAGAAGGTTCCTCTAGCCATCTTTCAACAAAACAAGATTTGACAACAACGTTAGTTATACACAAAAGTGCAAAAGACTCAAAATCGATGGTGAAGTTAGGGTATATATGCCATCGAATACTCAAAAACAAAACAAAGAAACACGAACCGAGACTCCTAAGACAAAAACTAGCAAAGAGGTAGGCTAAAACAATATGTACATCCCACCAAACCAAACAAACCGTAATCAAAAGCAACACGACTAAATACACTACCATGGTGAATGACAAAGTATATACAAATCACCACAACTCTTAACTACGACTAAATGAAACTAAAACGAAAGCAAGAACAAAGTTAGCTATACACAAGGACTAACTTACTACCACCAAAAACTCAATGTATATACAATCAACCAAGTATACATGCTAACTTTTGAGACAAACCACACCAAATACACAACCAAACCAAACCCAAAGCATAACAATTACTCTCCAAACAATTCAACTAAGACAAGAGAAATCAAAATTGAACAATTTAGACCGAAAAAGCAATAGAGTTCGAATTAACCTCAGTAATTGAATTGGTCATCTACCAAACCAAACCAAGTATGCACAAAGAAACCCTAAATTCAAACATCAAGACAATGTATCTCAAAAATTAGCAAATTAAGCAAAAAAAACTAAATACATACAAGAATCAAACCTTTTACAAGAGAAAAGAGAAGAAAGGAGCAGACTTGGAGTGGTTAGGGTTTAGGGTTTAAGAGTGGAGTGTGGTGGCTGGGGTGCTGTTTTGACGAGGGGAAGAAAAAGGCGAACAAAAGTGAGAGAACAAGGCTGTGGTGGCGCGAGAGAAGCAGAAGGGGCGTGCGAATGGTAAAGAGGAAGAAGATGGTGAAGAGAAGTGTTGGGGAAACGAATGGAGAAGAGGGAGCAGGGAGAGGACGCCTGTTCGAGGAAGAGAAGGAGAATTGCGAAAAGGAGCAGGGGGTCGCTGAAAGAAAAAGGCACGGACCGAGCTGAGGGAGAAAAGAGGCGAAAGCTGAGTTTTTTTAGTTTTTAGGGTTTCGATGGAGGCACGGGTAGTGCCAGATGGGCACGGACCGTGCCTCACTCACCTTGCCGAGCTGCTGAGTTTCTGGAGGTTCTGGATGGGCGCACGGACCGTGCCCCACCCGACACCATCTGTGCCTTTTGCAGTCTTCAAGTAGGCAACCAATTCGAATCCCCACAACTCCCTCAACTCTCAATTATACATTTTTTCTTCTTCTCACTCATTCTTCTTCTTTTGGATTTCACTCATTCATTTTACAATCCATCCTTCCCACTCAAAATTTTTTCTTCTCTCATTTATTTTTCAACTCTCTCTTTTTTTTTCTCTCGTTTTTTTCTATTTTTTTCTTTATTGTTTTTTTGTTTTGTTTCAAAAATTTCCTCAATACAAAAACAAAAGAAAAGAAACCTCTAAAAATCCTAAAAAGTTGAAAAAAATAAAATTACGAAAAATCTAAAAATCCAAAAAATGAAAATAAAAATGTAAAATAAAAATAAAGCATTAAAAACTTTGGTTGCCTCCCAAGAAGCGCTTGTTTTACGTCCTAAGCTTGACCAAGTACCTCTCAAACCGTACCGGGATCGGTGAGGTTGAAGTTTTGGCGATCTTCAAGAGGTTGACCAACCAAATAGGGCTTAAGTCTATGCCCATTGACCGTGAATGGCTCGGAATTATCCCCACAAATCTCAACCGCACCATGGGGGATAGCCTTCAAAACTCGAAAAGGACCCGACCATCGGGACTTAAGCTTGCCCGGAAAGAATTTCAACCTTGAATTGAACAATAACACTTGGTCTCCTTCTTCAAATCTCTTCTTGAAGATGTGCTTGTCATGCCATCTCTTAGTCCTCTTCTTGTATAACTTGGCAATATCATAGGCCTCCAACCTCAATTCATCAAGCTCTTGAAGTTGCAACATCCTCTTTTCTCCAACCTTGGCAAGGTCGAAGTTGAGAGTTTGAACAGCCCAAAAAGCCTTATGTTCCATCTCATCCGACAAATGACATGCTTTTCCATATACTAACCGGTATGGAGTGGTTCCCAATGTAGTCTTGTATGTGGTCCGGTAGGCCCACAATGCATCATCTAGCTTGAGAGACCAATCTTTCCTTGAACGCTTGACCGTCTTCTCCAATATGCTCTTGATTTCCCGATTAGAAAGCTGCACTTGGCCACTAGTTTGGGGATGATATGGTGTAGCAACTCGATGTGTCACCCCATACTTGGCCAAAAGAGCATCAAGAGGCCGATTGCAAAAATGAGTGTCATTGTCACTCAATAAGGCCCTTGGAGTTCCAAACCTTGCAAAAATCTTCTTGAGGAACTATATCACCACCTTGGAATCATTGGTGGGTGTTGCAATTGCTTCAACCCACTTCGAAACGTAGTCAACTGCCACCAAAATGTAGAGGTTATTGTGAGAAGGAGGGAAGGGACCCATGAAGTCTATCCCCCATACATTGAAAAGTTCCACATCTAAAATGTAATGTTGCGGCATCTCATTCCTCTTGGAAATGCTTCCAGATCTTTGGCACTTGTCACATGAAAGTACAAAATTTCTCACATCCTTGGAGAGTGTAGGCCAATAGAACCCGGCTTGGAGCACCTTTGCAACGGTCTTGTCGGTGCTAAAGAGACCACCACAAGTAGCGACATGACAATGGTGGAGCACACTTTGAACTTCATCTTCCAGCAAACATTTTCTATGCACTCCATCCCCACAAAGCTTATAAAATAAAGGCTCCTCCCAAACATATCTCCTCAACTCGGAAAGAAACCTCTTCTTTTGTTGCCATGACATCTCCGAGGGAAGTACACCACTAACAATGAAGATCACTATATCCGCATACCAAGGGACGACTTTATGAGCAAGAACATTGAGTTACTCATGTGGGAAGGAATCATCAATGGGATTGTCGTCATCACTTTGAGCCTCAAGTTGCAATCTCGAAAGATGATCGGCCACCACATTTTGCAATCCGGGTTTGTCTCGGATCTCGAGGTCAAACTCTTGGAGTAAGAGGACCCAACGAATGAGGCGAGGCTTAGAATCCGCCTTAGTCAAGAGGTGTCGTAGAGCAGCATGATCCGTGAAGACAATCACCTTAGAATTGATCAAATAAGAGCGGAATTTTTCCAAAGCGAAGACAACCACTAAGAACTTCTTCTCGGTGTTGGCATAATTAACTTGAGCTCGATCCAACGTCTTGCTTGCATACTAAATCACATAGGGCTTGTTGTCCTTCCATTGGCCCAAAACAGCCCCCACCGCATGATCGCTTGCATCGCACATCACTTCAAAGGGCAAATCCCAATCTGGTGCTTGTACGATGGGGGCGGTGATCAAAGCTTCCTTTAACCTGAGAAAAGCGCTCAAACATTCTTCATTAACGTCAAAGGGCACATCTTTGATGAGCAACTGGGTGAGTGGTTTTGCAATTTTTGAAAAATCTTTTATGAACCGCCGGTAAAAACCAACATGTCCAAGAAAACTTCTCACTCCCTTTACAGAATTAGGGGGCGGCAATTTTTCAATCACCTCCACCTTTGCTCTATCAACTTCAATGCCCTTGGAGGAAACAACATGACCAAGAACTACTCCCTCTTGCACCATAAAATGGCACTTTTCCTAATTCAAAACCAAGTTAACTTCTTCACATCGTTTTAGCACCTTTTTCAAATTATTCAAACAATGATCAAATGAGGTGCCATAAATAGAAAAATCATCCATAAAAACCTCCATTATGTCTTCAATAAATTGGGAGAATATAGCCATCATACATCTTTGAAAGGTAGCAGGTGCATTACACAACCCGAATGGCATTCTCTGATATGCAAAGGTTCCATAAGGACAAGTAAACTCTTGGTCTTTTGGGTGAATCGGGATTTAGACAAATCCGGAATAGCCATCTAGGTAGCAAAAATGGGAATTCTTTGCAAGTCTTTCTAGCATTTGGTCTACAAAAGGGAGGGGAAAGTGGTCTTTCCGGGTGGCTTTGTTCAATAT
The DNA here is from genome assembly GCA_029582165.1 of Portulaca oleracea. Lineage (NCBI taxonomy): Eukaryota > Viridiplantae > Streptophyta > Magnoliopsida > Caryophyllales > Portulacaceae > Portulaca > Portulaca oleracea. The sequence goes on along the minus strand of CM055880.1, from coordinate 29,684,876 downwards.
CCTATAGTCAATACACATTCGCCAACCATTGACCGTTCTAGAGGGGATCAATTCATTTCTATCATTTTTTACAACAGTCATTCCCCCTTTTTAGGCACAACATGGAACGGGCTTATACCCACTCACTATCGGAGATAGGGTAGATAATACCGGCTTTCAACAATTTCAAAACCTCTTTTTCACAACATCCTTCATGGTAGGATTAAGCCTCCTCTGATGCTCAATGGATGGCTTATGGTTTTCCTCCATGAGGATGCGATGCATGCAAAACGAAGGGTGAATACCCTTTAGGTCATCAAGAGTGTATCCTATGGCATTGCGATGCAATCTTAAAACTTCCAACAAAGCAGAATTTTCATATTTGTTTAAGTTTGCATTCACAATGACAGGATATGTGGAATCGGGACCTAGAAACTCATACCTAAAAGAAGATAGGAGAGGCTTCAATTCTACCTCCGGAGGCTTTTTCGCAGCATGTGTAGGCTCTTCTTCCACCTCCAGCTTCTCAATCTTGGCAAACCCCGGTGGGATTGGTGGGGATGCTTCCAACAACTCGGCACAAATAGCAACTTCGGGGTTGTCATCCTGCAAAGATTCACAAAACAGTAAACATTGCTCAAGTGGATCATCACTTGGCCACTGGTTAGACTCATATTCCCTAACTATTCCCTCAATCAAATCAACGAAATTACAATCATCGGAAATAGAAGGAAATTTGGAAGCTTTATTCACATTGAACTCAATCTTATCACTTCCCACATCAAAAGTTATCTTACCATTTTTCACATCAACACAACACCCCGAAGTGGCCAAGAAAGGCCTTCCAAGAATGATTGGGGTGCGCAAGTCCTCATTCATATCAAGTATCACAAAGTCAACAAGCACAAAGATGTCACCCACCTTGATAGGGACATCCTAAAGTATACACAAGGGGTATTTCACAAAATGGTCAGCAAGTTGTAGGGACATGGTAGTGGGTTTCAGCTCACCCATACCAAGTTTTTGAGACAAAGAAAGAGGCATCAAGTTCACACTTGACCATAAATCACACAAAGCACGGTCGATAAAAACATTCACACTTGGCCACTGGTGAAGCTTGTTTTGGATCGCGACGCTACAATGGTCAATCAAAGCCATTGTCTCATGCTCTTCTAGCCTTCTTTTGTTGCTTAAAATTTCTTTCAAAAATTTGGCATAGGCGGGCATTTGAGACAAAGCCTCGGTGAATGGAATGCTAATCTCGAGCTTCTTGATCACCTCCAAGAACTTTCCAAATTGTATGTCAAGTTTTGCCCTAACCAATCTTTGAGGGAAAGGCACGGGCGGAGTATAAATCCTTTGGGGAGTTTTCGGAAGGTCATTAGAAACCTCTTTCTCTTTTCGCACATCAACATCAATCACAAAATCATTGGAGAGTGGAGACACCTCCTCATCAACCACAACATTCTCAGCATCAATCACATCATTTTCAACATCTTTAGGCACATCAATCACCACATGCTCAATCCTAGGATCTTTAGGCCCCTCCAATTGTGTCCCACTCCTTAAGGTTATGGCTTGACATTGTTCCTTAGGGTTAGGTACGCGCTTTCCGGGAAGCATTCCCGGAGGGGTAGTGGAGGTACTAGCTTGAATAGCAATTTGATTCTCAAGCATTTGAGTGTGGGTGCTCATAAGGTCAACTTTCGTAGCTAAGGCCTTAATCACCTCATCTTGTTTTTGTTGATGCTCAAGTTGCCGTTGTTGGTGTTCTTGTTGAGACAACATCAAAGCTTGTATCATGGCCTCTAGGTTAGGCTTTTGGGGAGCTTGTGGCGGAGGTGCTTGAGTTTTTCTTTGCCCTTGGGGGGGGGACCCAATTGGTTATTGTTCCGGTAAGAAAAGTTCGGGTGGAACCTAAGACCGGGGTTGTAAGTATTGGAATAAGGGTCAAAGTTTGGCCTATTGGAAGGGTTACCAACGTAGTTAACCATTTTGGTCGATTCATTGCTAGCCAACCCACTAGGACAATTCAAGGTCTCATGCTCATAAGATTGACACGACGCACATGGTTGGGCAGGGGGAGCATTTACATTCAGCATATCCATCTTCTTAGTCATGGCATCCAATTTAGCATTCAACATAGAAATAGCATCAACATCATACTTACCTCTGTCCTATTTGAACGGGGCTTTGACCACTGGTAGCTATTGATCGCCATTTCCTCAATCAAAGTTTGAAGTTCTACCACTGTTTTGGACATGATGTTGTCGCCGGCCGCCGCCAAGATCTTGGCCCTCAAGTTGTCATCCACCCCGTTGCAGTAAGCTTGTATCGGGACCCATGGTTCGAAACCATGGTGGGGGCATTGACGTAAGAGGTCCTTGAACCTCTCCCATGCTTCATAGAGGGACTCATCCGGCTCTTGGACAAATGTTGAATTTTGATTCCGGAGGCTCGCCAACTTGCTAGGAGGAAAGTACATCGTCAAGAATACGCTAGCAAGTTGGTCAAAAGTGGTGATGGCGGAGCTTGATGGAAGGGAGTCCAACCACTCCCACGCCATCCCCTCAAGTGAGAAGGGAAATAATCGCAACTTGATTGTATCGGGTGTTGCACCATTTGCCTTAAAAGTCTCACATGCTTGGTTGAAGAGGCGAAGGTGTCGGTTGGGATCTTCATTGGGAAGGCCATGGAATGGGTTGGCCTTCACCAAATTGATGAGTGAACTCCTCAGCTCGAAATCAGTAGCGGCCACATTTGGAGGAGTTATGGCAGAGGGTTGATTTGTGACATTGGGCATCACATAAGAGCCAAGCGTGACTCTAGGCTCGTCGCCGCCACCGCCACCAGACATGGCGTTTTTTCGCTTGGAGTTTTCTTGTTGCTTTCTCCGGGCGTGCTCTAACTTTTGCTTCTTTCACCTGGAGCGAAAGGTTCTTTCGATTTCAGGATCACACTCGAAGAGTTGAGCTTTTTGCATGCACGTAGAGTAAACCTGGCAAGAGAAAACCAAAACACCAAGGAAAATCAAAACAGAAAATAAATGACTTAGGCAACCTTAGGGTATTCGTTCATTGGATGGCTAGGGACAAAGTCCCCGGCAACGGCGCCAAAAACTTGATAGGTCGCAAGTGCACGGGTGAAATTGTAGCATGAATCAAGGTCGTTCCCACAGAGACTTTTCCTTTCATCGCACTGAACTAGCCTCCTAGTTGATTGCTAAGTCGATCGGGTTTTTGTTTGAAACAATCTAATTCTATTTCTATTGACTACTAAAGACTAACAAACTAATATGCACACAATTTACTTGGATTTATCAATAAGAAAAAGACGTTCAGGGGATAAAACTTAAGTCAAGTAACAAATCAACGATATGGATTAAACACTCATTTCATTAGTTTGCGCAATCAAGGTTCGATAATTGCATATAATACTTCACAATGAGGTTTGGTCACTAGAGCGAATTGCCAAGACAAACCAATCACCTACTTTCGTGGTTATTTTGATTTGATCAAGGTTATAAATCTAATCATCACAAAAACCCTAATTAAAAACTTCTATGTCTAGACAATTTTTAATTAGTTTAACCTAGGTTTTCGGGACATCAAACTTCTCATTTCGGTACTTCGTTCAACAACCTATTTACTTGCAATTGGTGATCAAGCAAAAGCAATAACAATTCAATTCAAAGGCCAAATAGATTGAAACAAACTAAATTCATGACTATTCAATCCAACAAAGTTAATTCATCAAACAAATCCAAAGGTTTATCCCCCAAACTAAAAAGAACTACTCACCACTCATGTTTGCAACTACAAAGCAATTGAAATCTATTCTAGAAAGCATGTAAAAATCAATGAGAGAATGAGAAATTTACCAAAGGGAAGAACAATCTTGCTAGGAATCAACAATGGAGGACTTTTGCTCCTCCACTTCAAAGTGTATTGAAATGGCTCTTCAATCTTCAATCTTCTCTTAATCTTCAATGGTGGATGGATATGGATTAGGGTTAGGTTATGGAATGGAAGATGGTAGAATGATGATTGCCCCATAAACAGTCGAAAAATAGCATAACATAGGAAAACTTCAACTTGAAACCGCCGGAAATGAAGAGACTCAAGCGACACGGACTGCGCCAGGGGTGACACGGACCGTGTTCCTAGTGACACGGACCGTGCCCCCTAGGCACTACCCGTGTAGCTGCGCTACGCACATTTCCTCATGTTCTGGTCATAGGCACTACCCGTGCCTCTACAGGCACCACCCGTGCCACTGCTAACTCGGGCCTAGGAGCTCTTTGGGCCACACTGTTTGGGCCTTGGGTGATCCAACTTCTCACTTCTTGGTCCTTTATGCACACAACTTGGATCTACACTTGATTTTTGGCTCGGTTTACATCGATTCTTCACAAATTCCCTACAAAAGTCACCAAACTCCAAACCAAGCGTAATATGGGAAATTCGGGCATAAAATAATATAATCACATCAAATATTCTCCAAATTCTCATCAAAACAACCAAGTTCTCATATACACAAGAAGCACTTATCAGCCCTACCCCCAAAACGTGCTCAGCTCCCACCTCCCTCCGCGTCGCCGGCGCACACCACCGCCGCACCACCACTTCACTTCTCACCTCTCCCTCTCACTTGCACTCTTCCACTTTGACACTCTCAAGTCCCATTACTCTTCTCACTTCAAATTCAAGGTATGAATTTCTCAACTCATTCTCTTGTTCTTTTGATTATATACTTGATTGTGGTATAATTTGGTTGAATTCATGAATTTCTTGAGTAATTTGTTGAGTTTATACCGTGTACCATGTCCTAGATTCGAATTTCTTGATTAGGGTTGTATTCTTTGATTGAATTCTTGATTAGGGCATGATTTGAGTTGTTGATTTTGATCTTCTTTGTTCAAGAATTGAGTAAATTATGATGTTAGGTGTATTGTGAGAGTAATGTGATGACGAACTTGAGAAAATTAGGTTTAGTTTTGGATGGTGAATAGCTGGCAGAAATTGACCCGATCTGATAATCGACCCGAACCCGCCCGAAAATTTAAGGTTAGGCCCGAAATTTCCAAACCCAAAAGAAAAATTAATCCGAAACCGACCTGTATCGAACCCGACTTGAAACCGACCCACCCGCCCGAATTAACAGGTCTAATGGTGATTGTGTTGTGGTGCTATGCTCTGTTTTTGGTGTGGTTTTAGGTTAGATTTATTTCAATTTCAATTCCTAGTATCTAATAAGCATGGGGGAGTATTAGCATTAAGTATGTACATTGTGATCATGCTTATTTGATACCTAGTGTCTATTTTTGGTGGGTCTATTAATTTTGTGAATGCTTTTTAGATGGTAAGAACCAAACATCCAAGCTTCACTGGACCTCCGTCGGGAGACGGCAATGGAGCCGGAGGGAGCCGAAAGCGAAAGGCTACGGCCGCCGAGAAGGGAAAACAGAAGGCAACGCCTTCCCGGGACTCAAGGAGCTTGAACTCCTTCAACTTCGAACGGGAGGTCAAGAAAAGGTAAGACTCTCTTTCCCAAAGAGCCCTCATCCGTTTTCAACTTCTTGGTGTGGAGAGGACAATGACTGTGTCTGAGTTTGCCCGAGCTTTTGGCTTACCTGAACGTACATGTCGGAATTCGTCCCTCATACCTATAGAGTGGGACGGCAAGGCTTTCTTCCATAGGATTTCTGGCTTTGACAATTGGGACCCTAGCAGTACGCCCTCGTCCCTAATTAGGAACCCCGTAATGAGGTACGTACACAGCGTCCTCTTCTGCGGTATCTTTGGGAGACCCGGTAGCTCAAACAAAGCTACCCGTGCTGATTGTTACATGTTGCACTCCATGCTCGATGCCGACACACACGCCGACCCTACAGCTATGCTTGCTCACCACCTTTCGGGTCTCGCTACCTTATCCAACAAGGGAACTGCCATATGGGGTTATATCACGCACTTAGCACGCCAATTCGGCTATAGACCGCTCAGGAACCCCACTAACCTTGTCCCGGGTAGTATGATTCTGGATGGAGAGCAGTGTAATTCCTTTGGTTTGTGCAAATTCGACAAAGACTCCCGCTGTCTTTGGGTTTATCCCAACAACGCTAGGTTTCCCGTCCCTCACCTCAAGTTGCTGAAAACCTAATTTGGATGCCACCCTTCCCTGAATTTGATCCCGAGCCTGAGCCCGAACTTCACCATATCCCTCAACCCGAGCAACCTCCTGTAGACTATGAGGCGTGCTATCGCGAGCTCTGGACCTCCATCGATCGGACCAAGCGTCGAGTGAGCGAGTTGCAGGAAATCTTCGCTGAGCTTAGGAGTCAGTTTGATTCACGCTTCACCCATCTTGACGACTCCATCGCCAACCTCACCGGCCTTATACAGGCCATGTTTGATCGGACCTTACCTCACCCACCAGAACTGAGCCATACCAACCCTTCCCACCGACCGAGGATCCTTGATCATTTGCCTGCCCTTACCCTTCACCATTGTCTTCTGCATTGAGGACAATGCAACGTTTAAGCATGGGGGGGTGGGGGGATTGTCTATTTCACTTTTGTGAATATTTCTTCTTGTTTCTCTGTTTTTTGTTTATTTTTCTTTTATTTTCGTCTTTCTATTTCTTGTTTCATGCTTATTTTTTAGTTTTTAGTGTCATTTTCTTATTTTTGTGTGTTTCTTTAATTTGCTTGTTCTTAGTTTAGTGTGCTTTCTAGTTCTTAGCTTGATTGTTTTCTTTTATTTGAGCTTTTAGTTGTGTTTTCCCTAGTTGTTTTTTGTCTTTCTTTCTAGCTTTCTTAAGTTTTTCTTCTAGTTTTTAAAATTGCATCCACCTAGATTGCATTAGTTAGAAGCATATAGATTTTTCTTTTATTTCTTTTTTTAGTTTGTTTCTTGTTCTTTCTTTTGCATTCACATATCTGAAAAATCCAAAAAAAAAATTCAGAAAATTAGAAAAAAACCAAAAAAAAAAATTAGAAAAGACAAAAAAAACAAAAAAATATAAGATAGGACTGGGATTAAAATCGGAAACACCTTCGGTGATGATTTGTAAACCTTTCCTACTTTCAGTTTAACTTGCTTCGCTTAGAAAAGTCTGGATGAGGTCTCAAAAGTTTTTGAAACATTTTCCTTCAAATCTTCTAATTTTAAGACAAGTTACGAAAGTTGTATTTGACTGCTTTGACTATCTTAGAAAGTATAAATATGCGTGCCGCAAATCTTTGGGCTAAGTTAGCTGATTGAGCCCCATCCCGTGAGTCCACATTGCCGAAATTATGAATTGATCACTTTTATCAATTCCATGATTCCCTGAGTGACTCCACCATAGTTGCATCTCTAGAACTTGTTTTGCATCTTGCTTGAGGCTACATATTTGCATTGCACGCTGTGACAAAGTGATTAAGGCATTCGTTTTTTTTTTTGTTAAACTACATAGCCAAATAGCCTCCCTTACATTATATTTGCCGTTCTTTTTGCCCCGCCTAGCCTTTGTTTATCCTTCTTTTATGATTGAACTCTGACAATACAAGCCTTGGCCTATAATATTCCTTATCCCCTTGCCTTGCTTGGTTGAGTAAGAGTCTGTTGTTTTTTGGAAGGTACAGTTGGTTTGGTGTGCTTTGAACGAAATTTGAAGTTTGGGGAAGTTTAGTGCTTATTGATTCAAGTTGGGAGAAACTGAAAGTCCCACCTTTCAAATAATAAGTGTTTGGTTATGTTGTTCATATATTATATTGAGGTCGAAGCCATAATTCCATGATTTTCTTCTCTACAATCACCCACTCAAAAATAAAAACAAAAAGTAGGTATAAAATAAAACAAAAAGAGTTACAAAAGAAAAGGGTGATTAGAGAAATTTAATTTGAAGTACCGAAAGCTTTGACCTGATTGTATTCAGTTGAGACTTTGATATTAATGAGGATGAAAGGTGAAATTCCTTGCATACGTTAAGGAAGAAGGAAAGTTGATGAGAGTGATATATTCATTGAAAATCAATCCAAGCACGCTCTTAGCTCCCCATTCCTAAATTTTACAACTCCTTTCCCTTATCCTAAGCCCCGTTACAACCCGAAAAAGTCCTTTTGATTGTCACTTGTGCATTGCATACCAGTAGTGGAGAGCGATGTTCTTACCAAGCTTATGGTAGATTGTTTCTTTTGGTTTGAGTATGAGAAAAACCGACATACATATTCAAATTTGAGTGTTTGAGTGTTCTTATTCTTTCATATGTGAGGTTTACTCTTTTTGACTGACTTACGTCCATAACTAACCGCGCATATTTGCATTATTCTTTAGACTGTTGGCGGATTGTGCATCCGAAGTGCTTGTTCTCTTCTTTTTAGTTTCAAAAATTTCTTCCTTTCTCTTTTGAACTGAGTTTTGCTCTTGTCCAGACTGATATTAGTGTTAGCTTGTTAAATTGATGTGTTCGAATGGTTAGCCTGAGGGGGTGTTAAATTTTGTTCTTGTAATTGTATCGAAAACTCTTTCCGCTTCTTTTTATTCTTAAGTTTTGTTTTCCCTGTTTGAGCCCTAACGCTCCTGTTTTCAATTCTGATTTGCTTGGGGACAAGCAAGAGCTAAGCACGGGGGATTTAATAAGTCGTTCTTATATCGTGTTTTTAAGGCTCAAACATGTTGAAGGTAAAATGGGAAAAATCAAAGAAAATAAAAAGGAGTTGAAGAAGAAGAAGAAAAGAAAGAGGAAGCAGCCCAAATAAGCCAAGGCCCGGCCCAACTTGAATGAAGTACCAAGGTGCGGCCAGCGTTCTCAAAACGCGGCCAGCGCCTCGTCTAGAAACTTCAGAAGCCGAGGAGGTGCAAAATGCTACCGGTGCTTTTCAGGCGCTGCCAGTGCAAATACACGGAGAATTCCAAGTTTATACTAAATGCCAGCGTTTTTGGAAACGTTGCCAGCATTTTGTGCCCTAATCCGGTACTATATAAAGGGTTCGAGTCTGCCGCTTTTGAGTGGAGAAAAATTATTAGTTTTAGCATAATTTTTAGACGAAAGTTTAGAGAGCATTTTTGGGTTGGTTTTAGATAGTTTCTTTCCAGTTAATTCACAAACGTTGTTATTAGTTTAGATTGTTGTTTGTGATCGAAGAACACGAAAGAGATCGACTCAGGTTACACGAAGAGATCGATTCCGCAAATTCGAACACGGTTATTTCTATTTGAATTTCATGTTTTCTTGTTCTTATTCAGTTTTTGCAATGTTTACTTTCAACAATATGAGTAGCTAATTTCCTTTGTTTGGGGGATAAACTCGATGTCTCTTTGTTGAATTTGAATACAGTCTCGGTGTAAGGTTATCCTTTTATTCGTTTAATCTGCGTATATTGTATGTCATGGTAAAATCTGGCTAACCGCGTTTTAGTTGGTATTAGATTCTTGACGACATGACGAAAGTTTCAGTCTTGAATTGGAAAAGCGTAGATTGAATAGGTTTAGAAAATATTTAGAAATAATGATTCTTGCCTAGGGTCAATTTGTAATCAGTTCTTTATCTTTGATTGGATTAAATAGTTAGAAATAATGTTTAGTTTAATCACTGTAGCTCACTTTGGATTGAAAGATCGATGTGATAAGGCCTAGAGAGATTACAGACCCCGAATTATCTTGTTACATGCATCGGATTGTTGATAATTTGACTGATTCTCTAGAGTGGACTCCCCTGAACGCCTTTTAATAATTGGTTAAAACCCTAAAAATTTCTGCTTTCTTAGTTTAGTTTAGAAAACTTTACCACAACCCTTGGATCGACCTAGTATTCTTTGTAACGAACTAGTTCAGTGCGTGGTTGAACGCAAATCCTGAGAGAGACCAATATTTATTACTACACAGACCCGTACACTTCCGGTACACAGACACCTTATTAGTTTTAGGCCTGTCAGCATACAAAATGCGAGTAATGTGTTCTCATCTGTCTAAGACTGTACGATATAAATGGTTTATTGAAATTGGTAGATCATATTGAATTATTAAGTATTTTCCAGTATCATGAACAAGACTGCTTGTTTCATAATGTATAATCACAAAGTGCATTGTTATTGATTGACCAACTATACATAAACTTTGTTTCCTAAGCATAATACAAATTATAGTGTGTATAAATATTTGATTGTGATACTATATAAGCATATGGATGGAAAATATCTTTGTGAGAATTTAGTGATATTCATGTGATTATTCAATATGCTCATTCGCATGTTTTGAAAGGAATCAATGATCTCAATATCCATGATTAATGCATGTTCACTATGGAGTTTTTAACTTTCAAGAGTCATGTGTGTGTTTCTGAAGTGGAGTTTCTTTTTATGAATAAATGATTAAAGCACTTCCACTATATGCTTTATATGCATTGATGTTATATTTTTATCTTAAAGTGAAATTTCATGGATACTTACTTGATTGGAACCATAAATAAATGAGATGATGGATACGTGTCTTGCAGAAACGAACAACACACATTTTAGTAATACTCCCTCCGTCCCAAATTAATTGACATTTTGACTAAATTTTTACCGTTAATTATTCATCAATTACAATGAGTTACAATATGAAACTACCTCCATTGTAATTTTTAATAAAACATCTTTCTAATTACGGTAATTTCATATTGGTACTCATTGTAATTTGTTAGTAATTAGTATTTAGCCCAATGTCAATTAATTTGGGACGGAGGGAGTAATAAATTACTTCTTGTCCATTGATGAGGGAAGCAAATTAGCATTATATATATGACACTCTATTTTGATTAAAGGCTCCAGAAGAGCGCATATACTACATGGTAGAACTAACTTTGATTTTCTAGATGTACTTTTCTCCACTAAGCTAATCTCAAAGGAATTAAAATTACTAATTAAGTTTCAAAGATATACGTGGGAAAGAATACTATGAAGAGTTTATACTAAATTTATTATCTTTTGACAGTCTCCAGGATTCACTATTGTCAATTCTAAGCTCAGTGCTGGTGCCTCAGGGAATGGATTGTTGTGACGATGTTCCGAACCTACTCGTTTTTGGAGAAATATATGGAAGTGTCGCGGTTAGTTGACTTGATGCATGATATCCATCATGTTATCATTCAAATACATAGTTGTATTGTTGATTTCTTTGCTTTGGTTGCAGCTTCATTATGGTACAATTGAAGGGTTTAAAGCTTTTGCCCAGTAACTTATATGTGGAGACCATCCCGTCATGAGGAGAGTAGTGTTGGCATGGAGGACCAAGTAGTTGATGAAAGTAGAAAGGTTGAGTTGGGTTCTCACTTCCGCCGGCTTTTGTAACAGTGGTTTTGTGGACCTCGGTTTTGTCCTTCTTTCTCTGGGAGCTAGCGGCCTTGGTCATAGAAACTAAGTCAATGGTCGGGATGAGATTGCTAAGGTAAGGTATTTGGTTTGAAAAAGGGGCACAAAGCAAGAAAGAAATCTAAGGTCGATCAAGGAAATGGAAAATGGGCTTCGGAGACTTTTCGGGATGCCAACGGGGATGAGGAAATGGGTTTTGAAACAAGGGAATAACAAGGAGAAAAATCAAGTGGCAATTTCGTTAGAAAATACCCACCGGGCTTCCTCTTCCGAGGATAGTCCGGATTAACTTCCCCAAAGTCCACCGACGGACCCAGAGGGTTAATGAAACAGAATTTCCTAGTTAGCTTCTATTCACTTCCGTGAGTAGAGAACTAACTATCCCAATTTCAACCTTCCAACACAAGTGTTGGATGTATTCGGGAGCTTTCGAACCCAAATACATCCCACTTGAGGGAAAGAAAGGAATTGGAAATTGATTTCCCAACGTACTAATTACTCACTAATATTGCTAACCCAAACCTAATCACCCATTCACACCCTTAATTACCCCCTAACCCATAGGGTTTCTAGCCACTAATCATAATACTGACTATGCTAACAACATCCAAACCAAACCTAAACATGATTTCTAACATCAAGCAACCATAAACAAGCAAAATAAACAAAAATAGCAAGCAACGAAATTAAAGAACAAGCAAAGTAATTAGCAAAGTAATTAATGAAAGAGTTAAGGGATGAGAATACTTATCAAAATTCTGTAGATGAACAAAGGAAAGCAATAAAAAGATAATCCAACAATCTCTCAATTGTTTGAATCCCCAAATCTTCAAATATCACAAACCCTTGAATAAATCTCTCACTAATCTCTCTCTAAAATCCATTAATTACAAACCTGGAAATTGTCTAAGTCTATCTGGAGTCGAATCCCTTGAAAATACAGCTAAGGAGTCTATTTATACAAGGGATAAAAATCTCCCAAAACGTAGTGCAAAAGGCCCGAGAGACCGTGGCTGCGGTATTGCTGACCGTAGCTGCGGTCTTCCTTGGCCCTACTGTGGTAGCGGGCGCTACCCCAATCGTGGCGGGGGCTACCCTCTGCCTTCCTTCCCTTTGTTTCTTCCTTCTTTCCAAAGCATGTAACACCCGATTCGAGGGTCGCAGCGGGTGTTATCTCACTAATCGACACCAAAGGTGGGGAAAGTGGTCCCGGGTCAACTCCGCCTCGGCTTTGGGTTCGGCTCGGCTCGGGAAATCACCAAAAATGCTCTAAAATAGCCCTTTTTGCTACGTTTTGAGTAAAAACTCCAAAACCTACAAAATAACCAAAAACGTATTAAAAGTTATAAAATTAAACCACAAAACGAGTTAAAAGCTTAAGAATTAAGGCGCTATTTAGACACAAAATTGGGTCTAAACACCCCTCCCCCCACACTTAAACTTTTGCTCGTCCCGAGCAAAACAAAACAAAACAAGTAAAAAAACTAAACACCAACTCCTCTGTCGTGGGAGGAAACGGGTGCATTTAGCGTATGCAATGCACCAAGCCCTTTGAACCCCCCCGCAGCCCGGGTGGACGAGATGGACTCGTGAGAGTTTGTAGCGGCTGTGCCCACAAAAGCCAAAGAAAAAGGAGAGAGGGAAAGTGAAAACAAATCCAAAGAAAACAAAAGGAAAGAGAAACAAAAGCTTCAATTCAAAGGATCTCGCAACCTTAATTAAGAAAACGTTATTAAGCCTCCAAAAGGAACCGTTAGGAGCATCTCACAAACATCCATCTCAAATAAAAGTCATTCTTAAAGATTTTCAACCCTCTACACCATATGTCAAGCAAAACCCCATGTGCAAATGTGCAAGTGGGTTCTAGCAGAATCCAAAAGACTCCAAAGACTCATGTCCGAACTCAAAAACAACGAAACAACCAAGAGAAGTGTTGCCCTTCCTCGCGTTTGGTCGCCCTTGGCTTGGTGAGGGCAGTCGGTGATGCAAGGAGAGGCCCCACACTTTTAGAAGCAAAAACTTTCTTTTCTTTTTGGTTGGTTTAACCAACGAAATTGCTTTTTCTCTTTTTTTTTTTCTTTTTAAAGGTCGGTATTAGCCTTACTTTCGGGAATTGGACGGCCCAAATATGGGGTTTACCCTCCCAACACAGTCTTTTCCATTCACCTCTCCGTCGCAAAGTGATATGGGAGGAGGTTTAACGGGTATCCGTGCCGTACCACTGATACCGGGCCCGTGTAGGTTGGCTAAGTGTATGGTGGTTAATGTCATTCAGCGACACGCCCCACTTAATCTGGTTATTGTAGCTTTGCTTTCTTTTCTTTCTTTTTTGACTTTGCTTTTGCTTTTTCCAAACAGGAAAAAAAAGAACAAAAACAAGCTCGGACACAAACCCCTAGAATCTCCCAGTTTCAACCGAGACGTGAAAGGAATCAAGGGTCTCACTAGACACTCAATGAAGGGAGTCTAAGAAGGTAAGTCATGACTAGTACCCGAGACAGGGTCGAAAATGCTCAGACCGGTTACTTTTAAAGAAGATTAAGAACGGCTTCTCAATTTCGACAACAAGATCCAAGAAACAAAGCAAAACAAAGCGAAAACGAAAACTGAAAGAAAACTTTTAAGACTTTCACTCCCTTTTTTCTCCTTTTTCACACAAATTTTCAAATTTTAGGAAAAAAACTAGGAAAACAAAACCCAAAAATTTAGGTGATCCACCCTTGAAACAGAATATCTCTCCCCCCCCCTCCCTACACACACACACTTAAAACGCCACAATGTCCTCATTGTGGGAAGGTGTCACAAGAAAAAGGGTAGAGAACCTACAAAAACAACCAAACAAAAACAACTAGCAAATGAAAATGGTGGCGACCCGAGCCCACACGGCTCCAACAGCAATATTATCCCAACACAAACACTCAAAGGGGTTCGCCACCCAAAAGAGAAATCGAGCATGCAGCATGGATCAATATATACACATATTCAAAGAGTGCGAAAAGAGGTTACCTCGAGGTCTTCAATAAAAGAACGGGACTCATCCGCGATCCAGGGAAATATCACACTTGGGTTAGGAATAAACAAGAAAAACATACTAAGTGTGAATGTCGCATGCTTAAAAAGAACAAAAACACAAAAATAAGCAAGACACTAGAGACTAAAAACTAAAGAAAAGACAAACTATTCACAATATATACATTGACACTAACTAACCTCAACCCCGAATCTCACTAGTTTGAGGCGGGAATTGAGGGTGAAACAACTCTCATAACTGGCCTAACCAAAGATGAAGTAATGAAAGAAAAACAACCCAAACCATGGGGACAACGAACTCAACAAAACCAACTAACCGGCACACCTCTCCCCAACTTTCCCATAAAGCACCCGCTCCCCCACACACTTATCTAACACTAACAGTGTAAATAAAATCAATAGAGTAAAGTGGGAGAGGGGACACTTACAAATTATTGCTCGAATCCTCCCGGGGGAGGATATGGGTGATATGGAAAGTAGGTGGGATAATAGCGGTTTATGTACTCTGGTGGTGCCGGGGGATGGTTTGCAATGGAGTAGTGATAATACCCCCAGTCACGCCAATACTGGTTTTGTTGTTGAAAGTACCCCTCGTGCCTTTGAAGTATAGACTGTTGGGCACGTATCAGATCTTGTTGGGTCTCCCACAAGTTGTTTTGACGCTGGAGTATCTTTCGTTGCTCTCGAAGGTCAACTCTCAATTGTTCAAATTGAGAGTTGAGAAGCTTCCCATGGGTGAGTTTGACTTTCACTAGCTTCGCCATGGCCAGCATACTCCTCTTCTTCCTCCTCATTTTCTTCTTCTTCCCCTTCTTCTTCATTGTTCTCCTCTTCTTCCTCACCACTGGACACATCCGGACCACCAACCTTGCGGTCACTAGGAACCTGACCACAAGACTAGTTGTGTTTCTTAGTGATATCCAATTATGGCTCGGCATGGTGCGGATCCAAGAGGATCTTTGTGTTGTTGTCGTGTCCATGGCAATAGATCATGGCAGTTGGGTGCTTGGCTAGGATGTTCATTTTCTGCAACCGTACCTTGTCGATAGGATCCGAAAGATAGCGTGGAGTCCACTTCTTCAAATATTTCCCGAAACCCTCTTGAACTAAGAAGTGGCAAATAATGTGCCCCATCCCGATAGTCGTGGGTCGGCGTTCCATGCTAATGTCGCATAGATAATGTAGAATGCAAGATCCGGTGTTGACCCGTTTACCCCTTATGGCGTTGTAGATCACAAAAAGGTCGTCCTTCCGAACCTTGGGGCGTCCGTCATCTCTCCCAAACACTGAACTAGTCACGATTCTATGGAAGATTCGAACAACTGGAATGCAAAAATCACGCCCCTTAGAGTTGCGGGGGCAATGATACCGTGGATATTCGCCTCTTATGCCAAGATTCATCCTCCTCCAACAAGTTAGGTCCTTCATTGCCTTTTGCTCATCAAAATTTGTACATCGCTCATAAAGTCTCCCATCTTCGGGCAACCCCAACCGTTGGCAAAAACGCTTCAAGGTGCACTTCTTGTCTTTGTTGGCAACCCGGTATACAAAATGCGCATCCTTCTTGCCATCATTGTGAACCTTCAAGGAGCTTAAAAATTCGAGGATGGGTTGGTCCATAATCGATTCGTCAATCATGATGAATACCTCCCAACCAAGAACACCAATGAGATAATCGAAGCTCGGCTTGCAATGGATGGCTTCGATTGTCGCCGCATCATAAATATCCGATGCACATATCTTCCGTGCTTGTAGCGCTTCGTACCGTCGTTTATGCTCTTCATCCCGGAAAGTCACATCCGCATCTGGCTCACACCGAATTAGTGTGGCCGTTTGCGCTCGGTAACGATCCTTTGTGAATGAGGATGGTCCCGGTTGTAATGAAGGAGCTTCCTCGACTCGTGAACGCTTGGTCCTTCCACTCATGATGAACAAAAGCAAGACTTGGCAAGAACTTTGACAATAATAGTGCCTCACTTAGATGTGGAGAACTAAACGCTTGAACAATGCCACACGCTAGAGCAGAATCTGGGCAGAGGCTTAAATCTCAGCAGCAAATTCGCACTGCAAGAAGGAGAAATTAGGGCAAGGTTTCGAAAGTGGAGGAGAGTGAAGGTTCCGAATTGATGAATGAGAGAGATTGAAGTGAGTGTGAGTGAGTCTTTCGCAGGTTTAGGGCTGTAGAGAGAGAGAGAGTCGAGTTGTGAGAGAAAGAAATGAGAAAAAATGAGAATAGATCGGGGTTTAGAGCTGAAACACATTTCTTGTCGATGTGTCGTCGTGGCGCGACGGACACCTTTGGCGGCTTGGAGTTTCTGGGCGTTGGGAGTGTCACCGCAGGCGCGGTAATCCTTCACCGTAGGTGCGGTGAGCCCCTGGACGTGCACTGCTATTGTTGTCCCTTGCTGTGTAGCGGGTGCTACGACTAAGGTAGCGCCTGCTACCCTTTCTCTGCTATCAATTCCAACAAACTTCCAACACTCCAAAACCAAATCCAAATCCAACTCCTAAAAACTTTTACATTTCAACACTCAATTTTTCATACTTCCTCACATTCAATCTAAAATTTTCCAACTCTCAAACTCCCTCCACACTCATATATTTTTCAAAACTTCACTCACTCAGACATTCTTCTTACACTCAAACTTCAATTTTCTTATTTTTCAACTCCAACTTTTACTATTTTTCACATCATTTTTCCTCTTTTTTTTCTTTTTTTTCAAACTCTTTCTTTTAAACCTAGAACTAATACCCCAAATTACAAAAGAAAGAAATAAAGAAAAACTAAAAAGACAAGAAAAATAGAAAAACCTAAAGAAAACAAAAAAAGAAAAATTAAAAAGAAGAAAAAGAAACAAAATTAGAAAAAATGCAAAAAATTAAAAATTCGAAATAGAAAACTCGAAAAATTATGGGGTGCCTCCCATAAGGCGCTTGTTTTAGGTCCCTAGCTTGACCTAAATACGTACTTGATTCTTGGAATCCTCGGGACACAAACCAAAAACATCATCAACCTTTTCCACCAATTCTTCTTCCTCTTTTTCCCATGATTCTCAAAGCGGTTCATGAATGTCATGGGACACTCTTCCGGTGGTCTAATCATCCGCCTAGGATATCCGGGTGGCATTTTCCTTGTCTTCCTCTACGAACGCTTCCTTTTTCTCTTCCAACACCTCCTACCCTTGTGTATGAACGAAGCTTGCTTCCCCGAAGACTTAGTAGGGTATGAAGATATAGAAGTAGAGAGTAACTTCCATTTGGTATTTGGTGGTTTACCGGGCCTAGGACCTTTGAAGATCATCGCATTGACTTTGTTGAACTCAACATATGTTTCACTCAAAGAAACCTCCTTCCTGCATGGAATGATCTTAAGAGGATGATCATAGTAAATGTCCTCAAATTCACTTAGATTTGGATGCAAAGCCCTTAGATATTTGATTTCTCCCCAATCATCGGGCTCAACTTCAAGAAAATAAGACTCCTTTTGGGGTTCATCCAAGATGCCTACCACTGCATTGGCCTTGAAATGAGATTCTTTGTGGGATTTCATTCTTGAAGGGGCAATGTCAAAATCAAAACGATCTCTACCCACATGAAGAGACAAACGACCTCTTTTCACATCTATGGTAGCTCCTGCGGTAGCCAAGAAGGGTCGACCAAAGATAATAGGACACTCACACTTGCCCCCAAGTCACATAATGCATTGTCGATCTTCATTTCACCAATTAACCAAGGAATAGAGAAACTACCGGGATCGGCTAGTTTCTCGGGACACTTGTTTCCCATAATGGCATTGCAACTAACCGTGAGATGAACGGCCGATGACTCCTTGATTCTTCTCTTGTTTGTCAAAAGGTCCTTGAGATGTTTCTTGAATGAAGGGACCTCCGACATGGCATCTAGAAATGGTATATTAACTTGGAGCTTCTTCATCATCAAAATAAACTTGGAGAATTTATCATCATTCTTTTGTTGAACCAATCTTCCGGGAAATGGAACTGGAGGTCTATATGAAACGGGTTTCTCCAATGGGTTTACATGAATATCCTCCCTCAAGACTTCCTTTCCTTTCTCTTATCTTTTCTCAATCTCTACCCTCTCTTCCAACTTCTCTTTTTCTTCATCCTGAGCCTCATTAACCACCACATCATTCTCCTTTTCTTCAATCCTAGCCTGCTCAACTTCTAAGTCCTCCTCTTAATTGTTATCCACCACAACTCCCTCATTCTCTCCCAAGGGTCTCTCCTCCTCCATGTTCTCCTCCACTACCATAGGTTCTTCAATTTTTCTTCCACTCCTAAGGGTAATGGCTTCAACTTGCTCCCCTTGGATGGGTTGAGGTTGAACGGGTTGAGAAAAGTATACTTGTTGAGAAACTTGGGTCATTCGGGTTTCAAGGTCTCTAAGGCGAGCATCCTCACTTTCTTGATTAGCAACAATTTGTTGCAACAACTTTTCAATCATAGAATCTTGGTATGGTTGAGAAAATTGGGGTTGTGGGGTAGGTTGATGTGAAAACTCTTCTTGAAAATGTGCATGATGGTCAAAAAATTGAGAAACAAGATCAAATATAGGGTTGGAAAATGTAGTGTAACAAGGATCATCACCTTCATAAGAATGGGAATAAAGTTGGTTGGAATAAACGACATTCACATGTTCCACTTGACGATACTCCACACATTGATGCTCGAGATGTGGACCAAAACAAAACTTACAAATATGCACATTGGGAATAGGTGTGGATGCAAAGGTTTACATACCTCTGGCTAAGTTCAACTGGTTGAAAACTTCATCATTCACCATCTTCTTTTGCAAATCAAGGACGGTAGCCATTAGAAGCTTGATAGTGGGGTTGTGTTCCAAAGAATCATCCCCATTTCCTGAATTTTGGCCGCCTCCCCAACTAGGCACATTCTGAGATAGCTCATGAAGAAAAATATTGGCTTCCTCCGCAGTCTTCTTTAGGAACATCCCTCCGGACGCATTATCAATAGATTCTCTAAGAGGACCACGGAGCCCATGAAATAAGTGTTGAAGCAACATCCAATCCGGTAAATTGTGATGAGGACACTGTCGTTGAAGACTCTTAAATCTCCGCGAAGCGTCGAAAAGACTCTCTCCCGGCCCTTGCTTGAAACTTAAAATTTCTGCTCATAGTCGATGTGTCTCCTCCGCCGGAAAGAAACGATGAAGAAAATCTCCTTTGAGTGCCTCCCATGAAGAATAAAAACCAGGTGGACATGTTTGTAGCCATATCTTCGCTTTCCCTGCAAGAGTGAGAGGAAAGAATTTCAACTTCAAATATTCTGATGATATCCTTGGAATGTACATAAAGCTGATCTGGTCTTCGAACTTATCAATATGAGCAATGGGACTTCCAGCAGCATCGTCCCCATGAAATGGGTTTCTTTCGAAGACTTCAAGTAAGTGCGGTTTAAACTCGAACAAAGCATCGGGTGGTAATGGTGGTAATGTGATAGGACTGCCTCTCGTACCCAATGATGGAACGACATATGATAGAAGGGTACGAGGTGAACCAGCTTGAGCTTCACCCATTAGAATGCGAAAACTCCTACAAGAAATGAAGAAGCATCAAATTCATTTGGATTGACACAAACTGATTTCTAGCGTGAAAGCAAACTCAAATAACCGAAAACCAAGAAACTAAAACTAGGGGCGCTGGCTCCCCGGCAACGGCGCCATTTTGTGTAACAGTGGTTTTGTGGACCTTTGTTTTGTCATTCTTTCTCAGGGAGCTGGCGGCCTTGGTCATAGAAACTAAGTTAATTAATGGTCGGGATGAGATTGCTAAGGTAAGGTATTTGGTTTGAAAAGGGGCACAAAGTAAGAAAGAAATCTAAGGTCGGTCAAGGAAATGGAAAATGGGCTTCGGAGGCTTTTCGGGATGCAAACGGGGATGAGGAAATGGGTTTTGCAACAAGGGAATAAGAAGGAGGAAAATCAAGTGGCAATTCCATTAGAAAATACCCACCGGGCTTTCTCTTCCGAGGATAGTCCGGATTAACTTCCCCAAAGTCCACCGACGGACCCGGAGGGTTAATGAAACGGAATTTCCTAGTTAGCCTCTATTCACTTCCATGAGTAGAGAACTAACTATCCCAATTCCAACCTTCCAACACATGTGTTGGATGTATTCGGGAGCTTTCGAACCCAAATACATCCCACTTGAGGGAAGGAAAGGAATGGGAAATTGATTTCCCAACTAATTACTCACTAATATTGCTAACCCAAACCTACTTACCCATTCACACCCTTAACTACCCCCTAACCCATAGGGTTTCTAGCCACTAATCATAATACTAACTATGCTAACAACATCCAAACCAAACCTAAACATGATTTCTAACATCAAACAACCATAAACAAGCAAAATAAACAAAATAGCAAGCAACGAAATTAAAGAACAAGGAAAGTTATTGGCAAAGTAATTAATGAAAGAGTTAAGGGAAGAGAATACTTATAAAAATGCTGTAGATGAACAAAGGAAAACAATAAAAAGATGATCCAACAATCTCTCAATTGTTTGAATCCCCAAATCTTAAAATATCACAAACCCTAGAATAAATCTCTCACTAATCTCTCTCTAAAATCAACTAATTACAAAGCTGGAAATTGTCTAAGTCTATCTGGAGTCAAATCCTTTCAAAATGCAGCTAAGGAGTCTATTTATACCAGGGATAAAAATCCCCCAAAACGAAGTGCAAAAGGCCTGACAAAACGCGCAGCAACAGGGGGTTGCGGGCGCGACTAGCGAAAAATCCAAGCGATTTCTGCCTTCGAGAGACCGTGGCTGCGGTATTGCTGACCGTAGCTGCGGTCTTCCTCGGCCCAGCTGTGGTAGCGGGCGCTACCCAATCGTGGCGGGGGCTACCCTCTGCCTTCCTTCACTTTGTTTCTTCCTTCTTTCCAAAGCATGTAACACCCGATTCAAGGGTCGCAGCGGGTGTTATCTCACTAATCGACACCAAAGGTGGGGAAAGTGGTCCCGGGTCAACTCCGCCTTGGCTTTCGGTCCGGCTCGGCTCGGGAAATCACCAAAAACGCTCTAAAATAGCCTTTTTTGCTACGTTTTGAGTAAAAACTCCAAAACCTACAAAATAACCAAAAACGTATTAAAAATTATGAAATTAAACCACGAAACGAGTTAAAAGCTTAAGAATTAAGGCGCTATTTACACACAAAATTGGGTCTAAACAGCTTTGGATATGGATTCATCCATCTGGTTTTGTTGAGGCATTAGGCTATCTAACGCTTGCATGTCAAAACAAGGTGCTAATTTTTGTCATGTTATTGCTTATTGGGAGTCCAGCTCTTTTCTTGGGTTTTTTTTCTTGGTTTTATTGGCATTCGTTTATGGTTCTGTCATTAGAGATATTTCAGATTTTAATTTTAGGCTTTCCTTATATAAATGACAGTTTTTAACAAGTTATGTTATTGGAACATGTTATTCTTCCTATTTTATTAATTTTCTTGTTCCATAGGTAGCGAGCTTAGCTGAACCTTTTTGTGTTGTCCATCATGACCTGCATTCAGATGGATGAGACATGGGTCTTGGTTGATTGTGTTTTCCTTGAAGGGAAACTTGGAAAATTGGAAGTTATGGGATCTAAAGCATCACATCTTCTTCGAAAGATATTTCATCCTTGGAACACAACAACTTTGCTCATGGAGATGAGGAGCTGCAGAAGGGTGCAGTGTAACCGGAAGTTCTATTTCCAATCATGCCCCTCTACTTCTCAATTCCTTTTTTGTTCCTTCATTCAAGTGTTTGTTGGTATTTAGTTTATAATTTACTTTGTAATTTGATAAGGTGGTAGTTTCTTAGTCTGGTTTAACTCATGATCATCGAGTTTATCCTACAATTTTGTTGTTTGCCATGCCATTGTTTCATCTTCCAATGGGATGCACTGACCTAATATCCATGTAGTTTGATTGTCATGTCCTATTATATGTAATGTACAGGATATTTTAGATGTTTGATAAGATTAATGAAGGTGAATTTTTATCAATACCAAATTTGTTTGATTCCACAAATTTTAACAATGGTATATAGCCCGTGCAATGCACGGGCACAAGCCACTGTTATTTATAGAATTTTTATATTTATCAAAGTTAGAATAATCATTTTTGTTTCCAATACAAATTATATTGCATGTTTGTTCATCTTTTGCATTCTTATATATTAGAAAAATATCACCTTAATAAACTTTTTTCTTATTAATTAAATATTTTATACGAAATTTAAATGATCGTTTTATTTATTTTATATTATTGTATTTTGTAATTAGATAGCGTTATTTTGTTTTTGCTAGACTTGACAATCCTTATCTGAAATCCAATCTGATCCATCCGAATTCGAATCCAAACTGCACCTGAATGTCGGGACTCGGTCCTTATCAAAACCCGGATCACTCCGATTCGAAACTGATTTGAACCGCAACCCGAAGTTTACTGAAAAAGGCAAGCAGGGGAAATAATCTGAAACGACCTGAACCCGATCCGATTCATGCTAAACCCGAATAAACTCATATCTAAAAATCGGCCGAGCTGGATTTAATTCGATCCGAGGCACACCCGAATCGAATTTTACCCGACTCAAGACACATCTTAACCGAATTTTACCCGACTCGAGGCACATCTGAACCGACCCACCCCGAACCTTGACATCGAGAACCAACCCAATTTACACCCAAACCAAACTATACCCGACTTGATTAGAATCTCACCAAATTAGAACCAAACTGTCAAGTACCATCACACCAATATAAGCCAACTTTACCTTAAAGTTAATCGTATTTTTGTAAAATGCGATGACTACAATATCAAACCTACATAAAATGTATACGTTAACATATTTCAACCACAATCACTATGTATCTAAAGTCAAAACTATAATTTTTTCTAAACAAGATCTCTATAATTAGGAAATAAATTATAGATTAACCCAATCTCAATTTGACATGATCCGAATCCAAGTCAACCCGAAGCAATCTGACCCGAAAGTAACCCAACCCGAATTTAAATACAACCTTGGATGCATTCGGAAACAAGCATCCAAACCAACCCAATCCGAATTTGACCTGATCCGACTCAACCCAACCCAACCCGCGAAAAGTTTCAATAGACTCTAACCTGAAAATGGCGATCCGATTAAACCCGAGTCGGACCCAATCTGACCCGAACAAGATCTATCCGGACTCAAATCGAACCCGAACCCCGCCCGAACCAAACCCAATCCAATCCAGAGTATGAACGATATGTGCAATCTCGAACCCGAAGTCACCCGATCTGAACCTGATCCGACACATCCGATTGTCAGGTCTAGTTTTTGTTAGAGTAACTCATCTTATCCATTAATATGCAAAAGTCAAATTAAGAAAAGTAAAATGACCAATTATAGGTTGCCAAAAATGCCCTCATTGACATACACAACATTAAAAAAAGTGTAAACATTACCAATTATAATTTTCCAAAAATGCCCTTATATACATATATATTTGGAATAATGTGATGTATATTAAATAGAAAAGAGATAAAAATATTACATACTAATTACATAACATATCTATGTAATTTGAAAACTTGGCATTGTTCTTTGTAAGGTAAAGAGTTCTATCCCTCAGATGGTGTTTGATAGAATGAGAAGTATGGGACGGGTCTCGAAAGATGTTCTTCAAAGATAAGTTATTCCTCGCCTGCCAAATGTTGTAGATGTAGGAAGCAAAGATGGCGAAGATGGTATGTTTCTTTATCTTGTTTTCCTTGAGGTTTAACAGTTTCCTCCCCCATTGGTCCTAACTATTTGCATTTGGGAGTTTGACCCAATCGGTTAGGTGCTTTCTGGTCTTGTGAGCGTAGGAACAATCATACATAAGATGTTCTATAATTTCATCATGATTGCCGCACATGAGACAAGTAGGACGGACATCTTGATTGTGCAACCTGGTTTTAACTTGAAGTCTCTGATGTAAAGCCATCCAAACACAGAAAGAATGCCTCGGGGTGTTGTATTTGTTCCACACAAGCCTTGCCCAAGGCCATTTGGCATTATCTCCTTGAAAAGCCTTGTATCCTTTTGAAACCGTGTATTGGTTTCGAGGGATATTCGCCAATTTTATTTGTTCTTTTACATCACATAGCTTCTTGAAATACCAACATGTATCTCCCCTCAGTTGGTATTCCCACCAGTCTCAATCTTTGATGTATCATGTGTGAATCCACTTGACCCAAAGACTTTCTTTATGCTCAGAAATTGACAAGACCTGTTTGGCAACCAGTGCTTTATTCCACTGTTTCAGATTCTTAATGCCTAGACCCCCACAAGATTTAGTTTTGCAGACTGTGGTCCAACTAATAGGAGGGGTCTTTGAATAGTGTGCATCCGCACTCCATAGAAAATTCCGACAAACCCTTGTTATTTGATCAATAACATATTGTGGAATAATCATTATCGAGGCCCAGTATGAGAAAGCACCAATTAAAACAGAGTTGATAATGGTCACCCTACCAGCATATGAGATATTAGCAGTTGTCCAAGACTTGATCCTCGCGGTGATTTTGTCAATCAGGAGTTGGCAATCTAGCTTACTTAGCCGTCCATCAGTGATGGGCATCCCCAGGTAGTAAAACGGCAAGTCTCCCTCTTCAAAACCAGTAATTTGAAAAATCTGGTTTTTTGTGATTTGGTTGGCTCCACTAATGATGACCTTTGATTTGTTTGCATTGGAGCTGAGACCAGACACTTGATTGAAATGATTTAGAGTATTCATGATCTGCTGAACACTGTAGGGGTCTGATGTAGAGAAAATCATCAAATCATCCTCAAAAATAAGATGTGTAATATTTAAACTCTTACAGCGGGGGAAGTATTTGAAATTTGCCTCCTTAGCTGTCGCGGTTAGGCTCTGTGAAAGGTATTCCATAGATAGAACAAAAAGGAGAGGGGAGATCGGATCTCCTTGGCGTATAGGAGGGGGTATTGATGCAACTCATGATCCACTCAACAAATTGATGAGGAAATTTGTACCCTTGCAGCATCTCTTTGATGAAATCCCACTTCACACTGTCAAAAGCCTTTCTCAAGTCAATTTTGAAGATACATTTTGATTGGGACGCTTTCCTCCGAAAACCACGGGAGAGCTCATGACAAATTAGCACATTATGCAGTAGCTCACGTCCGGGGATGAAAGCTGTTTGACTTTCATTGATCAGATGGCTGAGGACATCCTTTAATCTTGTGGCAAGTAGCTTTGAAACTGTCTTGTAGAAAGTGTTACAGCAGGAGATAGGCCTGAAATCAGTAGCTGAGTCAGGGTTTTCTATCTTGGGGATGAGAGCAAGGGTCGTGGAGTTTAGAACGTTGAGCATTCGGCCTGTCTCAAAAAATTCGTTTATAGCGGCATTGAAAACATCTTCCAAATGAGGCCATACAAATTTATAAAAACCACTTGTGAAACCGTCTGGACCAGGGGATTTGGTGTTCGGAATTGAGAAAAGTGCTTCTTTAATGTCCTTCTTGCTGAACGGAGAGCATAAATGCAGCTAATGGTGGCAGTTTAAGGTTGGCCCTTGCTGAATAATTGACTGGGCAATCAGAGTCCTTACCCGGAAGATTCTGAAAGTAATGGGCAAGGTGATTGCCCACTTGTTGGAAACCCGAAATATTTTGACCATTGTGATCTTTCAAAGAATGAACAGTTGATGTGAGTTTCCTCTTCTTCATTTTACTAAAGAGATAAGAAGAGCAGGTATCGCCTTGAGCGTTGATATCAATCTTGCTTTGTTGAGAGATGAGTTGGTGAGCTAAGTGTAAAAGAACTCTGTAATTGGCTTTCACATCTCTTTCTTCCATTATAAGTCTCTTATCAGTGGGGGCTGTCGCAAGAGAGTTTTGAATGGCCAACAACTTTTCTCTAGCTTTTTCACATTGGAAATGTATATCAGCATATTTGCTCTTGTTAAGATCCTTGAGGGCTGGTTTGAGATCTTTTTGAAGATGGTAAATGGCATGCATAGGAGACCCGGGTCTGAGGTTATTCACGGCTTTTTCAATAATGCTGTTGAAACTAGGGTCTATGACCTACATGTCACAAAATCTGAAACATGGCTGTGGCTGCGGACCTTCCAACATCTCAAGAATGATAGGCTTATGATCTAAAAGAGTTTACGGGAGATATGATCCCTTCATATAATCATTTGCAATCAACCAAGCTTGATTATAAAAGATTCGATCAATTTTGGTTTGAACATGACCATTTGACCAAGTATGAGTTGCTCCATGACAAATCAACTCAGTGAGCTGGCAGTGGTTAATACATCTTTGAAAATCTTGTGTTTTAAAATTTTGGACAGGGGTCCCATTCAGCCTGTCACCTTCTTGCAGAATAGAGTTGAAATCACCCATCACACACCAAGCTCCTACTATATTGTTTGAAATGCTTCTTAAATTTTGCAACAGACATAGACGCTCCTCCATTCGATTGAAACCATAAACAAAGGTGTAGGTAGCTTTAATGTCTCTATTGTAATCAAAGATTTGGCAATGTATAAACTGTGCATCAGCAGATAGCACTTGAACATCAACCTTATTTGATAACTAGGCTATATAAATTCTACCACCATCATGGGTATGAAAGTTATTGCAAGAAGACCAAGTCTTGAACATACCTTTTGTAAGGATGGATTCTTTTTCTGGTTTCACCTTTGTTTCAATCAAACAAATCATAGTAGCTTTTGTGCTACGTAAGAAGATCATTATATCTTCTTGTTTGATGGGGTCATTTAGACCCCTAATATTCCATGTTATAATCTTCATTGGGGTTCGTGGCAGAGTTTGAGGAGTTTTTTCTCCCCTCCTCTACTGGTTCCCCTGCTGTATTTGCATTTCCATGTAAATCATCTGTAGTATTGCCCTCATTGCTTGCTAAAAGCTGAAACTGGTTTGCTGTTGTTGGAACAGAATTGTTCTGATTTATGTTTGAGCGTGGACTTCTAGTTGTGCCATTTCGAGGAGAGGAGATCTTAATGAAACCATCCTCATCAACGGACCTGTCTTTCACCTTGATTCTCCATTCCTGCTTGGTTGTGTTGGCCTTGGTTTGATTTGGATTGGATTTTTTGTCCTCTACCTTGATCTTCATTCTGCATTCCTCTTCTGTGTGACCCAGCATCTGACAATAACCACATTTGGTTGGTTTCCAGTCGTATTCCACAGGTTGTGAAACCACCACATCTTGCTCATTGACATATTTGATCTCAGTTGGGAAAGTGCTATCCAATTTTACCTCCACCAACACTCGTGCATATGTGAGGTTCGTTCTTTCCTTTGTAGCTTTGTCTGTCTTAATTGGTATACCAATTAGAGTAGCTAGCCTGCTAAGATTTTGTATGCTCCAGTACTGGATATCAAGATGTTGAAATCCGATCCAGATTGGTAGTGAGCTAAATTCATCTATGCTAATAGATTAGGTTGGGTTCCATGGTCTTACTACAAATGGTTTATTTTCAAAGAAATAGAAACCCCTTTTGAGTACCTCATTTCTATCTGCCTCTTTGTTGAATCTCACCAAGAACACCCCTTTTCGCACAGCTGCAATATTGCTCAGATCATAAGGGGACCAGATTCTCTTGATGAAACCTTCAATTACTGGGAAGGGAGGGTTTGCACCAATCACTCGACATAGAACCGATGATTGCCAGTAGTCAATTTCTTCTTAAACAGCCTCCTTCTCAATCGTTGCAATGGGAGAACCGGCAATTACAGTAGCTTCGATATACTCGAGGTTGTTGCCTTCGTCTGGGTCGAGTAGGGAAGCAAAAGTTGTAGATCGTTGTCTAGGATTTTGAGGTTCTGCATTTTCCTTCACTCCTTGTGCTTGATCTGCTTTTTGACCAACCAATCCTTTAGTAGTTGGAGCTTTAATGGTGGATGGTCCTGTAACTGGTTGTCGGTTGCTCACCTCAGTTGAAATCGCCGGAGTAACGTTCGGTTTAGTCGGCGTGTTGGCTTTGGGCTGGTTAGCTTTCCTAGTCTTTGCTATGGCTAGGGGCGAAGCCCTGGACTCAGGGGAGTTGGTTTGCCGGAAATGGCCAAGAGTGAGATGCTCCTGAGGAGAGAGAAAGCTCGAGAATATTATATATATATATATATATATATATATATATATATCCGTGTTGGTTTGGACCCGAGCTTCCTTGCCCGAGTTTGTGAAAAGAGACTCGAGGGATAAAAACCCGACCCGACAATCTCAACCGACACCAGCCCGACCTCTAGCATTCACGAATCGATACACCTTTGTAAAGGGTAGGGTTATGAGTGTCACGATGGAATGGCTTAGACAAGTTGCACGTTGGACGAGCTTGGAGAGGCTCCGGACTTGCTTCCGACCCGGAGGCCTCGAAACCAGGTTGGGTCGTCCCGGGAATAAAGAGTGTCGAGGCTCGGAAGTACCCAAGGACCTGAAAAGCCGAGGCAAAATGAGCGTCGGCAAACAGCAGCATGGCTCGACCGAGCCGCCAGGTAGCACGCCCGCGCCAAGCTTCTACACAGAGGGTCGCGCCCGCTA
Source organism: Portulaca oleracea (assembly GCA_029582165.1). NCBI lineage: Eukaryota > Viridiplantae > Streptophyta > Magnoliopsida > Caryophyllales > Portulacaceae > Portulaca > Portulaca oleracea. The sequence goes on along the minus strand of CM055880.1, from coordinate 29,655,950 downwards.
CCTAGTACGTCACGCCCGCGACTTGCCCTTCAGGGGACAGGCGTGACCGAGCAAGCCAGGAGCCACCCCCGCGCCCATCTCTTGCTCAGAGCGTCGCGCCCGCGACGTCCTAGGTCGCGCCCGCGACCCCTCTTGGCCAGCGACTGGACATAGCGAACAGGCGACTAACTCGCCCGAGTCAGTGTTGGCTCGCCCGAGCCACCCTTTTGTGACGGATGCGCTGTTTCGTATTTTTGTTCTGTTTTTAACCTAATTTCATGTTTAGTATAAATAGCTCGTTTAGCACGATTTTCCAGGCATCTTATGTTTTGAATGATTTGCTAATGCAATGTTAGGGTTTCTCCCTTTTCTCTCCCAAAATCTTGTTCTTACTTTATCCATTTGTTAATGGTGGTGTTAGCAAGTCATTCCTTTATTGATTATCTAGTGGATTACCTATGATAGTCATGGTGGGATGTGAGGCCTAGAGTTGTTGATTACCTAGCTCAAGGTCATATCCTTCCTCTACTATTTAAGTTTTGTTCGATTGTTGTTTCAAGATTTAAACTCAAGCTAAAAATCATCAATACTCCCACCGCGCCACGCTCCATTTGGTATCAGAGCTACGGTTTGTTTTAGCTTGAGTTTTTATTTTTGTTCTTGCGAGAGATTTCTATTTTTGGTTCTTGTAGGATTTGATTGAAATATTGGTGTTCCCCATCCCTTGTGCCTCCAAGTGTGTTGGAGAGATTGTTATTGCTATTGTGTTTGTTAATTTTGATGCATATTGGAGCTTGAGGAAGAGCTGGAAAATTTGTGCCCGTAAGGTGTTCGATAAAATGCTCAAGTGAGAAAAACACAAAGAACCCTTAGCCAAACACAAGCCAACTACAAGAAAACCCCCAAACTCCACAAAATACCCAAACACATACCGTCCCTCACCTATTCCCTCGTTATGGACGGAGAAGTTAATTCCGAGCGAGAGGAATCAAGCCATCAGGGTAGCCCTCGAATTCGAGCTCTCAAGGACCGACTCACGACTTTCAACAATCGGTTCTCCACTTTTGAGCGCAACATGAATGCAATTATGTCGCGGTTGGACAACCTCACCCACTTGAACGTCCGAGGCGTGCACCAAGCCCTATCCGTCCTCCTCCGAACTTTGAGTCGAGCGACGATGCTAGAGGCTCTCCTCGATGTCGAATTCATGGAAACATGCATGATCAACCCCCTCGTGACGATTTCCAAGACGTCAAGATCGACATCCCCGAATTCAATGGTTCCAATGACCCAGATGACTACATCGAATGGATCCAATTGATGGATAGGATCTTTGAAACCAAGGAGTATGATGATGAAAAGGCTTATAAGATCGCGAGCTTGAAACTCACCAAGGCCGCTTCGCTTTGGTTTGAGAATATAAATGTGCAACGGGTTCGTAAAGGAAAGACAAGGACTTCTACTTGGACACGGCTTAAGCAAGTGATGAATCGCTGCTTCTTACCAAAAACCTACCGGCAGGATGTCTTGAGGAAAGTGTATGCTCTTACCCAAGGCAAACGAACCGTCGGTGATTACATTTCGGAATTCGAGCAACTTCTTATTAAAAGTGGCCTCCAAGAGCCGGACGATCAAACCATGATGCGTTTCTTGAATGGTTTGGACTCCACAATTGCTAAAAGGGTTGAGGTCCAACCATACTATTCCATGGATGAATTGTGCAGTTTGGCTCTCCGAGTTGAGCGAAGAAGAATGGAAATGTCCAACACCAAGCCCTTGTCTAGACCCGTCTACTCGCCTTCTAGTCGGCCCCCTCCAAATTCAAGCACTCCAAAGTCTAGCAAAACACCCAAGTCCACAGCAACCCCAAGAATTGACAAAGGAAAGGGACTTGCTTCGGAAACTCCAACGGATCCTCCTTGACGGACGGAAGGCCGAAAGTGCTTTAAGTGTCATGGTTATGGCCATTTTCAAGCCGATTGTCCAAACCGTCGGACTTTGACACTCCATGAGGTCCAATGACATCGATGAAGAGCTTCGAAAGGCTCAAGAGGAACCTGAAGTGTTGGTTGAAGATGCAAATACTAGTGATGAGGAAGATGCCATTCCCTTACCCCCCACCCCGGTGCGTGGAGGCGCACTTGTTGTGAGGAGAGCCTTGCAAACCCAAGAGACTCTTCTCGACAAGGCCCAAAGGGAAATGTTGTTCCAAACGCGTTGCCTCGTAGGTGGAAAAGTGTGCTCTTTTGTCATCGATGGAGGGAGTTGCACAAATGTCGCATCTGCCACTATGGTCGAGAGGCTTGGCTTGCCTCTATTACCGCACCCTCGACCCTATTCACTCCATTGGCTCAACGATCACAACGACATCAAGGTAACTAAGCAAGTCTTAGTAAATTTTTCTTTTGGATCTAATTATGATGATTCCTTTGTTTGCGATGTTGTCCCTATGAGCACTTGTTACATTTTATTGGGTCGACCATGGCAATATGACAAGAAAACGGTGCACAATGGGTTGAACAACACTTACACATTTACCCATAATGGTAAGAAGGTCAAACTGCTTCCCTTTTCTCCCCAAGAAACCAAAACTTCCAAAATCGGGATGGGTAGTGAGTTGAGGAACCTTCTCATAATGAGTGAAACACGGGAAGAGCGTGCTCTTGGCAAAGATGAACTACCTCTTGCTTTGTCTTTGCCTTGTAGCGAGCCTAGTGAGGTTGAGAATTCCCAAGCACCACATAAATTTCCCCTACCGCCCCTTAACCCTTCACCTCCACAAAACAAGCCTCCTTCTACTTTCTTGCATATGGATGATGGGTACATTGTGGGATTTGAAGATTGTGGGTTGTCAAGCATGATTGTTCGAAGCGTTGGGGAAGTTCGGAGCTTCATGGGGACGATTGATAAAGAGTACTTCAGTTTTAACCACCAAGAGTTGAGGGCAACTCTTTTTCAAGAAGGGGAGCATGAACCGTGTTGGGTTTGGACCCGAGCTTCCTTGCCCGGGTTTGTGAAAAGAGACTCGAGGGATAAAAACCCGACCCGGCAATCTCAAACGACACCCGCCCGACCTGTAGCATTCACGAATCGATACACCTTTGTAAAGGGTGGGGTTATGAGTGTCACGATGGAATGGCTTAGACAATTTGCATGTTGGACGAGCTTGGAGAGGCTCGGGACTTGCTTCCGACCCTGAGGCCTCGGGACCGGTCCGGGTCGTCCCGGGAATGAAGAGTATCGAGGCTTGGAAGTACCCAAAGAGCGCCGGCAAACAGCAGCATGGCTCGACCGAGCCGCCAGGTAGCACGCCCGCGACAAGCTTCTACACAGAGGGTCACGCCCGCTACCTAATACGTCGCGCCCACGACCTGCCCTTCAGGGGACCGCCGCGACCGAGCCAGCTAGGAGCCACGCCCGCGCCCATCTCGTGCTCAGAGCGCGCCGCGACGCCCCAGTCGCGCCGCGACCCTCCCGCCAAAGAATCGACATAGCGACAGCGATCGATCGCCCGAGTCAATGTTGGCTTGCCCGAGCCTTCCTTCTGTGACGGACACGCTGTTTCATATTTTTGTTCTGTTTTTAACCTAATTTCATGTTTAGTATAAATAGCTCGTTTAGCACGTTTTTCCAGGCAGCTTATGTTTATGAATGATTTGCTAATGTAATGTTAGGGTTTCTCCGTTTTCTCTCCCAAAATCTTGTTCTTACTTTATCCATTTATTAATGATGGTGTTAGCAAGTCATTCTTTTATTGATCATCTAGTGGATTACCTATGATAGTCATGGTGGGATATGAGGCCTAGAGTTGTGGATTACATAGCTCAAGGTCATATCCTTCCTCTACTATTCAAGTTTTGTTCGATTGTTGTTTCAAGATTCAAACTCAAGCTAAAAATCATCAATACTCCCACCGCGACACGCTCCAGGATTTGTTCCAGATAGTGGGCCACTTTGCACTACTATACTTGCTTTGCCAATGACATGGGCCCCATGACCCATTTTGGTATTCAGCCCATATGATTTATCGAAATTTTTTGACAGGTCGGGATTATGTCGGTGCAAATCCCGGTGTCTCCCCACTTTGATCGGGTCTGAATAGGATGAAGGTCAAAGTAGCCTGACATGTTGTCTGCTTGATGCTTATCTTGTTGTTGTCTGTGCTCTTTTATACGGTGGTCTGATGATGTCGGTGTTGTGCAGGAGGCCTTTAGGTGGCAACCGTTGGACGACTGAAGATGTCTAACGATGTCGTCGGAGACCTTTAGATGGTAACCGTTGGACGACTGCTGCTGACGATGATGATGTCGGTGATGATGATGTCGTCGGTAACCTTTAGGTGGCAATCGTTGGACGACTATTGCAAATGATGTCGTCGGAGACCTTTAGGTGGCATCCGTTGGGCGACTTCTGCTGATGATGTCGTCGGAGCCCTTTAAGTGGCATCCGTTGGACGACTGCGGATGATGATATCGTCAGAGACCAATGAGTGGCATCTGTTGGACGACTGCTGATGATGATGTCGTCGGAGACCTTTAGGTGGCATCAATTGGACGACTGCTACTGATGACGTCGTCGGAGACCTTTCAGCGGCATCCGTTAGACGACTGCTGTTGATGATGTCGTCGGAGACCTTTAGGTGGCATCCGTTGGACGACTGCTGCTGATGACATCATCGGAGACCTTTTAGCGGCATCCGTTGGACGACAACTATTGATGATGTCGTCGGAGACCTTTAGGTGGCATCCGTTTGACGACTGCTGTTGATGACGTCATCGGAGATCTTTTAGCGGCATCCGTTGGACAACTGTTGTTTATGTGGCAACTGAATGATGTATGGTCCCTTTTTAGCGGTGTCCTGAAAATTACAGAAAAAAACAAAGTGTTAATTTTTTCGGAAACGCAAACGGGTTCAGATTTTTACCTGAATTTTGGGAATCTTTGGGTCGTACTCTTTGGTTCGTTAGTTTGGGTTGCATGATTTAATTCGAATGGGCTGAAGGGAGCTTGGACCGAGGAATTGCGCCTTGGCCGCAATAAAACCCCCGCGGGTTTTATGACCTCTACTGGGCTGTTGAGGAGTGTTGGGCCGCGGAACTGGGTCTATAGAGACCACAAAACCCCAGTGGGTTTTCTCTCTTTCTTTTTTTCTCTTTTTTTCTTTCCTCGTGAAGGGAATCAATGTGGGTCCGGTTCTTGCGTGGATAAGGACGCGCACGTCGCCATGTCTCTCCTTTAGGAGGCAAGATGATGACCTTTGGATTCTCGACCAATGAAACGTATTTGGCATCTCGAGGCATGTCGTAGAAACGAGCGTTTCACATTCACTCATCCTTTCTATAAATACCATGCCTCTCATTTATTTCATTCATTCATATCTTCAACTCCTCCACATCTTTCTAACTCCTTCTTCTCTCTAGAAAAAATTTGCTCTTTGAAGAAAATTTGGGTTTTTTTTTTTAGAAAATGCATCCCCGAGGCGATAGGAATCTTCCTCTTCCTCATGCGGCGGCATGGCCCCATAAGATGTCTTCACGGCGCAACTTCAATCCTGGTGCAAATGCTGAACCTTCGGATCTCACCGTTCAATCTTGGAACCATGCTTGGTTCTACCGTTCTCATGGCAAGGTAATTTTCGAAACCTCCCTTTTGATGCTTAGTTTAATGTAAAAAATGAGCAAGCACGAATTTATTTTTCATGTCTTGTCGATTTTCATTATTTTAAGCATGCTTTAAATTGATGCATATATATGACTTCATGACGCATTCTGACGGAGGACCCGATTTGTAAGATGAATCTGAAATAACCCATTTCGGCCCGTAGTCTAGATAAAACCACTGCGGGTTTTCTTTTATTGGACCCACGCATGCTCGGCCCAGCTGACAAAGGAGGCGGCCTGCATTGAAAATGAAAACCCACACGGGTTTTGTTGACATATGGGTTGTCCCACACTGAGGTGGGTCGGAGGCGCGGCCTATTTACTGAATAAAAACCCATGTGGGTTTTAATTCCACTGGGTCGGGACGTTTGGGCTATTCGTTTATTTCACGGGCCATGGCTGTGAGCCCAGTGCTTGTGCTGGGTCCAGCTAGGGCCAAAAATTGTTCTTAGGGCCAAAGTATTAAATGAACCCCCATTTTGAATAGATTCCTGAAAATTCGTTTGCCTTTAGGAGGATAATTTGAAGTCTCCCGGTGCCCTAAAAGATCCTCTTAAAGTAGCTGAGTCAATTTCTGGAGACTTTGTGAGCAATACATTGATCGTGGCAGGTCTTATGCCATTTTGGAAATGCTTGGTGACTTGGAGGGGTCGAACATTCCGCGCCATTGGCCGAGCTATGGCTGAAAGGTTTTGGGACGCTACCAATTCCTTTCACTTGCCTGTAGGTGAAATGACTGTTACTCCCACGGATTTCATTATGATCATCGACCTTCCTTGGGGTGGGCAAGACGTAGTCTTTGATGCAGAGATTCCACCACTGGTCTTGGATAGATTGGGTCCAGTGTTAGCGCGCTTAGGCTAGGGGCAAGGTCTTTCGAACCTTTCTTATACGCATTTTGAAGCAACCATCCATGATGCCAGCTTCCAAAATTTACCTGGGGAGCAACGTCGCTTCATTCTCCTGGCGTACATTATTTCTGCCACCTTTTTGGCCAACCGTGGGGACAACATCACCCTGGCCTGGTTTCGAAATCTTCTGGACCTTAATAATGTTCGGAACCTGAATTGGGGCAAAGCAGCCTACACCAACTTTATTCTCTGGCTTTGCCGAGGCGTCAGTCTTTCGCGGGATGATGATCCGGTCTACCTCTATGCGGCCCAGACTCGCTACCACTATGGCCCTGCTCTGTGGAAGGTGCTCGAGGTACGTACCCGACACTCTTCTCTTTGTAATATTGCTAGTCTTTTGTTCTTTCTTTGACTTTATGTTTATACAGTCGAGGGCGTATGAATACACTCTGCCTCTCGGTATTCGATCAAAGAAAGATAAGACAGCTCTGGCTGTTGAACGCTGGACTGCTGAGGGCATTCATGAGAAAAAATTCCAGCCAGGCAGTCTCAACGATATTCGTCATGTGATGGACGACCTTGCACCGGTATTCCTTTATGCCTGCCATATTTCTTTTATTTTCCTCCATTCTTAAAATAACTCTCCTCCTTTCGTAGAATCAAGTGAATTGGCATCCTTGGGTCGAATTCAACATGTAAGGATTGCCCACCCCTTTGCACTTGGTGGAACATGACACTCGTCTCCGCCTTTTGATGGAGGGACCTTCGGGCTTCGTGTGATATTTGGGAGAAAGAGCTTCGAGGCAGATCTTGGGGGAATATCCCGGCCTTATTCCCCGGGATCCTTCGGAGCATATTTTCAAGCCATGGCGCATTGACCCAGGTGTTCTGAGGGATCTGATTCCGGGTCATGATTCTGACAACTTTGTGCATGACGTTCTACAGGAGCAATTCGATGAAGAGTTCCAGCGTTATCTTAGCCGTTTGGCTCCTCGAGTGGTATGTATCTTCCTCGTTTATCTTTATCATGTCTTAGCTGATTTCTGACCATAGAATTTACAATTGGGGCCTTATGGCAAGGCCGCTAAGGTGGAGATTCCTCCAGAATGAAAAAAGATCGCCCGCTTCTTGGACGTGGAGAACAACAGCGAGTGCTCTACACTTCAAGCATTTGAACGGAAACCGGTAACCTTCATTTACGTCGCTTCTTTTGTTATTCCTTGCTTCTCTTGTGGATAACCCCGATTTTATCCCTTTTTTCAGCCAAGGTTGGCCTTCCTTCGGCAAATGATTAAGGAATGGAGCACCATGAGAAAACATCTCGATAGGATGTTCAGGGGCTCGGGGAGATACCAAGGCAATGTAGCTGAAAGGGCCGATATGGAGGCCGATGCGGAGTCCGCCCATAGGGAACCACCCCGACGTTCCACTATAGGTGCTCCTCGCGCAGAGCCCCCCACGCCGTTCTTCGGTAGGGGAATATTCTTCTCGAGGGCAATCTCGGGAAGAAGTCGGTGGATCTTCTCGTCCTCCTCTAGCGGCTGCACCGGAGGGTCGCGGCAAAGGTGTTCTGGTCGAGGGTCAATACTCATCCGGGTCTCATCGTAGCAGGTCCGATAGTAGAGATTGTAGTCCTCCGAATATGGAATAGGACATGGCTCAAATGTCCTTGGAGGAGCCACTTGGTCAAGGAGGGTCGTATCACAGTGCTGGGTATGGTGGTGATACTCAGCCCCATTCATATTGGGTGGAGGATGCTTCATAGTCAAGCGGTACCTATCGGCCCTCTCATTCTCGTCGTACTCTAGCTTTGGTACGCTTTGCTCGTCGTGGTCGGGAGATCCTAGTGAGGGATCGTGACTCAGGTGCATCCATAGGGTATCCTGTCAGTCAGGCCCTAGCGGATGACGCTACTTTAGTTCCTACACCCTACGATGCTTCTTCTTTTGGTTCTGGTTCTGCTGGATGGCCTGTTCCGACTCCTGGAATGGGTCCTTCATGGCCCGTGGTTTCACAAGAGTGGTCTGCGCCTCAACACTCTTGGCTGGCAGGATATGCTTCTTCTAGTTGGCCAGCCCCCGGTTATGAGACTGGACCTGTATGGCCTACCGCATCTATTAAGTGGCATGTTCCTGCTCGTTCATGGCTAGCCGCTTCACAGGAGCATTCCATGTCGTCCCCATCGAGCATACATCGTTCGGGAGTGCCCCTGTCCGAACCATCGCCTCCTGTACAGACTGCTCCTGGTCCCAATTACTAATCCTAGGACACCTATTTTGGCACGGCTGGCACTTCAAACGCTGGGACCTCACATGCTGGTAACAATCCAGTTGAGGATAACGGCGATTCGGGCTCCTTGTGGTAACCACACTGATCTCAAGCAAGACTCTATGTATTTTAATGTTAGACTATTTTTTGTACTTATTTTATTTTAATGCAAGACTCTTTATGAATTATTTTTTTTAATGCAAAACTCGATAAATGCACGTCTTCACTTTTATTAATGCATGTTTGAATGATTTTCTACATGACGAGATTAATCCCAAATTAATCCCACTTCCCCAAAAAGAAAAGAAATTAAAGAAAACATAAAACTTAAGTGTTAGAGTAAACTCGAGCAAAAATTTGAGAACCGAGCGTCATTGGGCCAACGACAAGACCCAAAACATAAAAAATACATGAACGGGCCGATTTAATTCACAAGAAGCAAGGCCCAAATAAAATCAAGAGGAGGATGGGTTGATCGTTGAAGGCGACCCAACTCGCCATAAAACCCCCGTGGGTTTTTTCTTCAGCAGGCGTTGGGCCTGGGCTTGGCCAGGCGTGCGTGTGGGCCTGGGAGTATCAAAACCCCCGCGGGTTTTGATTTTTTTTTCTAGCCATTGATGATTGGGCTGAAATAAGGGATGTGATGGCAACGGCTATATTATCACTTGCTCATCGTTTTCCTCCATTTTGATCATGGATGAAGGTGTATAAATACCTCATCTTATGCATATGATCATTACTCATTATCTCTTCCTTGAAGTCTCCAAAAATCACAAAAAGAAATCCTCTAAGTTCTCATGGCATTCGAGAGGAAACTTGCTACTTGGATGAGCACTTTGTCCAAGGAAGAGAAGAAAGAACTCGGGAGATACAAGCTGACTAGTCTGTTGAGTCTTCGGCAAGTGAGGATAAATCAGGAATTCCTTCGTGCAGCGGAGACCTTTTGGGATCCAAAAATGCATGTTTTTCGCTTCACACTAAAGGAGTTATGCCCGCTTCCAGAGGAGTGGTCCTCAATCCTAGGGACGAATCATTTTGCTCGACCGACGTCACCTCCGACATCAACTTACATCCACAAACAATACAAAGAGTTGTTGTAACTCCCATCTCGGGTCGTCGGAAGTACAATATTTGGCGAAAAGGTACACTTTCAAACCATAATTGAATATTTCCAATCTCCCAATTCCTTGGAATATGGCCTAGTGATACGAGTACGAGTGCTCGTATTATGTCTCCTTGGTGAGTTTTGCTTTAATCACGGTGGCAAAAGAACCGGACTGGCAAACTTGGTTCAAATTGTTGAAGACATGTCTCGGGGCTACAGCCCGGTGCCACTAATGCTTGTGAAGACCATGATGGGCCTAGGCGACCCAGATCCAGAACACGAATTTCGTGGAAGCACCCTGCTTCTTCAGGTTTGACTCTCTTCTGTCTCTACTGACTGTAAAACCCCCGCGGGTTTTACATTTTCTTTTTCTTTTTCGTTAGTTCGGGATAATTGGCATGCAATTATGACCCTTGCTAACTGTACGGACAGATTTGGTTGATGGAACACTTGGACCTCATCGAAGAGCCCCGAACTTCTTCGGCATTGGCGAACTATTGTCAAAGGAAGAGGAAGTACACCGATCTCCACTCAGTAACGGAATGGATCGCATTCCTGAAGGAACCTCGCAACATCACATGGTGGATCGAACGGTGGCATATTTTCGAGTATGTGACCCATGATTCACGCAACGCTTATATGTGCCTTGCCGGCTTGACGCGCATGACTTTTCATTTTCCTGAGCGAGTAAGGCGGCAAATGGGCCGCAAACAAAACATCACTGATCTTTTGTGTAAAGCACCAGAGCCATTGAAACTTCGTAGCTCGGTGATAGAGTCATGGCTGAAATATTAAAATAGAAGACCGACTCTTAGGGCTCCACCAAAGGTGCACATATCCCAAGTTGCTGATGACGGCTACCACAGATGGTTAATTGCGGCCGTTGAATCTCGCTGTACCGGAGAGGCGAGAAGAAGACAGACATCCGTGAAGGCAAGGTTGGGTGCTCGCACATCTGTAAAGGACTGCCTTGGTGAAAAAGTCTCGGTGAAAGGTAAACTTGGTCCGAGGGTTGAGATACAAAAACCGAGCAGGTGGATCTATAAGTTCAAAGACAAAGAGGGAGACCTCAATGGACCTAGAGACATGGAGATCGACCAAGAGACCACTGGCGAAATGGAAGAAACGAATCAAGATTAGAAAATGGACGGAATGAAGGAACTGAAACTGCTTTGCCAAAATAATCTTTTATTTAGTTACGCCTTTTTTGAATTTTCTTATTTACAAGCAGTGTACTTGCATTAATAAAACAAGAAATATTGTTCATTTATTGAAAATACACAGTGTCTGAAAATTGGTTTTGCAGTTGCTTGGTTATATTATGCATAATATCGCTTGACCTGATCCAAATTCGTGGGTTGAATTACATCCTCTCCATCCATAGTACTAAGCCGAGCTCCTCCTCCTGCCAAAATGTCCTTAACCATATAAGGACCCTTCCAATTGGGGGCAAATTTTCCTATTGGGTCTTGTATAGATGCCCTCATTTCCTTAAGCACCAAATCACCTACTTGAAGTCAACGACTTTTCACCTTCTTATTAAAAGCACGAGTGATCCTACTTTGGTACACTTGCACATTATGCAACGCCCTTAATTGCCTTTCATCCATCAACATTAACTCCTCGAACCTTACCCTAGCCCATTCTGCTTCTAGCAATTGACTTTCTGCTACTATTCGTAGCGAAGGGATTGCTGCTTCAATTGGCAGGACTGCTTCCATCCCATACACCAAGGAATATGGTGTTGCACCTGTAGCAGTTCGTATCGAGGTTCGGTATCCGCACAAGGAAAATGCCAACTTTTCAGGCTAATCTTTGTAAGTGACAACCATTTTCTTAATGATTCCTGCCACTGTTTTATTGGCCGCTTTCTACAACTCCATTAGCTTGCGGTCGATAAGGTGAAGACCAGTGATGCTGAATATTGTAGTTGGCGAGCAGCGTCTCCACTTCCTTCCGAAAATGGCTCTCATTGTCACTGATGATCTCATGAGGCACTCCATATCGACATATGATGTTTTGGAGGATGAATTTGGTCACTTGCTTGGATGTGAGTTTGGCGTAAGAGGCTGCCTCTACCCACTTAGTGAAGTAATAGATGGCGACCAAGATGTATTCATGCCCTCCTATTTCGGTTGGGTGTATCTTGCCAATGATGTCGATCCCATACCGAGAACGGCCATGGAGATGTTAAAGTAGTTAGATGTGATGGGGGTTGATGTTGTAGGTTGGCACACTCTTGACATTTGTGACACCTTCGAACGAACTCCAAGCAGTTCGCCTCCATAGTGGACCAGTAATAACGAACCCTTTGAATCTTCTTCACCAGCATGCGCCCAATCATGTGAGGCCCACACTCTCCTCCATGTACACTAGCCATGATCTCCTTTGCACTCTTAGCATTGATGCATAATAAATTAATGTCCGTAGGTGATTTCTTGTAAGGGCGATCTTGGATCAAGCAGTATTGTGCTGCTAAGGATCTGATTGCCCGTTGTCCTCGAGCATCTAACCTAGCTAGATATTGTCCTTTCGGAAGAAATTTGTATATGTCGTGAAACCATTCCTCAGTTTCTTGTTCTAGTGTCTCCATATTGCAGACATATGCTGGTTCAAACTGTCGCTTTACTACTACTGGTAGTTAGAGCGTGCCTGATGGGATTGATATCACTGAAGACAACTTGGCTAAAGCATCAGCCAATTCGTTGTGATCCCTAGAAAGGTATTGGAAGCTAATTTGCTCAAATTGGTCAGCAAGTCCCAAGAGCTTCTGCTGATATGCGATAAGGCATTCATTTCGAACTTTCCATGCGTTCTTAGTATGATTGATGATGAGACTAGAATCTCCAAAGACCTTTATATGGCGTATGCCTAGAGCCAATGCAGCTTGCAAACCTTTGATGCATGCTTCATACTCTGCAGCGTTGTTAGTAGCATCAAAATCTAACTTTACAAATACAGGGACGTGTGCCCCTTCTGCAGATATTAACAGGACTCCTACCCCACAACCCATTTGGTTAGAAGCTCTGTCAAAATACATTTCCCATGTTATTTCATCAGTGAAGAATACATCTTCGTCTAGGAATTCCAAGTGAGTAGTTGGAGGTTCTTGTGATGGTGAAGCAGCTAGGAAATCTGAAGCAACCCTCCCTTTGATGGATTTTTGAGGCAGGTACTGGAGATTGAATTCTGAGAGCATGACCACCCATCGAGCGAGGCGGTTGTTGATGGTAGGTTACTCCATGATGAATTTGATGGGATTATTCTCAGCTATGACATATACTGTGTGCGAGAGCATGTAATGCCTTAACTTCTTGGTGGCCCATACTAATGTGAGAGCCATTTTCTCTATGTCTGCGTGTCGACTTTCATAGCCTAGGAACTTCTTGCTTAAATAGTAGATGGCGCACTCTTTTACCTTTGACCTTTTGAGCTAGCATAGCCGCTATTGCAAAGCTAGTCATGGTAAGGTAAAGGAGTAGAGGCTCATCTGGTACTGGTGGCATGAGGATTGGAGGATGTTGCAAATACTCCTTGATTTTATCAAAGGCCACTTGGCATTGATTGTCCCATTCTATTTTACTTCATTTCTTCAGTTTTTTTAAACAAAGGTTCATATGTCATGGTGAGCTTCGAGATAAACCTGCTGATATGCTGAACTCGCCCTAGAAAGCCTCTTATCTCTTTTTCTGTCTTGGGTGGTTGCAACTCTTGGATAGCCTTTATCTTTGAAGGGTCAACTTTAATACCCCGTTGGCTAACCACATATCCTAGTAGCTTCCCAGAGGTGACACCAAAGGTGCACTTTACCGGATTAAGTCGCATCTTGTATTTGCGAAGTCGCAGAAAGAACTTACGGAGGTTAGCAATATGCTTCTCTCTTGTTTTGGACTTAACAATCATGTCATCCACATAAACCTCTACTTTTATGTGCATCATATCATGAAGTAGTGTGTTTATAGTCCTCTGATATGTCGCTCCGGCATTTTTGAGACCGAAAGGCATGACCACATAACAGTTTATGCCCCATGGTGTAGTGAATAAAGTTTTCTCCATGTCTTCTTCTGCCATTTTGATTTGATTGTAACCAGCATATTCAGTAAAGGACAAAAACTCATGCCCGCAAGTGTTATCCACTAATACATCAATGTGAGGTAAAGGGAAACTATCCTTGGGACATGCCTTGTTGAGATCTCGAAAGTCTACGCACATACGCACTTTCCTATCTTTCTAGGGTACTGGCACGATGTTAGCAATCCATTCAGAATATTGGACTGCTTTGATGAACTTAGCATTAAGTTGTTTGATCACTTCTTCTTCGATCTTCTTAGCCCATTCAGACTTGATCCTCCTAGCCTTTTGTCGAACTGGTTTCGCATTAGGGAGTAAGGGTATGGTGTGCTCTGCGATTTCCCTGTCAATCCCAGGCATGTCCTCGTAGGACCATGCGAATACGTCAACAAACTCCTTGAGAAGCTTCGTGAATGCTACACATTCTTCTGCTGTGAGCGAACTACCTAACTTCAATTCCCGAGGTTGTTCTTCTGCGCCAACATTTATGGTGATGATGTCTTCTAAGACCGCCATTTTATGCTCATGTTCATTGGAAAATTCTTTTAAGGGTTCATTAGATTCCAGATTATTATTGTCGCAGCAGTTCATGGAAGAGGGGAAGCAAGAATCAGAGTAAGCAGAAAGGTTCATCTTATTGAATGCAGAAAAGGAATACATCGCCAGCAAACTCAAGACCAGACTCACTTGACTCTAGACCCTTAAGACCTGACCTTATGCTCTTAAGAACAAACTCTCCTACAGATAAAACAAAGTTATTCTCCTCAGCATCAACCCACGAGACCGCCTTAACTTCTTCTTCTTCAGATATCATGAGGTGTTCGGTCTCGTTTCGAGACGAATTCTTCTCTTTATTAGGGAGTTTTTGTATGTTCTAACCCCGTGTGTTATTCTAGTTATGAGTTTTTTGTAGTTTTGTATGAAAATAAGTAAGCGATCGAAAAAGGCGACAAAACGGAGCAAAAACTTGCCAATCAGGGGGTGAGATGAAGGTCCGCTCGACCGAAAGCGTAATGGTGGCTCGCCTGAGCGGTTCCTGGAGAACAGAAAAATAGTCGAGTAAAATTTGAACCAAGGGGAGGTGAGACAGAGAGCCTGCTCGCCCGAGCAAGAATCCTGCTCGGCCGAGCTGGGCTTCTTTGCATCAACTAGGAAAAATTCGATAAAATCGGCTAAGGCATTGAAGGGACAGAAGCCACGCTCGCGAGCAAGAATCCTGCTTCCGAGTTGGGCCGAAGGAAGTCACGAAACGGCGACAGCAACCGTAACGCCCGCCGCCCGAGCAAGAATCCGCCGGCCGAGCCGGGCTTCCGAGCCAAGGAAGTCTTTAAGAACGAAGGACAGCAACTGTAACGCCGCCGCCCGAGCCAAATCCAAATTCTGCGTATAATCTGGGAACAAAGTGCTGCGTTTTGTGAAACAAACTTAGGTATTATAAAGAGTAATAGCGACTCTTTTAAAACAATTAGCAAGTTTTTAGTTTGTAATTAGGGTTTTAATGCTTTCTTAATTAAACTCTATTTTCTCTCTAAGTTTTCTCTTGTCTTGTTCTTCAAGCTTTTGGGATTCTTGATTGTAATCAATTTTCTTCAAGTAATTTCAGCCTTCATTAATCTTTATTACCTTGTGCTTAGTTTTGTTTTACTTTTGCCTTTGAAAGTTCATAGTGTTAGCCACAAAAACATCCAATCCAACTTTTAGTGAAAAGGGGGATTAAGGGTCACAAATTCCACTCTCAAGTGGGGATTTGGGGATTCTTAGTAATCCAATTCACGATTTCTTGTTTGTTCGGGAGAAATCCAAGTAGATTGAAGATTAGTGAAAGTTTGGATCATCAAAGGTATAATCTCTTGTTCCTAAATTCATTAATTAGTCTTAGTTTTATTGCTTCCTTAATTTCATGCTTTTAGTTGCTTTCATCTTTTATGGCTTTCTTAATTATCATCATGTTTAGGTTAGTTTATTGCTTATTTACATAATTTATTGCTTACCGCATTGAGAAAGTCCCTTGTACACAAACCAATTACCTAAATTAAACCTAACACCCATCCCTGTGGACCGACAACCCTAACTCAAAAACCACAAAAATTACGACCGAACAATGGCGCCGTTGCCGGGGATGGCGTTATTTGGGAGTTTAGAATTGGTTTGTTTGTGAATAGTGTGAATAGTTTAATTGCTTTGCTTGTTTAGTATCAAGTGTAAAAATCACTAAAAATTAAAAAAATAGAAAAACCAACTAAAAAAGAGAAAGTGCGTCATTCGATAGGATGGGTTCGACAACCGGAAACTAGTAGACTGGTTAGGGTAGAGAAACCTTTAGTCGACCCGCCTAACATGGGTGAGGAAGGACCGAGGGTTACCTTGAGCGACCAGCTCTATCCATCTTATGACCCGCCTCCATCGTGCTTTGTGTTACCGACCCTACCTCAGGGAGTTACGTTTGATCCTGCAGTATCATACTCAAAACCTACCTCTTTTTCTGGACTGGTTGGCACTTATCCGACAAAGAGAGTATAAGGAGTACCTTAGTATGGTCACACCACCTGGGGTACCTTTAGATTATGTTCTGTTGAAATATTTGCCCTTCGCTCTGCGAGATTCGGCAAAGAGGTGGATGTATAGTATCAAACCGGGGTCCATAAACTCATGGGATAGTTTCATGAAGGTATTTATGAAGAGGTATTTCCCAAATTCCATGGCAGTTCAAATGAGAAACTCCATCTTGAAGTTTAGACAGGATAAGGGGGAGCCTTACTGGAAAGCTTTTGAGAGGTTCAAGAATCTTTTGTCCCAATTTCCCCACCATGGGTTTGACCTAGTGAGACTGTGCCAGATAGTGTATGAGGGGGTAGACCAGGAAACCCGTGTGACCTTAGAGTCTATGTGTCAAGGGGGATTTATGGATAAAACTGCGGAGGAAGCTTGGGATTTTTTGGAGAGTATGTCAGAAAGAGTAATGCAATGGGGAAACACTAGGGATGAGTCCATAGGGGCACAGTTGTCTAATGCACGGGGAGGGGTTCATGCGGTGAGTGAGAGTACTGGGTACGAGGCTAGGTTTGCTTCTCTAGAGAACATGATAAAAACCTTAGCTCAACAAAGAACTAGCCTAAGACCCAACCGTGCGTCCAAGTGAATTCTGTAGAGCAACCCGTGTCTCCGAACCCTCAATCTTCTTTGATTTGTGCTTGGTGCCAAGGACCTGACCATGTATATGCTAATTGTCCTTTGTATTTGCAACATGTGTCAACTAATGTGGAAAATGTGAATGCTATGTTTAACCAGTACCGGCCCTACCAATTCCCTGGGGTGCCAAAACACCCTTTCTTGTCTTACGGGCCGGATAACCAAAATGTTTTGAGGCCACCGATGCACCAAGGAGGAAGTTTCCAAGGAAACCCACCCCCTCCCCCCCCCCCCCCGCACCAACATCAAACCCAACCAAGACCACCGCCTCAGGTTGCTTATCAAGCACCTCGAGGACAGACCCTCCATCCCCAGATAGCCCATACCCGACCTCCACCAGGATACCAAGGTGAGGATAGAGGGGATAGGAAATACAAAGAGTTAGAGTCTGGTTTGAGTAGGGTTGAGGATACGATGAGTGACATGGCGAAAATGGTGAAACAATTGAATGAGAGTGTAGCCCAACTCATGATGTCTAATAGGGATAGGGGAACTTTTCCTGGACAACCGGAGGCGAACCCTAAGGGGAAAGCTTCTAGTTCGTCCTCTTGTGACCCAAACCATGTTAGGGGGCTTAATGCGGTGATTACTCTTAGATCAGGAAGGGAAGTGGACAATCAGATTAGAGAATTACCTTCAGATTCGCCTAGGAAACAATATGTGAGTGTTGGACCTTGTGATGAGCTAGTTGGGGATGAGCCGTGCGAGGAAGAGAGGTTGACCAACTTAGGTGACAACCCGAGTCCTAAGACCTCACCTAGAGTGCCCCCTAGTTCCAATCCTGTTCAACCGGTGGCGTATAAGCCTTCCCCACCTTTTCCTCAAAGGTTGAGGGGAACTAAGGATTAGGGAGACTTTTTCTCAAGTCAAGGTCAACATTCCCTTGTTGGACGCTATTCAGCAATGTCCTTCCTACGCTAGGTTCCTCAAAGAATTGTGTACAACGAAGAGAGCAACTCAGGTTCCTAAGAAGGCCTTTTTGGCCTCTAATGTGAGCTCCATCTTGTCTAGTCAGGTTCCAGTGAAATATAAGGACCCAGGATGCCCAACTATTTCCATTACCATAGGAGACAGTCAGATTGAGAGAGCCCTCCTTGAGTTAGGGGCGAGTGTCAACTTGCTACCTTTACATGTCTATGAGACCTTGGGGTTGGGGGAATTGAAACCTACAAGAATGGTTCTCCAATTAGCTGATCGGTCTACGAGAGTGCCTAGGGGGGTAGTTGAGGATGTGTTGATCCAAGTCGGGACCTTTGTCTTCCCTGTAGACTTTGTTGTGTTAGAGACAACTAGGGTTCAGAGTCCTCGTGACGAGATTCCGGTCATTTTAGGTAGACCCTTTTTAGCTACATCTAATGCTTGGATTAATTATAAAGATGGGAGAATGAAACTGACTTTTGGGAATTTGACTATGGAATTGAATATTTTTGACCTACAAAAGTCACCATTAGGACATGATGAGCAAGAGTGTAATGTTGTGAATTGGATTAGTGACCTTGAGAGTGATAACCCTGCTGATCTGGATGTTGCCCCTTGTGTGAGTGATCTTGTTGAGTTAGGATTCGACCCCGACTGTGTAACCTCATTATGTGATTCTGATGTGTTTGACGGTGAATTGCTTTATGAATCTCTGTTTGCCTCTCAACATGTGCCTGAACTTAAACCCCTTCCTTCCGAGTTAAAGTATGTTTTCCTTGGCCCTAGTGAGACTTACCCGGTTATCATAGCTTCGAACCTAGGAGAGGACCAAGAAAACAAACTAGTCGAGGTTCTTAGGATAAATAGAGGGGCTTTGGGATGGACGATTGGAGACATTAGGGGGATTAGTCCATCTATTGTGCAACACAAGATATTTTTGGAAGATGATAGTGTAGCCCAGAGGGACCCTTTAAGGAGACTCAATCCCCAAATGAAGGAGGTGGTTAAGAAGGAGATTCTGAAATGGTTAGATAATGACATCATTTATCCGATTTCTGACAGTAAGTGGGTTAGTCCTATACATGTAGTCCCTAAGAAGGCCGGGTTGACAGTGGTGGAGAATGAGAGGGGTGAATTAGTGTCGACCCGCATTCCATCGGGATGGAGAGTATGCATAGATTACAGGAAACTCAATAAGGCTACGAGAAAAGACCATTTTCCATTACCTTTCATGGATCAAATGTTAGAAAAGCTGGCGGGGCACGACTTCTTTTGTTTTCTAGATGGCTATTCGGGGTATACTCAGATTTCTATAGCCCCGTGTGATCAGGAGAAAACGACTTTTACTTGCCCATTTGGTACGTTTGCTTTCCGTAGGATGCCCTTCGGACTTTGCAACGCCCCCGCTACTTTTCAACGGTGTATGGTGTCTATATTCTCGGACCTTGTTGATGACTGTGTTGAAATTTTCATGGATGATTTCGATTTGGCACCACCTTTGATGATTGCTTGTCGATTTGAGTAGAGTCTTGAGTCGGTGCCAAGAAAAACACTTGACTTTAAATTGGGAGAAGTGTCATTTTATGGTACGAAAGGGGATAGTTTTGGGCCATGTGATTTCAAAAGATGGAATCGAAGTGGATAAAGCAAAAATTGACCTAGTTAGGAACTTGACCCCCCCACTTGTGTGAAGGAGGTTAGATCCTTTTTAGGACATGCTGGGTTTTATCGTCGATTCATTCGTGATTTTAGCAAGATTGCCAAACCCCTTTCTGCTTTATTGGCCAAGGAGGTGGCTTTTGACTTTTCTGATGAGTGTTTGAAGGCCTTTAATGCACTTAAAGATGCCTTGATATCGCCTCCTATTCTCAAACCTCCCACATGGGGGGAACCGTTTGAGTTGATGTGTGATGCTTCTGACTTTGCTATAGGTGTGGTTTTAGGACAACGAATTGACAAAAAACCTGTCGTGATACACTATGCAAGTCATACTTTAAATGAAGCACAAGTGAATTACACTGTCACTGAGAAAGAGTTCCTAGCTGTGGTTTATGCATTTGAGAAATTTCGGGCTTATTTTGGGGTCTAAAGTGATTGTTTTTATCGACCATTCGCGATTCGCTATTTGATGGAGAAGAAAGAGTCTAAGCCTAGGTTGGTTAGGTGGGTGTTGTTACTCCAAGAGTTTGATTGTGAAATCCGTGATAGGAAAGGATCGATAACCCAGAATGCGGACCACCTTTCTAGGATAGCACTGAGCATGTGATAGAGTCTCCTATTGATGCTTGTTTTCCTGATGAACGCATTCTTAGCATAGGAGTAGAACCGTGGTTTGCTGACATTGTTAATTTTAAAGTCACGGGAGAAATGCCCAATGATTGGAATAAGCATGATAGAGATAGGTTCCTTCACATTGTCAAAAATTTCATATGGGATGAACCCTATCTGTTTAAGTATTGTCCTGATCAAATTCTTAGAAGGTGTGTTCCGGATGAGTCTATCATGGATGTCCTTTCGTTTTGTCACGACCAACCGTGTGGGGGGCATTTTAGTGGGAAAAAGACAGCGTATAAGGTTTTACAAAGTGGATTCTATTGGCCTACCATCTTTAGAGATGCCCATACTTATGCCCAGAGTTGTCTTAGATGTCAGAGTTTGAGTAAGATCTCTAGAAGAAACATGATGCCCTTACAACCCGAGATCTTTGTGGATGTATTTGATGTTTGGGGCATTGATTTTATGGGACCATTTCCTACCTCTTTTGGGAATGAGTATATTCTTCTAGCAGTGGACTATGTGTCAAAATGGGTTGAAGCGATTCCATCGAAAAGAAATGATGCTAAGGTTGTGACTAGATTCCTTCGAGAAAACATTTTCTCTAGGTTTGGGGTACCTAAAGCCATCATTAGCGACCAGGGGACTCACTTTAATAATCTTTCTTTCGCGGCTTTGCTTAAGAAATACTCTGTTGAGCATAGAATGACTACCGCCTATCACCCTCAATCAAATGGCCAAGCTGAGGTTTCCAATAGGCAGATTAAACAAATTCTTGAAAAGACAGTGTCAAAGAATAGGAAAGATTGGTCCACTAAATTGACCGATGCTTTATGGGCCTATAGGACAGCTTACAAGACTCCCATAGGAATGTCACCGTATAGAGCAGTCTTTGGGAAACCTTGTCATTTGCCTGTAAAGCTCGAACATAGGGCGTGGTGGGCTTTGAAAGCCTTGAATCTTGACCTGTCAGCAGCTGGGGACTTTAGAAAGTTGACCTTGTGTGAGCTAGAGGAGTTAAGGAGGGAAGCTTACGAAAATGGAAGATTAAGTAAGGAGCGATCGAAGGTCCTACATGATAAGGTGATCCTTAGAAAAACCTTCGTTCCGGGGCAGAAAGTCCTCCTTTATGACTCACGTTTGCATTTGTTTGCGGGTAAATTGAAGTCTAGGTGGACCGGTCCATTCATTGTGACCGCTGTGTTTCCCTCGGGAGTTGTTGAAATCAAGGACCCCACTAATGCATCAATGTGGAAAGTTAACGGTCACAGGTTGAAACCCTTTTTGGAGCTTCCAGAGAAAGTGGATGTGGAGTGTGTAACATTCCATGTCCCATATGTTGATTGAAGAACATTGAGGTAACATCTTTGTATATATTGTAAATTAGTTCATTTTTCTTGTTTGTTTCTTTGTTTAATTCTCTTAACTATGCACTAACGAGAAGGAAGGATCATTTATTGCTCACATATATTCACCATTTCATGGCTTGCATACTCAATCTCCATTTACAAGTCATGTGATGATTATTTGAGATCTAATCAGGTATTATCCTTCTTTTTCTTTGGAGTTGGTTGGTGAGAAAACTCTTTTTCATTCTTTTTGTTAGATTTTAGATTTTTATTCTTTTAGGGTGTTTGTCTTCCTTTATTTCTTGCCACAATGAGGACATAGTGTGGCCTTTTTGTGTGGGAGTGGGGAGGCATGCATGCCGGCTTTTCTTTTTATGTGAAATCTTTGAAAAACCCAAAAGATTTTGTTTTGTTTAGGTTAGTTTTTAGATTATTGATTTTGAAATGTTCCGGGAGGTGATGAGCAGTGATTGTGAGCATTTCGCACTCCCCTCTGTTATTTTGCATTAGTTGTGTGCTTTCATTTTGAGATATACATGCGCGAGGGGTTGTGTAATGTATCTGGGCAGTGGCACGGCATTTCACCCTTGATTCCCGCCTCATATAGTGAGATTCGGGGTTAAGGTTAGTCAATGATCATGTACATTTCTGAATATTTGAAGTTTCTTTTTCTGACATTACGTTCGTGGATCGTGAGCTTGGATGTGCTTAACTTGGCGATCTTCAGGTATCATCTTTTAACCATCCTTCTCATTGTGAATATATTGTTGATCCATGATGCATGCTTGATTTTCTTTTTGGGTGGCGAACCCCTTGAGTGTGAATGTTGGGATATCATTGTTGTTGGAGCCGTGTGGGCTCAGGTCGCCACCATTTATTGTTTATTATGTGTTTGTTGTGTGTTTTTAGGTTTTCTACCTTATTTGTGACACCCTTCTTCTCACAATGGGGACATTGTGAAGTTTTGTGTGGGAGTGGGGGGTGATACTTCCATTTGTCATGGGTAGATCACCTAGTCTTGAGTCTTTGTTTTTGTTTTTCGTAGTTTGTGTCGAAAAATTTGAAAAAAAAATTTTGTGAAAAGGAGCAAAAAGGGAGTGAAAAACCTTCAAAGTTTTCGTTTTCGTTTTTTTTTTTTTGTTTTTGCTTTGTTTCTTGGATTTCGTTGTTGAAATCAAGAAGCCGTTCTTAATCTTCTTTGAAAGAAACCGGTTTGAGCATTTTCGACCATAACTTGGACAATTGCCATGACTTATCTCTATTAGACCTCTACATGGAATGGGAAAGCGGAATCCTCAATTCTTGCACGCTTTGACTGTGAATTCTTACCTAAGTTAGACGGTTTTAGTTGTTCAATTGCTTAAGCTCTTAATTAATGCATTAAATAATTATTGTCGAGCCTACCGTCATGGGTTGGTTTGGGTGGATCGGCACCCTATGCCCCTTAAGTGCAATGACTCACGTATGGAGAAACCCAGCAGGGAGGGTAACCTCATGGCCGGTGCTTAAATCATGAAACCCGACACAAACGCTCTAAAAGACACAAAACGGATTGAGTGGAAATAAAAGAGCGTAGGTTTTGAAAAAGAAAGAAAAGAGCGAAGCAAGAAAAAGGAAAAAAAAGAGTTGAGCAAAGTAAAAAGAAAAGAGCAAAGTAAGAAAAAGAAAGAAAAGAGAGGTTAAAAGAAAAACCAAGAGTGAAGTAGGATAGATAATTCCGAGCTTGAGCATGAGAACAACTCTGATTGTCTGGTTTAGGATAGGAAAAACCGACTAGAGCCCACTTGCACATATGCACGAGGTATTTTGCTCATCAGGAAGTGTTTTGGTTTAAAAATTTCTAAGATTGGCAGTTGTTTGGGTTAGACGTTGTGAGATGCTCATAACGGTTCCTTTCGGAGGATTAATACCGTTTTCTTAATTGAAACAGCTTGATTCATTGAAACGAGCAGTTCTCTTTTTCTTTTCTTTTGAACTTGTTTTGTTTTTCACTTTCCCTCGCTCCTTTTTCTATGGCTTTTGTGGGTATAGTTGCTATAAACCCTCACGAGAACTACCTCGTCCACCCGGGCTGCCGGGGGGTTTAAAGGGCTTGATGCATATGCTAAATGCATCCGCGATTCCTGCGAAAGTGAGTTAGGTTTTTAGTTTTTCTTTTTAGTCCTTTTCTTCGTTTTTAGTTTGCTCGGGGCGAGCAAACCCTTGTGTGGGAGTGGTGTTCGGTCTCGTTTCGAGACGAATTCTTCTCTTTATTAGGGAGTTTTTGTATGTTCTAACCCCGTGTGTTATTCTAGTTATGAGTTTTTTTTAGTTTTGTAGGAAAATAAGTAAGCGATGGAAAAAGGCGACAAAACGGAGCAAAAACTTGCCAATCGTGGTGAGATAGGTCCGCTCGACCGAAAGGAATGGTGGCTCGCCTGAGCGGTTCCTGGAGAACAGAAAAATAGTCGAGTAAAATTTGAACCAAGGGGAGGTGAGACAGAGAGCCTGCTCGCCCGAGCAAGAATCCTGCTCGGCCGAGCTGGGCTTCTGTGCATCAACTAGGAAAAATTCGATAAAATCGGCTAAGGCATTGAAGGAATAGAAGCTTCTGAAAGGCAGCTGAAAACCGAAGGACAGGCAACCAGAACGCTCGCCGCTCGAGCAAGAATCTCGCCGCCGAGCCGGGCTTCAGCCGCCAAGGGAAGGCTCCGAAAAACGGCGACAGCAAACGAACGCCGCTCGCCGAGCAAGAATCTCGCCGCCGAAGCCGGGCTTCGAGCCCAAGGGAAGTCAAGAACGAAGGACAGTAACTGTAACGCCGCCGCTCGAGCAGGATTTTGGCTCGCCCGAGCCAAATCCAAATTCTGCGTATAATCTGGGAACAAAGTGCTGCGTTTTGTGAAACAAACTTAGGGTATTATAAAGAGTAATAGTTGCGACTCTTTTAAAAACAATTAGCTGAAGTTTTTAGTTTGTAATTAGGGGTTTTTAATGCTTTCTTAATTAAACTCTATTTTCTCTCTCTAAGTTTTCTCTCTTGTCTTGTTCTTCAAGCTTTTGGGATTCTTGATTGTAATCAATTTTCTTCAAGTAATTTCAGCCTTCATTAATCTTTATTACCTTGTGCTTAGTTTTGTTTTACTTTTGCCTTTGAAAGTTCATAGTGTTAACCACAAAAACATCCAATCCAACTTTTAGTGAAAAGGGGGATTAAGGGTCACAAATTCCACTCTCAAGTGGGGATTTGGGGATTCTTAGTAATCCAATTCACGATTTCTTGTTTGTTCAGGAGAAATCCAAGTAGATTGAAGATTAGTGAAAGTTTGGATCATCAAAGGTATAATCTCTTGTTCCTAATTTCATTAATTAGTCTTAGGTTTATTGCTTTCTTAATTTCATGCTTTTAGTTGCTTTCATCTTTTATGGCTTTCTTAATTATCATCATGTTTAGGTTAGTTTATTGCTTATTTACATAATTTATTGCTTACCGCATTGAGAAAGTCCCTTGTACACAAACCAATTACCTAAATTAAACCTAACACCCATCCCTGTGGACCGACAACCCTAACTCAAAAACCTAACACCCATCCTTGAGGTAGATCTTGTTGTTTGATGCTCCTTCTTAAGGTAGATCTTCGATTCTAAAGGTTATGACCTCTTGATGAGTGGTCATATAAGCAAGCAAAGATTCAGGAGTCATCGTGGGAGATACTATTAGTGTAGTGACAGCATCCGGCATCCTTTGTCTATGCACTTATGATGCACATATCAACTGCCAAATAGTAACGTCAACTCTCGTCTTTTTGAGTTGCGAGAGGAGAGGATCTTCAGGAGGGACCTGATTGTCATTGTCGGCCGTTGGTGTAGGGTTAGGAACAGCCACTGGGGTGGTGGTGTTCCTATTGTTGTGGCGGTCGAACCGAGTGAGGAATGCCACATCACCTGATATTGGTTCATCCGTCTCCATCCATTCTGCCTCAGAATTCTCGTGCTCGTCATCTTCAACACCGTCCCAAATACCGTAGATGAACAGACCTTCATGAAACCCAAATACTTCGGGGATAGGTTGACCCGTTTCTACGATCAAGGAGAAGGGGTCAAAGTTGAAGCCTCCACAGAAAATAGCATTTGCATGCTCATGCATCAGATTATTTTTATTATTGGGTTTCTTGGCGGCTTTTGGGATTGGCAGCGTCCCTGCCCTTATCAGTGTCATGCCCTCGGCAACGGTGATAGCGGCAAAATTGGTTGGCATCCCAATTTCTGCCTTTGATTTCTGGCTCCTCCTTCGGTAAGGGCAAGATCAAGATACTCTTCTTGACTAGACGGTCGACAGCTTGAGAGTAAGGAACATCCAATGGCGTATAGGTCTCGTACTTCGGTATATAAGGCCCCTTGCGCTGGATAGAGTTAGTCTCCATAATTTTAGGGGGGTGGCTAGCTGTACTAGTGGCCCTCCTATTGGAATTGGACCCTTTCCATCCAGGCGAAGTGGTCTTATCATTGTGCATTGCCTCTAGTTGGACACAGATGTCCTTCAAGTAATCAAAGTCTTTAACAACATGATACCCCAAGTACTTGGACAGACTGCTCTTGAGCCCTTGCTTAAAGGAAGATAACTGTAGGCGTAGAGGGACCGTCTCATTGATGTGGGACAACTTCGTATGCCATCTCTCAAAGTAATCCATAAAGGATTCATCATCCCACTGCTTCATGGTGGTTAGGTCATCCACCGTAGCTTGTTTCTTCTGGATGCGAATGTAATGGTTGATGAATGTTCGGTCTCGTTCCGAGCCGAATTAATATCATTTTATAAGGTGTTTTGCTTATTTTAGCCCCTTAATTGTATATTAGGTATGATGATTTGGTGTTTTGTAGGAAAATAAAGTGTTCGGAGGAAATTGGGCTTAATTGAAGATTTTTAGAGAATTTCGAGCTATTTCCCGAGTCAAACCAAGTGAACTTGAGCCGAGACCCGAGGCGAACCCGACCCGAATTCTCATATCCAATTCTGGCGCAAAACATGGCAGGAAAACAAACCCAAGGCTCGCCCGCGCCAAGAGCCAACTCGACCGAGTCGTTACACTGTCGCGCCTGCGATCAATTTGGTAGCGCCCGCGACCAGTGCAGCCAGAAGCTAGGCTCGACCGAGCAACCTTCGTGGCTCGCCCGAGTCACACCATTGTCGCGCCCGCGACAAAAGGTGTAGCGCCCGTGACCAGTCGGCTCAGTTCCGGAATTTCGCGGCGGCTGTTGCTAGGGTTTTAGGTTTTTTATTATTTTTAGTTCCCTAATTCTTTTCTATATAAACCCTATTATATTTTCATTAGGGGAATATCTTAGTTTTTATCTTAGTTTTAGAATCTTTTCTTAGTCTTGCTTAGTTTTATTTCAAGCTTTTTCTTAGGTTTAATTCCATGGCTTAGTTCTTAGTTTTCTTTAAGTATTCTTTAAACTTTCGATTGTAATTCAATTCTTCCAAGATCAATGCAATTCTTTTCTCCAAGTTCTTGTTTTCTTTCGGTTCTTGTCTTTCAATTTCATTAGTATTAGTTCCACAAAAATCCAATTTTTAGTGAAGAGGAGGATTAGGGTTCCTCGAATTCTCCCTTCATGTGAGGATTCGAACAGTCTTAGTAATCCAAATCACGCCTTTCTTGTTTGTTCGGAGAAAGATTGATGATTCAAGATTCAAGATTTCAAGATTAGTACAGTGTATTCTAGGTATAATTTCTTTTCCTTAATTTCAGTAATTAGTTTAATTTTTACTTTCATAGTTTTTAATTGCTTTCTTGATTATGCTTTTGATTTCTTGTTTAGTTTCTTGTTCTTGTTCTAATAGTTAAGGTTTGTTTTCAATTTCTTGTTTTCTATATTAGTTTCTTTAGTCCTTGTTTGATTTCTTGTTCTTGTTTACAATTCACAATTTGTTTAGTTTAATTATTTACTGCTTTCTGCATATTGAAAACCCTTCCAAACCAATTTTCTGAAAACCTAACACACCATCCTTGTGGATTCGACAACCCTACTTTTGAAACCCAAATTACTACAACCGAACAATGGCGCCGTTGCCGAGGATGGCGTTATTTGGTAGATTAGGTTATTGGTTTGTTTGTGAATAGTTTAACTGCTTTCTTAGATTAGTTCAAAAAAATGTAGTAAAAAAAATGAACAAAAAAAACAGAAAAAAAAGAAAAAAAAAAGATCGATTATTGCTAGTCCCCAATTCCCCCAGTTTGAGAATGAAGCATTTTGGAAATATTTTGCTAGATTACATGATTACCATGCTCAATGTGAATTGTATGGTATCTTAAAAACACTCGATTGCTGCTGCAGAGCATCGAAGACAGACGATATGGAGAGAGAGAAAATGAATTGAGTGTAGTTACTGAATTTATCCATAGAATTTTTAGGGTTTTCTTCAACATTGCTACGGAAGCACGACCTGGGGATTTTGAAGCAGGAAATCGACAGTGGGTCTCGCATAATCTACACTTAAGACTGCAGAGATGAGTGATGTAAGTGGGAAAAAAACTTTTTTGATTGAATAACCATGCAATTCTTTGTCCACATTCGAACACTTGATGAATGTGGGTTTAATTTCGTGTATTCTGAAATGATTGATGTCAGTTAAAAAGTACAGAGCAAGACAATGTTGGCAATGTAGTCGATGGATGTCCACTTACCAAGTAAGTACTCAGACAATTTTATAGTTCATAATTCTTTTTTTGTGTGTGAGTGAGGTATACTTGTTTGTTATGTCCTTCTATGTGTTGGATGTGTATGTATGACAGACTAAGAAGTGCAATTTCGCCATATGATGACATGAGTATGAGTGCGGGGGTAGTGATGGTTAGTGTTGGGATTTGACTGCTAATGTGGTATATCCATATGTTGTGGTGGGGTAGGAGGGTGATGCGTATCGAGTAAATGTATGTGTATTTGGTTGTCCCACAAGTGATCATGAGTGTGATTGTGTTGCAATTGACTGTGGTCATTTGGTGTCTTGGCCACAGTATAAAGTAGTATGATTGGTTGGTATGACCACAGATAATATACATGTCATTGTATTGCAACTGCATGTGGTCATTGAGTAGCTTGACCACAGAATAATATATGTGATTATTTGATTTGTTGGTCTTAGGGAATTATAGTTTGGTCTTAAAATTTATATTTATTTGTAACAGCCACCCAGCTTCGTCAATTGATGTGTGTAATGAGATGGTTGCAGATGTGTTGAGGTCACTGAACGACAGTCACGATATTGATACGTAAGCCTCAATGCACAATTCATGAGGTATGGGACCCAAACCCGAGTAAATTACTGACTTGTTTGTTTTTTTCTGATTTTTGCAAGTGAACATGTAAAAGTAGATGACGTCAAGGATGTTCGCAAAAAGAGACGGGTCAAAATGGTTGCGCGCAAATGTTCAAGATCGGCCAATCCCGACGACTTGTCTGATGACGAACAGAACATATGGGAAATGATGGACAATGCCAAAACTGAGTCAATGGTTGAGGTAGAGCGAACAAAGGGGGTTAGTTTGATTACACAAACATACCAGCGGAGGCGTCGTGGTGATGGGGGGAAACCCCGTGAAGCCCGTGCAGTAGTGGCAGGTGTCGCATCGGATAAAACGCAACCAAAAGAAAAGTCCAAAACCGGTGGGGAAATTGACGCGAACGTTACCGATGCCATAGGTACCAATGAGGCAGTGCCATGTGGTGAAACAATTTGCAAAAGTTCAGTGGTTGGGGCTGCAGTAGCACCGTCAGGTGTTATTGGCTCGACCGACATGATTGAAACCAACACAAAAACTACGATCAAATCAGCATCGGGCACCGCGTGCTGCGATCGTAAGAAAGGGGATGTTACTCAACGTGTAGACGACGTAAGTGTGGTAGTGGAGAAGACGACCGCATCAGACAATAATGCATCACCCCAGTATGTTGGGCTGACTGCAATTGGGTGTAAGTCAAGCACCGTCGATGCGGGAGTTGTTCATGGTGTCGGAACCAGGACTCGAAGCAAAATCGGTGGAGTCAAACAGTTGACACAGTTCAGGCTGCTGATGCGATCGGCAGCCATAAAGGCGAAGCGATATTGATAGAGGACTCACCAGGTAATAACACTAGGGCGAAAGTACGCAGGCGATATGTTCACATTGCCGACAACGACGAGGTTGAAGTTGTAACGAAGCCAATGGTAGGGACAAGAAAGAGGGGAGCGACAGTTATGGAGTCGTTAGATGAGACATCTAAAAAAGTTTACCTAACGTTATATTCCATATTTCGTATTAATTGTACAAGTATTGTGCGTGTCAACCTCATCGATCAGACTGTGATCATGCTTGAATTCATGAATTTATATTTTTTAACATGTCTATATGCGTCTGCCATGATAAGCAATGTACCATAATTATGTATAGACTGACAGTACGTACTTTCGTTTTGTGCAATATACTTGTGGTTAACTAATAACAATATATCTTTTTAACACGTATATGCAATAATTGTTTATGGTATAGGCGAAGACTGATGATGACCACGATGAACAAGCTGAACAGGGTGTTAACCGTGTGTTCCCAACGAGGATGACACCAAAACCATTGATATACCTCCTCGATCACATTTGCCCCGAGCACGTGTCAGTCATAAAGGATTTGGGGTTTGGTGGGTTATTGAACTTGCGGATGAAGTTGCTTCCGGGTGATTTGTGCAAGTGGCTCGTAGATCAGTTCGATACAGAGAGCATGAGGCTTCATTTAGGCAATGGTAGATACATTGAAGTAACTGAGGAGGACATTTTTTTGACTACGGGCTTACCCCGTGGAACGATTCCAATTGACGGAGACAGAGCTGTTGCTATAGATGAAAAGGAAGTTGCCGCATTACTTGCAAAGTGGCGTGGCGAGTACAACATCAAAAGCGGCACGCCGAATGTTGCGAAGATGCCAGCTCATATTGCGTCATTGCGGCCAGACAGTAAGAAGTTTAAGAGAAACTTTGTGCTATTCATGGTTGCTTCGTTCATACACCGAAACACACAGCGGTATTACACTGCTGATTTCTTACCGTATGTTGTTGACGTTGATAACATACCCAACCCGAAATGGTGTAAGTATGTTTTGAACGAGCTGAAATTGGCTGTTGAGGCCAAGCAAGCAAACCCAGCTAGTTACTTCACGGGGCCCATCGTACCCCTCCTGGTATGCTTGACAAGAAAAATGCTTTTTTTTTTGTTTGGTCTTATTTTGGACGAGTACACTTATATCATATTCTTTGTTGTGTTAGATGTTATACTTTAGGCGTCTGGTACGTGAGGAACGCCCAGCAATCAGGGGCTGGCCAACAATGTATGCATGGACCCATGACAATGTTGAGAAGCGGATGGTACATGAGACAGGCCCAGGGGCGTTTGGTGTCGGTGACCTTTTGCCACCACCAGTAGCTGCCGAAATGCGACCTCTTATTCGAGAGGTTGCATTGAAAAGTCAATTGGACACGTTGTTACAGGTGCGTAATGTTTAAAATGCGATTTATTATTTTTGTAGCTTTATCATTTGCACACACGTTAACATATATTAACTATCAGGATGATGTCCGCTTATTGGGTAAATACCTATAAGATTGGACAACTGCGAAGTTCAATGTCGAGCGACAGGTTCAACACATTTCGGGTTTTTACCATGACCATGGCGACATCACCGAAATAAGAAGTCAGGTTGAGTCACTTGTGTCTCGCGTGTTTGAGAGGGTTGCATCGCATAATGCAAAACAGACGGAGGGTAATACACGTTTTGCGCCTGACACAACACATGGCGTGAATGCTCAAAATGAAGATCCGCAACATGACACAACAGTACAGGCGAATCAGAATGAGAGAGGTGATGCCACATCCAATTTGAATTACATGTTAATCTATTGTATGGCAACAGCATAAAATATGATGTTTGACCACAACGTAATGCAGTGTGATTAAAGTACCAATGACTGTGGTCATTTGGTGTATTGACCACAATATAAAATAGTATGATTAACTGGTATGCCCACAGTAAAATATATGTGTGACCGTATTGCAAATGAATGTGGTCAATTAATGGCTTGACCACAATATAATATATGTGGTTATTGTATGATCACATTATAAACTATAATGTTTGACCACAATATAATACAGTGTGATTGAAAGGTCAATGTTTTTTAAGAAAATTAACTATAATTTATTACAACATAATGTGACCATTTCTTTGTTTTCTGTATTATCAGAGAAGAACGATGGTCATTGTGATAACACCGACCCTTGTAGCAGCCAGTTTTGGTTGTCGTCACAAGTGGGCAATATATTGCAGGCCGTGGAGGCGGTCAAGGCCAATGTGCGTGCACAATCAATCCCCATGCCATCTTTCAGGTTGTTGAGTGAATCAGATGACAGCCTAGCACATACAGATGATGACGCTGTGGAGGGGGAGTTCGAGTTGCGGCCACGTCGACTTTTTCGAGGCAGGGAAGCCAAGTCGACAACGGCCAGAACACCACATAAGCCAAGATGCGATGTTGGGTCGTCTATGCCAACCATCCCCAGTTGCGAAACCCGATCCACATGTGGTGTTGCAGTACCATCAGCGGGGCCAGGAGGAGATAATGTAACTCGTTGTGCAGAGCCCCAAAAGGATGTTGGCTCGTCACGCCAATCAAGATCAAATTGGCAATCACACAGTACACTGACACGCATGGTCAGACATACAAATAAAACAGCTGATCCTACATCGCGGAGGTGTTGCCAATAAGCCATACCAGACATCACGGAGCGGCGGAGCAGCACGGTCTGCCGATGATGGTTCCGTACCCGGTCATGTTGATAACTCAGCATCTATCATTGGGGTTCATACAAATAAAATGCGAACACAAGGGGACGCAATGAGCGGACAAATCGGTCATAAAGCAAGCAGTGCTCAGTCTGCCCAACGTTCCGGTGGTGAACGAGAAGTTGCAACCCCTCGTTACCAATCAGCAAGAAGCAGCGACCATGGGCGGTCTGACGATGGTCAGTCATCATCGCGAC
Organism: Portulaca oleracea; assembly: GCA_029582165.1. Taxonomy (NCBI): domain Eukaryota; kingdom Viridiplantae; phylum Streptophyta; class Magnoliopsida; order Caryophyllales; family Portulacaceae; genus Portulaca; species Portulaca oleracea. The sequence goes on along the minus strand of CM055880.1, from coordinate 29,623,239 downwards.
ATGGGGAGCTAACATCCGAAAACATACGTGTCAAAGAAACCCCACTGCGAAGACCCGGAAACATTGTGTCGGTCCGATCTGTTTCACATTCTTATTCAACACATTGCAGTTCGTCATCACGAGGTGCCAGTCGTGATTCTACGGGTGGTACTTCTGGCAGCACTACCCCATCGTGCGGACCTGTTTCTATGGTTACACCTGAAGGGCAGCGCATTATTGGCCCGAACAGAACACCCAGTTGTAGTGTGTCGCGCCCCGACGGACCAAACATGAGAATCATTCTTGAAACACCTGTGGGAACGATGTACGAGATGGGTCCCCCGCTTATTGTACCGGAAGTCCAACGGAACCCACGGAAGGAAAACACTCGTCCCGCGCCAGCCTTATGTTCGCCTTTTTGCGTCAGACCAACATCGATGGATCCCCCGCCTATTGTTCAAAAAAAAGGGCCGAAAATCATTAGCACATATCTGTTTTTGAGTACAACTGAGGCGCCGAACCAAAACCCAAGGTTAGTGTGTGTGCCACACATTTTGGTAACGTTCGTCTATATACAACATGCACTTTTATTGGAATGTCATATTTATGGAAAAATAACATGTTACCTTTACATTCTTTTTGGTACAAACAAATATTAGGGAGTTAGTGTACGATCGGGACGGTGTTGTGGCAACGAGGTTGCATTTCAGGTCACTGGCCCCAGGCAACCAGGTGTCGCCGAGGATAATAAATATATATGCATCAATGTTGAACGATGATGCCCCGCTTCGATTTTTCATTCCGATAAGCTGTTTTGTAAGTGGCTTATTGCATACATTATTATCTAACATGTAAAATATGTTTGAAAAACTAACATATTGATATCCTTCTGATGTTAAAAGGGTGATATGTTCGACATTGCTTTTGATGGGGACCCTTTAGATGATCGTTCAGTTGCACTTTTCATTGAAAAAACATCTAGAGAGTTGAGGCGGTGTCCCTGGATAGACATCAAGAAAACTGATCTGGTACGTATGAACTATTGTTTTCATAAACATGTGATTAATTTTTCAAGTTCATAATGCGTGGGTTGCATCGAAGGATGGTTTCACCACTTACTGGGCCACACTCATGTCATTTGTGGTCACACTATACATACATATATATTGTGTCTGAAATTAAATGGATATAATGGAGGTGAATATATACTACACTTTCTTTTTGTTTACATATACGAATGTGAGATGGTGTCAATTTGAGTTGTGAAACAAATTCATATTTTATTTTACAATGTGAAGTTATTTGCGTCGGCACGCATGGACGGTCGATATTTCTTGTGGTGCGATATGCATGCGAACGGTGCATCTATATTATCGACAACCACTACACACGTGTGTCGGTGGAGGACGGGTACGGCCATATCGACGAAGTAATGGTTAGCGCCGATGAACTAATGTTATGTTTGGCACTGACTCGATTTGTAGACCAAATGTTTACTCCAAGTCGTTTTTTGCAGCGCACTCTTGTTCGTAGATTCCTAAGTCACACTCGTAACCCACTTGCTGACGTGGTCGTCGAGGGCAGTGAACTAAAGAGGCCAGGCATGGGATGGAGGTTCAACGACCAAGGTAACGACAGTGGTGTGCATTGTATGCGACACATGGAGACGTTCTTCGGTCAGGCACGGAACTGGCTCACGGGTTTTTCCCGGACGGACTCGATCCCAGTACGTACATGTCATCACTTTATATTTTGTTGGCACCCTGTCTATTATAATGTCATTAATGCATGTCATTGTCATTTTGATTGACAAATACATTATGTAGTTGTATATGATGTTTACTATTTGTTATACACCAGATGAGAGAGGCGAGAGTGCGTTCCCTTCGCATCCACTATTGCTATAGTTTGGCGATGTACAAGGAAAACCAAAAGAGGGAAGAAGTGTACATAAATGCGGATCACTGGGAGACACATCGAACAATCAAGCCGGACGCAGCAAGCCTATGAGCCATCCATTTCAAACATTGTTTTTTGTTAGTGTGTTGGGATGTCGTACAATATCGTGCAACTTTAGTACTCTTAGTTAGTTAAGGGGTGGGTGTGTGGATGTTTATGTGGGATGGATGGTTTTGTTGGATGATTGTCACCATTTAGTACTTGAAGTTATGCATGGTGCAGCGATCTGACACTTGTTGGGTTATGTAACTGCTATGAACATGTTGAATAACGTTACTTGTTTTTGTAATCTACATGACATTATCTTTACTTCGATCAGGCACCAGTACTTTGATGAAATGACCCTGCATGATATATATGATCACATGCACCTGTAATGTGTTCATGTTACATATTTTTGCTTTGACAAACTGTCTTTAATCACATGTCCATGTTATGTGACATACACGATGTTTATGATCACAATCCATCGTAATTTGTTAATATAATACATTACAATGCTGAAATGATCATATAGGATATATATGATCACATTCACACATTATCCGTTCATGATATGTATCTTTTGTTGTGACAACATGTATATGATCACATGTTCTGTGACATAAAATATGTGTGTGTTCACAATCCATCATAATGTGTTCATATAACCATACATGACATGTATGATCACAGTCAACCATAATGTGATCATGTTACATTGGTTGTTGTTGTCAATAACTAGTGTGAACACACGCCAATTTGTGTGATGTACAAGATGTGTATGATTATGGAGCGTGGCGTGATGGGAAAGATTGATGACTAGCTTGAGAGACTTGATTCACAATCGAATAAGAGCTTGATCACCCAAAAGGTTTGGATATGACTTTGGATAAAGGAGATTCCACCACCAAAGCCTAGCATCCCACCATGACCATCATAAAGGAAGAATCCACCAAATGATCAATAAAGAGAAGAGTTGCAAACACCACCATTAATCAATGGATAAAGTAAAGCAAGATTTTGAGAGAAAGGGAGCAACCCTATTCCATGCATAAGCACATTCATTAATCAGTCCAAAAGTGCCTGGAGAAGTAATAACAAGCTATTTATACTAAACCCAAAATTAAGCCAAAACAGCGTAAAAAAGGTGTCTTCAGGCAACAGCTCGAAAAAGCAAAAAAAGGCGGCGGCGGGCCTTCTGGCCCTGTCGTCGATCGTCGGCGGTCGCGTCGCGCAAGATCTCCGCAGGTTCACCGGCGAGCAGTCTTCGATGCGTGGTTGTGCGCAAGATGACACCGACAGAACGCTTTCGCGAGAGCAAAAGGAAACTTTCGGCGAGGCCCCTGACGCCCAGTTCACGCTCGGCAGAAGCATTGCTCGGGTGAGCCAAGAGTTGGCTCGGTCGAGCTAGCTCTCTGATGGCCGCAGTTGTGCCCTGGTCTTTATTAATCCCGGGGGTTTTAAACACTCACACCCCGATACCTTCTTTGCTCTAGTCTCGAGACGGCCCGGTCCAGTCCCGAGGCCTCCGGGGTCGGTGTTGTGAGCGGGCCCCTACCTAAGGAGCCCCGGGGCCCATCCATCGGATGGCCGAGACTAGCCTCCCAGCTCCCGAAGTGACCGGAAATTGCAACTCGAGGTTCGAGTTGGACGAGGCGGTTCGCTTGGCGGTGGTCACCAGAGAGGAGAAAGGAACCCGGACTTCTTCATCCTCCCCTTCTTGAAGAGGATTTGCCCTCAAATCCACGTCAGGTTCAACATCCTCAATGTAGGGTGAGAGGTCCCCGATGTTGAAGGTTGATGAAACACCGATGTCTCCCGGAAGATCAAGCCTGTAGGCGTTGTCATTTATCTTGGCCAAAACTTTGAACGGTCCCTCGCTTCGTGGCTTTAGCTTATTACTCCTCCGGGATGGAAACCGTTCCTTCCTTAGATGTAGCCAAACCAAGTCCCCGGGCTTGAATGTGATATCACGGCGATGCTTGTTGGCTCGGGCTTTATAAAGTTCATTGGTGCGCTCGATCTTTTCCCGAATTTGCCGGTGAAGCTTCTGGATCTCAGCGGCTTTCTCACTTGCTTCAAAGCTAACCCTCGACTCTAGAGGAAGAGGAAGGAGCTCGATAGGAGTTATGGGGTTGATACCATAGCAAGTCTGAAAGGGCGAATGACCCGTAGCAAGAGAGGGGGACCGATTATAGGCAAACTCGGCGTGACATAACTTGGCATCCCAATCTCGTAGACTCCGACTCACAAGACCACGAAGTATTGTAATGAGTGTCTTGTTAGTTACCTCAGTTTGGCCGTCTGTTTGAGGATGATGCGATGTGCTAAATAAAAGCTTCGTTCCCAAGAGCTTCCACAAAGACCTCCAAAAGTGACCCATGAATTTAGTATCACGATCCGACACAATAGTCCTCGGGACACCATGCAAGCGCACCACCTCTCGGAAGAAAAGGGTGGCAATATGTGTGGCGTCATCGGTTTTCTCGCAGGCAATGAAATGCGCCATTTTAGAAAAGCGGTCAACGACGACTAGGATTGCATCCTTGCCACGCACGGTTCGGGGAAGAGCTACAATGAAGTCCATACTCAAATCCTCCCACGGACCATTCGGAACCGGAAGGGGTGTATAAAGCCCTTGGTGGAACTGGCTTTTGGCATGGTGGCAAATAATACACTTTGATATCACGTCCTGCACATCGCCTCCCATCTTCGGGCAATAAAAGTGCTCCTTTAACATGTCGATGGTCTTATTAATACCGAAATGACCGGCGAGTCCACCTCCATGAACCTCCCGCACTAGAAGCTTTCTCAACGGACATTTTGGAACGCACAATTTGTTGCCCTTGAAGAGAAATCCGTCTTGTAGCAAATACGGTCCATCACCACCACCGAGGTGTGATTTAAAGTCATCATCCTCCTTATAAAACTCCTTCAAGTGTTAGAACCCAAGTACCCTCGCCTCAACTACGGAAAGAAGAGAGTGTCTCCTCGAAAGCGCATCGGCGACCACATTTATACTCCCCTTCTTGTGTTTCGCTACAAAATTAAATCCTTGAAGGAACTCAACCCAATTAGCATGCCGGGAGCTAAGCTTGTGTTGTCCATTCAAATATTTGAGCGCCTCATGGTCTGAATGAAGGACAAACTGGCTCGGCCTCAATTAGTTTGACCAATGATCTAGAGCCCGAACGAGAGCATAAAACTCCTTATCATACGTGGAATAGTTCCTCCTTGAACCACTGAGTTTCTCACTGAAATAAGCGATAGGACGTTGGTTTTGCATCAACACGGCCCCAATGCCTACACCACTAGCATCGCAATCAACTTCGAAGGCTTGTGTGAAATCCGGGAGAGCAAGTACCGGAGCCTCACAAAGTTGTGACTTCTCAAAAGCTCCTTGGGCTGCTCGGGTCCACTCAAAGGCGCCCTTCTTCATGCACTCGGTAATGGGAGCGGTAAGGGTACTAAAGTCCTTGATGAACCGACGGTAGAACAAAGCAAGACCGTGGAAGCTCCTCACCTCCGTGATAGTAGAGGGAGAGGGCCAAGAACGGATGGCCTCCACCTTCGAAGGGTCCATAGAAATACCCGTGCCGGAAACAATATACCCACGAAAGGTGACTTGGGGAGTGCAAAATTCACACGTCTCCAATTTACCATAAAGCCGTTGTTGCCGCAAAACCTCGAACACCCGCTCCAATGCATAATATGCTCCGCTTCACTCGAATATACTAGAATATCATCGAAATAAACCACGACGAATTTACCAATAAAGGGCCTCAACATCTCGCTCATAAGACGTGAATGTGCTCGGGCGTTGGAAAGCCCAAATGGCATGACAAGCCACTCATATAATCCCCTTTGTCTTGAACTGTCTTCCACTCATCGCCTTCCTTCATACGGATTTGATGATAGCCACTCCGTAGGTCAATCTTGGAGAAAATACAGAACCATGTAGTTCATCGAGCATGTCGTCAAGCCTCGGTATAGGTACCGATACTTGATGGTAATATTGTTGATGGCTCGCCATCTACACACATCCTAAAAGTACCATCTTTCTTCGTAACCGGGAGGGCGGACGGAGCACGGACTCATACTCTCGAACATAGCCTCGTGAAATAAGCTCAACTCGCTTTGTAACTCCCTTGTCTCTTGCGGGTTGCACCGATATGCCGCCTTGTTTGGAAGTGGAGCGCCGGGAATAAGGTCGATCTGATGCTCAATACCTCGGATAGGAGGTAGACCCGGTGGGAGCTCTTCGGGGAATACATCTCCAAATTCAGCAAGAAGGGGGCAACGAGAGGGTGTTTAGGTTTCACTTCCTCACATGTGTTCGGCTCTAAGAGGAGCAAGGCAAAAATGGCCTTCCCCTTGCTTAGGGCTCGCTCGACCCATGTCTCACTCAAGTGTTTGGGCTCCTCACTTCCCGCCCCAGGTTTAGGTGGTGATATTTCATGTGGTGCTAGTGGAAGGAGTTTAACCCTCTTGCCCTCGTGGATAAAGGAGTAAGTATTCTTCGATCCGTCATGAGTGGTTTTCTTGTCAAATTGCCACGGTCGACCCAACAATATGTGACACGCGCTCATGAGGACAACATCACAAACAATAGAGTCCTTGTAGTTAGTGCCAAAGGTTAAATTCACTAAGACACGATTTGTTACCTTAATGTCGTCGCGGTCATTGAGCCATTTCAGCGAATAAGGACGGGGATGTGGCAATAGGGGTAATCCCAGTTTGTCAACCATATAGGTAGAGGCCACATTAGTACAGCTCCCCCCGTCGATGATGAGCTCGCACACCTTGCCCCCAACTAAGCATCGTGTTTGGAATATAATCTGCCGCTGGGCTCTGTCAAGAGAGACTTCTTGAACATGCAAAGTTCGCCTCAAGACAAGAGCGTCTCCTTGGTCACACGAAACAGCCGCGGTTTCTCCTTCCTCACTAGTGTATGCATCCTCGACAACAAATTCAGGCTCATCCTGGGCTCCTTGCAATTCCTCGTCAATGTCCTGAGCCTCCTTGAGAGTCAAGGTCCGCCGGTTTGGACAATCGGCCTGGAAGTGGCCATATCCATGGCACTTGAAGCATTTCTTTCCTTCCAAAAGACGAGTGGTCCCCATAGGAGACGCCACAACAAGTCCCTTCCCTTTGTCAGTTTGGGGTGTCGCAGGGAACTTGGGTGTCTCACTAGGTTTGGGTGTGGCCGATTGAAAAGGAGGTCGATTTGACGGTGGAAAATATTTGCGTGAAGTAGACTTGGCGAGAGTCCTTTCTTTCCGACGCTGCTCAACCCGGCGCCAAGCTACACAACTCATCCAGGGAATAGTATGGTTGGATCTCAACCCTTTTAGCGATGGTGGGATCCAAGCCATTCAAAAAACGCATCATGGTTTGATCTTCAGGTTCCTGGAGGCCACTTTTGATAAGAAGTTGCTCGAATTCAGATATGTACTCTCCAACGGTTCGTCTGCCTTGAGTTAGGGCATAGGCCCTTTTCAGATTGTCATGACGGTAAGTGCTTGGTAAAAAACGGCGATTCATCACTTGCTTAAGATGGGTCCAAGTGGAAATTCTCGCCTTCCCTTCTCGAGTCTGTGATTTCATATTCTCGAACCAAAGCGGCCTTGGTGAGTTTCAAACTTGCGATCTTATAAGCCTTCTCCTCATCATACTCCTTGGTTTCGACGATCCTATCCATCAATTGGGTCCATTCGATGTAGTCGTCCGGATCAGTGGAACCGTGGAATTAGGGAATGTCAATTTTTATGTCCTGGAAATCATCTCGAGGGGGTTGTTCATGCACATTCCGGCGAATTCGGCGTCGTGGAGAGCCTCTAGCATAGTCACTCGACTCAAAGTTTGGAGGAGGACGGACTGGGCTTTGTGTACGCCTCGGACGTTCAACTCGAGGCAGAACCGGACGTTCTAGGGCGAGGTTATCCAACCGTGCCATGATGGCATTAAGGGTTCGATTGATGGAGGAGAATTGTTCGTCATGAGTGGCAAGTCGATTCTCGAGAACCCGAAGTTGAGGGCCACCCCGGTGGCTTGATTCCTCTCGATCGGAATCATCGTGACCATCCATATCGAGGGAAAGGTATGGGACGGATTGTGTTTGGGATATTTTGTGGAGTTTGGGGGTTTTCTTGTAGTTGGATTGTGTTTGGGATAAGGGTTCTTTGTGTTTTTCTCACTTGGGCATTTTATCGAACACCTTGTGTGCACAAATTTTCCAACTCTTCCTCAAAGCTCCAGTATGCATCAAAATCAACAAACACAATAGCAATAACAATTTCTCCAACACACTTGGAGTCACAAGGGTCAGAACACCAATATTTCAATCAAAATACCAAAATTCCAACAATAGAGAACAAACTAGCAAGAACAATGGAAAACTCAAGCTAGATGAATAACCTTGTGCTCTGATACCAAATGGAGCGTGGCGTGATGGGAAAGATTGATGGACTAGCTTGAGAGACTTGATTCACAATCGAATAAGAGCTTGATCACCCAAAAGATTTGGATATGACTTTGGATAAAGGAGATTCCACCACCAAAGCCTAGCATCCCACCATGACCATCATAAAGGAAGAATCCACCAAATGATCAATAAAGAGAAGACTTGCAAACACCACCATTAATCAATGGATAAAGTAAAGCAAGATTTTGAGAGAAAGGGAGCAACCCTATTCCATGCATAAGCACATTCATTAATCAGTCAAAAAGTGCCTGGAGAAGTATAATAACAAGCTATTTATACTAAACCCAAAATTAAGCCAAAACAACGTAAAAAAGGTGTCTTCCAGAACGCCGGCTCGGGCGAGCAAAAGGAATTTCGGCGGCGAGCCTTCTCACTGTCGTCGATCGTCGGTCGCGTGCGCAGCATCTCCGGCAGGTTCATTTCGGCGGCGGGAGGAAGGCTCGGCGGCGAGTGTCTTCGATGCGTGGTTGTGCGCGAAGATGACAACTGACGACAAACGCCGGCGAGCAAAAGGAATGCTCGCGGCGAGCAGTTCCGACACCCAGTTCACGCTAGGCAGAAGCATTGCTCGGGTGAGCCAAGAGTTGGCTCGGTCGAGCTAGCTCTCTGATGGCCGCAGTTGTGCCCTGGTCTTTATTAATCCCGGGGGTTTTAAACACTCGCACCCCGATACCTTCTATGCTCTAGTCTCGAGACGGCCCGGTCCAGTCCCGAGGCCTCCGGGGTCGGTGTTGTGAGCGGGCCCCTACCTAAGGAGCCCCGGGGCCCATCCATCGGATGGCCGAGACTAGCCTCCCAGCTCCCGAAGTGACCGGAAATTGCAACTCGAGGTTCGAGTTGGACGAGGCGGTTCGCTTAGCGGTGGTCACCAGAGAGGAGAAAGGAACCCGGACCTCTTCAATTACACTCCTCCATAATGTGATAATGTAATACAGTACATTTTTTCAAAGATATCCATACATGGTGTGTATGATCACACTTAATCGTAATGTAATCATATAACACAGTTTATTTTTGACAAAATTGGTATGATCACATGACAGTGTCAAGTGATTTATATGATGTTTATGATTAGACTCAACCATAATGTGATCATGTATTACATTATATTTTTTACAAAATGTGTATGGTCACATGTCGTGATAATGTGGTCTAGCGAATTGAGTAGTATTTGTAATTACTCACATTAACATTAATTTGGGGGCATACAAAAAATCATTTTGAATCCACCGTGTATATTTTTTTATTGTGACCATACCGACACAATATGAGGTCACAAATAGATTCGTCTAAAAAAATATCATAATGCTACGGCCACACTAATCAATGGTGTGGTCAATGTGTTATAGTTAAACAAACATCAAATTCTGAGACATTTCACGACACAATATAAAACATTTTAACAAAAAAAAAAACAAAGGCTAGCAAACCTGGGGTTTTTTGCTTTTTGGACCCTGTATTTTGGGGGTATTTACAATCTGGACCCCCATATTTCAAAGTTTACAATTTGGACCCTATACTTTGTTTCCGGCAACAATTTGGACATAATTAGAGGGGTCCGGCCAAAAGAGGCCCTTATTGTAGTTTGACTGATTTTTCCTTCCAAAGTTGCCCCTTAATTATTTCTGTACTTCCAAATTTACCCTTCATTTATTCGGTTTTCTAGGAGTTTGGAGTTGAATAGTCACTAAGGGTGGGATATGCGTATGGGCTGTGAAATTGAAGTCTTCAGTCTAGTCAATTTCAAAAGGAAATTTAAAATAAATGAATAAATGAAATAAGGGTAAATCGGTCAGTTTATGCAAGATTTTGGTCTTCACCGGAGTCAAACTTAACATTGGGCTAAATTTTTTGGGTCCATATGGTATAGGGTCCAAATTGTAAACTTTGAAACATGGGGGTCCAGATTGTAAATACCCCCAAAATACAGGGTCCAAAATGCAAAAAGCCCAGCAAACCTGGCCACATGCATAAACTGCATACTAAACTAAACGACTAGCTTACTATAAAATGAAAATCATTCCACGACTCACTGAAAACGTTCGGGGCATGTTCGGCTGTCATGGTTGGCAATCTGGTCACAAAAATGGCGCTTCCTAGCGGAAGCCTTCTTTTGCAATGCAGCCTCCAAACCACTCTTCTTCCTCTTAGCACGTCCTTTCGGGTTCGACGCCGGTGGAGTTTTGATTACTGTCAGTTCAGGGACAGGTACACCAAAACAAGCTTCGACATCAGTCGTCACCCTACCATCACCATTGCTACTTTGACCAGCAACCATTTTGGTCAGCACATCGTCAAGCATCCCACCTAACATGGTCAACAAATCAGGATCATTGCCAGCTGAATCCATGCACATATACACCTTTGCCCAAGTGTCTGCCTTTCGTGCTCGCACATCATCAACTTTGGACTTTGCCGCGTCAAGCTCTGGATCAACATTGAAATACGGTCGTGTCTTTGACATCTTTATCCACCTTATATGGACAAATTGTTCCGGAATTTCAGGCAGAAATCTCATTACCGATATCATGTGGCGACACAAGATTCCTTGGAGATCATAAAACGGGCATTCACATGTCGTGTCATATGTGATTGGATCAAACACAACCAGCCTGACCCTATTTGATTTAATATCACGCACTTCATATATGGGACAATCACCAGACTGACTGGGACCCCGTTGATCCGTTTCGTATAAAGCAAGCTTCAGATTCTCCTAAAAGACATAGAAATTTGCATGAGTATATATCTGCCTAGCATGGCGCTCGATTACCAGCTCTGATTTCAGAACAAGGAGCGACGTCAAAGTCTTGTTCGTCATGTCCTTCTCTCTATGACGTTGTGCATCAACTGCGTGTTCATAACGCAATAAGAACTCAACGAAACTCAGTGTGGGCACGTAAGTGACACAAAAACTGCATTCTGACTCTCAGACGCTGAAGTCATCCGTAGCATACCACCCAAGTGTTGATCAGAAAGTACGCCTGCACCCACTCTTCGCGTATGTCCCATAAATCAGCCATGTGTGAATTGTCTTCGAGGCCATACTTTCTCATCAACTCAGTCCATTTCTCCTCGAACTCGTCACCATCTTCGGAAGCCCAAACACACAACTTCAGCTCTTCCTGAAACTCATCACAACAGTTCAGTTCCCGCCCCAACTTTTCAGCGATCTTCCGCATTATGCAGTACCTGCGCATGAAAAAAACATAAAACATAACGTAAACACTATTAAATATATCATACAATATGTTGACTACTTCGGCAGGCTAACTTTACTGTGTTCATGATCACACTTTCGTTATGTGTGATCTTGTATGATCAGCAATTCATTATTGTCGTGAATTAAATACTGACAATAAATTTTAAAAAAAAAAAAAACTCAAACACATGTGTGTACATATTGATGCAAAAATGTCATGTAGCCTGTTAAATTATATACACTAGCTACGCACCTGTGTCTCGAATCTACGAATTTTTCTCGGACCGCAGCCTTTATGGCGTGGTCTTGGTCCGTTGTCACTGTCTTGGGATGGTTCCCATGCATTGCTTCCAAAAACCTCTCAAACAACCATTCAAATGATTCAATTTTTTCGTTAGTAATCAAACCGACACCGAAACACACCAATTTCCGGTGATTGTTCAAACCAGTAAAAGGACAAAAGGCCATTTTGTACTTGTTGGTTTGCTGTTTTGTGTCAAATGATAGGAGATCCCCATAGCACATATAATCTCTTCTGGACGTGGAATCACACTAGAAAACATGCGTCAACTGCTGATGTTCGTCAGACTCATATGCATAAAAGAAACCCGCATCCTCCCCCTTACGTTTTGCAAGTGCATCGACCAACATCTGTGCGTCGTTGTCCTTCAGAGCTGCTTTTAGTGTGCGTCAGTAGTTTTTCATGTCTTGTTGGGTGCACCCTATGTTCTCGTATCCCCCCCCCCCCACACACTCTTTCAATACATGATAAACCTTTGACGCACCTATGTTGGCACGGTTGAACTGGTTAACAAGATCCTTTTGTAATGATGAAACGCGCCTAGCTGTATTGTTGAATCGCTTCGCCGGTGTCATCAATGGGTGGTTGTGTGCCAATGTGAACCTATGCACGTAACCTATTCCATTTTTCGGGTCCTCACACCATAAGTGCGTCACACCCAACTCGGGTTTGTGAACCCTACGTCGCGTTGATTGCGGTTTGTCCGCTGTTGCATCAACACTGCCGGCAATACCCTTCCCCTTGTCAGAGTGTGTCTCGGGGCTGTTTGAGTCCACATTCTCAAATGTGTCATCCTTCGTCCGCCTAAAACCCTGGCGTGAACATAAAAAATACTTCCACTCCCTGCCCCTTTCAATCCTCTCTACCGTGTGCGACCCGCTACACACACTGAACCCCGCTGCTATCGCATATTTTTCGTAACACTTTTTGGCATCTTCCAAAGTTGGAAACCACATACCCATTTTTGGACATATTGACTCGTCATCACACGTTGGCCAGTATAACTTAATGCTCGTGCCGTCATCGTCCGATACCGTTGGTGGCACCACATAACTGTTCTTGGTACAACCAGCTTCACTGCATTTTCACGTATAAACATTAGTTAATTTACACTATAAATCATCTGATGTAATGAATTGAACGATAAGTGTTACACATATACATGTTTCATATATAAATGAAAACATACGTAGCGGTTGTCGTGAAACAATATTCATATTTGTGATCATTGGTTTACGTAATCTGATCACAAATAAGGCAATCGTGTTCAGCAATAGATGTGCGGTTATAGACTGATGTTTGTTGTGCACAGCTGATACGCATGTGACTAATGTGACTACAACTGAGAAAAATGATCACTATGTGTGATCACAGTGTGTTAACAACTACATAACCTCACGTAGTCCACATTTGTTACATAAATGATCAATATGTGTCTTCTACGTGTCCAAATGAAGAAACACCACTCATGTAATACACATTCCATATAAGCAATCATTTTATAAAAACATATTTTAAAGTGATCATATTACAATTAGTGTGGACATACTTCAAACAATACACAACTAATTGTATATGTGTTTTCTTGATTTACAGTGTTCACTAAATTGTAATTATACAGAACACACACATACTAAATTTTAATGTCACTATGCACAAACGCCCACGATAACACGAAACATCATTACCGATGTTTTTTGATAACAAATTTTATGAAATCTACTCCAAAAAATCTTCGAAAAACAGAATGCACACTATTGAATGATGAATCAATACAAAAAAAAAACGCCATGAAAAATGAACATACCTGTTAGAAGCCATTGATTCAACTCAAGGTTAATGTGTTGACGTTTGATGAATTAGAGTGTATTGTGTTGAACGTGATTGTATTAAGCTATGGGAAAATATTGAAATACTGTTGACTGTTATTTTAGGATATACTAAATCAGATTTATTAATCACAATAATTGTTTCCTTAATTCTAGCTAACAATCAGATTTTTATTTTTTTTTAATTGATTTTCAGATTTTATATTGAAACCACTAGCTGTTTTATCCTTAATTAAACAGTGGTTTCTGGTTTTAGCTAACATGTGTGAATTTATAATCTTGGACGTTAGATTATAATGGAGGGCCAGGATCAATCCTTTTCATCTTCTCACCTGAATTTTCTTCTCACTGGATCCATTCCCTATATATATAAATCATCTGATGTAATGAATTGAACAGATCCAATAGGAAGGAACTTTAGGTAGGAAGGTAATCATGGCCATCAAAATCTGATCTAACCGCTGAGATTAATATCTCACACATGTGCCACTTAAAACCAGAAACCACCTACCAATAGTCAAAACAACTAGTGGTTTTGTCAACAAAACAAAAAAGAAGAAAATAGGTAGAATATCTTTGTGGTCCCATCAAAATAGCGGCAGTTTAGTGCTGCAAATTAATAGTAATTTTTTCCAAATTAAGAAGATCACGTTGGGGTCTATTGATTTCCAACTGGGAAGAACACCAAGCAGTCAACGATGATCTCTGATCGAAAATCATAAGTAACCATATGGCTGAGAAACCATTGTTGCAGTTTATTGTAATCAGATTTGTTGGGGGATTGGCGTGAATCATGGGGGGAGATCAAAAATATGATTTTCTTGCCAAATATAATGGTGGCTAATTGTAGCATGTGTGGGAAGTCATTGTTGCAGTTTATTGTAATCAAAATTCGCAGATTATCTTTTCACATCACCGTTGTGTTCTGATTAATATTGAAGCAACCCATACCTAAGGAATCGAACAAGAACTAACATTCACAGACGGAGATTAACAGGTTCATTGCATTTTTTTTCAACGACTGCACTGGGTTTATCTCATATACAAAATCGATTCACTTGCAGAGAATTAGGGTTTGTGGCACTGAGGAGATGGTGAAATTGATGTTATTCATAAACACATTCATGACCACACTGACATATAACACTGACCACACATTTACAGTGCACCATATGGCTGGGATATCAACCAACGACAAAAATCGGAGGGGGAGAATATGATCAGTTAGGTATGGTATTATGTGGGAAATGTGATTACCAAAGTGACAACACTTAATAGGAACCTAAGACGTAGAAGTGCAATGGGTAAGCACACATATGTAGAGTAACATGGATGCAAATGGAGATTACCGTAACCACAATTGTGTAAAAAGTGTGGTCAATAAAGGGGACAAATCCAAATGAATGTAGCAAGGTCAATCACAATCAGCATAGGTGAGATAATTAACCCCCCAATCCATGACCACAATAAGACCCAATATGAACACACAGTACTTTGCCACATTACTGTTCAGGACATGATATTATACGAATAGTGTTGATATCTGTCCATGTTTCTAAGTTATGCAAGGATATTGACCACACTGTCACTAGTCATGACCACACATATTGGATGGAACATTAGGAACAGAGCAGGCCATGATAAGGCAAGAGGTTATGGCCGACCTATTGTGACACACAAACGGGCATGACCACCCACTTTGACTAGTACTACAGGTTTGACCACACTAATATCCAAACATGACCACAGTTAGAGTAGTATATTATGTTCGGTTGTGGCCACACTAATATCCAGACATGACAATAGTGTGGTCATAGCCTAGTTTTTCTGTGTTTTACATGCTTATGAATGAGTTTATGCCAATAATGTGTTCACAAACAATAATATCTATTAACAAGTTTATATTTCCCATTTTTATCAGATGACAACACAACATTGCTGGCAATAGTCAATACCTGTATGCGGTGGCACCATCTATATTTGGGGACAATGGATCTAACGTCACAATACACTAGCCAAAGTGCAATGAAGAAACAATTATCCCTCATATGGGGGTGATGTTTAGTTCAACAGAAGAAGTCAAGGCGTTCTACGAGATGTACGCAATAGCTGTAGGGTATAGTGTAAGGAGTAGCATGCACTCTACCGAGGGGAACAATCATGGCAAGGAGTGGAAATACTTTTTCTGCACATGAGTGGGCAGTGACGGTGCTGGCCCCAGTAGCATGGTGGATGATTACAATACCTATTTCCTGATATTTATCCCGAGTGCGGCCACCATAAAGCCTCTGCATGTGTCAAAGAATAAAGGAAGAGTAGGGCGAAAGAAGAACAACATCGAGGTTGATATTCAGCATAAAGCAACAACTTCCAAGAGATACAATTTTTGTGACCAAATAGCTACATACAATAGTAGAAATTTCCCCGAGCGATATCAGTAGACCCGGGGGTTTAGTTATGGGATACATACTTGTATTACGCCAACGAACATGTTTGATGTTTTGCGATGGTTAATTGGGTTTTGTGTGTTGATACATTTTCTCTTCATAACAAGTTATCCATATATAGATTTTTTTAGCACAAATATGAGTTGATACACTGCACCACATTCCATTCCCACACTTATTTAATTTTCTATCCGGTACCAACATGTGCTGATCGGGGATTGTTGCAATGGGGTGTTGGCTTAAACATGTCCACAATACTGTTTATACATGACGACACTCTCTTAAATCAAGAATAAACCAAGTAACGAAAATATACATGACCATACTACAATATCTATGTAATCGTATAATAATCATGACCACACTCCCATTATATGTGTGATCACATATCATATATTCATGACCACATTCCCACCTATCAAACTATAACCATGACCACAATCTCATGTATCAATTTGATATGATATCTATAATTGTTTACAAGCAGTTGACTCAACTACATTAAATTAGAATGTATCCATGCTATAAACATTACCACACCCCCTTAAATAAAAAAACATACATGACTACAATCTCTTATATTGAGATTATATATCACCACGCCTATTGTATAAATCACACATCGAATTTCTAAATATGTACATGTTATTAGATTATAATCATGACCACACTCACCTGCGATCATGACCACAATTCGTATATGATATGTCTATCATATAAACACCTTATCAATATTGTTAATTACAAAACCCCACACTGAGCCCATTTATGTCCATGGAACAAATGTGTATTTGTGTACCCGTGACCACACTTGAATTAAAAGTTAGATGTCTAGAATAAATTAATTCAAAATATACATGGCCACAACTGTTATATAATGGACCACATTATATAGATCAAAATATATTCGTGTTTATCATATTATGATTACAATGACAACACCCCATGTACCCATGATCAGACTCGTTAATAAAAAGGTACTTCATTGCAATACCTTAAATAGAAATATATGTGATCACACTCCATTATATAGATAACCACGATAACTATATATATCCCCTATGTAATCCTAATATGATCATGACCGCACCACTCTATATCCATGACCACAATCCATTATATTCAAGATCTTATTCCCTTGTATCCATGATAACAACCATTATATGCATATGCTACGTGTATTTTGTACAGACAATTACCTACATTAAATCAAATTATACGCCTATTAATCCCGACTACACTCCCTTAAATTAGAAAGATACATGATATAACTATACTCACATTCCCTTAACCCAAGAGACATGCTACCACACTCCATTGTATAAATGACCACATAAACTACTTCAAAATATATCCATGTATCATGTTATAATCATGACCACACTCATAATATACCCATGACGACACTAAATTCACATACACATGATATGTAATACCCCAATATGGTCGGGGCATTACATGATATGTGTCTTTGGGTTCACATTATACCCATTATCACTTAGACCACATATAAACTTGCCATCAGTTCATAATCATGGCCACAACCCCTATAATGAAAAGAAAACAGAGTATGTAACTATATATATAAATAAGACATTAGGCAATTTCCACCTTAAACGCATTATGTATAGTGTCAAATACACAACCTTTGATATTGTGCGTTACACATCCAATCCTTAAAACCCATTTACTACATATCTAGAATGATAATGTAGTTACAATGTTACAAAAACACAACGATTTATTTAACATAGGACAATGGGTTAGACAGGGTAAAATATACAGTCGGTGCGGTTCTTCTAGTCATCAACGCCGAGGTCGTTCAAGCTGTGCACTGTTTAGGTTCAGTTTATGTCTCTTATACAACAGTGAAGTCCGTTCCATCACCTTATCCCGCATCGAGTCCTCCTTGTGCATTGAATGTTGTAACAATAACGCATGTTGTAGCAACCTCACTTTGGATCCCTGTTCCAGTCACATGTGAACAACAAAAGGAATAAGCTAGCTAATATACATGACCACACTCCTTATTTTCAATGACCACACTCCATCACATAGATATGATATGTACAACTATGAACAAGCATTTAACTTTAAAATACACATAGTATCACAACAATAACAAGCTATCTAATACACATATTACCCCAGCATTGACAAACTGTTCGAATTTCTGTGCCCCGTCCCTAGATCAATAGGCATAATATGCTATAGTTGTGTTTGCAACATCTGTGCCCACTCTCACCTATAATCATGACCACACAGGTACATATGTGACCACACTATCTTATAATAATGACCGCACAATGTATGCCTATACCTGTGTTTCCTACTCCCATGGATCACATCCTACACAGACTCTGGATCACTATAACACCTAGTTAGAGACATAAATCACCAGTAGCACGAAAACTTGAACTACATGACCACATACACCATAAATTTTGACCACACCATGTACACCATCATCAAAGCACAAGTGTTTCTTAAACATAACCACATAATGTATCAATTTCCTACCGCACATATCACATACTAGACCACACTCTGGATCACTATAGCATCCACAAACTCACGATCACATGAGCACACTTTCTCTTAAACATGACCACACATATAGTAATTGCAACATCCATTCCCCAACCCGTCTTTAAACATTAAATCGTTCACCGCTGCTCATGAAAATTAAAACCACATAACCACACACACAACAAATTTTGGCCACTTACTTGTTTACTATGGGTTTGCTACCATCATTGCCATCACCAGGTCGAACAATATCCCTGCTTGCTATTTTGTTCCAAGAACACCACCTTTTGATGCCAAGAAAGCACAATTAAAGCCCTAACACTCATGCGTAAAAATTCTTTCGCAAAGAACCATTAAAGTTAGCAATTTTCATCCAAACTAACCTTTTAAATTACCCTAGATTGGCCAAATTTTGGACTTTGAATCCCATCCTGTGGCTACAACTGAAATCGTCCCCCTTGCTTCAATGGACTCTCGCCGATTTTGCAAAAAACCCGAGTTCGCATCACCCACTTCAATGGAGTGTTGACGTTTCCTGGAAAAAACCCTAAGTTTTGATTAGTTTGTGTTTCTCTCTCAGTTTGCATCAACCTCTTGCAAACGCTAGCTGGAATCGGTGTTCAACGTCTACCGCAATTGAGGATGGGACAATGGTGGAAGAAATCCCTATCCCAGACGATTCACCGTGCTCTACCCCTCCCAAGTTTCTCACTCCAAATCACTTAAACTTTCTTTCCTTTTGGGTTGTTGCAAAATCTCTATGATTGATAAAAAAAAATCACTCAAATCCCCTAAATCTAGCAACTATTATTATTGAGTTGGCAAATGTTTAAAATTACTCCCACACGTGCGGTGGTTTTGCAAATCAAATGGTTGTTTTGTTCCCAACCGTTAGATTAGATATGGACGGTCAAGATCAACGCTTCCTACCTTCCTACCTAAATTCTCTTCCTACTGGATCCATTCCCATATATATATATATATATATATATATATATATATATATATATATATATATATATATATATGTATGTATGTATATATATATATATATATATATGTATGTATATATATATATATATGTATATATATATATATATATATGTATATATATATATATATATTGGAAAAAACATATAGTAATTTCCATAACAAAACCAATGTCACCAAAATATAAAGATGGGAGAATCGACTCCACATCTCAAGACCACTGCACTAAATCAAGCAAAACAAAAGCAAACTCAAAACAGAGACCTATAAAAGCCTTAAATTTACACCTATAAAATTACTTGAGCTACTGTCATGCAATCTCGATCAACAATACTGAAAATTCTTCGATTTTGTTCATGTCAAATATGGTATACCGCAGCATTTAAGAGCAAAATAATTCTTCCTCTTTGAGCCATCTTCGAAACAGATAACAACCCAGTGTCAAGATTTGGCAAGGGCATATCAGCTCTTCGAAAGATTTCCTCACAAACCAATTGAGAGAATGAACATTGAAAGAATAAATGTTCATTTGATTCCTCCAAACATTTGCACAGAAAACTCTAATTAGCCAGTGTCGCACCAAATTTTTTTATCCTGACAGAAGTCAATAGTCTCGTTGCAACATCAACTGGACCACAAAGGAGAATTTTGGAATTCTCAACTTTTGCCAAACCAATTTATGCCAAATCCACCTCTACTTGATGATCCTTCAAAAAATAGTAACCAATCTTAATCTTGTACTCTTTTCCTATCATATGACAGTCATAGAACAGAGGCTTCAGTAAGTCTCTTATACCCAGCAGCCTTCGCCAGTACCAACTGGCATTTTGTTTAACTTCATAGTCCTGCATTGACTGCTTGAGGTATAGAGACTTGATCCATTTTACCCATAAAGATTCTTTGTTCATAATTATTTGCCATAACAAGCTAACCATTTTCGTATTATTCAAGCTGTTAGCATCCCTTATATTCAAGCCCCCTTCTTTTTTGTAAAGACAACAATGTTTCCAAGACACAGGAGGAACCTTTGAACTGCTTCCACCCCATAGAAATACTCTACAAAGTTTATTAATTTCATCTATTACACTTGTCGGAATAATGAAGATTTGTGCCCAATAAGAGTGAATCGACATAAGCACACTATTCACAAGTTCAACCCTTCCTGCGTATGTTAACTTATTCACAACCCAACTGTTGAGTCTCCTTGTCATTTTAGATAATAGCACTGCACAATCATGGCAGTTAAGTCACCAAGTAGCGAAACTCATCCAAAGGAAAACACAAACCTAAGAGAAAGGATTTGAGAAGTTTGGTTTTTCCAAACCAAACTCCAAACCTATGAATAAATATTATAGAAATGTTTTACTTCCACCTAAATTTGAACCTTAGTTAAAAGTATAAAAGTTAAAAACAATTACCATTTAGCTACCACTTCTTTAATGACATGAATATCAAATTAAAAATAACAAATTCATACCTATAGGTTACATATATTAATACACAATTAGAAGAATATTCATTAACTTTTTATAAAAAAAATATATATATTCATTAGTTAGTCATTCTTGCACCAGACTTATTATTGTAATATATCAATCTCAATATAAAAATAAATGGAACTATGTTTTAAGAGGTATTAAAGTGTAAATCTCCCATAAAAAAGTGCATATTATTGTTCTATGTTTTTTTTAATAATTGGAAAAAAAATAAAATGCAAACTGCGACGAGGCAAATTGCAATGGAAAAAATTCCGTCACAAGGTCCATCGCACGGTCTGAAATTTTAATCGCAGCTTCGTAATTTTCCGCCGCAAATTCCATCTCAATATGACAAGTTTTTAGTAGTGATAACAAATGTAAGTTAACAATTACATAAGTGATATAAGCATCATATAAAATTAAAAATGAACAAAAAATACAATATTGAAATTTGTCTCAATGTGTAAGGTAAAAGATTGAGAATTCGAGATCTTTATTGCAACAAGTAAAATATTATTTCTTATTAGAAAAAAACAGTGAATAAATTGCAAATATGATCACCACCAAATACACAAATTGTAAGTTCATAAAAAATAGACATTAGGATTCTTGATTTATTCTCCTTAGTTAATTATACAAAACTAATAATACAAAAAATAAACATATAATTAATTATGGGATACATACTTGTATTACGCCAACGAACATGTTTGATGTTTTGCGATGGTTAATTGGGTTTTGTGTGTTGGTACATTTTCTCTTCATTACAAGTTATCCATATATAGATTTTTTTAGCACAAATATGAGTTGATACACTGCACCACATTCCATTCCCACACTTATTTAATTTTCTATCCGGTACCAACATGTGCTGATCGGGGATTGTTGCAATGGGGTGTTGGCTTAAACATGTCCACAATACTGTTTATACATGATGACACTCTCTTAAATCAAGAATAAACCAAGTAACGAAAATATACATGACCATACTACAATATCTATGTAATCGTATAATAATCATGACCACACTCCCATTATATGTGTGATCACATATCTTATATTCATGACCACATTCCCACCTATCAAACTATAACCATGACCACAATCTCATGTATCAATTTGATATGATATCTATAATTGTTTACAAGCAGTTGACTCAACTACATTAAATTAGAATGTATCCATGCTATAAACATTACCACACCCCCTTAAATAAAAAAACATACATGACTACAATCTCTTATATTGAGATTATATATCACCACAGTCTATTGTATAAATCACAATACTGACCCCCCCTAAATATGTACATGTTATTAGATTATAATCATGACCACACTCACCTGCGATCATGACCACAATCCGTATATGATATGTCTATCATATAAACACCTTATCAATATTGTTAATTACAAAACCCCACACTGAGCCCATTTATGTCCATGGAACAAATGTGTATTTGTGTACCCGTGACCACACTTGAATTAAAAGTTAGATGTCTAGAATAAATTAATTCAAAATATACATGGCCACAATCTGTTATATAATGGACCACATTATATAGATCAAAATATATTCGTGTTTATCATATTATGATTACAATGACAACACCCCATGTACCCATGACTGTACTCTCGTTAATAAAAAAAGGTACTTCATTGCAATACCTTAAATAGAAATATATGTGATCACACTCCATTATATAGATAACCACGATAACTATATATATCCCCTATGTAATCCTAATATGATCATGACCGCACCACTCTATATCCATGACCACACTCCCTTATATTCAAGATCTTATTCCCTTGTATCCATGATAACAACCATTATATGCATATGTTACGTGTATTTTGTACAGACAATTACCTACATTAAATCAAATTATACGCCTATTAATCCCGACTACACTCCCTTAAATTAGAAAGATACATGATATAACTATACTCACATTCCCTTAACCCAGAGACATGCTACCACACTCCATTGTATAAATGACCACATAAACTACTTCAAAATATATCCATGTATCATGTTATAATCATGACCACACTCATAATATACCCATGACGACACTAAATTCACATACACATGATATGTAATACCCCAATATGGTCGGGCATTACATGATATGTGTCTTTGGTTCACATTATACCCATTATCACTTAGACCACATATAAACTTGCCATCGGTTCATAATCATGGCCACAACCCCTATAATGAAAAGAAAAGAGTATGTAACTATATATATAAATAAGACATTAGGCAATTTCCACCTTAAACGCATTATGTATAGTGTCAAATACACAACCTTTGATATTGTGCGTTACACATCCAATCCTTAAAACCCATTTACTACATATCTAGAATGATAATGTAGTTACAATGTTACAAAAACACAACGATTTATTTAACATAGGACAATGGGTTAGACAGGGTAAAAAATACAGTCGGTGCGGTTCTTCTAGTCATCAACGCCGAGGTCGTTCAAGCTGTGCACTGTTTAGGTTCAGTTTATGTCTCTTATACAACAGTGAAGTCCGTTCCATCACCTTATCCCGCATCGAGTCCTCCTTGTGCATTGAATGTTGTAACAATAACGCATGTTGTAGCAACCTCACTTTGGATCCCTGTTCCAGTCACATGTGAACAACAAAAGGAATAAGCTAGCTAATATACATGACCACACTCCTTATTTTCAATGACCACACTCCATCACATAGATATGATATGTACAACTATGAACAAGCATTTAACTTTAAAATACACATAGTATCACAACAATAACAAGCTATCTAATACACATATTACCCCAGCATTGACAAACTGTTCGAATTTCTGTGCCCCGTCCCTAGATCAATAGGCATAATATGCTATAGTTGTGTTTGCAACATCTGTGCCCACTCTCACCTATAATCATGACCACACAGGTACATATGTGACCACACTATCTTATAATAATAACCGCACAATGTATGCCTATACCTGTGTTTCCTACTCCCATGGATCACATCCCCGCATGCACTGATCACTATAACACCTAGTTAGAGACATAAATCACCAGTAGCACGAAAACTTGAACTACATGACCACATACACCATAAATTTTGACCACACCATGTACACCATCATCAAAGCACAAGTGTTTCTTAAACATAACCACATAATGTATCAATTTCCTACCGCACATATCACATACTAGACCACACTCTGGATCACTATAGCATCCACAAACTCACGATCACATGAGCACACTTTCTCTTAAACATGACCACACATATAGTAATTGCAACATCCATTCCCCAACCCGTCTTTAAACATTAAATCGTTCACCGCTGCTCATGAAAATTAAAACCACATAACCACACACACAACAAATTTTGGCCACTTACTTGTTTACTATGGGTTTGCTACCATCATTGCCATCACCAGGTCGAACAATATCCCTGCTTGCTATTTTGTTCCAAGAACACCACCTTTTGATGCCAAGAAAGCACAATTAAAGCCCTAACACTCATGCGTAAAAATTCTTTCGCAAAGAACCATTAAAGTTAGCAATTTTCATCCAAACTAACCTTTTAAATTACCCTAGATTGGCCAAATTTTGGACTTTGAATCCCATCCTGTGGCTACAACTGAAATCGTCCCCCTTGCTTCAATGGACTCTCGCCGATTTTGCAAAAAACCCGAGTTCGCATCACCCGCTTCAATGGAGTGTTGACGTTTCCTGGAAAAAACCCTAAGTTTTGATTAGTTTGTGTTTCTCTCTCAGTTTGCATCAACCTCTTGCAAACGCTAGCTGGAATCGGTGTTCAACGTCTACCGCAATTGAGGATGGGACAATGGTGGAAGAAATCCCTATCCCAGACGATTCACCGTGCTCTATCCCTCCCAAGTTTCTCACTCCAAATCACTTAAACTTTCTTTCCTTTTGGGTTGTTGCAAAATCTCTATGATTGATAAAAAAAATCACTCAAATCCCCTAAATCTAGCAACTATTATTATTGAGTTGGCAAATGTTTAAAATTACTCCCACACGTGCGGTGGTTTTGCAAATCAAATGGTTGTTTTGTTCCCAACCGTTAGATTAGATATGGACGGTCAAGATCAACGCTTCCTACCTTCCTACCTAAATTCTCTTCCTACTGGATCCATTCCCATATATATATATATTTATATATATATATATATATATATATATATATATATATATATATATATATATATATATCTATGTATATATATATATATATATATATATGTATATATATATATATATATATTGGAAAAAACATATAGTAATTTCCATAACAAAACCAATGTCACCAAAATATAAAGATGGGAGAATCGACTCCACATCTCAAGACCACCGGTACTAAACTGAAGCAAAACAAAAGCAAACTCAAAACAGAGACCTATAAAAGCCTTAAATTTACACCTATAAAATTACTTGAGCTACTGTCATGCAATCTCGATCAACAATACTGAAAATTCTTCGATTTTGTTCATGTTAAATATGGTATACCGCAGCATTTAAGAGCAAAATAATTCTTCCTCTTTGAGCCATCTTCGAAACAGATAACAACCCAGTGTCAAGATTTGGCAAGGGCATATCAGCTCTTCGAAAATTTCCTCACAAACCAATTGAGAGAATGAACATTGAAAGAATAAATGTTCATTTGGTTCCTCCAAACATTTGCACAGAAAACTCTAATTAGCCAGTGTCGCACCAAATTTTTTTATCCTGACAGAAGTCAATAGTCTCTGTTGCAACATCAACCAGACCACAAAGGAGAATTTTGGAATTCTCAACTTTTGCCAAACCAATTTATGCCAAATCCACCTCTACTTGATGATCCTTCAAAAAATAGTAACCAATCTTAATCTTGTACTCTTTTCCTATCATATGACAGTCATAGAACAGAGGCTTCAGTAAGTCTCTTATACCCAGCAGCCTTCGCCAGTACCAACTGGCATTTTGTTTAACTTCATAGTCCCAGATTGACTGTTTCTTGAGGTATAGAGACTTGATCCATTTTACCCATAAAGATTCTTTGTTCATAATTATTTGCCATAACAAGCTAACCATTTTCGTATTATTCAAGCTGTTAGCATCCCTTATATTCAAGCCCCCTTCTTTTTTGTAAAGACAACAATGTTTCCAAGACACAGGAGGAACCTTTGAACTGCTTCCACCCCATAGAAATACTCTACAAAGTTTATTAATTTCATCTATTACACTTGTCGGAATAATGAAGATTTGTGCCCAATAAGAGTGAATCGACATAAGCACACTATTCACAAGTTCAACCCTTCCTGCGTATGTTAACTTATTCACAACCCAACTGTTGAGTCTCCTTGTCATTTTAGATAATAGCACTGCACAATCATGGCAGTTAAGTCACCAAGTAGCGAAACTCATCCAAAGGAAAACACAAACCTAAGAGAAAGGATTTGAGAAGTTTGGTTTTTCCAAACCAAACTCCAAACCTATGAATAAATATTATAGAAATGTTTTACTTCCACCTAAATTTGAACCTTAGTTAAAAGTATAAAAGTTAAAAACAATTACCATTTAGCTACCACTTCTTTAATGACATGAATATCAAATTAAAAATAACAAATTCATACCTATAGGTTACATATATTAATACACAATTAGAAGAATATTCATTAACTTTTTATAAAAAACATATATATATTCATTAGTTAGTCATTCTTGCACCAGACTTATTATTGTAATATATCAATCTCAATATAAAAATAACTGGAACTATGTTTTAAGAGGTATTAAAGTGTAAATCTCCCATAAAAAAGTGCATATTATTGTTCTATGTTTTTTTTAATAATTGGAAAAAAAATAAAATGCAAACTGCGATGAGGCAAATTGCAATGGAAAAAATTCCGTCACAAGGTCCATCGCACGGTCTGAAATTTTAATCGCAGCTTCGTAATTTTCCGCCGCAAATTCCATCTCAATATGACAAGTTTTTAGTAGTGATAACAAATGTAAGTTAACAATTACATAAGTGATATAAGCATCATATAAAATTAAAAATGAACAAAAAATACAATATTGAAATTTGTCTCAATGTGTAAGGTAAAAGATTGAGAATTCGAGATCTTTATTGCAACAAGTAAAATATTATTTCTTATTAGAAAAAAACAGTGAATAAATTGCAAATATGATCACCACCAAATACACAAATTGTAAGTTCATAAAAAATAGACATTAGGATTCTTGATTTATTCTCCTTAGTTAATTATACAAAACTAATAATACAAAAAATAAACATATAATTAATTATGGGATACATACTTGTATTACGCCAACGAACATGTTTGATGTTTTGCGATGGTTAATTGGGTTTTGTGTGTTGGTACATTTTCTCTTCATAACAAGTTATCCATATATAGATTTTTTTAGCACAAATATGAGTTGATACACTGCACCACATTCCATTCCCACACTTATTTAATTTTCTATCCGGTACCAACATGTGCTGATCGGGGATTGTTGCAATGGGGTGTTGGCTTAAACATGTCCACAATACTGTTTATACATGACGACACTCTCTTAAATCAAGAATAAACCAAGTAACGAAAATATACATGACCATACTACAATATCTATGTAATCGTATAATAATCATGACCACACTCCCATTATATGTGTGATCACATATCTTATATTCATGACCACATTCCCACCTATCAAAATATAACCATGACCACAATCTCATGTATCAATTTGATATGATATCTATAATTGTTTACAAGCAGTTGACTCAACTACATTAAATTAGAATGTATCCATGCTATAAACATTACCACACCCCCTTAAATAAAAAAACATACATGACTACAATCTCTTATATTGAGATTATATATCACCACAGTCTATTGTATAAATCACAATACTGACCCCCC
Organism: Portulaca oleracea; assembly: GCA_029582165.1. Taxonomy (NCBI): domain Eukaryota; kingdom Viridiplantae; phylum Streptophyta; class Magnoliopsida; order Caryophyllales; family Portulacaceae; genus Portulaca; species Portulaca oleracea. Next base: position 29,595,126 of record CM055880.1, on the reverse strand, counting down.
CCCCCTAAATATGTACATGTTATTAGATTATAATCATGACCACACTCACCTGCGATCATGACCACAATTCGTATATGATATGTCTATCATATAAACACCTTATCAATATTGTTAATTACAAAACCCCACTGAGCCCATTTATGTCCATGGAACAAATGTGTATTTGTGTACCCGTGACCACACTTGAATTAAAAGTTAGATGTCTAGAATAAATTAATTCAAAATATACATGGCCACAATCTGTTATATAATGGACCACATTATATAGATCAAAATATATTCGTGTTTATCATATTATGATTACAATGACAACACCCCATGTACCCATGACTGTACTCTCGTTAATAAAAAAAGGTACTTCATTGCAATACCTTAAATAGAAATATATGTGATCACACTCCATTATATAGATAACCACGATAACTATATATATCCCCTATGTAATCCTAATATGATCATGACCGCACCACTCTATATCCATGACCACACTCCCTTATATTCAAGATCTTATTCCCTTGTATCCATGATAACAACCATTATATGCATATGTTACGTGTATTTTGTACAGACAATTACCTACATTAAATCAAATTATACGCCTATTAATCCCGACTACACTCCCTTAAATTAGAAAGATACATGATATAACTATACTCACATTCCCTTAACCCAAGAGACATGCTACCACACTCCATTGTATAAATGACCACATAAACTACTTCAAAATATATCCATGTATCATGTTATAATCATGACCACACTCATAATATACCCATGACGACACTAAATTCACATACACATGATATGTAATACCCCAATATGGTCGGGGCATTACATGATATGTGTCTTTGGGTTCACATTATACCCATTATCACTTAGACCACATATAAACTTGCCATCAGTTCATAATCATGGCCACAACCCCTATAATGAAAAGAAAACAGAGTATGTAACTATATATATAAATAAGACATTAGGCAATTTCCACCTTAAACGCATTATGTATAGTGTCAAATACACAACCTTTGATATTGTGCGTTACACATCCAATCCTTAAAACCCATTTACTACATATCTAGAATGATAATGTAGTTACAATGTTACAAAAACACAACGATTTATTTAACATAGGACAATGGGTTAGACAGGGTAAAAAATACAGTCGGTGCGGTTCTTCTAGTCATCAACGCCGAGGTCGTTCAAGCTGTGCACTGTTTAGGTTCAGTTTATGTCTCTTATACAACAGTGAAGTCCGTTCCATCACCTTATCCCGCATCGAGTCCTCCTTGTGCATTGAATGTTGTAACAATAACGCATGTTGTAGCAACCTCACTTTGGATCCCTGTTCGAGTCACATGTGAACAAAATAATGATTAAGCTAGCTAATATACATGACCACACTCCTTATTTTCAATGACCACACTCCATCACATAGATATGATATGTACAACTATGAACAAGCATTTAACTTTAAAATACACATAGTATCACAACAATAACAAGCTATCTAATACACATATTACCCCAGCATTGACAAACTGTCAATTTCGTGCCCTCCCTAGATCAATAGGCATAATATGCTATAGTTGTGTTTGCAACATCTGTGCCCACTCTCACCTATAATCATGACCACACAGGTACATATGTGACCACACTATCTTATAATAATGACCGCACAATGTATGCCTATACCTGTGTTTCCTACTCCCATGGATCACATCCTACATGCACTGGATCACTATAACACCTAGTTAGAGACATAAATCACCATTAGCACGAAAACTTGAACTACATGACCACATACACCATAAATTTTGACCACACCATGTACACCATCATCAAAGCACAAGTGTTTCTTAAACATAACCACATAATGTATCAATTTCCTACCGCACATATCACATACTAGACCACACTCTGGATCACTATAGCATCCACAAACTCACGATCACATGAGCACACTTTCTCTTAAACATGACCACACATATAGTAATTGCAACATCCATTCCCCAACCCGTCTTTAAACATTAAATCGTTCACCGCTGCTCATGAAAATTAAAACCACATAACCACACACACAACAAATTTTGGCCACTTACTTGTTTACTATGGGTTTGCTACCATCATTGCCATCACCAGGTCGAACAATATCCCTGCTTGCTATTTTGTTCCAAGAACACCACCTTTTGATGCCAAGAAAGCACAATTAAAGCCCTAACACTCATGCGTAAAAATTCTTTCGCAAAGAACCATTAAAGTTAGCAATTTTCATCCAAACTAACCTTTTAAATTACCCTAGATTGGCCAAATTTTGGACTTTGAATCCCATCCTGTGGCTACAACTGAAATCGTCCCCCTTGCTTCAATGGACTCTCGCCGATTTTGCAAAAAACCCGAGTTCGCATCACCCACTTCAATGGAGTGTTGACGTTTCCTGGAAAAAACCCTAAGTTTTGATTAGTTTGTGTTTCTCTCTCAGTTTGCATCAACCTCTTGCAAACGCTAGCTGGAATCGGTGTTCAACGTCTACCGCAATTGAGGATGGGACAATGGTGGAAGAAATCCCTATCCCAGACGATTCACCGTGCTCTACCCCTCCCAAGTTTCTCACTCCAAATCACTTAAACTTTCTTTCCTTTTGGGTTGTTGCAAAATCTCTATGATTGATAAAAAAAAATCACTCAAATCCCCTAAATCTAGCAACTATTATTGAGTTGGCAAATGTTTAAAATTACTCCCACACGTGCGGTGGTTTTGCAAATCAAATGGTTGTTTTGTTCCCAACCGTTAGATTAGATATGGACGGTCAAGATCAACGCTTCCTACCTTCCTACCTAAATTCTCTTCCTACTGGATCCATTCCCATATATATATAGATATATATATATATATATATATATATATATATATATATATATGTGTGTGTTTTTGTATATATATATATATATGTATATATATATATATATTTATATATATATATATATATATATTGGAAAAAACATATAGTAATTTCCATAACAAAACCAATGTCACCAAAATATAAAGATGGGAGAATCGACTCCACATCTCAAGACCACCGGTACTAAACTGAAGCAAAACAAAAGCAAACTCAAAACAGAGACCTATAAAAGCCTTAAATTTACACCTATAAAATTACTTGAGCTACTGTCATGCAATCTCGATCAACAATACTGAAAATTCTTCGATTTTGTTCATGTCAAATATGGTATACCGCAGCATTTAAGAGCAAAATAATTCTTCCTCTTTGAGCCATCTTCGAAACAGATAACAACCCAGTGTCAAGATTTGGCAAGGGCATATCAGCTCTTCGAAAGATTTCCTCACAAACCAATTGAGAGAATGAACATTGAAAGAATAAATGTTCATTTGATTCCTCCAAACATTTGCACAGAAAACTCTAATTAGCCAGTGTCGCACCAAATTTTTTTATCCTGACAGAAGTCAATAGTCTCTGTTGCAACATCAACCAGACCACAAAGGAGAATTTTGGAATTCTCAACTTTTGCCAAACCAATTTATGCCAAATCCACCTCTACTTGATGATCCTTCAAAAAATAGTAACCAATCTTAATCTTGTACTCTTTTCCTATCATATGACAGTCATAGAACAGAGGCTTCAGTAAGTCTCTTATACCCAGCAGCCTTCGCCAGTACCAACTGGCATTTTGTTTAACTTCATAGTCCCAGATTGACTGTTTCTTGAGGTATAGAGACTTGATCCATTTTACCCATAAAGATTCTTTGTTCATAATTATTTGCCATAACAAGCTAACCATTTTCGTATTATTCAAGCTGTTAGCATCCCTTATATTCAAGCCCCCTTCTTTTTTGTAAAGACAACAATGTTTCCAAGACACAGGAGGAACCTTTGAACTGCTTCCACCCCATAGAAATACTCTACAAAGTTTATTAATTTCATCTATTACACTTGTCGGAATAATGAAGATTTGTGCCCAATAAGAGTGAATCGACATAAGCACACTATTCACAAGTTCAACCCTTCCTGCGTATGTTAACTTATTCACAACCCAACTGTTGAGTCTCCTTGTCATTTTAGATAATAGCACTGCACAATCATGGCAGTTAAGTCACCAAGTAGCGAAACTCATCCAAAGGAAAACACAAACCTAAGAGAAAGGATTTGAGAAGTTTGGTTTTTCCAAACCAAACTCCAAACCTATGAATAAATATTATAGAAATGTTTTACTTCCACCTAAATTTGAACCTTAGTTAAAAGTATAAAAGTTAAAAACAATTACCATTTAGCTACCACTTCTTTAATGACATGAATATCAAATTAAAAATAACAAATTCATACCTATAGGTTACATATATTAATACACAATTAGAAGAATATTCATTAACTTTTTATAAAAAAAATATATATATTCATTAGTTAGTCATTCTTGCACCAGACTTATTATTGTAATATATCAATCTCAATATAAAAATAAATGGAACTATGTTTTAAGAGGTATTAAAGTGTAAATCTCCCATAAAAAAGTGCATATTATTGTTCTATGTTTTTTTTAATAATTGGAAAAAAAATAAAATGCAAACTACGACGAGGCAAATTGCAATGGAAAAAATTCCGTCACAAGGTCCATCGCACGGTCTGAAATTTTAATCGCAGCTTCGTAATTTTCCGCCGCAAATTCCATCTCAATATGACAAGTTTTTAGTAGTGATAACAAATGTAAGTTAACAATTACATAAGTGATATAAGCATCATATAAAATTAAAAATGAACAAAAAATACAATATTGAAATTTGTCTCAATGTGTAAGGTAAAAGATTGAGAATTCGAGATCTTTATTGCAACAAGTAAAATATTATTTCTTATTAGAAAAAAACAGTGAATAAATTGCAAATATGATCACCACCAAATACACAAATTGTAAGTTCATAAAAAATAGACATTAGGATTCTTGATTTATTCTCCTTAGTTAATTATACAAAACTAATAATACAAAAAATAAACATATATTTAATCATAATTAAAATAATATTCATAAGCTTTTTATATAAAAAATATTTGTTAGCCATTCTTTTTTCACCAAATTTACTATTATAATATATCAATCCCAATATAAAAAATAGACTTAAGTAAAATCTAATAGCATGCCACCGAGTTAAATTGAACTTAACTCGACCTAACTCGGTGGCGTGCTACTAGAATCCAAGGGGTCTAAAGTTCAGATTATTCAGAAACAAATCTAAAGTTCAGATTATTAAGACTACTATGGTCCAAAGTTCAGATTATTTAAATCCAATTTCCCAAAAATTTATTAACATTACAATAAAAATGTAAATTAATCTCTCTTTGTCATAGAAAAAAAGGTAATGGAACTTTGTTTTGATTGATGTTGTGTTTGTTGATATATGCTTAAATTATAGAATTAATAATTATTTGAAAATTCATAACTATTAGCTATTTATTACTAAATAGTAATGATTCATAATTTCTTTAATCATTTTTATTTTAATTATTTTTATAAAAAAATTTATATTTATTAATGAAAGTAAATTTCCAACAACATTATGTTTATAATGTATAGACATAGTTTCTATTACCTTAATCATTTATTATGACGTTTAAGATTAAATATTTCTTTGCATGTTATTGAAAAATATTTAAAGGAATTATGGAGTTGTTGGCATTCAAATTAACTAATAAAAAAATTATTATTGTTCTTTATTATATGTAATTAAGACAATATTAAAATAATTAGATTTGTGGCTCATCCTACGGACGGGTTAGGGCACTGTTCTTTTGTAATGTGTGATTAATGTATCCTATATATCACATTCTTAGTTACACTATTCCACTTTTTCCACATTATTAATTCTTCCTTACCTATTTTACATAATCCCTATTTAAAAATTCATATATTTAATAAATAATGTCACTGATGTGATTTGTCTTACTCACAATACCTTAGTAAAAATTATAAACTATATATTTAACATATACTTAAATGACGTAACTTAGATTCTAAATCACTATCCTATCTACTCACTCTATTCCACATTTCTCGTCCCCCAATTATCTTACAGCTTTCTTATGCATTTGGTGTACTAATGCACATAAAATATGTTATATTAAATACATTTAGTTTTCTATTGTCAAATAATATCCAACCCGCATTTACTCGGATCTGAAAATATTTTTGACCCGTATTGATCCGAACCCGAAATACACTTAACTCATATTTACTTGAACCCGAAATACACCTAATTCATATTTATCCAGAACCTGAAATACACAGGACTCGTATTTACCTTATCTAAATATACAACCGACATGTATTTAACTCACTTCCTGAATTGATTGGTTTGGACATAAAGTTTTATTTAATGCTAGACTCCTTTGTTATTGTAGCGTAGGTTAAAAATTACAGTTTTATCATGGGAATGTATCCGGTAGGAAGAGACTTTAGGTAGGAAGGTAAGAAGGAACTATTAGGTTTTAGGTTATCTATTTCCTAAATAGATACAGATTAATTGGCGAAAAAATCATAACGATTATAAACAATTAATCACCCAGGAAAACACAATTGTACGTAGAGACTTTAGTAATTATACCTTTATCGCTAATCCGACTGATGCAGAGGTTGACCTTTAAGATTCCAATGCAGAAATCTTCTACTGAAAGTCCACGCAGCACTCTGAGAACTCGACTACTAGATCGACCCGATCAAGACAGATCCCAATCTAAAGATGTATGTGTTTCGGTCTAGGTGGTTGTTTCAGGAAACAATAACTGCAAACTAAGAGAGAAAGGAACTCAGAAAATCACCCTATTATCTCTCTAAGAGTCTTAAACAGTTCACTTGATAAATCTCTCAGAGAGACTCCTATTTATAGGGTTTGAATGAGTTAGGGAAAGGGTTACTAAAACCCTAATGGCCGACTTACTTAACGACACATTCTGAGGCCCAACACGGTCCGTGTTGGCCTCCTGAATGTCCTTTAAGTCGGCTCATTGACACTACGGTCCGTGGCAGATCACCACGGTCCGTGTTGACACCAACACAAACCGTGTTGGATCAACACGGTCCATGTTAAGTCCAATTTGGTTCGTGTTAGACTGATTTCTCATAGAAAACAGTTCCCAACATTCCTAAACATAATACGATATTACTTAGGTTACATACATTGTTCCAGGGTACTGACTTGTGTGACCCAGTAGGACCAAATAATATAGTTGTAATTAAACATATTTAATTATCGAATATAGAGGTCTTTAGCAAGACATATAATCACTATACTATATTGGTTTAAACTCTACGTATATCGAACATTGTCGGGACATTCCCAACAAGAACAATATCGCGCGTTAGATCTTGATATGACGGATGATATTAAAACCACCAATAACTCCTCCCCAAAACCACCCACACGTGTGAATCAAGAGAGAGAGAGAGAGAGAGAGAGAGAGAGAGAGAGTTACTAATCCTATAACATGATTTGAGGGAATTTTGTGATTTTATTTTATTTTCATTAATTTCATACCAAATTTGGCTCCTTTACTATTCCCTGGTGAAAGAAGGGAGAGAAATCATCAACGATAGACAACCAGCGCCAGTTCGACGGCTTGTCGGCGATTTCCGGCGATAAAGTTCATAGCAATTGGTGTTGTTCGGCGGTGACGATCGGTTCTTGAAGCAAGGCCTTTTGGTACTCGTTCAAAGTAGGCGACCACTAGGGTTTAGTAAGCACGACGCTCTTGTTCCGAAAAAAACCAAATCGATTTCGCAATTAGGGGTTGAATTTGGAAAGGTTTATCTCATTGTTGAAGTGTTTGTGTGCTGGGAGTTTTTGTGTGGTTAACACACATACGTGATACTATAGTTATGAACTTTATGAGTGTCAATGTTTACAACACATTATAGGAGGAGATGGCAGGATGCGAGGGCTCACAACCGAACACCGGTGCCAACGAGGGCGGTGCAGAAGCCAACGTATAAGTTAATCCCACACCCAACCCTGATTTGCGATACGAAGATCCCTAATTGGGGAATTAATTCGCCAAATGCGATGTGATTTTTGTCCTTTTTGATGTTGTGGATTCATATGGTAATAGTTGATTTAGATGTCCATGCAATTTCGATTAGTGTAGCAGAGTAGTGTGTCCATATGTATTGATATTGTCCACATTATACACACATTGGGATCCTTTTTTGAGGCTTTCGATTAGTGGAGCAATTTTGATTAGGTTAGTAGAGTAGTATTAGCACTAATACAATATTATATAAAGTTGACAATGTTGACCACAATATATATATAATGTGGTCACGTGTTTTCCATACTATGCTGACATACCTTACAGAATAGTGTGGTCAAAATTTTATGGTCAAGTCACAGATTTCCTAAATGTGATGTCAATTTGCTCATCTTGAAAATTTTATGTTTACTCAGTATGTAGCATCACTAACTATTGTCACACTTGACGACACCAGTCACATAATATGATCAAATGGTTCAATAAGTATGTTGTCCTAACTATTAGACAAGTGTGATCATAGTTGTTTTGGCACGAAAAAGGGGTTGTCCTTAATGTGATCTCAATGTGATCAACGTGTGAATGAATTGCGAACTCGATGTATACTCCATTGGACAGTGTTGTCAGATATGACCACATCATAGACACAGTGTGGTCATATGATTCACCAAACATGTTATAGTGTGGTCGTGGATAGTCTCAGGCTGTGATGTTATATATGTCGGATATGTTATGAGTAAGGTTCGTGGTCATGTGTTTCCCCCACTAAGGTGCCGTAATTGTGCATTCAGTATGGTCGCATTGTTCGTACCCAAATGGAAAATGGCCTAAATGTTGATTTAGTGTGGTCATCCAGCGAATGAGCTCAGAACTCAGCGTGTAGCAATCATATTCATTGTCAATATTGACCATATTTTCATTAGAATAAAGTCATCTAATTCACTTAATTATGCTCACATACCTTGCAGAATAGTGTGGTCATAATTTTGTGGTCGAGTCATAGATTTCCTAAATGTGATGTCTATTTGCTCATCTTGAAAATTTTTATGTTTCCTCAGTATGTAGCATCACTAACTATTGTCACTCTTGACTACACCAGTCACATAATGTGATCAAATGCTTCAATAAGTATGTTGTCCTAACTATTAGACCAGTGTGATCATAATTGTTTTGGCACAAAAGGGGGTTGTCCTAAATGTGATCTCAATGTGATCGACGTGTGAATGAATTGCGAATTCGGTGTGTACTCCATTGGCAAGTGTTATCAAATATGACCACATCATAGACACAGTGTGGTCATATGATTCACCAAACATGTTATAGTGTGGTCGTGGATAGTCTCAGGCCGTGATGTTCTGTGCGGTATGTTATGAGTAAGGTTCATAATCATGTGTTTCCCCCACTAGGCTGGCGTAATTGTGCAATCAATATGGTCACATTGTTCGTACCCAGATGGAAAATGGCCTAAATGTTGATCTAGTGTGATCATTCGGCGAATGAACTCAGAACTCAGTGTGTAGCGATCATATTCGTTGTCAATATTGACAACATCTTCATCGTAATGTGGTCATCTGATTCACCAAATATGATGACATGCCTTGCAGAATAGTGTGGTGGTAATTTTATATTCAAGTCATAGATTTCCTAAATGTGATGTCAATTCACTCATCTTGAAAAATTTATGTTTAGTCAGTATGTAGCATCACTAACTATTGTCACTCTTGATCACACCAATCATATAATGTGAACAAATGGTTCACTAAGTATGTTGTCCTAACTATTAGACCAATGTGATCATAATTGTTTGGCCACGAAAGGGAGTTGTCTTAAATGTGATCTCAATGTGATCAACGTGTGAATAAATTGCGAACTCGGTGTGTACCCATTCGCAAGGATTGTCAGATATGACCACATCATAGACACAGTGTGGTCATGTGATTCACCAAACATGTTATAGTGTGGTCGTGGATAGTCTCAGGCCGTGATGTTGTGTGGGGTATGTTCTGAGTAAAGTTCGTTGTCAATATTTGATCGAGTCAAATGTTGTTGGGTGTAACCATCATTTACTTGTTTATGGTGTTTGGTTATTGCCAGAAATAATGTTTCTATCTGGTTGCCAGAAATAATGTTATAGTGTGGTCACTTGGACACACAGTTATATTGTATTTAGTAAAAAATAAGTTATACTTGTATCCGTTGCTAGATGTAGTATGAATTGACACATTTACTGATCAATGTGGCATATATGGACACAACAAGGCCACAATGACTGCTAGGTATTGTCTAAATTGGTGACACGGTCACATTATGGCCACATATAGTGATTAGTGTAGTCTTATTTGGTCAAGTAGTTATAATCAATCATAACCACACGAGTAGTAATTAAGGTCATAGTTTAATGATCAACGTGGGATCAATTGGCCACACAGATATGTTGTATTTAATAACCAACCAATTCTGCATGCACATGAACACACACTTAGTAATCAATGTGGACAATTGGTTGAATGCCCTATTTGATGCACTGTTGAATGGCCACAGTTTGTGACAAGTGTGGTATCCAGTTGCAACCCAATTAGCTTATATTTTATAGCCAATCCATTTAGGCATAACATGCCCTCACAGATAGTAATCATAGTGATCTAGATTGCCACAACAAGGTCACAATTCATGCTCAGTGTCGTCCAAATTGGTCAGTAAGTCGACTTGGATTTAATAACCAATCACTTATGTCTGCTAGTTGTTTGTTGACGATTCTTTTGGTTGTTTGAATGACATAACGCTAGGGTGAAGTTGTTGCGTATGCACTATTATTACGACTTTGCCATATACAAGGAAAATTCGATCAGGGATAACATGTGGAAATGGCATGGGCATCTCATTGGGACACGGATCGAGCGGAATCGAATGATGACACCGTTGAGCAAGGGCGACAACGTTAAATTTTCACAGTTTAGTGTAGTTGGACATGAAATTATATTTTTTGATGTAATGGTTTCGGACGAAATTATCTGTGTTTTGGACAAGTTGCATCATCTTATATGGTGTGAGTTGGCTCGTAGGGTGGCAGACTTATTGTATTGAAACCCAGTCGTGCTAGGTTGGTTACAGAAAAACTAATTTGAGAAAATAGTTTTACTTTTTTTATTGGGTTTCTTCGAACACAATCATGTTATGTTGGTTACACAAATAAACACTTTAGGCTGAAATGTGAGTTTTGCGATTTAGCGATCAGTTTGGTCTCACTTGGACATAGTTATATTGTATTTAGTAACAAATGAGTTGCGCCTACATCCCTTGTTAGGTGTGGGCTAGATTGACACATTTATTGATCAATGTAGCCCATATGACACAACAAAGCCATAGTGACTGCTAGGTGTGGTCTAAATTGATGACACGGCCACATTATGGCCACATATAGTGATCAGTGTGGTCTTATTTGGTCAAGTAGTTATAATTAATCATAACCACACGGATAGTAATTAGGACAACAGTTTTGTGATCAGCGTGGGATCAATTGGTAGCCGGACTTATTGTATTGGGTTTATTCCATAATTAGGTTGTGATGGTTACAAACGAACACTTTGGAAGCTAAAGTGACTTTGTAGATTGATTTTCTTCCAACACAATCATTATGTTGTGGTTTCAAAACAATCATGGTAAGTTGGTTGTCAATATCATGTCAATATTGATCATATAGTGTGGTCATGTATAAGGTGGTCAATCCGGATGGCTATTGTTGATGCGCGTGTTCCACATAATGGTTTTATTGGATAAGTCCGTATATTTGGATGTATTTATCATTACCTTGATGGTCTGTTCGGGTCATTTAGCATTGTCATATACATGAAGGACACTTGGTCCGTTTTGAGCTTATGTACTGAATATAATAAATATTTCACACAGATTGTTTTCATTACGCTTGGCTTCAAAATGATATGTGTACTCATAACCTAACATTACTAACTGTTGTAACTATTTATCACATAAGATACATGATGTGGTCATATGGTTCGCTAAGTATATATTACAATATAGGTAATATACCAGCATGTCATATATGGTTTGTATGATGTCGACACGAGTCGTAGTGTTTATTATCGGGCCAATGCAACTTTTGATATGGAATACATAAATTGACCAAATTGGTGGCAGCATGTGGCCATGCATATTGTGAATGGTCACCATTGTGGTCTAAATTGGTCATAAATTGGCCACACATCATATGACAGTTTCAACACATACATTCACGCCTATTGATAAGGATTCACTTTTTATATTTTTTATATTGCGTCTACATAGTACAAAGCTTTGTAAGGAAAAACCCCAAGTTGATAGGATCGTATACAATGTCAGACCAACTCCCCATTGATGATGTGCAAATGATACATGTCATCAATTGGCCACGCTCATATGACAGTGTGGCCACATACATTAATACGGTTGATAGGTGTTCAGGTTTGACATTTGCTTGACATGTGCTCATAAAGAGTTGTGTGTTGTCAGAAGAAACCCTAAAGTTGGTAAGATCATATGCTAACTCAAATTACTTGGCCACTGACCATGTGAAAGTAATTGAGGGCCACACTAATAGTTGCGTGTGGTCCCAGATATTTGACACTTTCCACACAAAAAATAAAAAATGACATCTCACACTACAACAAAAAGGGGCAAAGGCAACACATAAAATTACAACAATATAAGCACTGTAGCATTATATACCCTAAGGCAACAGTTTTTTTGTGTTGCATAGAAAATAAGTTTATTATACAAGATTTCACAGTAACAGTTAGAAAACTGTTGCCGTAAATGTCATAGGCAACATACATAGGAACCGTTGCCTATTGTTATGCTATGGCAGAAGTTTTAACAATGTCGCTTAGAAAAGGTAATAGACTAAGGTACGTCGCAACCAAAAGCGAATGACTAAGGCAACATGTCCAAGAACTGTCGCATATTATATGCTATGGCAACAGTTATAGTGATATGGCTAACAAAAGGTAATAGACTCAAGAATGTTGCAACCAAGAGCAAAGGACAAAAGTAACATATCCATGAACGTAACTGTTGTTTATTATTTTTTAATACTATCCATAATCAAAATACCTTGAAATATACTTCTATTTCATTGTAATTAATCCATCAAAAAAAAAAGTTCAATGAAGTAAGTCTACTAAAAAAATGACAATATTTTAGTTTGAAAAGTTATATATAGTTACGTCAATGAAGCTCAGTCAAATACGATAACCTAATTACAATCCTATAAATAATTGAAAAGAAAAAATAAATAAAATCCTCAATTTGGATTTTTTCCCTTACGTGCATTGTATAGCATTTCAGTAGGAAAAAAAAAAACACAAGATGAGACTATGTATGAAAGTAAGGTGACAAAAGTTAACACGACATGATAACATGACACGAATTGGACACAGAAATAAGATGGGTTGTGCCATAAATTCTGAACACGTTTAATTAAATAGGTTAACATGCCTAACCCGTTTAATTAAATAGGTCAAATTCAGGTTCAATTGTATTTTTCGACACAAAAAAATACCTATTTTAACCTGTTAAACAAAAGTTTGGTGGGTGGTTTGTGGTAAGGTAAATAATACCGAAAGTTACCGAAAATTAAAAGTTAACAAAATTTACCATTTATTTAAATTTTTAATTTTAAATATTACATTTAATATTTAATATTTAATATTTTAATTTTAATTTTTAAAATTAAAGTTTATATAAATTTAAAATATTAAAAATTAAATTTTTTATTTTTTTATTTTTTACTTTTTACTTTTTTATTTTTTTATTATTTTAATTATTTATTATTTATTTTTTTTATTCTTTATTTTTTATTTCTTATTTTTTATTTTTGAATTTTGATATTTAATTATTTTTTTCAAATTTTTAAATATTTTTTGATTTTTAATTTTAATAATAATTTTTTTAAATTTTTAATTTTTAAATTTGTTTTCAAATTTTTAAATTTAATTTTCTTTTTTCAATATTTCAATTTTTTATTTTTAAATATTTTTATTTATTATTATTTTTATTTTCATTTTATAATTTTGATGTTTTAAAAAACTTGAAAATTATAAATTTTCAAATTCTAACCTTTAATTTGTTAAATTCATATTTCCAAAAACATATCTAAATTTAGATAAATATTATCAGAAGTTACCAAAATTTACTGAAATTTACCAAAAAAGTAACATTTACCATACTTACACTTACCACTGAAATTTACAAGCTAGTTGGGTTAGACAGACTGACCCGTTTACCAATTTATCCGTTTATCCGTTTATTTTTTAAACCCTAACAAAATATTATAGAAAGTTAAAACAATACTTTTGGGAGGAAAAAAACTATTTGAAATATAAAGGGAATTAATATTTTAAAATGCTGATTTGATACTTTTTAACTTGGTAAAATGCTAAATTGCTATAATAATTCAATGCAGATCTTAACAGGTAACGCTGACCTGGTACAAACCCGATTAAGTTAAGCGGGTAAACAGGTTGCTACCAGGTCAAATCGTTTAAATTTTTGTCAGGTGCAGGTCAGGAACTTTCAACACGTTTATTAAATGGGTCGGGTTAGTGTTGGAGTATTTTCAACCCCTTTAATATTGACACGAACACGAATAACACCCGACACCCCTATGAAAGTCAAAACTTATCGAGTCAAAAAGCAATGTTTCAAAATCAAGCAATATGGTGGGGTAAGGTGGGGTCAGATGTAGTAGTCCTACGTACCCGCAAAATTTAGCAATATTCTAGAATGACTAGATCCAATTTAACTACCCAAAAATTACAATTAATATTTCCCAAACTACTACTGCATGGAAACAACAATATTCTAGAAAGACCAGGTCCGGACATTGATCTGTTTCTCATCCGAGCTTTGACATTAACCGCATTTATCGACCCGAATTCACTCGAATACGAATTTTTTCATGCGTTGCCTAAGAATAGTTGATCGCCGCCATTCCTTGATAATGTAGAGGAGACGACCATCCAAGGTTTTGACCACTATATGATGATTATCGACCATATCCAGGTGACCACCTGTACGTAGCTAGCACTAATTATACCACACACTAGCAAAAGGAAATTACCTTGAGTAGTGTCTGGCCCAAATTTATTTGATTCGATTGAAATGACCTCGAATGTACTCAACATATGCTCGATCCATACCCTATCTAAATGACCTGTATGTCAGGTCTACTTTAGAGATTAACTAAACCGTCCAAACCCAAATAAATTTGGACACGGATACGAGCACACGCTTCAAGGACTGAGTTACATCGATTTAGACACAACTCAGGTTTGCTGCTGCTGCTACTACTACTGCTACTGCTACTACTACTGCTAATAATAATAATAATAACTTAGTCTTTAAAGTTTAATACAACAAAAAAAAGTTAATCAAAATAGTATTTCCTTCACAAATGCTCCCTTTGTTTTTTTTATTATCTGTCATTTATGCTTTTCGATGTCCATCGTTAATCAACGATTTCTCACATAATATTTTTATAAAAAGTTATGATATTATACTTTTTTAATAGTATTTTTATTACGAATCCAATAATATCAATTTTATTTGATAAATCATTATATAATGAAGATATTAACAGTCAAAATTTTCGACAAAAATACCTAAACGACAAACTTAAATAAAAACGGTGGGAGTAATATTTTACTTTGAAAATTAAGAAAATCTTTCCTTAAAAAAATTAGTGCGCCATCAATTTGGGAAAAAATAACAATTCCCTCCAACATGACTTAAAAAAATAGCAATTCCCTCCAATGACTTAAAAATTATGGTAATTATTGGGATTTCAATTCCCTAATTTCAGTCACGCGTGCGCTATCTTCCACGGTGGTTTTCGCTGTTGTCTTCGGCCGTCTGATTTTTGCCCTCTTTGCTGATCGTCGGTCGTTTAATTATTGGTATTCTTGGCCGGTGTCGGTAGCCGTCTGGTTTCTGCGGCTCGACGTCGGTGGTTTCTTTGGCTGGGTGCTGGTCGTTTCTGCTGCTCGGCGGCGGTTGTTTCTGCTGCTCGGCATCTTCTTCGCTGCTGTGTAGTGCCATTGCTCCATTGTTCTATTAGTCTCCAGATTAGGTAAACTCTTGTTTCCTCTACACCTATTGCTCCATTGTTGTTTGATTTCTAAAGTTCTTGTAAATATAATAATACAAAATTATTATAATAAAATTAGTATTCAATAACAATAAAATAGTTTATATCCTGGAAGTGAATTGGAGTTTGGAAGTTGTGCTTTCTTTAATTTATTTGTTGGGATACATCAATTTGCAAGACATAATTGTTGTGTGGGGATTCAGGCTTGAAACATTGATTCTGTATGTGCTTTTAAAAATCTATTGGTGATAGATGGACATTTGTTATATCTCTGCATTTCAGTTGCTTATGTGGTGGTTTTTGCTCCCCCACCTAAAACCTGGTTAATTCTTGTACTTGTATCATGAATGCGTTAACTGAACAAAGAATTGGTTGTGAGTGTCGACTTGTCTATTTTGGGTTTACACGTACATTATTAATAGATGCATATATTAGCAACTTTTTTTTGATATTGGATGATGAATGGTTTCTCATATCTGTTTCTTTTAAACTGGCAACCAGAGCATCAACAACTTATAGTTGATGTCGGTGTTTTGTCTCATCTTGTATGCTTCAAATGTTTTTCAATTTCTTAAACTTGATTGGTATCTGTGTCACTATTCTTGAGAAAACTCTTGCTTATATCATGTGTTTCCTCTATGTTTGTAATAGTTTAATTCTCGTATCCTGTGTTTCTCCTCTATCTGTTTTGGTTTGATAGGAGAATTTATTAAATTTTATATTATGTCTTGCCTATATTAATATGTAATAGAAACTTATATGGAGTAAATTGATTTTTAGCTGCAATCATGGCGAAAAAGAAAGTATACAACATGAGATCCCCAAGTGGTCCAAATGGTGAAACTTCTATAACAAGAATGTCCGAGTATGAAAAACAAAGAGCACTCAGGATTCAACAAAATGTGTCCAGAATGGAAGAACTAGGACTCGAGCGACAGGCTAGAGAGTATAAGGATTTAGTAGGAGACAAGAAAAAGAAAAAATGTGGAAGGAAACGGAGTGCTGAAGATGATGAATATGAGCCTACAGTGGATGATGAACAGGAGGGTGAAGAGGACTTCAACCCTAAAGTTCATAAGGTTACTGATGTGCAGGTATGAATATATGTGAATCTACATATCTGTGTGTGTTGCTAAGTCCTTCATCGTCACTTGTTACCTTAACTTAATTGCATTGTTCATGGAAGTCAATTATTGTGCTTGATTCTTATTGAATCCATCAATGACCACTTATTATCATTTTGTGAAATAATGATTATTGTAGTCAATGTCATCTCTTCGTTCTTTGTAGTTATGTGCTTTTGCTTATATTCTTATGCACTTTTCAGAGTACTAAGACATGGAACATTTAAGTAATAATTGGATTAATGCACCTCAAAATAGTGCTGAATACAGAGCTGGTGTTAACATGTTTCTTGACTTCGCCTTTCAAAATATTTGATGGTAGTATCCACAACAAGTTATAGTCTTCTTTTGTATTATTAATGATCATCTGCTTTTCAGGTTGTTATCAATAAGAGAAATCCAAAAGCATTAGCTTTGGCTAAGGCTTTCAAGAGACGCCAACATCAGTTGCAAACCACTTCACGTACTAATCTGACTGAAACCTGTGACATATCAGCTCGTCGGGTGAGTAAGAGGACTCCAACCATAAATCATACAACATCACAGTTTGAGGTCTCCCTAACAAACACAAGTTTATCATCGAGTCAAAACCAAAATGCAACGGGAAAGAGTAAGTACTTTTGACCAATTGTAATTAAAAATCAACGGGAAACAAAGTTTATTACAAATTAAAATTTCTTGTACTAAAGCAATAAAGTGTGATTTATTCCCTTGGTTTTATTTACAATAAGTTGTAGCCATGGTTCATCTCAATTTTATATTTAATTCATTGTATTTTGTTTTGACTTTTCTAATAAACTTGCATTAGATGATGCCAAAAGAAGAGGGCCTACTATGTGTCATAGAGTCGGGTTTTTTGCTTTTTGGACCCCGAACTTTGGGGTATTTATTTTCTTGACCCCCATATTTCAAAGTTTATATTTTGGACCCTATACTTTGTGGATCCAAAAAATGTGGCCCAAAGTTATGTTTGACTCCAGCGATGACCTAATTGTTGCCTAAACTTCCCGATATGGCCTTTTATCATTTTTTCCTTCTTTTGATTGTTGTTTTGAAATTGACCAAACTTTGACAGTTAGGTGTGTAAAATTAATGGGTAAAAAATAGTAGGGTAAAAGTTAAATTTTGGTAACTTTTAGTAAATTTGGTAACTTTTTTGGCTAATTTATGCTCATATGAGGGTTGCAAATCGTGCAAGATGAGGATGAAGAAGTTGCGGCTAGAAAATTTTCGAAAGAAAAAAAAAATCGATAATGGCTTTGAAATATGAGGGTCCATATTGTTACTAGAGACAAATTATAAGGTCCATATTGTTGTCGGAGACAAAGTATAGGGTCCAAAATATAAACTTTGAAATATGGGGGTCCAGAAAATAAATACCCCTAAAGTTCGGGGTCCAAAAATCAAAAAACCCTCGTAGAGTCCATGGAAGAAGTGAAGAAGAACGGCCAATAATTGAACTTAGCCGTGATTTTCAACCAATTGGTCCCGATGATAAGACATTGAATGAGTTTAGTAGCTTTCTTGGGACGGTAGCCCGAAAAGCAAATGTTTTGCCGTTAACTGTTCCCACTTGGAAGAAGTTTGGAGATGAAAAGAAAGAGGAGTTGTGGACTTATGTCACTGTAAGTGTTGATTATGAATATGTATTTACTTCTATTGATGTTTGTTGTTGATTCATTTTGAATATGAATATGTATCATAGAGGTAGAACCATATCTCAACCTGGTTCATCATGTTCGACAATTAAAAATCACAAAAAAAGGCAAAACACACTAACTATAACCAATGTTAGCCCAGTTGAACAGGTTGACTAGATCTTTCTCAATGAGGTGACTTTCCGGGCGGTCTTGTTAAAGTGCATCCGACCAGGGGTCATCAGTTCGTGCTATCCTGTGAATCGTAAACCCATTCTTGTCATCGGAGGTCTACACCCCCATCATAGCCTCACAACCAACCCTGGGTTCAACAACCTTGCGCCTACAAGGGGTGGCTCCGATGCATGTTCATTGCTGCTGTCCGCTTGAAGTTTTCCTTTACCACAGAGGCCATCCACATTATCGCAGCTTGCTGTTTCAAAATGACCCAGCTTCTTATATTAATGTCCCTCCCGTCTATAAAAAAAATATTTCCACTGCCAGCCTCGTTCATTATTCTCGGTTGTGTGGGTGCCACTTCATACGCTGAAATCCGCGACAATTGCGTACCTTTTGTAAAATGACTTCGCTTCCTCCAGCGTATCGAACAACATACCCATCCGAGGAATGATCGTCTCATCTTCACACTTTGGCCTATAGATGGTCACACTCGATTCATCATTTAATGTGACAGGGGGTGGCGCTACATACGAAGATTGGGTGGTGCCTACATCACTGCAACTAACCCAATCGATAAAAAGTGTCATTCAAGATTTGCACATCAATGAACTACAGTAGTCGTACCAACCTCAAAAAACATTCAACAACAAAAAGTTACAACAATTATATGTCCTGATATTGACCGTAAAGCGTTGATATTTTTGATAAAAATGTCGTTCATATTTTGGACATCAAAGTACTACGGTAGGCCTGATAGGATTTTATTAAATTCGCATCCATGTTTGCCCACATTCAACTACACAACCATGTAGCTGACACATTTCAAAGTGTTGACACTGAACACACTTACATATGTTGTGGTCATGGTGTTGGGTTCATCCGTTTTACTCACAACCCATTTTACACAGCGTGGCCACTCAAATTTCAATTTGCGTCCATACTTTATTATATATGTCAAGTGATGCATTGCATACCTAGCTCATGGATCAATTATAAATGCAGTCACTTATTGACCACTGTTGGGACATTGTGTGGTCATATCCGTGCTTCATTCCATTCTGATTAAATGAGTAACAACCCCCTTCATCCATCAATTTATGCATAACCCCTTTGACTCGTTGCATATCTAACTATGTGATCATCTACAAGTGTGGTTATTTTAATGACCACTGTTGGACCACAGTGTGGTCATGTTGGTGCGTGTTTCCGTTTTACTTATACGACCCCCCCCCCCCCCCAACAAACCCCTGCATCCACAACCACCCCCTTCCCGGTGATTTCCTGCCCCAAACCTACTGCACAGAACTCCTATTTTCGAACGATGTGTGAGTGTGAATTACGAGTATTCATTGGATAACACCAATTCGCAAAACTCACTGATATCATATCCTAATTAATTGAATGTGAATACAACCTGACTGTGTCAAAAATCCCAATCTGTCGGCTAGAAAGAAAAAACCATTGAGGAATCTGTTTGCCTCCATTGTTACGCACGCGTACGAACGATTTTGTTGTTGAATCTCTCTGCTTTTCAAAAGCTTCGATCTCACACGCCGTATTCGTGAGACTTCCACTTGAATATGAAAAATCTGATTTCATAAAAGTCAGTCAATTACTCCTCACAGACTGTGGAAATCCAACAGATGTTATTTTTGGTAATGAAATCATATGATTGATTTATTGTCCAAGAATCACGTTAGTTATCATAATAGACATGATTTTTTTTTCCTTTTTTTTATTCATTAATTGGAAACCACTAGCTGTTTTGACTTTTGTATAGTGGTTTTCAACTGAAAATCCCACATGTGCAAATGAATTAATATCCCATCTTTTGGTCGCGGACGATTCAATCCTCTTATGCAGAGCGAATACATCTCAAGCCCAAAGTATTAAGGAGATTCTGAGGGTTTACGAAGAAGCTACGGGGCAAAAAATTAATATCCATAAATCCAATGTTCTTCTCAAGAGGGATCCCAAAAACGACCAGATTGCAAATAATACAAATTCTGGAGATTAAAGAGATTCAAGTCAAGGACAAGTACTTAGGAGTACCAATGAATATTGGGAAATCAAAATATAAGGCTTTTTCACTTATCAAAGATCGTATAGCAAAAAGGCTCCCCGGATGGATGGATAAACTCATTTCGTGGGCTGGAAAAGAAGTGCTAATAAAGGCAGTTGCCCAAGCCATTCCAACTTATACAATGAGTGTTTTCAAATTTCCAGGAGAGCTAAGTAAGGATATCCAAGGTTTGATCAATAGATTCTGGTGGGGATCTTCAAAATAAAAGAGAAAAATTCATTGGCTCGGTGGTGGTAAACTTTTTAAGAAGAAAGAAGATGGGGGGCTGGGATTTCGAGATATGGAGGCTTTTAATGAAGCTCTTCTAGCTAAACAAGTGTGGAGACTATTAACAGATGAAAAATCGCTTGTGGCTAGACTTTTGAAAGCCAAGTATTATCCAGATAAGAATTTATTGGATGTTGAGTCCAAGTTATATGTGGAGGAGTATATGGGGAGTAAGAAACCTGATCAAATCAGGTTCGAGACATCTAATTGGTGACGGGAAGACAACAAAAATTTGGAAGGATAGGTGGCTTCCTCGCCTGCACTCCTTCAGACCAATTAGGAAGTTGAATCATGTTAATGAGGATATTACAGTGGATGCGCTTATAGATAAAGAAAGTGGGCAATGGAAGACTTCTCTAGTTTAGCAATGGTTCTATCAATGTGATGCAGAGGTAATACGAAACATTCCTTTGGCCCTTTCTTGGCCGGCTGATAAGTTGATTTGGCACTATGATGCAAATGGCAGGTTTAGTGTTAAATCTGCCTACCATCTAGCTATGCTGTTAAAACGGGAAGATGTGGGATGTTCAACCGGGGTAGGAATGAAACATTTTTGGAAGAAGACTTGGAGTTTGAACATCCCTCCGAGAATCAAAGTATTTGTTTGGAGAGTGTATCAGAATGCCCTAGCCACAAACTAGAATCTCTCAAAGAGAATGTCTCGGCTCCAAATGGGGTGTCAAATTTGTGGGGCGGTAGCTGAGACAACAGAACATACCCTATTTTTTTTGCCCCCCTGCAGTTGAAGTCTGGATGAGAAGCGGGGTGGAGGAGATCTCCTGGGCCAATGATAGGCCGCAAGTGCACAGGTGAAATTGTAGCATGAATCAAGGTCGTTCACACAGGGACTTTTCCTTTCAACGCACCGAACTAGCCTCCTAGTTGATTGCTAAGTCGATCGGGTTTTTGTTTGAAACAACTAATTCTATTTCTATTCACTACTAAAAGCAAACAAACAAATATCCACACAATTTACTTAGATTTATCAATATGAAAAAGACGTTCAGGGGATAAAACCTAAGTCAAGTAATGAATCAACGATATGGATTAAACATTCATTTCATTAATTTGCACAATCAAGGTCGATAAACGCATAGAATACTTCGCAATGAGATTTTGTCGATAGAGCGAATTGCCAAGACAAACCAATCACCTACTTCATGGTTATTTTGATTTAATCAAGGTTAAAGATCTAATTATCACAAGAACCCTAATTAAAAACTTCTATGTCTAGCAATTTTTAATTAGTTTAGCCTAGGTTTTCGGGATATCAAACTTCTCCTTTCAGTACTTCGTTCAACAACCTAATTACTTGCAATTGGTGATCAAGCAAAAGCAATAACAATCCAATTCGAAGGCCAAATAGATTGAAACAAACTAAATTCATGACTATTCAATCCAACAAAGTCAATTCATCAACCAACTTCAAAGGTTCATCCCCCAAACTAAAAAGAACTACTCACTACTCATGTTTGCAACTACAAAGCAATTGAAATCTATTCTATAAAGCATGTAAGAATCTATGAGAGAATGAGAAATAAACCAAAGGGAAGAACAATCTTGCTAGGAATCAACAATGGAGGACTTTTGCTCCTCCACTTCAAAATGTAATGGAATTGCTCTTCGATCTTCAATCTTTTCTCAATCTTCAATGGTGGATGGATTATGGATGATGAAGGATGATAGATTAGGGTTAGGTTATGGGATGGAGTATGGTAGAATGATGGTTGACTCCATACACAGCCGAAAACACCATGATATAGGCAAAAAACAACTTGTAACCGCCGGAAATGAAAAGACGCGAGCGACACGGATCGCGCCAAGGGTGACATGGACCGTGCCCCTAGTGACACGGACCGTGCCCCCTAGGCACTACCCGTGTCGCGTCACTGCATCAAATTCCACAAGTTCTGGTCATAGACACAAACCGTGCCTCTGCAGGCACCACCCGTGTCACTGCTATCTCGGGCCTAGGAGTACTTTGGGCCGCTGTTTGGGCCTTGGGTGATCCAACTTCTAACTTCTTGGTCCTTTATGCACATAACTTAGATCTACACTTGATTTTGGGCTCAGTTTACATCGAGTCTTCACAAATTCCCTACAAAACTCACCAAACTCCAAACCAAGCGTAATATGGGAAATTTGGGCATAAAATAATATAATTATGTCAAATACTTCCCAAATTCTCATCAAAACAATCAAGTTCTCATATTGATTCTTCACAAGTAAATGAAGACAAATTATACAAGAATGGCACTCATCATTTTCAACCAATCACCCTTATTCATATGTTAAGCATGAAACTAGGTAAGATTGAGAGCAAACCTCACACGGTAAACACTCCGCTCATGTGTTTAAACATATAAAGATATTGTTTCTCTCATTAATCTAACCAAAGTAACAACCAACCACGTACTTGCTAAGAATCTCAACTCTCCACCGCGAATATGCAATGCAAAAATGACAATCAAGAGGACTTTCAAGGGTTGTAACGGGGCTAGGGTTAAAGGTAAGACGTGGAAAATATTTGGGATATGAGGAGCTAAAAGCCAAAGCTTGAAACTAATATGCACCAATTCAATATACATTCACTCTCACCACTTATAATTAATCCAAACCATCCCCACTATCAATTGGGAACTTGCCTCAAAACAAAAGAAACACAATGTCAAACAGTTTATTCTCTTTTTTTCATTTTTCCGGAATTTTCCAATTTTTTCTTTTTTTTCACACTTTTTTCTGTTTTTTCTGTTTATTTTTCTTTTTTTTTCCATCGGTTGGAATACACACTCACATATAAACAACACACTAGGGAAGTTTCAATTAACAACAACCTCAATGAACTCAATTGGGGAATATAACCAATATTTACAATTCAAACCAATCCCCATTCAAACCAAACCACAATCAACCCAACTTCACGTAACAGTGGTTTGTAAGACCTCGGTTTTGTCGTTCTCTCTAAGGGAGCTGGCGACCTTGGTCATAGGAACTAGGTCAATGGTCGGGTCGAGATTGCTAAGGTAAGGATATCGGTTTGAAAAGGTCACAGAGCGGGAAACAAAACTAAGGTCGGTCAAGGAATGGAACATAGGCTTCGGAGGTTTTTCGGGATGCAAACGGGGATGAGGAAATGGGTTTTGCAACAAGGGAATAACAAGAAGGGAGAGTCAAGTGGTAATTCCGTTAGAAAATACCCACCGGGCTTCCTCTTTCAAGGATAGTCCAGATTAACTTCCCCAAAGTCCATCGACAGACCCGGGGGGTTAATGAAACGGAATCTCCTAGTTAGTTTCTATTCGCTTTCGCGAACTAGAATACTAACTATCCCAATTCCTACCTTCCAACACAAGTGTTGGATGTATTCAGGATGCTTTCGCACCCAAATACATCCCACTTGAGGGAAGGATAGGAGTGGGAAATCAATTTCCCAACTAATTACTCACTAATATTGCTAACCCAAACCTAATTACCCATTCACACCCTTAATTACCCCCTAACCCATAGGGTTTCTAGCCACTAATCATGATAGCAACTAAGCTAACAACATCCAAACCAAACCTAAACATGATTTCTAACATCAAACAACCATAAACAAACAAGAACAATGAAATAGCAAGCAAAGCAATTAAGAACAAGCAAAGTAATTAGCAAGGTAATTAATAAAAGAGTTAAGAGAAGAGAATACTTATCAAAATGTTGTAGATGAACAATAGAAAGCAATAAAAGATGATCCAACAATCTTTCAATTGATTGAATCCCCAAATCTTCAATAACATACACAAATCTCTAAAACCCTAGATTAATCTTTCACTAATCTCTCTCTAAAAGTCACTAATACGAAGCTGAAATAATGTCTAGGTCTCACCCCTAGATAGGTCGAGTCTCCCCTCTCAAAAATCGCAGAAAAAGAGCTATTTAAACCCCCAAAACAGTTGGCCAAAACGCGGCGTTTAACGCCGAAGAGTCGCAGCCCAGCAGGGGGGTCGCGGGCGCGACTAGCGAAATTCCTCGGGCGATTTTTCTCTTCGAGGCGTCGTGGCTACGGTGACTCCGACCGTGGGTACGGTCTTCCTCGGACAACCTGACTCCCAGCACATGCCCACCGTGGCTACGATGGCCATGACCGTGGCCACGGTCACACTCTGCTTCCATTGCACTCTGGGCGTAGCGGGTGCTACGCCATTCGTGGCGGGGGATACGCTCCGGCTTCCCTTCCCTTTGTTCTTACTTCTTTCCGAAGCATGTAACGCTCGATCCGAAGGTCGTAGCATGCGTTACTTCACTAATTGGCACCAAAGGTCGGGAGTGTGGTCCCGGGTCGACTCCGCCTCGGTTTCCGATCCGGCTCGGCTCAGGAAAACACAGAAGAAGCTATAAAAAGGCCCGTTTTGCTACGTTTTCGGTGAAAACTCCAAAATCTACAAAATACCAAAAAACACATTAAAAGCTATGAAATTAAACCACGAAATGAGTTAAAAGCCTAAGGATTTAGGTGGTATTTAGACACAAATCTGGGTCTAAACACCCCCCTACACACTTAAACTTTTGCTTGTCCCGAGCAAAACAAAACAAAACAAATAATAAGAAAACTAAACACCAACTCCTCTGTCGTGGGAGGAAACGAGTGCATTTAGCGTATGCTCCAAACCCTTTGAACCCCCCGGCAGCCCGGGTGGACGAGATGGACTCGTGAGGGTTTGTAGCGGCTGTACCCACAAAAGCTAAAGAAAAAGGAGAGAGGGAAAGTGAAAACAAAACCGAAGAAAAGCAAAAGAAAAGAAAAACAAAGGCTTTGATTCACAAGATCTCGCAATCCAAACTAAGAAAACGCGATTAAACCTCCCAAAGTAACCGTTAGGAGCATCTCTCAAACACCAAACTTAGATAAAGGTCAATCTTGAATATTTTTTAACTCCCTACATCTTGTATCAAGCGACACCCCACATGCAAAAGCACAAAAAGGGGTTTTTAACGGGAACCAAAAGATTCTAAAAACTCGTGTCCGAATTTGAAAACAACGAAACAACCAAGAGAAGCGTTGTCCTCCCTCGCATTTGGTCGCCCTTCGCTTGGTGAGGGTCGTAGGTGATGCAACGGGAGGCCCCACTCTTTTAAGAAGCAAAGACTCTTTTTCTTTTCTTTCTTTTTGAGTTGGAATTACCAACGAAATTTGCTTTTCTTTTTTTCTTTTTTTTTTAAAAGTCGGTATTAGCCTTACTTTCGGGAATTGGACGGCCCATATAAGGGGTATACCCTCCCAACACAGTCTTTTCCATTCGCCTCTCCGTCGCAAAGCGATATAGGAGGAGGGTTAAGGGGTATCCATGTCGTACCACGAATACCGGGCTCGTGTAGGTTGGCTAAGTGTAGGTGGTTAATGTCTTCAGCGACATGCTCCACTTATTCAGGTTATTGTAACTTAAGAAAGCTTTTCTTTCTTTTCTTTTCTTTTTGCACTTTGCTTTTGCAAAACGAGAAACAAAACAAACTCGGACACAAGCCCCTAGAACCTCCCGGTTCCAAGCAAAACGAGAAAGGAACGGGGGTCTCACTAGACACTTAATGAAAGGAGTCTATTAAGGGTAAGTCTCGACTAGAACCCGAGCTAGGGTCGAAAATGCTCCAACCGATTACTTTTAAAGAAGTTTAAGAACGGCTTCTCAACTTCGAAAACGAGATCCAGGAAACAAAGCAAAACAAAAAAGACAAAACGAAAAGAAAAACTGAAAAGGTTTTCACTCCCTTTTTTCTCCTTTTATCACACAAAAATTTTCAAATTTTATGCAAAAACTTGGAAAACAAAGAACAAAACGACTAGGTGATCTACCCTTTAAACAGAATATCCCCCCCCCCACACACACACTTAAAGCTCCACAATGTCCTCATTGTGGGAAGGTGTCACATGAAAAGGGTAGAGAACCTACAAAACACAAACAAAAAACAACTAGCAAGTAGAAATGGTGGCGACCCGAGCCCACACGGCTCCAACAACAATATATATCCCAACACAAACACTCAAAGGGGTTCGCCACCCAAAAGAAAAATCAAGCATGCAGCATGGATCAATATATATACACAACAAAGAATGCGGAAAGAGGTTACCTCGAGGTCTTCAATATATTAACGACCCAATCCGCGATCCAGGGAAAACATCACACCTGGGTTAGGAATAGACGAGAAAAGCATAGTAAGTGTGAATGTCGCATGCATAAAAGAAAAAGAGCAAAAACAGAAAAAATAAATGAAACACTAGAGACTAAAAACTACAGGAAAGACAAACTATTCACAACATGTACATTGACACTAACTAACCTCAACCCCGAATCTCACTAATTTGAGGCGGGAGTTGAGGGTGAAACAACTCTTGTAACTTGCCGAACCAATGAAGAAGCAATAGGGGCAGTTGGACACAAATTCAGCCAGGTGGATCGGATCTTGCTCATCGAAACAGACAATTACACGCAGCACACACGCATAAAGCACTAGCAATACACTTACAATACGAGCGTGTATGAAAATCAACCAAACTCTTAGTGCAACAAGAGTGTGTGTGTGTTTTGACAAATGAACTGCCAGCACTACTAGTGTGTGTGTGCTTGAACAAATGAAAAGTAGAAACTACACATACACAACACTGAGCAAGAACACTCCAATCAAACTCAGCACACAATGAAGTGGGGTAATGTGCAAAAATCGACAGATCTTAGCTCTAAATTAGCAAGAATCGACAGCAAATCCAATGCAACAAGAACGCGTGTGTGTTTCACAAACAAAATGCAACCATTATTCGCACAAACACCACACAAGAACCCAGACACTCAAACTCAACAAGTAGCAAGGCAAAATCATGTGTAAAAATTAGCAAAATCAAACCCTAACTCAACATGAATGAACAAACGAACCAAATTCAGATGGGAGGGGAAAGAAATTCACACAATGACACTAGAAATACCTCACTTAGATATGTAGAACTAAACGCTTGAGCAATGCCACACACTAGGGCAGAATCTAAAATACCAACAGCAAATTCGCATCAGAGAAGAGGAAATTAGGGTCAGGTTCGAAAAATGGAGGAGAAGAGGGAATCGAATTGATGAATGAGAGGGGTGGAATGGGTGTGAGTGAGGTTTGTTTGTAGTCGCCTAGGGCATAGAGAGGGTGAGTGTTGAGTGAGGGAGAAAGGAAATGAGGAAAAGCGAGAAAGAAGTCGGGAATTTAGGGCTGGATAAATTCGCAGACAAAATCAGGTCGCGGGCACGACCGATTCTGTGACGGGCGCGACGCCTGTTGGAGATAGGGCTGTTCATCGGTTCAAAACCGAACCGAACCGGGCCGAACCGAATAAACCGAACCGATTAAGGGGTAAAATCCAAACCGAAAACCGAACCGAATAAACCGGTTCGGTTTCGGTTCTCGGTTTATCCGGTTCAAAACCGAATAATGCACACATTCATACGGGACTTTCACTGGAAAGAGTCGAACCGAATAAACCGAAAACCGAATAAGGGCTAAAGTGCAAACCGAAAACCGAACCGAATAAAAATCGGTCCGGTTTGAATCGGTTCGAACCGGTTCGGTTCTCGGTTTATTCGGTTCAAAACCGAATAATGCACACCCCTAGTTGGAGGGCTGCTGGGTGTTGCTCACGACCGTGTGCACGGTATTCTGCACCGTAGCTGCGGTCTCTCCCTGGACAAGCGCTGTTGTGGCTGTTGTTGCTGCGTAGTGGGTGCTACGACTAAGGTAGCGCCTGCTACCTGCTCTGCTGTCAACTCTAACTTTCAACCAAAATCCAACTCCCAAAAATTATCACACTTCAACACTCAATTTATTCCATACTTCCTCAATTTCAATCTAAGATTTTGTAAATCTCAAACTCTCCTTCAACACTCGAATATTTTCAAAACTTCACTCACTCACACATTCATCCTTCACTCCCAATTTCAATTTTTCTTATTTTTCAACTGTTTTTTTTATTCATTATTTTCACATCATTTATCCTCTCTCTTTTTTTTCAAACCTTTTTCTTTTTAAACCTAGAACTAATACTTCAATTACAAGAGAAAGAAATAAAGAAAAACTAACAAGACTAGAAAAATAGAAAAAACCTAAAGAAAGCTAAAAAGAAGAAAAATTAAAGAAAAGAAAAAGGAATAAAATTAGAAAAATGCAAAAAAACTAAAAATTGAAATAAGAACTCAAAAATTATAGGGTGCCTCCCATAGAGCGCTTGTTTAAGGTCCCTAGCTCGACCTAAATACCCGTTTAATTCTAGAGAAACGTGGTGCACATGAGAGGTACATATTCAGCTTCTTCCACCATGATCGCTTCTTCTTCCTTCCTCTCCAACTCCCACCATTTTTGGACAACCTTAAGTTGAGTCGTCCCTCCGGTCGTTTGGTTGACCGTGAGCGGGGAAGAGGTGATGATGTCTTCGATTTCTTCCAATGTCGCTTCCTCCTCCTTTTCCAACACCTCCTCATCACCTCCGTAAATAGAACAAGGGTCTCCTCCGGTGGTTTGATTTGGTGATGGGGATGAAGAAGTAACTTAGGCCTTTCCTCAAGTGGTTCTCCAAGTTTCAGACACTTGGGAACAATCTTCTCGATCTCTATGTCCTCAATATAAACTTCATCCAATGAGATCTCCCTTCTTAATGGAACAATCTTGAGAGAATCATCACGAGATGTATCTTCAATAGCCTCGGGTTCGGAACATAAGGCCTTGGAATGATCATTTTCATGCCCATCGTCAGGTTCCACTTCAAGAATATAAACTTCTTCTTTATGCTCATGAACAATCGTGGTCACTGAATTGACTTCAACACAAGGTGGCATGAAAAAGGGTGGCTTGGTAGGGACATTAAACTTTAATTCAATATGTCCTTCACCAATCAAGTGTTGAATCAACCAATCTGGAAGAGGAATTTGCATTTGGTGGGAATCAAATCGCTCTTCGAAGCATTCATGGATATTTCCTCCCAAAATCTCTTCTCTTTGTTGTTCTTCCTCCTTTTCCTCATCCAACACCCTCTCTTCTTCAACCTTAGCTTCCTCAACCACAACTCTCTCCTTAACGTTCATCTCCATCTCATTCTCTACTTTTTCCTCCAAAACACTATCCTCTACCCAAGAAAACTCATCAACCTCTTCCCCACTCCCTAGATTGACAGAATTTACTTGTACCATTGGAGTCGGTGAAGGTTGGGCGGCTTGAGAAATTTGGGGTGATACAATGTCCTGTTGAGTTGAATGGGAGGATTCTTCTTGGACAAATGAGTGGTGGTCATAGGGTTGAGAAATGGGGTTGAATGTAGGATTGATAAACGTGGTATAGTCATAAGCATGCTCTCCAAAAGAATGGGAGAAAAGTGGGTTGAAATATGATGGATAGATAGCGTTCACATGCTCTACTTGATTAAACTCCCCACATTGATGCTCGGGATGTGGACCCAAACACACTTACGAGTATGCATATTAGGAACAGAAGTAGATGTAAGGGTTTTCACACCTTGGGTCGCTCTCAAATGCTTAGAGGTCTCCTCATTTGCCTTCTCTTTTTGCAATTCGTAAATAGAAGCCAAAAGGAGTGCAATAATAGGATCATGCTCTAAAGATAAATCTCCTCCCCTTGATTTGTAACCTCCCAAATTGGGAGCATATTGAACGAGCTCATGAAGGAATTTGTCGGCCTCCCCCGCAGTTTTCTTCAAAAACATCCCTCCGGATGCAATATCGATCGATTCTTTGAGAGAATCGAAGAGTCCACAATAAAAGTGCTGAAGTAGCATCCAATTGGGTAGGTTGTGGTGCGGGCACTGACGTTGGAGACCTTTAAATCTTCCCCATGCTTCAAAAAATGTCTCTCCGGATTCTTGCTTGAAGCCCATAATATCTTGCCGGAGTTTCCATGTTTTATCAGCCGAGAAGAATCTTTGAAGAAAATCTCTCTTGAGAGCCTCCCATGAAGAATAGAATCCAGGTGGGCATATATCAAGCCACATCTCAGCTTTCCCTTTCAAAGTCAGAGGAAAGAACTTCAACTTTAGATACTCCGAAGATATCCCAGGTATATGCATGAAACTAATGCGCTTCTCGAATCTCTCCATATGAGCAATATGACTCTCGGAAATATCTCCATGAAACGGGTTACTTTCAAAAACATCAAGAAGACACGGCTTGAACTCAAATACCGCGTCGGGTGGTAATGGTGGTAAGATGATCAGGTTGCCTCCCGTACCCGAAGATGGAACGGCATATGATAGAAGGGTACGGGGTGAGTCAGCTTGGACTTCACCCATTGGACTCGAAGCCTCCTACGATGCTCGATAGAACATTAGGGCGTACCTACATGCATCAACAAGAACCAATAGAAGCATCAAATTCATCGGGATTAGCACAAACTAATTTCTAGCGTGGAAGCAAACTCAAATAACCAAAAAAACCAGGAAACTAAAACAAGGGGCGCTGGCTCCCCGGCAACGGCGCCATTTTGTGTAACAGTGGTTTGCAAGACCTCGGTTTTGTTGTTCTCTCTCAGGGAGCTGGTGGCCTTGGTCATAAGAACTAGGTCAATGGTCGGGTCGAGATTGCTAAGGTAAGGATATCGGTTTGAAATGGTCATAGAGCGGGAAACAAAACTAAGGTCGGTCAAGGAATGGAAAATGGGCTTCGGAGGTTTTTCGGGATGCAAACGGGGATGAGGAAATGGGTTTTGCAACAAGGGAATAACAAGAAGGGAGAATCAAGTGGTAATTCCGTTACAAAATACCCACCGGGCTTCCTCTTTCAAGGATAGTCCGGATTAACTTCCCCAAAGTCCATCGACAGACCCGGGGGGTTAATGAAACGAAATTTCCTAGTTAGTTTCTATTCGATTTCGCGAACTAGAATACTAACTATCCCAATTCCTACCTTCCAACACAAGTGTTGGATGTATTCGGGATGCTTTCGCACCTAAATACATCCCACTTGAGGGAAGGATAGGAGTGGGAAATCAATTTCCCAACTAATTACTCACTAATATTGCTAACCCAAACCTAATTACCCATTCACACCCTTAATTACCCCCTAACCCATAGGGTTTCTAGCCACTAATCATGATAGCAACTAAGCTAACAACATCCAAACCAAACCTAAACATGATTTCTAACATCAAACAACCATAAACAAACAAGAACAATGAAATAGCAAGCAAAGCAATTAAGAACAAGCAAAGTAATTAGCAAGGTAATTAATAAAAGAGTTAAGAGAAGAGAATACTTATCAAAATGTTGTAGATGAACAATAGAAAGCAATAAAAGATGATCCAACAATCTTTCAATTGATTGAATCCCCAAATCTTCAATAACATACACAAATCTCCAAAACCCTAGATTAATCTTTCACTAATCTCTCTCTAAAAGTCACTAATACGAAGCTGAAATAATGTCTAGGTCTCACCCCTAGATAGGTCGAGTCTCCCCTCTCAAAAATCGCAGAAAAAGAGCTATTTAAACCCCCAAAACAGTTGGCCAAAACGCGGCGTTTAACGCCGAAGAGTCGCAGCCCAGCAGGGGGGTCGCGGGCGCGACCCACCGCGTCGCGGGCGCGACTAGCGAAATTCCTCGGGCGATTTTTCTCTCCGAGGCGTCGTGGCTACGGTGACTCCGACCGTGGGTACGGTCTTCCTCGGACAACCTGACTCCCAGCACATGCCCACCGTGGCTACGATGGCGTAGCACGTGGCGGTCACATGCGCCTATCGCACTGGCACTCTGGATGGCCGGTTCGCCATCTGCTCGCTTCCCTTTGTTCTTACTTCTTTCCGAAGCATGTAACGCTCGATCCGAAGGTCGTAGCATGCGTTACTTCACTAATTGGCACCAAAGGTCGGGAGTGTGGTCCCGGGTCGACTCCGCCTCGGTTTCCGGTCCGGCTCGGCTCAAGAAAACACCGAAAAAGCTATAAAAAGCCCAGTTTTGCTACGCTTTCGGTGAAAAATCCAAAATCTACAAAATAACCAAAAAACACATTAAAAGCTATGAAATTAAACCACGAAACGAGTTAAAAGCCTAAGGATTTAGGCGGTATTTAGACACAAATCTGGGTCTAAACACTTCATACTCAAAACATTCCAAGCAATGGCTTAAGGGTAGGAATTATATAATCGGCCAGGGCTTATAATGCGGGTTCAAGAAAAGTAATGGTCAAAGGCAAGAAGGGGTTAACTACGGATGTTCTGATATAAACGGGTGGCCAAGGCTTGCGGGTTCATTCCTAATGCCTCTGTCATCTTGTCAAAGTATAAAGCATGGCAATTTCAAGGAGATGCAAAGCAAATGAAGGAGGATGCCACAATGGTGAGTCACTCATGGGAATAAGACCAATAAATATGATCAGTCTTTTCTTTAGGCTTATGTGGACTCACGGGTAGCGCTCAACAATCAATACCCCGGTTTAAAAAGATATGCATATGCACAATTCTCTCTTAAAATAGTGACAAAGGCAATCGGTCTCATTTTCCTAGCACAATTCTCACAACATTTAGCTTCACAACTCGTGTCAATTCACAGTCCTTCTCAAACGGGCTATACAAGATCAAATCAAGTCAAAAGAAAACTATCTCGCCTAATCCTACAACTAACATTTTTTTTAAAATTTTTTCAAATTTTTTAATTTTTTGAGTTTTTTTCATTTTTTTCAAAGCATTTACAAGACTCAAAAAGAAAGTAAGAAAATATAAAACCAAAACAAACTACGAAAAGAAGAAATTAAAAACTACATGCAAATCTAACTAATGCACCTAGGTGTATGAAATATTTTACAAGTGAAACTAAACTAGAAAAAGAAAGTAAAGAAAATCAAAACAAAAGAAAAAGACTCAAAACACACATATACACAAAGATGGTTAAGAAACCCCCCCCCCCCATGCTTGAACCTAGCATTGTCCGCAATGCAAAACACGACACTAGAAACAAAGGAGGGATGGAAAAAGAAACCACATAGATGAATCAAGGAGGAGGTGGTTGGCACGGACCGCAGGTATGGTTAAGCTACTAATCACGCATGGAACGCATTAAAGCAAGCATTTCATCTTGGGTACACTCAATTCTACCCTGGGAGTCCCGAAGGGCTTGAAACTCATGCTCACAATAAACTTGGAGGTCGTTAAGCCTCTCTTCAAAGGTAGGCTCACTCACACCCTCATCATTCGGCTCATCGTCGCTACTTTCACCACCCTCTTCATCCTCTCGGATGGCAAGTGGACCCGCAAGAGCAGGCTGGTTCGGGTTCAAAGGTGGTAGAAAGAGGATGTTAGGGACATGTTGGATGGACACAAGATCATGGGGAAGCCGCATCAACTCATTGTTAGGGTACCGCCACAAAACAGCAGCCCCGTTCAATGCACACATTTTCATAGAACAAAAGGTCTTAGCATCCAAAGGCAAAGATCCACCAACCAAATCTCGCTGATGGCGAACAGGGTCCCAACCAAAATGTTTTGCTAACACAGTGAGTAAACCCCCCATAACAATATCCCCTTTCCCAAGGCTAGCATGTCGTGCTAAATGAAGAGCAAAAAGGGCAACGGGGTTAACATGAGGTCGAGCATAATACATCCCCCACAGCACATAAAATTCAGCTTTAGAAGCCACATTCATACTATCACCTCGGCCAAACATACCACATGATAAAATTCGCTGAGTAACCCGAAAAGTCGGATTGCGGATGACGGTGCACTTTGAGTTGTGGGGCCTATAGTCAGTCCGTGTGGTAAGGAACTGCCAAAAAGCTTTGGGGTTTCATTCATCGTCAACAGGCACCTCTCTCTTCGTTCGGTCGGTTATAACAGGTAATTGAAATATCTCAGTAAATTCGGCCAAGGTCAGGGAATGGGTCTCCTCATCAATGTTAAAACTAATCAGTCCATCCCTAGTGGTCAAGTCAACTTCGAAAGTGCTAAGCACCTCCAAGGTCAGGTTTCTATATGTTGGTTCTCTCATTCGAGCAAAGCGCAACATGCCACATCTACTTAACAACCATTCAACATCAGTTAACATGCCAGTCGATTCCAAAAATGGTTCATGCATATATCTAGTGGCCACAACTTTACGTTTGCTCAAAGCGAGATAACGATCATACATATCACCCTCGAGATTGAATGGATTGTTACCTTGGTTTTGTCGTGAAGAACGCGCACCTTTATCCCGTCTCGTGCCTCCATCAGCTTTCCTCCTCTTAGAAGATGGTTCCTCTTGAACTTGACCTCGGCCCCTAGCCATCTTTCGACAACAAGATTTTACAACAACGTTAGTTATATACAAAACTGCAAAAGACACAAAATCGATGGTGGAGTTGAGGTGTCCATGCCATCGATTACTCAAAAATAAAGTAAGGGAACACTAACCTAGACTGCTAAGACAAAGTCTATCAAATAGGTAGGCTAAAACAAAATTTACATCCCACCAAACTAAACAAACCATACTCAAAAGCAACACTACTAACAACGCTACAATGGTGGATGACAAATTATACACAAACCACCACAAACACGTAACCAAGACTAAACTAAACTAAAACTAAGACAAGAAGAAAGGTAGCTATACACAATGACTAAATACTACCACCAAAAACTCAATATATATACAATCAACCAAATATACATACTAATTTTTGAGACAAATCACACCAAATACACCACCAAACCCAAAGCATAACAATTGCTCTCCAAACAATTCAACCAAGATAAGAGAAATCAAAGTTGAACAGCTGAAATAAAATTTAGCATTAGGGTTCGAATTAACCTCAGAAATCGAATAGGGCATCTACCAAACCAAACCAATTAAGCACAAAGAAGCCCTAATTTCAAATACCAAGACAATGTGACTCAAAAATTAGCAAATTACGTAAAGAAAACTAAGTATATACAAGAATCAAACCTTTTTACAAGAGAAAAGGGGAGAAAGTTGAGAGCTTGGAGTGGGCTACAATGGTGGTTAGGGTTTAAGAGAGGGTCGGCACTGTGGGGTGGAGAAGCAGCGTTGGTCGCGAACAAAAGAGAGAAGGCGAAGGAGAACAGGCGGCCTGTGCGAATGGAGAAGAGGGAGCAAGGGGGACGCTTGTGCGAGAAAAAGAGATGGAGAATGGCGAAAAGGAGCAGGGGGTTTCGCTGAAGGAGAAGAGGAAGCAGGGGAAAAACTGGGAAAAACTGGGCGCTGGGAAGACACGGGCCGAGACAAGAAAAAGAGAAAGATGAATTATTTTTTTTTCGAAACAGGCATGGGTCGTGCCATACGGGCACAAACCGTGCCTCACTTACCTGCCAAGCATCTGAGGTTCTGGAGAAGCACACGATCCGTGCAACATCAGACACCAGTCGTGCCTCCTGCAGTCTTCTTGTGTGTCTCGAGTTCGAACCCCACAACTCCCTCAACTCTCAATTATACATTTTTTTCTTGGATTTCACTTATTGTTTTACATTCAACCCTTGTCCACTCAAAATCTTTTCACTCATTTATTTTTCAACTCTCTTTTTTTTCTCTCTTTTTTTCTCTCTTTTTTTTTTACTATTTTTTTCTTTTTTTTTTCAAGAATTTCTTCAATACAAAAACAAAAGAAAAGAAACCTCTAAAAATCCTAAAAAGTTGAAAAATAAAATTACGAAAAATCTAAAATTCCTAAAAATAAAAATAAAAATGTAAAATAAAAATAAAAAATAAAAATGAAGCATTAAAACTTGGGTTGCCTCCCAAGAAGCGCTTGTTTAACGTCCTAAGCTTGACCAAGTACCTCTCAAACCGTACCAGGAGCGGTGAGGTTGAAGTTTTGGCAATCTTCAAGAGGTTGACCAACCAAATAGGGCTTAAGTCTATGCCCATTGACGGTGAATGGCTCGGAACTATCCCCACAAATCTCAACCTCACCATGGGGGAAGGCCTTCAAAACTCGGAAGGGACCCGACCATCGGGACTTAAGCTTGCCCGGAAAGAATTTCAACCTTGAATTGAACAACAACAGTTGGTCTCCTTCTTCAAATCTCTTCTTGAAGATGTGCATGTCATGCCATCTCTTAGTCCTTTCCTTGTATAACTTGGCACTATTATAGGCCTCCAACCTTAATTCATCAAGCTCTTGAAGTTGCAACATCCTCTTTTCTCCAACCTTGGCAAGGTCGAAGTTAAGAGTTTGAACAGCCCAAAAAGCCTTGTGTTCCATCTCAACCGGCAAATGACATGCTTTTCCATATACCAACCGGTATGGAGTGGTTCCCAATGGAGTCTTGTATGCGGTCTGATAGGCCCACAATGCATCATCTAGCTTAAGAGACCAATCTTTCCTCGAACGGTTGACCGTCTTCTCCAATATGCTCTTGATTTCCCGATTAGAAAGCTCCACTTGACCACTAGTTTGGGGATGATATGGTGTAGCAACTCGATGTGTCACCCCATACTTGGCCAAAAGAGCATCAAGAGGCCGATAGCAAAAATAAGTGACATTGTCACTCAATAAGGCCCGTGGAGTTCCAAATCTTGCAAAAATCTTCTTGAGGAACTTAATCACCACCTTGGAATCATTGGTGGGTGTTGCAATTGCTTCAATCCACTTTGAAACGTAGTCGACCGCCACCAAAATGTAGAGGCTATTGTGAGAAGGAGGGAAGGGACCCATGAAGTCTATCCCCCACACATCGAAAAGTTTCACCTCTAAAATGTAGTGTTGTGGCATCTCATTCCTCTTGGAAATGCTTCCGGATCTCTGGCACTTGTCACATGAAAGTACAAAATTTCTCACATCCTTGGAGAGTGTAGGCCAATAGAACCTGGCTTGGAGCACCTTCGCAACGATCTTGTCGGTGCTAAAGTGACCACCACAAGTAGTGGCATGACAATGGTGGAG
Source organism: Portulaca oleracea (assembly GCA_029582165.1). Lineage (NCBI taxonomy): Eukaryota > Viridiplantae > Streptophyta > Magnoliopsida > Caryophyllales > Portulacaceae > Portulaca > Portulaca oleracea. The sequence continues at coordinate 29,556,789 of CM055880.1, read as the reverse complement.
CACACTTTGAACTTCATCTTCTGGCAAGCATCTTCTATACACCCCATCCCCATAAAGCTTATAAAGTAGAGGCTCCTCCCAAACATATCTCCTCAACTCAGAAAGAAACCTCTTCTTTTGTTGCCATGACATCTCCAGGGAAAGTACACCACTAACAATGAAGTTCACTATATCCGCATACCAAGGGACGACTTGATGAGCAAGAACAAAGAGTTGCTCATGTGGGAAGGAATCATCAATGGGAATGTCGTCATCACTTTGAGCCTCAAGTTGCAATCTCGAAAGATGATCGGCCACCACATTTTGCAGTCTTGGTTTGTCTCGGATCTCGAGGTCAAACTCTTGGAGTAAGAGGACCCAACGAATGAGGCGAGGCTTAGAATCCGCCTTAGTCAAAAGGTGTCGTAGAGCAGCATATCCGTGAACACAATCACCTTGGAATTGATCAAATAAGAGTGGAATTTATCCAAAGCGAAGACAACCGCTAAGAACTCCTTCTCGGTGTTGGCATAATTAACTTGAGCTCCATCCAACGTTTTGCTTGCATGGTAAATCACATAGGGTTTGTTGTCCTTCCGTTGGCCCAAAACAGCCCCACCGCATGATCGATTGCATCGCACATCACTTCAAAGGGCAAATCTCAATCTGGTGCTTGTACGATGGGGCGGTGATCAAAGCTTCTTTTAACATGAGAAAAGCACTCAAACATTCTTCATTAAAGTCAAAGGGCACATCTTTGATGAGCAATTGGGTGAGTGGTTTTGCAATTTTTGAAAAATATTTTATGAACCGCCAACATGTCCAAGAAAACTTATCACTCCCTTTATAGAATTTGGTGGCGGCAATTTTTCAATGACCTCCACCTTTGCTCTATCAACTTCAATGCCCTTGGAGGAAACAACATGACCAAGAACTACCCCCTCTTGCACCATAAAATGGCACTTTTCCCAATTCAAGACCAAGTTAACTTCTTCACATCATTTTAGCACCTTTTTCAAATTATTCAAACAATGATCAAATGAGGTGCCATAAACAGAAAAATCATCCATAAAAACCTCCATTTTGTCCTCAATAAATTGGGAAAATATAGCCATCATACATCTTTGAAAGGTAGTGGGTGCATTACACAACCCGAACGGCATTCTCCGATATGCAAAGGTTCCATAAGGACAAGTAAAAGTGGTTTTCTCTTGGTCTTTTGGGTGAATCGGGATTTGGAAAAATCCGGAATAGCCATCTAGGTAGCAAAAATGGGAATTCTTTGCAAGTCTTTCTAGCATTTGGTCTACAAAAGGGAGGGGAAAGTGATCTTTCCGGGTGGCTTTATTCAATTTCCTATAGTCAATACACATTCGCCAACCAGTGACCGTTCTAGTGGGGATCAATTCATTTCTATCATTTTTCACAACAGTCATTCCCCCCTTTTTAGGCACAACATGGATCGGGCTTACCCACTCACTATCGGAGATAGGGTAGATAATACCGACCTTCAACAATTTCAAAACCTCTTTTTTCACAACATCTTTCATGGTAGGATTAAGCCTCCTTTGATGCTCAATGGATGGCTTATGGTTTTCCTCCATGAGGATGCGATGCATGCAAAACGAAGGGTGAATCCCCTTTAGGTCATCAAGAGTGTATCCTATGGCATTGCGATGCAATCTTAAAACTTCCAACAAAGCAGAATTTTCAGATTTGTTTAAGTTTGCATTCACAATGACAGGATATGTGGAATTGGGACCTAGAAACTCATACCTCAAAGAAGATGGAAGAGGCTTCAGTTCTACCTCCGGAGCCTTTTTCGCAGCATGTGTAGGCTCTTCTTCCACCTCCAGCTTCTCAATCTTCGCAAACCCCGGTGGGATTGGTGGGGATGCTTCCTACAACTCGGCACAAATTGCAACTTCGGGATTGTCATCCTGCAAAGATTCACAAAACAGTAAACATAGCTCAAGTGGGTCATCACTTGGCCACTGGTTAGACTCATATTCCCTAACTATTCCCTCAATCGAATCAACGAAATTACAATCATCGGAAATAGAAGAAAATTTGGAAGCTTTATTCGCATTGAATTCAATCTTTTCACTTCCCACATCAAAAGTCATCTTGCCATTTTTCACATCAATACAACACCCCGAAGTGGCCAAGAAAGGCCTTCCAAGAATGATTGGGGTGCGCAAGTTCTCATTCATATCCAGTATCACAAAGTCAACAGGCACAAAGATGACACCCACCTTGATAGGGACATCCTCAAGTATACCCAAGGGGTATTTCACAGAACGGTCAGCAAGTTGTAGGGACATGGAAGTGGGTTTCAGCTCACCCATACCAAGTTTTTGAGACAAAGAAAGAGGCATCAAGTTCACACTTGACCCCAAATCGCATAAAGCACGATCAATAAAAACATTCCCTACAACACATATGGTGAAGCTACCGGGATCCTTAAGCTTAAGAGGAAGCTTGTTTTGGATCGCGACGCTACAATGGTCAGTCAAAGCCATTGTCTCATGCTCTTCTAGCCTTCTTTTGTTGCTTAAAATCTCTTTCAAAAATTTGGCATAGGCAGACATTTGAGACAAAGCCTCGGTGAATGGAATGCTAATCTCGAGCTTCTTGATTACCTCCAAAAACTTCCCAAATTGTTTGTCAAGTTTTGCCCTAGCCAATCTTTGAGGGAAAGGCACGGGGGGAGTATAAATCCTTTGGGGAGTTTTCGGTAGGTCATTAGGAACCTCTTTCTATTTTTGCACATCAACATCAATCACAGAATCATTGGAGGGCGGAGACACCTCCTCGTCAACCACAACATTCTCAGCATCAATCACAACATTTTCAACATCCCTAGGCACATCAATCACCACATGCTCAATCCTAGGGTCTTTAGGCCCCTCTAATTGTGTCCCACTCCTTAAGGTTATGGCTTGACATTGTTCCTTAGGGTTAGGCACGGGCTTTCCGTGAAGCATTCCTGGAGGGGTAGTGGAGGTACTAGCTTGAATAGCAATTTGATTCTCAAGCATTTGAGTGTGCATGCTCATAAGGTCAACTTTCGTAGCTAAGGCCTTAATCACCTCATCTTGTCTTTGTTGATGCTCAAGTTATCGTTGTTGGTGTTGTTGTTGAGACAACATCAAAGCTTGTATCATGGCCTCTAGGTTGGGCTTTTGGGGAGCTTGTGGTGGAGGTGCTTGGGTTTGTCTTTGCCCTTGGGATTGTCCCATTTGGTTATTGTTCCGGTAGGAAAAGTTCGGATGGAACCTAAGACCGGGGTTGTAAGTATTGGAAAAAGGGTCAAAGTTTGGCCTATTGGAAGGGTTACCAACATAGTTAACCACTTCGGTCGATTCATTGCTAGCCAACCCACTAGGACAATTCAAGGTCTCATGCTCATATGATTGACACGACGCACATGGTTGGGGAGGGGGAGCATTTACATTCAACATATCCATCTTTTTAGGCATGACATCCATCTTAGCCTTCAACATAGAAATAGCATCAACATCATACTTACCTCCCGTCCTCTTAGAACAAGGCTTTGACCACTCGTAGCTATTGATCGCCATTTCCTCAATCAAAGTTTGGAGTTCCGCCATTGTTTTGGACATGATGTTGCCTCCCGCCGCCGCCAAGATGTTGGCCCTCAAGTTGTCATCCACCCCGTTGTAGAAGGCTTGTATCGGGACCCATGGTTCGAAACCATGGTGGGGGCATTGACGTAAGAGGTCCTTGAACCTCTCCCATGCTTCATAGAGGGACTCATCCGGCTCTTGAACAAATGTTGAAATTTGATTCCGGAGGCTCGTCAACTTGCTAGGAGGAAAGTACTTCGTCAAGAATACGCTAGCAAGTTGGTCAAAAGTGGTGATGGCGGAACTTGATGGAAGAGAGTCCAACCACTCCCAAGCCTTCCCTTCAAGTGAGAAGGGAAACAATCGTAGCTTAATTGCATCGGGCGTTGCACCATTTGCCTTAAAGGTTTCACATGCTTGGTTGAATAGGCGAAGGTGCCGGTTGGGATCTTCATTGGGAAGGCCATGGAATGGGTTAGCCTTCACTAAATTGATGAGTGAACTCCTCAGCTCGAAATCAGTAGCGGCCACATTTGGAGGATTTATGGCGGAAGGTTGATTTGTGACATTGGGCATCACATAAGAGCCAAGCGTGACTATAGGCTTGCCACCGCCGCCGCCATCGCCACCAGACATGGCGTTTTTTCGCTTGGAGTTTTCTTCTTGTCTTCTCCAGTCGTGCTCTAACTTTTGCTTCTTCCGCCGGGAGCGAAAGGTTCTTTCGATTTCAGGATCAAACTCAAAGAGTGGAGTTTTTTGCATGCACGTAGAGTAAACCTGGCAATACAAAAACCAAAACACCAAGGAAAATCAAAACAGAAAATAAATGACTTAGGCAACCTTAGAGTATTCGTTCAATGGCTGCCTAGGGACAAAGTCCCCGACAACGGCGCCAAAAACTTGATAGGCCTCAAGTGCACGGGTGAAATTGTAGCATGAATCAAGGTTGTTCCCACAGGGACTTTTCCTTTCAACGCACCGAACTAGCCTCCTAGTTGATTGCTAAGTCGATCGGGTTTTTGTTTGAAACAACTAATTCTATTTCTATTCACTACTAAAAGCAAACAAACAAATATTCACACAATTTACTTGGATTTATCAATATGAAAAAGACGTTCAGGGGATAAAACCTAAGTCAAGTAACGAATCAACGATATGGATTAAACATTCATTTCATTAATTTGCACAATCAAGGTCGATAAACGCATAGAATACTTCGCAATGAGATTTTGTCACTAGAGTGAATTGCCAAGACAAACCAATCACCTACTTTCGTGGTTATTTTGATTTAATCAAGGTTAAAGATCTAATTATCACAAGAACCCTAATTAAAAACTTTTGTCTAGACAATTTGTAATTAGTTTAGCCTAGGTTTTCGGGATATCAAACTTCTCCTTTCGGTACTTCATTCAACAACCTAATTACTTGCAATTGGTGATCAAGCAAAAGCAATAACAATCCAATTCAAAGGCCAAATAGATTGAAACAAACTAAATTCATGACTATTCAATCCAACAAAGTCAATTCATCAACCAACTTCAAAGGTTCATCCCCCAAACTAAAAAGAACTACTCACTACTCATGTTTGCAACTACAAAGCAATTGAAATCTATTCTAGAAAGCATGTAAGAATCTATGAGAGAATGAGAAATAAACCACAGGGAAGAACAATCTTGCTAGGAATCAACAATGGGGGACTTTTGCTCCTCCACTTCAAAGTGCAATGGAATTGCTCTTCGATCTTCAATCTTTTCTCAATCTTCAATGGTGGATGGATTATGGATGATGAAGGATGATAGATTAGGGTTAGGTTATGGGATGGAGTATGGTAGAATGATGATTGACTCCATAGACAGCCGAAAACACCATGATATAGGCAAAAAGCAACTTGTAACCGCCAGAAATGAAAAGACGCAAGCGACACGGACCGCGCCAGGGGTGACACAGACCGTGCCCCCTAGGCACTACCCGTGTCGCGTCACTGCATCAAATTCCACAAGTTCTGGTCACAGACACGACCCGTGCCTCTGCAGGCACCACCCATGTCACTACTATCTCGGGCCTAGGAGTACTTTGGGTCGCTGTTTGGGCCTTGGGTGATCCAACTTCTCACTTCTTGGTCCTTTATGCACATAACTTGGATCTACACTTGATTTTGGGCTTGGTTTACATCGATTCTTCACAAATTCCCTACAAAACTCACCAAACTCCAAACCAAGCGTAATATGGGAAATTTGGTGTAACACCCCAACTTTTAACCACAAGATTAAACCACTAGTTATGATCCCAAACCTGTGATTAGCGCAGCGGTACACTTAGGTTGGAGAATTACCGCCGTTCCCACTCGGGACAAGGCAACACAACCACCAAAAACTTCAAAACCACAAGGAAATATAAGCTTAACTCCAACAAAAGCCAACTTATAATACAACTTATACAACACTTGAAAAAGGTACATAAACATATTAATAGGAAGGTTCCACAACTTCTTCAACCCCCTGAACGCCCTTGCCAACTCGCGAAAGACCTTAGAGTCTACCTTGCTTGGGTCGGATCACTTCTGACTGGATTTACCCTTGTCTTGGGAGCTCGAACCTCCTAAAACAAAACATTTAAAACAGACGCAAAAGTGAGTGGGGAAACACTCAGTACACAAACCTCCAACACGTCAAACCGTTCGAAAACGGTTTTCGGTGCCGGCATTTAAATTCATTTTGAAAACGGGGACGGGGCTAAACATGCATGAAATGGATTTGACATAGATGTAAACTTATAAAAGTAGACATGGTATATATATACATAGGAAAATAGAGTGGTATCCCTTACGATCTGGTGCAAAGCACCTAACACGCGCACGCCCCAAACCGATCTGGAGTTTGGGTTGGGTGACTGCTATGCAGTCGGACACTGGCCAGGTCTGGTCACTCTGATCAGGAGCACCCTATAGATGAATAAAGGCTAGCACTACACGACTAGCTAGAATTATACTAATATGGCGGGACCACATTTGAAAATAAATATTGTATAACATAGATCATGATATAAATTGATATGAATAAGCATCGTAACGTGCTTGAATGATAAAAGTTGGACAATTTGCGTACCTTGAACCGGTGCGATGATAGGCGGTGCGTCTAGGCCTCGGGATGGCTTGGGCGGCTTGGGAACTAAGAATGAAATAACTTAGAAATAAAATTTCAGGTTTTTAAGAAATGAAGTTTTTAGCATAACTCGGGCTAGAAAACTCGAAATTAAGCAAACGAGTACTTCTCGGAATAGGGAAAATCATGATCTACAACTTCGCTAACATGGCCGAGGTCTAAAAATGAAGGGAAAGGCCTGAAAATAGCCCGGACAGAAGCTGAATCTGTAAATTGGAAACTAAAAACTTTCGGTTTGATCTTTTGATACGAAACTCATAAAGAGACTTGAACAAGAACGAATGGTAGCTTCGTATGCGAAATGACTTAAAGTAATTATATTGATGGAGAATGGAATTTAAGAAAACAAGAAGTTAGAATAAGGATTACGAAGTGCCTTTGGTTTTATTTGGTATGTCGCTAAGCGACGAAGAAAAACTTATAGAGATAGATTGATGAGCTTTGGAAGTGTTTGAATGATGAATTGGATTTAAGAATTGGTGAAGGACTAAATCCTAGGATCATTAGGCCTCAAAGAGCTCTTGTGCTACTGATGCAATCCGCAACCCATCCTTAGGTCGATTATCACTATATGATTTAAACCATCAATCTTGATCATAATAATTATAACTTTGATAAATAACCTTAACCCTTAAAAGATAGCATTTTCGACTTAGGGAAACACTCCTTGGATATCCTAATGTTGACCAAAGAGTCTCCAATAAAAAGAATCCTTTAAATGATTGTCATTGGATCACAAAATCCCAATTTATTACTAAATTTTCTGGGCAGAGCCTCTATGAACAACCCTTATTCGTGACCTTATAACTCTCACTCCCGATATCGGATGTCTACAAACCATACCTTTCCGGAAAGCTTGTAACGTGACCTAAAACTTTCATGTTTACCCCAGAAACTAATAAGGTCTCCAAGTGGACGAAAATCTACCCTCAAGTCACTGACTCAGAAAACCTATTTTGTTTCGCGCCGTTACGGTTTTGGCCATATCTCGGCCTACGCATGTCGGAATCTTGAAATTCCAAAGCCTATAGTTAGCTAACACCTTGGACTATCATATGGAGTAAAAATCTGGGCTAAAAACATACTCTTAATTCTCTGTAAAAATCAGATTCCCAAGCAGAAACTTTAATGCCCTTAAACCCACTTCTAATGTTTGTTTAAGCTTCTAAATCATACCAATTCACAACCAAACCTCAAATTAGCTAACATTTATCATATTTCCAGAAATAAACATTCAAAGCTTACTCAAATACATCCCTAAACCTTCCATGCAACCATGTATTCAACAATCTATTAGGAACAACATTGAAACTAGCACCTCCTTCATGAAAACTCTTCAATTTATAACACTAGAGCATGGAAACACTTGCTTAACATGATTAATACTTATAATCAGCCCCTAAACTCACTGTTTCTTCACTAAACTCACATGCATAAAGAGAAAATCATCATCCAACATAATTTCAACTAAAACACCTCAAGAACAACCAAAGTCTCACATGCATTCAACCCAAATTCAAACCCTAACTTAGCTAATACAACCACAACTTTGAATTCATGCTAAAGGAGTATAAAAGAGATAGAAATTGCAAGAATAACATAAAAAGAACATGAATTTCAGATTAGGGTTTAATTGGATTTGAATTGGGGGTTTAAGAGGTTACCTTTGAGGAAGAAAATTGATGAAAACACAAGAGAGGAGGAGTGGCGGCCATGCCACCAGCACATGGCCGGTCGCCGGAAAAGCATCAGCAGGGGGGTTGGTCGGCAGAGGGGAAGAGGAGAGAGGGAGGAGTATGGGGGGTGTTTGAAAATTAGAAGATGTAAAATGAACCCCTACCCCCTTCTAACACTAATATATAATCCACTAATTAACTTAAGACAACAATTAGGGGCTTAATAAAATTAGAAACATTAAGCTAAGTAAAGTAATTGTAAGTATACTAGATTGAAATAATTAGTTTGTACTGAATAAAATTAATCGATAACAAATCGGTGCAATAAATTGGAACTTTAAATTAAAGAGGAGTTAAATAGGTAAAATATAAATATTACTTGTAAATAAATAAAAAGGGTACAACCCAAATAAATTAAGGTTTGAATAATAAAATGCAAATGTTAAGGAGTGAAATAATTAAACCCCTTTTTGGTTAAAGAAATAACGTAAACGATAAAACCCGAAACAGTTTAACTTATCGGATGAATTAAGTAATTCAAAGATTTTTAAACCAATAACTCGACACCTTTCGCCATCTCCTGCTCGAGACTTGTCACCGCTACATAAATAAATTAGATAAAATCGAAAAAAATTTAGAACGTGATTTAGCTAATTACGACAATTAGTACATTAATTAATACAGTTTTAGGGCGGGTTGTTACATTTGGGCATAAAATAATATAATCATGTCAAATACTTCCCAAATTCTCATCAAAATAACCAAGTTCTCATATATACAAGAAGCACTTATCAACCAATGAATCTCCTTCGATCTTTGATTCGTTGGAAGTTGCCGATAAGGCGCTAGAGAGGGAAGGTTATGAGAACTTTGTAGCCATTTTGTGGGAACATGGAACATCAGAAATAGTTGGATTTTTGGTGAGCCAAGAGAAAGAATCGAAGAAGGGGCTGTAAGGGCTGTCAAGTTTGCCGAAAGCTACAGAGAAGTGCACTTGAAGGACGACAAAGAGAAGGAATCCCAGGGATGGCAGCCTCCCTCAGCCGTCATAGCTAAGCCGAAATTCGATGGTGGGAAGTTCAATTCAGGAGGTTGTGGATGGGGTTTTATTATTAGGAATAATATGGGGGATGTGTTACTGGCTGGTGCATGTCAAAGAGAAGAATGGGTTGGGCCAGAGTGTGAAGAAGCTAGGGCTTGTCTATTTGGGCTTCAATGTGCTAAAGATGCTGGACTGAAGAGGCTTGTGGTAGAAGGCGACTGCCTTGCTTTGATTTCAAAGGTGAAAAAAATAAGATATACCAAATTCTTTCCTAGGTTTCATTATTGCTGATATTTTAGAGATTTGTAAACTTTTTGAATTTGTAGCTTTGTCCTTTGTAAGGAGGGAGGGAAATAGAGTGTCTCATGCCTTAGCTCATATACAACCTATATTCTATGGGAATCGTGTATGGGCTTCGGGGGCGCCAGATTTAGTCTACGATCTGGCTAGCATAGGCAGACATGTGTAATTTTTTAAGTAAAACAATAATATAGTTCTGTGTGCTTAGTTTCCAAAAAAAAAAATCTCTTACTACCGGATCCGTTCTCTTTTATCATATATATTTGGTGTAATAATGTACATAAAATATATTTTATTAATCATATTTTAATTTACCTTGGATTTCAATAAGTATGAAAAGTTACAAACAACAATACAAGTATTTATAATTTTATATGTAATACTATGTTCATGTTTCAAATACAATGCACACTAGCTTAGTTTGCATACTCATAAAAATTGTGACGCTTTAAAAATTGTCATATGTTAAGACTTTTGGTGTTTTCTATTGTCAAATAATATCTAACCCGTAGTTACCCAATTTCGAAATATACACGACCCATATTGACCCGAACCTGAACCCATATTTACTTGAATCCGAAATACACCTAACTCGTATTTACCCGAACCCTAAATAAGTCAGAACCGTATTTACCTTATCTAGATATACACTTGACATGTATTTAACCCGCTTATTATAAATAAAATCAAACCCATACTTACCCGAATATAAAATATACCTGACCCATATTGAACCTAACTCGAAATACACTTGACTCATATTTACTTGAACCCGAAATACACCTAACTCGTGTTTGCCCGAACCAGAAATATAATGGATCCTTATTTACCTTATCTTGATATACGTCCGACATGTATTTAACTCGCTTCTCGAATTAATTGGTTTGGACATAAAATTTTATTTGATGCTAGACTTCCTATTATATTTGAGAGCAAAAGAATAAATTCGAGTGTGAATACAAGCTACAAAGTAAGCTGTCAGGCAAGCAGTTCTTTCAAACATTTTTCCGTTCACCCAATGATTTAAGGCTCTTTAACTAGAACTAGATATGTGGCCCGTCCTACGGGTTAGGACCCTATTCCTTTGTAATGTGCGATAAATTTATCTTATCTATCACATTCTTAGTTACATTACTCCACCTTTTTTCACATTATTAATTGTTCGTTACCTATTTTATATAATATCTATTTAAAATTTCATATATTTAGGCTCTGTTCTTTGGTTAGGTTGGGTATAACTCTCCCAACTTATCCTAACGTATCCAAACCTATACAAACCCTCAAAAAGCATCCACTCTAAAAACATAATTCTAAAAAGAACATCATAACTTATCCCAACTTATTCCAACCTATCCCAACCTATCCATCCAAACCTTAAAATTACCCAATCAAATAACCAGACCTTAATAAATAATGTCACTGATGTGATTTTTCTTACACACAATAACTTTGTAAAAATTATAGATTGTATTTTTAAAAATTCATATACTTAAATAATGTGACTTATATTCTCAATCACTATCCTATTCACCCACCATGTTCCACCTTTTGCACCCCCCAACTATCTTACAATTTTCTTATATATATTTGGTGTACTTATGCACATAAAATATATTATATTAAACACATTTTAGTTTACTTTAGATTTTGATAGTATGAAAAATTACAAACAACAGTACAAGTGCTTATAATTTTATATGTAATATTATGTTCATTTTTAAAAAACAATGCACATTAATTTAGTTTGCCTACTCATAAAGATTATAATGATTTAAAATGGTCATATGTTAAGACTCTTAGCGTTTTCTATTGTCCAATAATATCCAACCCGCATTTACTCGGATCTGAAAATATACATGTCCCGTAGTGACCCGAACCCGGAATACAGTTAACCCATATTTACTTGAGCTCGAAATACACCTAATTTGTATTTACCCGAATTCGAAATATACCGGACCCGTATTTACCTTATCTAGATATACAACTAACACGTATTTAACCCACTTCCAGAATTGATTGGTTTGGACATAAAGTTTTATTTGATGTTAGACTCCTTAGTTATTGTAGCGCGGGTTAAAAATTACAGTTTTATCATATATATTTGGTGTAATAATGCACATAAAATATATTTCATTAATCATATTTTAGTTTACCTTGGATTTCAATAAGTATGAAAAATTACAAACAACAATATAAGTATTTAATTTTATATGTAATACTATGTTCCTTTTTCAAATACAATGCACATTAATTTAGTTTGCGTACTCATAAAAGTTATGACGCTTTAAAAATTGTCATATGCTAAGACTTTCAGCATTTTCTATTGTCAAATAATATCCAACCCATATTTACCCCGGTTCTGAAATATACATGGCCCGTATTGACCCCAACCCGTATTCACCTTGTCTTGATATACACTTGACACGTGTTTAACTCGCTTGTTATAAAAATATTTGAGGGTAAAAGAGTAATCGAGTGTGAATACAAACTACTACCTCTGTCCGTGATTATTTGTCCCTAAACTACTTTTACAAACCAAAAAATATAGGGAATGGAGCAAAAAAGTTTATACATTGTCAAAAATGTCCTTGAAAATATCATTGAAAAGGTGTAAAAAGTGCATTTATTACAGGGATAAAATGAGAATTATAGTTATTGGAAATGTAAAAGTTAGGTAATTGGACAAATAAAAAGGGACAGAGAAATTAGGTAATTGGACAAATAAAAAGGGACAGAGGTAGTACAAGGTAAGTTGCTACGCAAGCAGTTGTTTCCTTACGTTAACTTACCTTACCCTATTTACTTACCTACACTCAGAAAAATAAATATAAATTTGACAAAAGGAGAACATTAGGATACATTTTTTTTGTGAACACAAGTTATAAAGGTGTTTATTATTATACTTTAACTACTTTACCTACTATTATATTCGAGGGCAAAAAATAAATTCGATTATCTAAATTTACCAAAAATTACCAAAGTTAGAAAATAAAAAAATAATTCGACAAAAGTTACCAAAAATTATCAAAAATTACCAAAAATTTAACTTTTACTCGACTATTTTTTACCCATGAATTTGACACACCCTTACTATTATATTCGAGGTCAAAAAAGTAACTTTGAGTGAAACAATTTTTCGCCCAGCCTCAATAAGCACTCTTTATATATAGAGTAGAAAAAATTACCAAAAATTACTAAAATTTAACTTCTACTCGACTATTTTTTACTCATGAATTTGACACACCCTTAGTACTCCCTCTGTTCCATATTAATTATCGTATTTGGAAATCGCGCAGTCAAATTTCAAAAATTGTTTGGTTACATTATTCTCTATCCTATCCATGAATGTGACCTAGATTTTTTACCATGAAAGTCAAAATCTAGGTCACATTCATGTGTCAAAAAATAGTTGGCGCAGTCAAATTCGATACTAGGTCTGTGGCCCGTCCTACGGACCGGTTATGGCCCTGTTCTTTTATAATATATGATAGATTTATCTTATCTATCTATCATATTCTTAGTTACATTATTCCAACTTTTTTTACATTATAAATTTTTCTTTACCTATTTTACATAATATCTATTTAAAAATTCATAAATTAAATAAATAATGTCATTGATGTGATTTGTCTTACTCACAATACCTTAGTAAAAATTATAAACTAATATATGAATTAATATACTTAAATGACGTGCTGATGTGACCTAGATTTTGAATCACTATCTTATCCACCAACTTTATTCTACCTTTCCTACCAGCCAACTATCTTACAATTTTCTTGTATATATTTGGTGTATTAATGCACATGAAATATATTATATAAAACACATTTTAGTTTACCTTACATTTTGATAACTATGAAAAGTTACAAAGAATAATACAAGTAATTATAATTTTATATGTAATACTATGTTCATTTTTCAAAAACAATGCACATTAAAGTTTGCATACATAAAAATTATACTGATTTAAAAGTCATATATTAAGACTCTTAACGTCTTCTATTGTCAAATAATAACCAACCCGCATTCAGATGATCTGAAAATATACGTGACCCATATTGACCCGAACTCGGAATACACTTAACACATATTTACTTGAGACCGTATTTACCCGAACCTGAAATATAATGGACCCATATTTACCTTATCTAAATATACAATCAACACGTATTTAACCTACTTCCCGAATTGATTGATTAGTTTGGACATAAAATTTTATTTGATGCTAGACTCCTTAGTTATTGTAGCACGAGTTAAAAATTACAGTTTTATCATATATATATTTGGTGTAATAATGCACATAGATATAGTTTATTAATTTAGCTTGGATTTCAATAAGTATGAAAAATTACAAACAACAATACAAATATTTATAATTTTATATGTAATACTATATTCATTTTTCAAATACAATGCACACAAATTTAGTTTGCATACTTATAAAAATTATGACGCTTTAAAAGTTGTCATATGTTAAGACTTTTAATGCTTTCTATTGTCAAATAATATCAAACCCGTATTTACCCGATCCCGAAATATGTATACATGACCGTATTGACCTGAACTCGAAATACACCTAAATCCATATTTACTTGAACCCGAAATACAGATAACTGGTACTTATCCAAATCCGAAATATGTCGGACCCGTATTTACCTTATTTAGACATACACCTGACATGTATTTAACCAGCTTAGTATAAATTCGAGTGTGAACACAAACTATAAGGTAAGCTGCTATACAAACAACTCTTTCAAACATTTTTTCGTCCCCCATTCCCCATTAAGCCTCTTTTTATTATTCCCACTGTTCCATATTAATTGTCGTTTTTGAAAATCGTGCAGTCAAATTTCAAACATTTTGACAATAAATTTCTCAATATATGTAATGAATTAAAGAATGACATTAAAGACCGTGAAAATAAAATTATGACAATTAATATGGAACGAAGGGATTATAATAAAGGAAAAGAAAATTTTTTAAAAAAAGACATGCAACACGTGGCAAGCCAACGCATAGAAATGAAGCATCAGGAACCAAGATTTTTTCAAACATTTTTCGTCCCTCAACCCCCCATTAAGCCTCTTTTTATATATAGAAATTATATGTAATACTATATTCATTTTTCAAATACAATGCACACAAATTTAGTTTACATACTTATAAAAATTATGACGCTTTAAAAGTTGTCATATGTTAAGACTTTTAATGCTTTCTATTGTTAAATAATATCAAACCCATATTTACCCGATCCCGAAATATGTATACATGACCCGTATTGACCTGAACTCGAAATACACCTAAATCCATATTTACTTGAACCCGAAATACAGATAACTGGTACTTATCCAAATCCGAAATATGTCGGACCCGTATTTACCTTATTTAGACATACACCTGACATGTATTTAACCAGCTTAGTATAAATTCGAGTGTGAACACAAACTATAAGGTAAGCTGCTATACAAACAACTCTTTCAAACATTTTTTCGTCCCCCATCCCCCATTAAGCCTCTTTTTATTATTCCCACTGTTCCATATTAATTGTCGTTTTTGAAAATCGTGCAGTCAAATTTCAAACATTTTGACAATAAATTTCTCAATATATGTAATGAATTAAAGAATGACATTAAAGACCGTGAAAATAAAATTATGACAATTAATATGGAACGAAGGGATTATAATAAAGGAAAAGAAAAATTAAAAAAAAAAGACATGCAACACGTGGCAAGCCAACGCATAGAAATGAAGCATCAGGAACCAAGATTTTTTCAAACATTTTTCGTCTCTCAACCCCCCATTAAGCCTCTTTTTATATATAGAGATATCAATATATATTTTAGTATCAGTCACTACTATATTATCTAAATTAATTTTGAAGACAATTTGTAAGAAACAAATACAAAAATAATGATAGTACGATTGTGGTATAATTTTTTTTATTGATTCCTAATTATTATTTGAATTGACAATTGTTATAAAATTACTGTGAAAAATAAATTATATATAATATATATATATATTAATGGACGGGTTATACAATACTAGTTATTATTGTGATGAAGTCTACATTTCTTATGATGATACTAGACCTGGGCAATGGGCTGAGGATCCACCCGGCCCGCCCGAAAAATTGCGGGTCAAGGTCGCGTTTTTTGAAGGCGACCCGGCCCGACCGGGGCCCCGAAGAATGGACGCGCTGGGCTCGGTGACCCGGCCTAGTCCGTCGGTCCGCTAATATAAATGAAAAAAAAAAGAAATCCAGAAATCGGGTCGGTCTGACTCGCCTGACCCAGCCCGCTCAATGATTAGGTCTAAAATACATAAAGAATTCAATAAAAAAAATTCAAGTTACATAATTGCTGACTCACGGCCCGCCGAGTCAGGGCTCGAGCCGACATTACTTGACCCGAATGGACGGGCCACGCCAGGCTCGGGTCGGCGGGTCACAAATTTCCGGTCCGCGGCCCGGCCCGCTCTATACCCAGGTCTAGATGATACTAACTTGTTAACGATTAGGAGCCAGGAGGCGTTGAGCAATAGGAAAAAGAAAAAAAAAAATCATTTTATTTGTTTACTCAGCCGTTCGCGACGCATTAATTTGAAATGAAATAGGTAGCTATTGGCTAAGCTTAGGTTTTGGTGTATCACTCAGTCGTCTCTTCCACTCCGGCAAACAGCTCCTCGCCTTCCTCCTCTCTCTCTCTCTCTCTCTCTCTCTCTCGGTAATGTGATTAGTATGGCCTTTCTCTAAGCTTCTGTCTGTTTGTGTCATTGTCAGCTAAATAGCCTGAATTTGTAGCTTTGTCTTTGTTTTTGTTCACTCTCGGGTGGGTTGTTCTTGTTATTGGGGAACCATACGGTTGTTCTTGTTCTGTCAATTTATACAGTGACCGATTTTTGTCAAGTTTAATGTGCGATTAGTTGTTCTAAACTTTAGTCTTTCTTGCTTTGTTTGATTCAGTTGGTTGTATGTATCTGTGATTTGGTGGTTCAACTGGAAACCTTATTGAGTTTGGTAGATTAAGTAGCATGTGATGACCTTGAGATACTAGAACTCAAGGGGTAACCGCTTATGATGTTCATTGAGCGCCCATTTATTGATCATTTTTCTAGAATTATGTTGTTTAGATTGATTTAAAGGTGAGAATGAATTTGAAGATAGTCAAACAACTTTATACATAGACTACTACTATCTTTGATCTGATTAGCTTTAGGTAGTCTCTTGATCCTACCATCTTTGGGCTTGGGGCTTTGAGATGACCTTCTTTTGTACAACCCTTCGGTGTCTACTAATACCAATTTTGATATAAGAGAAATGGGTTATTTGATGAATGAGAAGCATTTTGCATGTTTAATCACAAATGTCAAATATCTTTGCGTAAGCTTGCTTGATTAGTTTTTGGTGCTTAAACTTTGGGAGACTAATTGGTAGGTTTATTTGGACACGTGGTGTCTCTCCTTTACTTTGAAATATCCCCCTCTACTTTGCTTTTTCTTTTTCTTCAACCCCAAAGAATACATTCTTGTTTATCTTGATTCTAGAAGTTGGTGGTCTGTGGGAGTTTGAGGTCAGTTTTGGTTTAGAGTTGCTGCCTTCTTTTTAAGTTCTTACCACATCCTCTTCCCCCTCACCGTAAAAAAAGGAGACTAACCCTAATTGACACTAGAAAGATTGCTTGCTAATAGAAGACTTTGTTGCAGCATAAGTGAAAAAGAATGAGGGAGACTAAGTATAATGACATGGATCAACCAAGATACAAGAATGTGAGGATGATAGGATGGAGAACAACATATAGGATGGGTATGGGATTTATTTTCTGGGTCATTGGGATACAAATATTTCTACTTCAACCATTGATAAAGGAGATTTTCAAAATACAACCATTAAGGGGCTGTTTAGCTAGAAAGGAAAAGGGTCCCCACTAATTAGGGGAGGCAAAACTGAAATTTGATACTTTTGAGTTTGATGTGTCTGTCTTCCTTCTCTTGTGGTACTTGGAGCTTGTTTAGTGACGAGGTGCTCATAGTAGAATGTCATCTACATGCATTGTAATAATGAGAAAAATGAATGTCATTCAAATATGTACTCAGGATCAATGAAGTTTTTGTTGTATTTATATTGTTCTTCCCTTTTATGTATATGATTGAAGTTTACATGAGCAAGATTTGGATTTTGTTTAAGGCGATATGATATTGAGGGCATTCATTTAAATAATTGTATATAGCTTGTTTTACATGATAAATGATGGATATAATGTGTTTTCAATGTTTCTTTGCTTATTGGATCCTTCTTTCGCAATGGGATTGTTTGTGCTCTGAGTATGCCCCATGTGTTTGTTTGGGACTTAATTTTGTCATCGCTAAGGAATTATTGGGTTTAGGGCATCATTTGGAAGGGAAGTGCAATTATGAAGTCTAAATATGCCTCGTGGGTTTGATTGGGACATGGTTTTGTTGTAGCTAGGGAGTTATCGGGTTAGGAGGATGCTTTCAAAGAGAGTTGTAATTTTGATTTTTTTAGAGCTATCTTTTGGTTGTTGTTCGGTTGTTACTTGTTATGGATGGTGGAAAATAGAGTTTTCCAAGGGGTTGACATTTCAGTGGAATGATCAAAAGATATGTAGCTTGATTAAGAGGTGGAGGTCTTGTTTTGTCTTTGATTGATGTAATTTTTTTTTTTTTTCAGATGGCCTCTTTTTTTGATTGTGAGTTGTGACTTCGACTCACCTTTGTGGGTATCGATATATATTAATATTAATAGTGTAACTCCTAAACTTAACATATGCACATGTTGAACGGTTCTGCTTCTAGCTAACTTTTTTTTTTTTTGATAGAAAAAAGAGCTATATTAATAATTAGGAAGAAAAAAAATTAGATGCTTAGGAAGCGTCTTACAAAGTTATGTACAACCAAAATAAAAAAAAAATCTGCTTCTAGCTAACACTTATACTGGTTTCCATTTCCCTGTTCTTGCAAAGCTTGGTAGTCTACAAATGTATTGCTTCTTGCAACACATTTTTTGACAGGTGTGTGTTCTAGCTTGGTAGTATCTTGGATTGAAGTTGCAAGAAAAAGCCTTAAGAAATGTTATCAATTTGAATCCTTTTATTGCATTTTTTAACAGATTTTTAAAAAATATATTGCATTGATTGATGATTTTAGCAGTTGAGATGGCAACTTAATCGATACAATTTTGTTTATCCCCATATGTTGCTCTTCCTTTTCAGTTGACATTTTCTGTGTCTGGTTGGCAGCAGAGTACTAGTCGGGAAATGGTCAATAACTCCCTACCTCCTGCGGTGTTACAACCTCCAATTCCTCAGCAATCCTCAGGTCCTCCATCATTTGTCCCTGGAACTACTCTACCATCAGTCCCACCGCAGATTTCAGTTCCTGCATCAATCTCACAAAGAGTCTCATTGAATGCTGCAAACTTTTCTCTTACTGGAACCTCGCAGCAGGGTTCAGAACAGGAGTTATCAATACCAGTATGTACTTCAATACTATGTGGTTTATGCTGGTTAAGTTACTTTGAGGTTCAATTTGGATAATTGATTTATCGATGACTATAGTATTGCTGAACTTGTATCTGAATTTTGGTTATTTTTTGACCCAAGGAAATTTGACATTTTGTGGGATATTTTCTTTTACGTGCTTCCTGTTTTGAATAGCCACCTAAGCTACTTGGTGCCTTGACCTTTGCGATGGCTTCTTTTAGAAGAGTCCGAAAGCATTGTCAGTTTGACAGTGTTTTAGTGGAAATGGCCTTCCTAAGGTCTCTTAAGTGCTATAGAGAATTAGTTGATTCTTAGTTGTATGGTGGTTGCATGAAAAGGGGTAAAGAAAGAACTTGGTAATTGTCTGATGAAGAATCAAGGTGATTTTAATGTTCTCTCTACTAAAAGGATGATTTTATGGATATTTGTAAAGAACTGTTCAAGAATAAACCTTCACATTATGTTGGGGATGCACAGAAAAATCTTTGGTATAATTTTCTCGGTATATATTGTTTTTGTACGTCATGGGATCAGCAAAATCGATGTTCATTTAGCTAGATTCCTTTGTGTTTTTGCATTAGTTTAATCTATACTCCAACTCTTTCCATATGGGCCAAAATGGTTTTTGTTTTGGGAGAGAGTTGGGTTTCTTAATGGTATTTCTTTACAGTGCAAGTTTTTGTCCTCTTTGCACACCATATGGGGGTTGCGTTGGGTGTTGTGGGGGGGGGGGGGGGGGGGAACCAGGCATCTGATATTTGATTTAATGCTCTCTTTTGTCATCACAGAATGCAGCAGATAGTGGCCACAAAGATGTAATAATGTCTAACTTTGGTTCATCACCTGCTTGTACTACTTCTCCTCCAACAATGACTTCTACTGCATCTAGTTTAAGCCAACCAGCAGCACCAACTTCTGGCACCCCTTCATTTCCATCACCTTCCATGTTGCCTGGCCCCCCCGTGACACCTGGTTTGCCAGGAGTAACCGGTTCATCTGTTCTATCTACTCCTGTAGTTTCTTCGGCAACAATGGGCCCTTTCTCTCCTGCTGTTTTGAGACCTGGTATGCCACCTACCGGCCCATCACATCCAACTTTCCAACCACAAGTATATCCTCCATTCCCAGGTATGCCTCCTGGAGGCATACCACCTCAGGCACATTGGTTGCAGGCTCCACAGATGGGTGGACTGAGGCCTCCATTCATACCTGGTCCTTCTGTTTATCCTGGTCCCTTTGGTTTGGCAGCACGGCCTATTCCTTCTGTGCCTTTGCCTGATGCTCAACCTCCTGGCATTACGCCTGTAGTAAATCCTGTTGGAAGCATTCCACCTCCTATTCCTTCTGGCATTCAGAAGACACCGAGTTCTGGCATGCAAGTGGAACTATCACCTCCTGGAGCTGGTTTGTTTCGGTTACTTTAATATTTGTCAAGCTAGCATCTGTAGCTTATATCGTTACACTAATGGCAGTCTTATGTTTCAGGCGATAGTAACCAGGCTAATGACGCTAGTACCAAGGACGATACTTTTAAGAATGATCAATCGGATGCATGGAGTGCTCACAGAACTGAAACTGGGGTTGTATACTACTATAATGCTATAACGGGCGAGTCAACGTATGAGAAGCCTTCAGGTTTCGAAGGAGAGGTATTGGAAAATCTACATTGTTCGCACTAATAAAAAGAATTAAGGTGGGGTTGTCAGCTTCTGTCAGTAACTTAGGAGGTTAAGCGCTGAGCTGATTAATTAAAAACATACAACTTATATACATATAAATACGCAAGCATTTGCATGTGTATATGCACAATTACATACATATATTTACGTACAAACATATTTATATTTACGCAGTCATATTCATACATGTGGGCATTATCGGACACGGATATGGGTGTTACTCAGATTCGGGTATGAGTGTCCTTATCGGACACGGATATGGGTGTTAGACTTAGCTATTTTTAAGAAAATTTTCTCATGTTCATTGTAATTTGAAATGTCAAGTGTTGTACCCTTGTCCGGGTATTGAGGGTCTGACATGGAATGCAAAGAGTTAGAGTAACATAGGATATAGTTACATGGCTATTATAGGTTTGTGAGGCTTGGTTGTACACATGAGCAAGGCACTGAATATTTTGAGTTTAAGCTTCTTAGTTTCTTGATAAGATAGCATATGTTTGCCCTTGTGAGCTACTTGGGCTCATTCTTCTCCAAACTTAATATTCTTTTTCTTTATTTTATCTTTGGGGGGGGGGGGGGAGGGGAGGGGAGGGGATGGGGTTGGGGGTTGGGCACCCGCCACAAAAATGTTGTCAAAGTAACATGTAGAAGTTGTATACACAAAAAAGCAAAAAATGGTTTTTAAAAACTAGGCCAACCAACTGAAAGTTTTAAATAGAACTTAGTGAATAAATTACGCCAAACACTTCATAACTTCTCCAAAAACAACTTTTAGAAAAAGTGTCTTTGAGAAACAAGAACAGTTCTATGGAAATTAGTATGAACAAGCTATGTTACCTGGACTCGAGACACGGGTGTCGGACACGGACACGGATCCAAGGGTCCGACACGGCATTCCTAAAAGTTACGGACACGGGGACACGGTATCCAAGGGTCTGACATGGCACGGGAAACAGAACCCCTAAGTTGCATAACATATTTAATTATATTAGAAGGAAATATTAAATATTATTTTTTAAAAGGCATCCTTAACTTGAACCCATGGATACTTTAATTTAAATTGATTTGGCCTATATGGAGAATATATTCAGCCCAATTTTTAAAAGTCCAAAAAAATTACTGCCACTTTAATTTTAAAATAATTACAATAAAAAAGTTGAAATGATCCAAAAAAAAAAAAACCCCTAGCCTGACTTCAATTGTATGCGGTGTGGGCCTGTGGCTGTTTCACGCCTTCCCATCCTCCCCCCCCTCCTTTTCTCTCTGTTTCTGGAGTAGCAAAAAACACAGTACCTACGCAACCTCTGCTCCCCCTGTCTCCCGCCTCTAACCGGCGACCGGAAACCGGCGACTTCTGACCGGAGAAAACCCACCGGTGGGGTTGCATCGTCCATTCGACCAAAAGCCC
This sequence comes from Portulaca oleracea, assembly GCA_029582165.1. Taxonomy (NCBI): domain Eukaryota; kingdom Viridiplantae; phylum Streptophyta; class Magnoliopsida; order Caryophyllales; family Portulacaceae; genus Portulaca; species Portulaca oleracea. The sequence goes on along the minus strand of CM055880.1, from coordinate 29,534,451 downwards.
CCAACTACCACCCCAAATATGCACCAATTGGTTGTCCAATTGTTCGATCTAGGGTTTGTCGCTGACTAGGGTTTCGTTCTTGGCCGTGTCCTGCAATTCCGCCCAGGTCCGCCACGGATACCGTGTCCGGATCCGTGTCGTGTCGTTTCGACCCTGGTACGGCAGCCCTAATAGCCAAGTCCTGGCAACGTAGTGAACAAGTAATAAGAATTTAAGTGATAGAAGCTCTATTTAAGAAGGGCTACAGTTTTGGCAGGAAAAGTTGCAAAGAACACATCACTACATGATCTTGCATGGAAACGGTCAACTCTAAGTAGCTTAGAGAATGATTGATTCACATATGTTATCGTCTTGATGAAAGTTCTCTCATGTTGCTTTGGCTTGTTAATTTGTTTGTTGGGCTTGTCGTATAGTTGACCTTTTACGGTTTGGCCAGCTAACTTTTCTCTCTCTTGTTGCTTCAACACATTGTGTGCTCTTATCTCTGCCAATGATTTTTTAGCTCATGTAATGGACATTTTCTTTGGGCAGTCAATGTAAAACTTATTTGCGATTCTAACGTGAATGTTATTATTACTTTGATGTCATGGTGTGGTAAATGCACAATTGATTTTTGTTTCTCTTGTTAACTGAAGTCGAGTGGCTATCGCTCCTCTCCGAATTAAAGAATCCTCTTATTCCTTTAATACAAGTATTTTGTTTCTAAATTTGTCTCACGGTGAATGGTTTTGGGCAACTATTTCTAAGCAACATTCTCTTAAGCGCCTTAGGTGAGGAGGAAAAAGTTTATGTCAATTTGGGTTCTTGTTGTTTAATAGAATATTGCAACTGTTTCGAACCATTCTGTCTTGCTTTAGTGAAAACAAAATGTTTAAGTTATGATCCTTTAGTGAAATTTGAAACTACTTTTATGCTTTGGAACTGCAGCCTGGCAAGGCGGTAGAGCAGCCAACTCCTGTTGCATGGTGAGTTCTCGTATTATGTTTCTGATTTCTTTAAAGTATGATTCTTTACTTCTTTCTGTGCCTGATTTGGGATATATTATTCACAGATAATGGAGTGTAACCTCATCTATGTCCATATGCTGTAATTCTTTGTGGAGAGCTCTTTAGATTCTTTATGAATAAGGCTAGCTTCTTGGGCTATTCTGCATGTCCCTGGGCTGATATGCACAACTTGACATGCACTTATTCATTTCTCCTTTTCTTACAATTAATTACTCATAATTTGCATGCATGGACTGGTGACAATTCCTAATTTAGTGGTGTATATTAAGGGATTCATGAGTTGCTGACTTTCTGTTGCTGTGCAAGTCTTCTTCTTTAGGGACTTATGACAGAAAGTCCAGTGCACTGTATGATGTACTAGTATGTTACCATGCAATTTAGGGATTTACTCTCGTGTTTAACTGGGTGTGGTCTGCATAATATTGATACTTTTGAGTCTCATATCTATCTGTTCTTTTGTTATTGTTTCTGCGGAGTAGTAGTAAAAATGTATTCATAGGCATCAATAGGGATGTTGCCCGTTCTTAGATTGGAAAAGCCCAACGCACAAAGGTCTTTAGGGCCTAGGGCACAAGCTTCAAAGCAAGAAAAAAAAAAGGAAAAAACAGAGATTTAGTTCAACATAGAAATTCGACAGAGGAAGAGGAAGAATGTCTGAGAAAGGAGAGGAAGCTAGCACCCAGAAGGCAAAAGAGGCACAGAGAAAGAAATTCGACTGAGAGGAAGAAGTAAGAAGAGACTTATATGAGAGAGAGCAGAGACAGACAGAGAAAGAGGATATGGTTTACATTATAATTGTTTTACCTATTCTTTTTAAAATTCACCTAGAGCCATCTATCTATAATGCAAAAAGCACGCTTTTCTGGCACCTTGTGCCCTGAAAAAAGAAACACAAAAAAGCACCCATAAGCTCACACTTTAGAATGGGCCACACTTCACTCTGCAAAAGCGGGCATGCGACGTTGGTTTTTTTTTTTACATCTCGGACGTGCTTTTTTAAACTAATTACCCATGTACAAAAAGGGGTACACTCCAAAAAAGCCCTCTTGCTATCAAGGCTAATCTTATCCACAAAATTCCCTAAGGTAAATTTTGTTTGAACGTTGAGATCTTCACTTTAAATATACAATGTTTTCAAGAAATAAAGTTTGAAGCACTTGCTCAAAAAGAAAAACCTACAATTCCGCTCCTTCTTGATACTCTACCATATAGTCGAAGAAATCATCTTTCAAATACCTTAAAGCCAAGTTTTCTTTGTCCGCCTTCTCCAAGCGACAAGCATATCCTTAGTAGTCTCAGGTTGCACTAACTTACCCTCAATTAGGAGAAAGATAAGGGCCAAGGCCTGGGGACCCACTTACAAAGAACAAAAGACAGACTGGACACCTGCTGGCTCAGGAAACCTTTTTGTTGGTGCCCTCATTAGCCAGAATTTCGTGGGAATTTTAAACCTCCAAATAGTATGGGTAGGGAAATCAAGTTGAGTTGATGTAACACTAACCAATTTGTAAAAGCTCCTTACAATGAACTACTCTTTTGAATCATCGGACAAATAATCTTGTCATTGCCCTCAGTTGCTGGCTACCTCCTTAGCTCCGCTTGTGTTGGTTGTTTGTATTTGCTATTTATGTGAGGTGTTTATCTTAGATATGTATATTTTTTTTGGATAAGAGTTTTTTGTAAGATTAATTACTTCTGTCAAATTTTTTTGATAAAATTCCATTTGAGTCCATAGATTTATTTTTGTCATATAAAATTTCAATTGAACACCATGATTTTTATTTGTTTTATGTTTATTTTTTCCCTATATGGAACAAAGGATTATGTGACATAAAAATTACTTTGATATTTTTTTTTTTTTGATAGGAAAATGATATATTAATAAAAGAAATAATGAATTGATGCTCAACTAGCACCATACAAAATTATTTACAACCAAAAAAACAAACTTTCCATAAAATCCACCACATCAAAATAGGAGCTAAACTTCCCAAAGGAAGAGAGACTTGATAAAATTGTCTTTCAATCTCTAAAGAGGGATTTCAACTCCCTCAAAAACCCGTCGGTTCCTTTCCTTCCAAATAACCCAAAAGATCACATGAGGTATGACCAAGGCCTTCTTCTTCTTGGGTTTCATGCCATAGAAACTCTCCCAAGATAGGAGATGACTCTTAAGAATAGGATACAACCCAACCCAAGACACACCAAGAGAACTCAGTGCTAAAGCCCAAAGAGATTTGGTGAAGTCACACTGCAACAAAAGATGATTTGGAGATTCAAGTCCCTTTTGCACATGCTACACCTATTAGCCATCATTCCCCCTCACCCCCCCCCCCCCCATTTTTTTTGGTCAATTATCACATGTCAAGATGTTCTGGTGAGTTATTTCCCAAACAAAAAACCGCAACCTTTGAAGGGGCATTGGACTTCCAAATGATGATACATGGAAAAACTCCAACCTCCAAAAGATGCAACTGGGAAGAATCCATGATACAAAGATATGAATGATAGGAGCTCACAGAAAAATCCCCCTCCTTACTCAATCCCATCTCACTGAGTCTATAGAAGAGTCCCCAAATATGGCCTCATTAAGGGTATTGAAGAAAGTAACCAAACTGGCTTCATCAGCAAACCCATCCCGAAGAAAAACAGGAGACCACACATGAGACCCTAAAGATTGATCCCAATAATCTGCAACAAAAATACTTTGAAATTTACACTAAAAAGAAAACATAAACAATAATCTAGAATACTAATTGAGAGTAAATAAATAAAAAAAGGTTGAAAGAAGATGACTAAATCCCTCTTGCAAAATCAAAAGACAACACAAAAAGAAAGAGAAGGGGACATAATTGGGATAATGGTCATTGATGTAATTTAAGTGGTAATGGTAATTGATTTTATCTATTTTTTTTATATAAATTCTAATTTATGTGATATCTAACGTCCTTGCTATCATGGTTTTGTTTATTATTTGTTTAGATACTATATTGAGTGACATTTAAATAGTATTCAAAATTTGTATCGTGTTAAATTAATTAGTTTAAATAATTTAATCATTGTGTTAGAAGTGAAAATGGTGTAGTTCTTAGATTAAGAAAAAGTGCAAAGGGTGTGGGGCTCAAGGCCTGGGCTCCCAAAATGCGGGTGCATGCTTTTCGCACACAGGTCGCAACATCAACAACTTAGAAAATAGAGAAGGAAATTCGAGTATTAATTAACAATTAAAAGGGAAAGGGAAAAAAGACAGAGATGTGGTAATAGAGAATTCCACAGAGGAAGAGCAAATAAATGGTGAGAGAATCTGGGAAGAAGAAGGGGGAAGGGGGAGGAGGAAGAAAATAGACTTATCTGGAGGCAAGAGAGAGCAGTAATTGCTTAGGATGCAAAAAGCCTTTGAGCTCCGTGCGCCACTAAGTGTAAAACAGCCGCGTACCGGAATGGGCTGGTGGTCGGCTTGAAAACGCATAGGGGGTGTGCCCCTGGCCATTTTTAGCCCCAGACACACTTTTTTTTAAACTTTTGTGCAGTTTAGGTTGGTTAAACATGGACAGTTTGATCATTTGGATTGTGAAAATCCAAAATGCCATTTTGAAAGGCTACTTGTTTTAGTGTTTTAAGAAATGGCCTTTTGACCAAAAAACCAATCCAAATACCAAATGCTGAGGCCAGTTTAGCCAAACTCCAACAACTGAACAGCCGCTTCATGTTGGCAAGCAAATAAAGAAAACTCGAGGCACTTGCCTTTTTGCAATCCTTGGGTCTTCTTAAGATAGCAGCATTTCAATATGTTGATCACCATTACACAAACTAGTTATTTTGTTAATTACTCATGTGAGTGCTTATTTAGCTGTGCACTGGTTAGGTCTCTTGTTTTGCGTAGTAAATAATATTTTTCGGTTATTGCACTATCTGAAAGTCCTTTTGCAAAGCTTCCCTTTTGTATCATCCTTATCCTGAATTTCCTTGTTTGTACTTGTAGGGAGAAGGTGATTGGGACTGATTGGGCATTGGTCTCAACTAATGATGGCAAGAAATACTACTACAACACGAGAACTGAGGTATGGAGGAATTTTTATAGGTCTTGCCGATGCTCCCTGGCAACAGCTTTATCAGACTTGTAGTACTTCCCTCAACTTTAAGCTGTGTGGTTTTCCCAGTGACCTATTAAGGCTGCCTTGCTTGAGGAATAGTTTCACAAAAATGGTTTAACTGTTTAAGCATGGTTTTTCATCAAACTGATCGAATTTGTGCAACTTGGGACTTTGCTGCCACCTGGCAACAGCTATGTAAGACCTTTAGTACTTTCTGGATCTTTATTTTTCAGTTGCCATTCCTTGACCATTCTTTTGGGGTTGAATAGAGGGGATATTCTGGAGGACCACACCTTTTAACTTCTTGTGAATAACTCTTGTCTTTGAATTGCAAGTGTACTAGATATATTTAGTGGATCATGAGATAAATTTCACAGTAGGTCATATTTGCAGAAATAAGATGTGTGGCAAGTAAAAAGAAATAAGATGTTTCAGATAATTCTCCTCATGCTAAGGAGTGCATTTGGTCCCGGGTGGGGGGGGGGGGGATTTGGTGTCAAATACATAGCTCATTAAAAGATTTGTCTTTTTCCCTGACATCTATGTCCTGGTCAGATGTCTTTTGACCTTCCACTATTCATTGCATTGGTAGGTGTTCAATAAATTTTAGTCTATTTGCTGGACAGTTGCACTGTGCTCCGTCCATCAGATGCTATTTCCAAATGTGGTCTTTTCAACTGGTTGATATCTTCCACTATCCAGGTTACCAGCTGGCAAGTCCCAACTGAGGTTGCAGAGTTGAGGAAGAAGCTGAAAGCTGACATTCTAAAAGAAAGCTCAATGCCTTTGCCAAATTCCAATGTATCAAATGAGAAAGTAACCAGTACTGCTAGTTTAAGTGCTCCTGCTCTCAATACAGGAGGACGTGATGCAATTGCTCTCCGAACTCCTTGTGCTCCAGGATCATCTTCGGCTCTCGATTTAATTAAAAAGAAGTTGCAAGAATCAGGAGCTCAGGTTACCTCTTTCCCAACTACTGCTGTCTCAGGATCAGCCTTGTTAGAAACTAATGGATCTAAATCAGTTGAGGCTACAGCCAAGGGTTTGCAGAGTGAGGGAATCAAGGATAAACCAAAAGTTACTGATGGAGAGGGCAATGTATCTGAGTCGTCATCAGATTCGGAGGATGAGGACACTGGACCGACCAAAGAGGAGCGTATTCGTCAATTTAAGGTGATTGTTCTCTTTTAGTTTATTATTCAAATTACATATTTGTTTGATTAAGGTCTTCAAGGACCATGTTCTGGTGATTATTCTACTGCAGAGTATGTTGTTTCATATGAGAACAGAAAAAAGAGCTATTTGTCACTGGTGAAGCAAAATTTGATAGGGATGTGAACATTACAAGGGCAACAGTGAAACAACCAAGATTCAAAATGCGGCTTTTGTTGTGGATTTAGGTCACAGTAAATAATAATTCAAATTGGCAACTACATTCAATGTCATGGTTATCGTGGAGTGGAAAGTCAAGTTGCCCACTCAAAACCTTTCTGATGTTGCTGTCCCGTCAGATGGACCCATTTCGAATCCATGAGGGTTGATATATTTCATATAAATTGTCCAACACTATCATATTGATTGAGCTAAAAGACTTCTAAGAGGATTCTATTGTTGGTGTTTCTATAACACCACTAAATCATGGGATCATTCTTTTAATTTGGTTATTTGGTGACTAAATAATATCTTCTGATGTCCTACATATATGGAAACCTTGTTTCTGGTTCAAGAAAATGTGTATCTGAAGCTATGATACTGTGCTAGTGGGTATTGAGTGGTGCCTAGTGTTGACTGTTGTGTGAATAAAGGGTGCTCAGTTTTCAAATTTTCAACCTATTGTAGTTGATCAATTGAAACCATTAGCTTTTGCCATTCACTATTGTATGAACCTGTTAAAACCTACTGTAGTTGATCAGTATAGCCTATTAACTTTTGCTCTTGCATTTCTGTGAACCTGTTAAAACCTTTTGTAGCTGATCAATCTAACCTGTTAATTGCTATTAGCATTTCTATGAACCTGTTAACATTTACAAATTTGCTTGTTACTTTTATTATGTATTATGTTCATTTTCCTATAGAAAAAAAGCTTCTGCAAATTTGCATTCTATGGTATCTGATGATGTATAACTGATGCAAAGCTAGGGTTTGATCAATTACACATCAAAGTAAGACGTGCTACCAATCTTAGGGTTAGGATAATTCACGTGAAAGGCTAGGGTTTTGGGAGGGATTCACGTGAAAGGCAAGGAATAACTCAACAAGATAGAACTGGGATAGTTCAAGAGAATCAAACTTGATACAAAGACACCACAAGTTGAATCCCTAGGGCTACTTGCTCTTCTACTTAGTAACAGAAACACCTTCTAAGTATTGGAACAAGCTCTACCTAACCACTTGAATAGCCAATTCAAGATACAATAGTAGAAAGGAAACGAGGGTTTGAGAAACTCTCAAGGGTAAGCAAAAGCTTAATTGTATTCATCATAATCGAAATTGTGTGTCTAGACTGACTACAAGCTTCCCTATTTATACTAGACTAAGTCCTAATCCTACTTGGACTTAAAGCTTGGCGCCTAAGCAACCATATCCATCTAGGATTTTGCTTTCCTAATCCTAATTGGATTAGTTACAATAGTATGAATCCTTCTAGATTTGGCTTTTCTAATCCTAATTGGATTAGTTACAAAATTAGCCATCCAAGACTAGGATTTTCTAGATTGACGTCCAAGCAACACCTTCCAGACGCCTCTAGATCCTTCTAGACTATTATAGACTCTTCTAACTTGATGCCTAAGTTATTAGATATTACTTGGCATCACACACAGCTAATAATAAACTAAAATACATCTTGGAAATGTGAACTTGCTACTAATAAGGAAAACACCAAAAATGTGAACTTCATCTTGCAAATGCCAGAAATGTGTTCTTCTTGGAAATGCCAGAAATGTGAACTTCTTCTTGGACGTGTACTTGGGCCTCCATTAACTTGTTTGGAAGTCTTCTTGGAAGGTAGAGCACACTACATGAATTGGACGTTGGGCCTCCTTGATGGATCCTCCTTCTAGAGCCCTCTCTACTTCCATGTAAACAAGTTGGACCTCCTTAGTTGGACTTGGTGGGCTAGGCGTGGATGGTCCTCCATCATCCTCCATGAGTCTTGGGTCTCCAAAGGTGAGCCCAAGGCTATGTGAATCTGCATCTCCTTCCATGAACATAGGGTCCCCAAAGGTGAGGCCAAGGCTAAGCAGATCTCCATCATCTGACTAAGTGCATCTGTTTTCTCTAACCATCTAATTTTGCACTTTGTGGTATTTAACTTTATTTGGTTGAAAGACCATTATTATATGAGCTGCTTTAATGCTCTTGCTTGCTCTTGTGGATTGGTAGGAGATGCTTAAGGAACGTGGAGTGGCACCATTTTCAAAGTGGGACAAAGAGCTACCAAAGATTGTGTTTGACCCTCGCTTCAAGGTAGGACTTTTACAAAGAGTCTACTGAGATAAAGATTTATTGGATTTGATGACCTTGTTTATATCCTATTCTGCACTTCTTTCATCTTGATGAGTTGTATACGTTTTTTCCCCCTATATGTAAACATTCCTTGATATTGTCAAAACAGTATTTTAGAGGCTACTTTGTGCAAATGGGCATGTGTTCTTATATAAGTGATTTATGGTGCGAGATATATTCTTTTTTCTGAAACTTGATTAAGAGCGAAAACTACCTCTCTCTCTCTCTCTCTCTCTCTCTCTCACTCGCTCGCTCGCTCTCTCCCCTCTCTCCTCTCTCTCTCTCTCTCTCTCACACACACACACACACACACAAGGATTGTTCAATGAACACAATGCATAATGCAATAATTTATGTTGTTTCCATGCAGCGTATCTTTATAGAGTACTCTGGGAGAAAAAATTAGTACATAAGCTTCCATTTCCATCTTTACTCTTCTTTTATGTGCTGAAGTCAATTTCTCTGGTTCTTGCTTTATGTGCCTGAATCTTGTACTCTGAATTTATGTGCACGTGCCACAAGGTTAAATCCTTCACTTTGAAGGATTTGAAAAGAAATAGAAAAACTTGGTCTCATGATGGTTTCATTTGACCATTGGTATTCTTGTTCTTCGGCAGTCTGCAGGCACTTTAACCAAAATGTTGCAGAGGTACCTTGTATTTTCGGTAAACTATTTTAAGGACCTTCTGTTTTAAAAGCTAATGTTTGGGTAACCTCAAGTTATGTGCAAACTAATTTGTCAGTCCCTTTTCCAAATAAAAGATGTAATTACCATTGAATTAAGGAAAATAAGAATAATTTTAAAATCCTTGAAATACGATGAACTTTGTAGAGTAAATGGCTGTAAGAGCTGGTGACAAACTGACAATGGTGAATATAAAGATATAAAATTCGTTATAAATCAAGGTTCTTTTGTTTAATTTAAAATAGCATTCTCATTATTGAAGAGGTAATTATATCTTTTCATGTGAAAAAGGAGCCTATAAATTAGTTTTTACATAGCTTAAGGTACCTCCAAAATAGCTTTGAAATTATTAGGTCTTTAAAATGATATTCTGACAAATATTGGGTCAGTGTAATATTTCCACTTCTGCTTCTGTGCTTTAAGTGATGGTGAAAATTGATTCCTCCCTTCTAGTAATTTAATATGCTGCTCTGCAACTCTTTCCCCACTCAGACATGGTGGATTTTCCATTAAACTTAGCTCCTTTCTTTGTTCTGCAGGCAATTCCTACTTATGCTGAGCGTCGATCATTGTTTGAACATTATGTCCGTACACGAGCTGAAGAGGAACGCAAAGAAAAACGAGCAGCTCAAAAAGCTGCAATTGAGGGTTTCAAGCAGTTATTAGAAGTAGCAAAGGAGGTCTAGGATATTCTTAAGTCTCATTTGACCTTTTTAAAGCAAAATCTTGTCCATCAAATGTCCTCTTAGCTATCATGCTTGAGGGTATTGTGGGAACTTTCAATTGTTTGATTTGTGGGAAACTTTCAATTGTTTGATTTGGTAAAAATAGAAAAGAAGGTAACTTGGATTCTAATAATCCCTACTTTAAGCGATTGGACAAAAATAACCCGAACTTTAAAAATGTACACCAACTGTCCCAAAAAAATAATTTTTTTTTTCTTGGTACCAAATCTACCTCCTTGTTTTCTCTTTGGGAGGTTTTTTTCAATTTTCAGGTTTTTCTAATTTTTTCATTCCTACTCCTAAAAAGGTTATGAAGTGTAGTTACTAAAAGAAATTTTTAGATTTTGTTTGAGAATCCGAACAATTATTATGATTTTTTAAGGAATTAAAGGTGGAAAATCATAAAAATTAGAAAAAAACGGAGAAAATTTGGGAAAAAGTTTGTAAATTTACTAAAAATCATGGGGAAGTGTTGTGCTATGTTTGGGAGCAAACGCAAGTCAAAATCCACGATATTTAAGGTATGCACTCGGCGGTGGGCCAAAAAAAATACAATTATATATTTTTTTTGGGACTGCTGGCATACATTTTTGAAGTTCGGATTATTATTGTAATCACTCAAAGTAGGGATTATTAGGATCCAATTTTCCAACAAAATCAAAATAAAAAATGCAGGACTGAGTTTGTATTTTCTTAGAAAAAGATTTAGGAGGACTAATAATTTTGACATGGATTACCATGCATCTTTAAGATCTTTCCTAAAAGATCTTTGTGCATCTTTAAGCTTGCTTACAAGAACGTCTGCTTGCAGGATATAGACTACAACACGGATTACCATGCATTTAGGAAGAAATGGGGCCATGATCCACGATTTGAGGCTTTGGATCGCAAAGAGCGAGAGGCTCTGCTGAATGAGAGGTGCCATTGATTGTTCGGCTTTAGCTCTATTTACTCTTGTTGAGTTTCTCATATATATTTTAATAATTTGCACTATTTATTTGAGCTTTTTTTGTTGGTTAGCACCGTTCTTTGACTGGCTGTTAGAGAAATGGCCTAGCAGTAGCTGTTCTATTCCCCCAGTTTGATTGGAGTTCTTGCAGTCTAACTGTTTTTCTGTATGGTTAGATTATCTACGCCTACGGTGATTGGTTTACCTTTTTTTTTTTCCTTGAGCAAAACTGACGGCTATCTTTAGTCCCATTCTTGAAACCTTAGATTGAAGGAAAAAGAATAAGAAAAATTTAAATGGGTGACATCCTCTTGGCATCCGCTAATATTTCTTTTGATTACTTAACAAAAAAAAAAGAAAATAAAATGAAGAATGAATTTCTTTCTTTTGGCATTGAGAAACTTGGAAGAATAAGAGGTAGATGGAAAAAAATTATGGAAAGTTCGGTTGATATTGTCAAACATACTTTTTCTTCAAAAATTGAGAGGACAGTGGGATGAAAATATGATAAGCTAATTGGGAAGGGAGGACTGGGGAGAGAGAGACTCAAGTGAGGATTGATGAGAGAGGAGACTATGTAAACTAGATTAGTATGGAGAATCTTTTCTATTCGTATTTTCTTTTTCCATATATCAAATAGAGCTGGAAGGAACATTGAAAGGTTATGCCTTGTTGCCAACTTGTAAAAGCTGGGCTAAGAGCTGGGGCCTTATTACAGAAATCCATCGTGCATGAAGCCAAGCTCTATAGCAATGAATCTAGTGGCCAAGTTTGTTCCCCATTACAGACAGACCAAAGCAGAAGACTCAAAACAAGGACAAAGTTTGATGAGGTCTGAACAATCACCTTGTAAGATCATAAGGGTGAGACGATGTTCATAGTTTCCTAACTTGAGTGCAATCTTTGTAGCTTCAAACCCAGGGCTTTGTGCAACTCCAGACAACACCACCCCACCGTTTGTTACAGAACACCACACCCCAACCATGGATCCAGTTCCCCAATTCTGCCCACATCTCTTGAGTGCTGTTGATGAATCAATGCTTGTTTATTTTGTAGGGTCCTTTTACTAAAGAGGGTTGCTGAAGAAAAAGCTCAAGCTGAACGTTCAGCAGCTGCCTCTAATTTCAAAGCTATGCTTCGGGAAAAAGGTTCAATAACTACCAGTTCAAGGTGGTCCAGGGTATGAGCTATTATTTCATCATGCTCTCTATATGGCGGATTCCTGTGTATATAATGTATGAGACTAATCCTTTGAATCTTCAATCTGGAAAGTTGGGAATTTTGGCAGCCTCTATATGACATATGCCTATTGACTCTGAAACCATGAAAGCGCACCCCAAAATTTTAAGGGAAAAGAATAGCTATGTAAACTCTCATTGTTGTACAATTCAACAAAATAATACAAGTGATATAGCTGTCCTGACTTATATTGTTGTGATGAACTTGAGATTCCATGCACCTCATTGGCAGCATTTCCAAGGAAGGACTTAAAGAAACCTATTGTTCAGCATACATGTTACCGTCAGTGATCTTGTTAAATCTATCATAGGTGAAAACGCCATTGTAATGTATGTTTAACTGAAGTATGTACTGATGACTGATGAGTAAACTGGTGGAATAAAGCAAATTCCCCTATTAGGGTCCAATAAAGTGCTGCTTGATGTATTTCTAGGTAGCCCACCGAATTCAAATTGTAAATATGGGAGTGAGTTGAAATAGCGCACCTGGAAGCTATTGTGGGGTTCAAATTTGCGTACATCAGACCATTGAACCCCATGCTTAGGCATGTGTCTTGGCATTTTATTTCACCTTGACTCCTTGAGTTTGGTTATCCTTTAAGCTAGTGAAATGCAGCTTTCCAACCTTTTCTTAGTAGTGCTGTTTCTTAAATTTGTACCAAAGGATGTTTACAAAAGTAAGGCTGGATTTCTTTTTGACACCTTTTATGCATTCGCATCCGTCATTTGCCTCACAGCTTCCTTTGTTTGGCATACATTTTGTAGGTGAAAGACGGCTTTAGGGATGATCAGAGATACAAGGCTGTTAGACATGAAGAGAGAGAGACTTTGTTTAATGAGTATGTATCTGAATTGAAAGCAGCTGAAGATGAAGCAGAGAGAGCCACGAAGGCCAAAAGGGAGGAACAGGTACTGAACGTGCTGAGCAGGTGATGTTTAGCAACTCCAATTCCACCCTCACCTTGCATATCACATGACTTTCAAATTTGCATATCACCTTGCATATCACATGACTTCGTGTGTGGTAGTATTTGTCAGAATGATCCTCTTTTCTGTGTGTTCTTGACATGTATATCAGGTGCCAATTCTTTGCATGCTTTTATGGTGCTAAGAATCCTAAGGCGCTTTTACTAAAGCACTTTTACTAAGGTCATCTGAAATTTTTATGTTTGATATGCAGTGCTAATGTTAGTCTATTTATAGCTGATGTATTTTACTATGACAGTGATGTTTGCATCATTAGATGGTGCTAAGAATCCTTTTGTTTGACCTGTTTAATTGGAAAAATTTCAGGAGAAGTTGAAAGAGAGAGAGAGGGAGCTACGAAAGAGAAAAGAAAGAGAGGAACAAGAGATGGAAAGGATAAAATTGAAGGTTCGTAGAAAGGAAGCTGTTTCATCTTACCAAGCATTATTGGTGGAGAGAATAAAAGATCCTCAGGTAGTTGCTTCTTTGACAGGTTTGTTGAGTTAATTTAGTTGCCTTTTTGTATTGGGATGTCCTGTACATTTATTATTCAATGTTTGTTGACTCTTGATGCTGGAATTGCATGAGTTGGGTGGACATTTAGCTTCTCCTTTATTTTTTGCTTGATAAGCTTATCATATTTGCTTTTTTATCTGATGCCGTTATTAGGCATCTTGGACAGAATCAAAACATAAAATTGAGAAAGATCCACAAGGGCGTGCTTCCAATCCTGATTTGGATGAATCAGATTTGGAGAAGCTGTTTAGGGAGCATGTGAAAACACTTTATGAGGTATTTGACACTATTCTAATATGTTCTTAATGTATGTTTTCTGGGTGCACTTTCTGACTGTATGAGGCGTTATGAGGCGTCATCATCAGATACTGTAATCTAGGTAGAATAGTGAGTTTTTGTTGGTGTTTTGCCCATGTTCGATGTGACATCAGTATGGTTCTTTTTATTTTCTCAAAGTGCACTGAAGTGTGCGTGGTTGGTGGACTAATGCAGCAACTACTGTTGCGAAGAAGTTGTCTTTCTGTTTCTTTATATTCTTCCTGCTCCTGCTCTCCCGCTGCTGCCCATGAAAAAAGAAAGATTCTTCCTCTTTTATTTCATGTAGGGATTCAACCTTTTCATCATCCGTTGATCACTATGTGTTTTTGAGTTGGTGTTCATTTTTCTTTTTCTTTCTTTCTTTCGGGTAATGTTTTGGGCACTGAAAGCTGCTGGGGTTGAGCTGCCTCATTTCCCAATATTTGTTGAGCTTAGTCAGGATTGAACTTGTAGAACACAAGCTTGAGTGCAATTGATGATATACATGATGTCTCCTTGATGAGGACATGCGGGGAACTGGGGCCCGAAATGCCCCCCTGCCTGCCCGCTAAGGATGACAGTCACATCTGAATTCGAAGCAGAAAAAATCCAATTTGAATCCGACAGAAAAAAAATCCGAATCTGAATCTGATTAAAAAAGTCTGACTCCGATTATAGTTGGAGCTGATATGGAGGTGACCACCTTCGATCCGGCTAGAATAATAAATATATAGAATATCTGAAAAATTATAACATGATCAAATTTGAGAATTGAGTGGAGAATATAAAGCTTTGTTATCTATTGAAGGAAATTAAGGGGCGTATTGCAAATATTTTGACGGTTGAGAGACTTTTTCTGACATGTTATATTTGTGTTGTGTTATGTGTTTTTCGTTATGTAAAAACTTTTTTGGGTTTATTGTTGGTGTTTTATTTTTACAAGTATGATATATTAAATTACAGCAAAAATATTGTCAAAGAAATATAGAAAAATTAAAAAAGCAAACAGTACAAAACTAATTAGACCTCCGGTTATAATTGGAGGACCTCCACCTCCAATTATAATTGGAGGTAATCTGGTTGGATCCGGAGGTGGGTACCTCCGATTATAACCGGAGGTTGAGGTCCACCCCTCCTCCGATTAGTCGGATTTGGAGGTGGACCTCCACCCCTGATTATTAATCGGTGCTGAGGTGGAGGTACCCACCTCCGACCTGCCTCCGATCCGTTGCCCATCCCTATTGCCCGTGCGTGGTTGTTTTCAAATTTAACCTAGATTCTTTCCTTGTCCAGAGGTGTGCGCATGAATTCAGGGCTTTGCTTACAGAGCTTATAACTCCTGAAGCAGCAGCTAAAGAAACAGAGGATGGGAAAACCATTCTTACTTCATGGTCCACTGCCAAAAAATTCCTGAAGTCTGATCCTAGGTATATGAAGATGCCAAGAAAGGATAGAGAAGCCCTTTGGAAGAGGCATGCTGAGGAATTGCTGCGCAGACAAAAGGTGGCTGTTGAGCAGAAAGGAGACAAGCATAATGAATCTAAAAGTAGAATTTCAAATGATACGAGTAGGAATTCGTCAACTTCGAGAAGTGCCCATGAAAGGAGATAGACCTCTTTATCGAGGTAACATTCTTACTTTACTACTTGTAATTTGGTTAGTTTCAAACAAATTTCATACCAAACCAAGTAACTTAGAAATTTGGTTGTCAAGTGGGAGCTTAGTGGCGGGATCATTACTTGTGACTTTGAGGGCTTAAGTTCCCATCACACTCACCTAGCTCCCCCGTGCTATATGCTATGTTGCCTGGACTCGAGACACTGGTGCCTGACACGGGTACTGATCCAAGGGTCTGTCACGACAACCCTAAAAATTACGGACACAGGGACATGTGTCTAAGATTTGGACACGACAAGGGAGACTGTGCCAAATTTGGATACAACATGAAAATTTCCCAAAATAAGTAGTATAAGTATATAACATGTTTAATTATAATGGAAGATTAATACAATATATTTTTAGAAAATAAATAGCATCACACATTCACTTTTTTTTTGTTTTTTTTTGTTTTTACCGTATGGGCTTAGAACAATTTACCAAGCAATAAATGTTTTTACTAAACTATTGTCCTTCATATGTTTTGTTTTAAAAAAGGCCTAAGCCCAATTACTAAGCAATAAATGCTTTTAAAAAAGCAACCCAACCATCATGTTGATAGTGCCTCTCTAGCCTATTTACTAAATGAAAAGGAAAATAAACAAATAAAAAGAAAGTACAAGGACAAAAAAGGTAGTAACTGCATTTAAACCAAAAACCCTAAACCTGACTCCAACTCCTGTTCCTGTGGCTGTTCCTTTCTCTCTTCTGCTGTGTCACGCCGAAAACACAATCACACACCATCGCTGGCGACTCTCTCTCTCTTTATTTTTGCACGAGCATCAAACCATCGTTGGCGACTCTCTCTCTCTCTCTCTGTCTCTCCCTCTCTCGACGAGCATCAACACCATTGCCGACGACGTCTATGCAATCCCAACCCCTCTCCATTGGCCGTGCCTCCAACCCTCGTTTTCAGTTAGCCAACTCTCTATTTCATTACCCACACGTGTCCTAGCATTCCTCCGAGTGTGACACGTCTCGTGTCTGGATCTGTCTCGGGTCGTGTCGACCTAGGTGCAACGACCCAAAATGACGAGTCCTGGTAACATAGGCTATATTCTAGAGACAAACAATTTTTCCGTCTAATTTTCTTGTATTAAAGGGAGCAAAAAAAGCGAAGAAAGAGTATACATCCTGTATCGTGTTCTGTTCCTATTAGAGGCATTGCCAAGGTCCGGATCTAGAGGCCTTAATTTCATGCTAAGTTCGCTAAGCATTCCCGTCCCCCCACCCCCCCCCCCCCAAACACCCACACACACAACAACAACAAAAGACACCGTAAAGAAACAAAAGGAAAGAAGTTGTACCCTTAGCCTATTTTTGGGGGTTTACTCATATACTCAATGTACCCTCCCACTCCATGCCACAAGAACTGGGGGGAAGGACATAAGGGTCCATCTAGGTTGGGACCCTCAAATATGCAAAATGCCTGCTTCTTTTATTTAGAATTTTTATAGGCCCAACTTTGATGATTGACACATTCTTTTGTATAGAAAAGGTATGCTCTTTTTTTAAAATCCTAATTTGCCTCTATAAATTGAATTACATAAGTACCCCATGAACTTTATTGAATTATGAAATTGATGATGGGTAGCAAACGAAAAAAATAGCTCGATTGTTCAAAACTTATCTGACTTAACATCCCCACTCTCGCCATTGTCATCTCCAACTTGATGCAGAGAAGATGTTGTAATCTATTTTGTTTTTAAAAGGTCAGTATACGAATCAGGTGCTCCTCAAGGAAGCAACCTGAAACATTCGACCCTACAATCTCCCTAAGATCTCTATGCGAACCATCATTCCAATGACATGCTACCAATTGAATGACTTGCTTTAGCCAACCTATTTGCAATGTGGTTCGCTTCCCTAAAAACATGATTGATGCTTTGACACCCCAACCCCAACTAACTTAGAGAGCTCTTTATGTCTTTTGCAATATGATGAATTCGCCAAGGTATACCACTCATCCTGCTGATTGCATCAATTAAAACTTTGTTGTCTCCTTCTACCACTATATGCAGCAGACCTATCAACTTTGCAACCTTCAAACTATTACGAAGACCAACTGCTTAAGCAACTATGATTGGGGCATCTCCAAGGTTGGACTTCGTATCTATAACTTGCCCAAGTGAATCATTGATGATAATCCTCCCAGTGCTCCTCTCTGTGTTCTCAAACCATCAAAATTTATCTTGAGGTAATTCTCTCCGGGCGCCTTCCAAGCTACCCACAACTATTCACTCCTTGAGGAAGTAGTCTTGGACGTAAGAACTTCTTGGTGAGATGAAGAGATGACACCTCAGATACTCCACTCCGCGTTGGATTCTTTTGGTTGTGATAAGTGTCGAGATAGGGCTAGTATCTGAATCGTGAAAGACTTAAGTTTCTTGCCTTCCAAATGCTCTAGAGGAGCATAATCACTTGATCCAAATTTCTAGACTTGGCCACACTTCTAAACATCGTCGAAGCGCCAAGGAGGCTAAGATGACCATTGAAGATATCCCCCTGAGGGATCCACCCATGCATCCTCGACAAAGTCCAAGCCTCCTTATGATGGGCATAATGCAAAAAGATGTGTCCTAAGGTTTCATTAAGATTACTACAAGTGTTGCAAGAAGCCATTATGTTCAGACCACTTCTCGAAGTCGTTCTAGTAGGCAAGGCTTGATGGCAAATTTTCCACATGAAAATTTTAAGCTTGGGTGTGATACCCAGATCCCATGTTCGCCGAAAATCCCATGGAAGTTGGGATGGTGTGATTTCATGAGCCAACCAAGTTGCAGTCTTGGTGGTGAAATCCCCATTGTTGGATGCACCCCAAGACCAATTATCTTCAATCTCATGCATGGCCAAAGGGATGACTCTAATATTGGCTACATATTCATCCTTAACCAAGGAGCGCAGTTGGAGAGTTCCCATGTCTTATCAGCAATAATTAGTTCGACTTATTTCAAATTCGAATTGTCAGGGACGTCTCCACACCCATCATTAGTATGGATAAGAGGAAGAGGGGAAACAATCCATCCAAAAATTTATTCTTTTTCCATTCTCCTCTTTCCACTGAATTCCCTTGCGAAACAATTCCCTATTTCGAAGGATTGCTTTGCATGCCCATGAGTGGCTTTGCTTAGGTTTAAGTTGAAAAAATCCTCGCTAAGGGGGTATTTTGGGCGCATAACGTTTGCCCACAAACCATACCCTTTGAGGTACTTCCAAATCAACTTACAAGAAGGCATTATTTACTGCCTTCGTTTTGCACAATCCAAGGCCTCCCTACATTTTTGGTTTACAAATTTTATGCCACACAGTCATTGGGAGGCCTTTACTTGAAGATTGCTCTTTCCAAAAGACTTTCATGTTGGTAGAGTCAATCTTTGAAGCAATCGATTTTCGGTGAGGAAAGCAATGCATGGTGTGGGTCGGTAGGACTTCTAAATTTGACTGAATGAGGGCCATTACCTGCTTTAGACACAAAACGAGATTTCCAAAATTGCAACTTGCTGAGTGTCTTGGAGAATAAATCCTTGAATGTTTTTGTAGACAATGTACCTTTGAAAACTGGACATCCTAAATATTTACCCAAGATTCCCTCCTATAGCGATGGTGAATTTTTCTATAGAGGAACTGTTCTACTAGAACACCATTGTCGATTTGTGAAAGTTTATTAGTTGACCTGACAGATTACGAAATTCGTCAAGGGTATGTTTCAAGTCCTAACAGGCCAAAATAGATATTTTATGCGGAACAAGAGACTGTTGTCCGCAAATAAGAAGCGTGGAAGCTTTTGGCTTGGGGCAATTTTCAGTCCAATCTCGCTTTTTGGAAGTGAGGAAAGGACTCTAAGATCCCCGTAGGGACCTGCATACAGATTATGAAAAGATAAGGACAAAGTGGATCTCCCTGTAGAATCCCCTCTGTTAGCTTAAAAAAGTTGCAAGCCTCGTCACTCACCAAGATGGAGTACGATACCATGGTAACACATTCCTTAATCCAATTAATCCATCAGTCATTAAGAGTGTGTTTGGATTTAGTTTACAGGGGGGAGGGGAGGGGAAAGGAGGGGAAAGTAATGGAGGGGAGGGGAAGGGAAAGGAAGTGATTATGATTAATTTTGTTTGGATACATTAATGAGGGCAAGGAAGGGGAAATATTAAAATTCTTTGATTTCTTTCCTTCCCTCCTCTTTCCCTCACATTTTGAGGGTTAAGAAAATGGAGGTCAATGGAAGTGTTCTCCTCCCCCACCCTCCATTTATTTTCCCAAACATGAAAAATAAGAGGACTCCCCTTCCTTTCACTCGCCTCCCCCTCTCACCCCCTTAATCAAAACACAATGTAAAACCAAATGCTTTAAGGGTAGAAAATAAAATCTCATTCTAATATGTCATAAGCTTAGACTTGTCAATCTTTGATCCGATTTAATAACTTGACTCGAACCCGCCCGGAAATTCTGGGTTTCGAACACGATTTTCTCAACCCGACCCTGAAATATATTGAACCCAAAAAACATGCAAATTAGCGGGTCAAACCCGACCCACTCGTTTGAACCAAAAACTTTATTTTTTATGTTCAAATCTATTAGGATTGGTGACTTTTCGTTGGACGTCATGGCTATTAAACTATAACTGCAACTCATTCATCTGTTTAAACTATAACCGCAACACATTTCTAATAATATATCGTTACTAGAAGATAATCAAATTTTATTATGTATATCATTTAGAGACAAATTTTTTTGAAGAAAAAGCTGAAAAAGGTCTCCGTCATAACTTGTTCGGTTGACCCAAAATTGGAATATACACACCTGACCCGCATTTACCCAAACCCGATATACGATCGACCTGTAACTCGCCCGTTCACCCGAATTGACATGTCTACGATAAGCTACCAAAACATTTTCATGAATGTCCCTTCCCGGAACAAAAGTGCTCTGCACAGGATCAATAATTTTTCCCGAAATTTGTTGCTACCGGTTAGCCAATATTTTTGCTATTATTGTGGAAAGGCTATTGCTCAGGCTAATAGGAGGAAATTGGGCCGTTGAGGAAGGACATTCAGTTTTTGGGTTCAAAGCTTTGAAAACATCATTTTTAATGACATCCTAATGATTTTTATTAAAGCATACATAATCTGTTGGGCCTTCGCGCTTTGAATTTATTTTGCTGAAAATATCCTGCTCAATCTCTTGGACAGAAACTTCAGCAGTAAGGGTGTTGTTATCCTCTTTGGTCAGAACACAGGGAATATCTAGACTGAAAAATCTTGATAAATCCATAGACTTGGCTGATGTATAATGGGATCAAAGATTAGATCTTGATCAATTACACATCAAGGGGGACGTGCAACCAATCTCAATATGGGAGGCTTCACATGAACTAGGGCAAGGTAGGGTGATGTATAATGGGATCAAAAAGATCTCATTACACACGAAAATCAGGATCTTTATGAACAAAGATAAGAATTTTCTTCTCTAAGTTCTTAAGGATCAAAAGAATGAATGAAAACAAGATAGAATTCAAAAAGATTTAATGGAATGTACCAATGATGATTGAGATGAATGAATGATAGAATTGGATATGGCTTGAGAACTCTTGAAGATATAGACACACCACTTCAAGAAGATCTTCAACTCTTCTTATCACCAACCAAGCTAGCCAAGCAAGGAATAGAAGAAGAGATTTGGACGATTCTTCCCTCAAGAAGAAACGATTCTAGCAAATGCTAGAGAGAACACAAAAGCATGATGCCTTTACTTTGTATTATTTTGTGAATGATTGAATGAATACAAAGGCTTCCCAAAGGGTCTATTTATAGTACTCCTAGGCCCTTTGGACGTGCACTATATCAAGATAACAAGGATTTCTAGCTTACATCATCTATTACAAATATTACATCATAAAGAATCAAAATGTACATAGCTAGAAAGAAACATTGATATCTTGCTCAATTCTTCTCCAATCTTCAAGATTCAAAAGCCATTTGAAAGCTCTTTGGATGATCTATATTTAGCTCCAAGATGACTTTCCCAATAGCTTCATAGATCTTGAGTTATAGAGCAAAGTATTGAATTGCACTTGATGAAGTCATTCATATTTGAGAGTGATGAGAGTGATTGAAGCTCTTCTTCCATATAAGCTTGTATTTGGTTGCCATGATGTTTATTTGATGTCTTCCTTGATGACCTTGATGTATATGGCTATCAAATGTACATCATAGGGGATATTCACGTGAGAAAGGAGGGAGATTTTGTGGAGCTTGGATGATTTGTGAGAGGGTATGGATTAGGGTTTTGAGAAAGGATGAATCTTTGTGGAGTTGAGAGGGATGAATGGTGATGATGGACGTGATGAAGGTGTTGGGGGGGGGGGGGGAGAGCTTATTTTGACGTGAGGTCTTTGAGAGATTTGAGAGAGGGATGTTTGAGAGAGATTTGAGAGAGAGTGAGATTGACGTGAGAATAGAGAGAGATTTGGGGAAGAGAGTGACGTTGAGAGAAAGAAGGATTGTTTGAGAGAGTATTGACTAGCCTTAGGGCTTTATCTAACTAAAAGATAGAAAGATAAAAGTAACCGGATAGTTCAAGGGATCTATCTTGATACAGAAACACCACAAGAAGAAACCCTAGGGCTATTTTGACCTTCATCCTAGTTACAGAAACACCTTCTAGGTTTAGGGTTCAAGCTCTTCCTCACCACTTGGTTGCCAAACCAAGATACAATGGAAGAGATCAACGAGGTTCTCACGAAACACTCAAGGGGAAAGCTAAAAGCTTGATTGTATTCATAATTCAAGGTTGGATACCTTTGAGAGGCTACAAGCCTAGCTATTTATACTACTCCTAACCTCCTTAAGGGAGACTCTTATGACGGCTAAAAGACTAAGGAGGTGGACTAGATTGGCGTGCAAGTAGACCTGTCAATACGGGCGGGCGGGCGGGTTACGGGTCGGTCGTATATCGGGTTCGGGTAAATACGGGTCGGGTGTATTTCGGGTTCGGGTAAATACGGGTCGGTATATTCCGGTTTCGGGCGGTTTGGGTCGGGTTTACGGGTCATGACCGCCCTTTTTCTCAGTCACTTACAACTAATAAAATTGATTATAATTAGTCAAAGACACATGTTTAATGTACCATTCCATTCCAAGTTCAACCACCATGATATGTCATAGTTGTATAGACATATTACTATACACCCAAGGGACAAAATTTTGCAATATTCAAGTCTACAAGTATTATGCAGTTTACGTCAACAATCCACGAATAACAGTACTTATGAAATATATAGGGTTTTGGGATGCTAATATACTGAACTTTTAGGGTATTGGACAATAATGTACTGAATTTTGACCTTTGACAATAATACACTATTTTACTGAAAGAGAGGAGAGCGGCGGGATTGCAGGAGTTAGAAGGTTCACTGAAAGAGAGAGTGAGTGATAGTGTTAGGGTTTTGTTTTGTTTTGGTCATTTGTTATTTGATTATTTCATTTGCATGTCTCTCTCTACGCATAACCTTCCAAAGCCACCCAATATTTTACTTTTGGGCCTTAATTTTCATGAAATGGGCCCATTTTTTTGCACAGGGCCGAAGTAGACAAAACACTTAAAATTAAAGTGTCTGACCCAAACCTGACCCGACCTGACCCGTTTTTTTACCGGGATCTCTGGGCTGGGTCATTTTCTGGTCCCGGGTCGGAATTTCGTGTTCAAAACCCCTTTTTTGCGGGTCGGGGTTTCCAGGTCGGGTCGAGAATTGCCAGGTCTACGTGCAAGCCATCTAGACTCTTCTAGATGTTTCGTCACACACTACTTCTAGATGTTTCTAGAACATTCTAGACTCTTCTAGACTCCTATGACTTGATGTCCAAGTTTATATATATTACTAGACTTCTAGAACATTCTAGACTATTTTGTGGAATGTTTACCTCGCAAGAAAGACAAAATTAGAAGAATAGGTATTTGATTTAATAGACAGAGTTATCAAAAGTTTCCTTCAAAGTCCTGCCCACAATCAAGAGATTAAAAAATCGGAATTATAACATTCAAAAATAGTTCCAGAATCCAGGAGAGGAACTAGCAGAAAATGAATTAGTTTTGTTCAGTTGGGTAAAGAAATATTTTCATGGTTAAGCCAAAGAACAAGAGTGGAAGAGCTTTAAAGTCCAGATCCCGATCCAGCAAAAAGAGAGTAGCAAGAAGTAAACAAGAATAGATAATTTTGATGGCAACATCCAGAGACTAATCGGCTAAACAAGAATTTTTTTTATAATAGTACCAATTCAAGTACACTAGGAGCTTGCTGAAATAAAGGGCAAAATGCCAACTTAGAACCAAGGTTTATGAAGCCTTGGGTAGGATCTGACTAGAAACAACCTTGGTAACTGAAGAAATTAATGAACAGGACAAAAATAAGGAGAACTACTACTTGAAGGAGAGCAGCAGACCAAATAAGCCACGAAGAAGGCTCATCAAACCCCCCAATCCTGCTTCATCTAAAAGAGAAAAAGTCAAATCCTCCCCCCGTCTTCTCTTCACTGAATCAGATGAGACAGCCAGCTAATCCAAATCTTCCAGATCTAGATATATGTCTGCATGAAAATCTTGATCCCATTTTTCATTAGCTTCCTCCATCTCTTCCGTTAAGATAGGAGACTACAAGTCTTCATCAGCTGAATAGCTCCTTGTAGGAGTTTGTCCATGTGCTGCCGAGTTAGAGCTCTCTTCCAAGTTGTTCATGGAGGTCACGTGCATCTGGGATTTAGGAGCTGACTATTTTGAAGTGTGGCCAGTTGCTGCTGCATCCTTAGACTCAGAATCACCACTTTCAACAGGGATTGAGGGGGCTTTCCCCTTTATCTTTGCCCCCACCTTCTTTCTTTTCTTTATTCCTGTTTCCACTAATCTCTCCTTGATAGTGATACCTCCAGTTTTAGGCCGGGGACCAATGATTCCCAAAGTATTCCTATTTCTCTTTTTAGGGCCCACAGTGATCTACTCTCCCCCACTCCCTTCTTCTGTAGCCATTGCCTGATTTACATGTGGGTTCTAAATGTCTTGGGCCTAAATCTCTCAACTAGGATCTCGACATTAGGGGAGCCCTGGTTATCTGGACAAAGATCAATTTGCTGATCTTTTGCTCCATAAAGAGTGCAGATTTTGTGCAAATTTTCATAGGTTATGGCTATTTTTATTTTTAATTTTTTGCACCCATCTTAGTAGGAAGAATGATAAACCTAGGGAGGGGCTTAGCAACATCAAGGCTCACACAAACTTTAGCAAAACAGCCTTTTTCTTTGGTCTGGGTTTTAGGATCGACACAAATGACTTTACCCACTGATGATAGGAGCGGAGTTAATACGCACTCTGTCAAAAACTCAAGCGGGAGACGATAAACTCTAACCCACTGATCTATATGATGGATACCTTCAGAGTAAGGATCGAGCATTGGAACCCATTCTTTCAGGACTAGATTGAGACCCCTAACAAACCAAGGTCTATTGTACCACACATATTCACTATCTATGGCATTGGCAAACTGAGTAATTATCCAGCCACTCCCTGTTTTGGCCATCTTAACCCCCTTTAATGTGTTTCCAGTCTACTAAGTTCAGTGCTATCAGCTTCGGCTAAAAGCTCATTGAGAATGGACATTTCCCTAGACAGAATCCTGCTATAATTTCCACTTCCGGTATTGTAGTGTAGAGTTGAAAACTGTAAAGAGGGGTGGTAACTGACACTGTCACATCCCACATTGAAGTTAAGTGCACGGGCGAAATTAGGGTTGGCTGACTCAGGAGGTAGGCTAGGAAGTATATTTCTACGGGGATCTAAGCTAAAGGGCCTCCTGGTCTGGTTGGATTACTAGCAGGGGGGTAAAGGATGGATATGGTAAGGAATGCCATTTTTGGAAGAGCTGGATTCAGACATGGACAGGTTTAAAAGCAAACAGAACCAATGTTTGAGGCTTTTGAGCAAATAAGGTTGCCTCTGTCCTAATTTATAGACCCGTGTAACAGCATCCTCAGCAGACGAATCCAGGTAATCCCAGAGAAGAGAGGGGTGATTACTAGGTAGAAGTTGAGCGTAACTAGGGGTAGATAGGGGATTACTAGGTCTATACAACCAATGAAAAAGCAGAGAACGCGGCGATAGCGTTCCTGAGTGGAGAAAGGGAACCACCTTGGGGGCCATGGTGGAAGATATCCTACAAAAATCCACCAAAACAGTGCTCTGAGAGATGAAATGTATTCGCCGATTAGCTTCCCTATCCCTTTCTGCTGTGGTACTGCAGAACATCCTGTTGGCATGCCACAAATGGTTGGGTCTTCTCAAAAATCTTCATCCAACATCTCGATTGGATTCTTCCTGAGACAAAATGGCAACTCAGCCATTGAATCCCACCCATAATCATCATCAGTCTTCGAAAAAAGAAGTGCATGCCATCTCTATCTGAATCCATAGCTTGAACTTTTGGCTGGAAGGATCTAGATCCCATTTTCGTGCTAGATTAAACAAGCAAAAAAAAAAAAAGGAACCAATCTTGTGAAGATATTATGTAGAAAATCTTTCCAAGTATTGTCTTTCTGAATAGGGATTGCTCGGATTGTTGAGGAAGGAGACGGCCGTGAGCCAGGGTTTAGGCCGGGAAAAGGGGGGAAAAGGGGGGGGGGGGGGGAGTCTGGAATCCTCCATTTCACATCTCTCTCTCTCTCTCTCTCTCTCTCTCTCTCGTATTCCGTGGTCTTTTCCTTCATGTTGTAATCTATTTCTAATGGCTTAATGTGAAGTATTTTTTGCCTGTTGGGGTAATATGTATTTTTTTCCCATGCGCTCATGACTTTTGATATCTTTTAGTTTATTCCATTTCTAACAAATCATAAACATTATTGAAACTTTTGTAATGTATCTATATTCTATAGTAATAATGTTTGAAGAAACCTTTTTTTTTTTCTTTTCTGTTTTTTAAAGAAAGAATGTTTTGAAAACTTGAATAATTTGAAAATGCAGGATTCTCATATTTATATTCCAAAAAAAGTCCAAGAAGAAATTGTTACTATATCTAATGAAAACACTATGGTTGCATTATAAAATTTTAATTAAAAGATGATGAAAAGCTAAGCTTGAAATGATAAATATATCTGAAGAGATGCCTCTAGTTTTAGCCTTGTATTAGAAATAAAATGGTATATCCTTTCTACCGTTAGTAGGAGATGACAATGGTCTGTGAAAAAGAGGGGAGGTAGAGGGTAAAGAGGAATAATTTTTGAACAGTTGAGTTACATTTATTGTTTTGTGCTTATCCCCAATGACATAGTTCAATATAATTTAAGGGTAGTTGATACAATTCAATTTGTAGGGACATTTGGATTTCATCATTCTTGAATCAAAAGGCAAGCATTTTCAATGACGAGAATGATATCAACTGTAGGAATTGGGCCTATAATTGTAATCCATGAGTGGCATTACATTGAAGTATTTTCCATATCTAAGGGAGTGAGGGTCCCCAAAATAGTTGCCCCAAGTATGAGGGTACCCTTGTGTCATTATTTAATTTAGTACACTAGTAGATTTCCTTAGCCTGCCTTTGTTTTAATGCTTGTTTTACTTGGTTGTCCAGGCAGTAGGTATTTATACGGCTTCGTATTCAGCCTAAAGTTCCTAACACTACCGGTGGAGGAGGCATAGAGACATTGAAACGTTTTGCTTCAGTTGTAGTGGAGTATTAACCATATCACCAGATTAGATGATTGTAAATGGTCAGAAAAAAAGGGGGGGAGCTCAGATAAATGAAGGTTGCGGACTGCAATGTTGTGCTTCAGTTGCCATGATCTCTGCTGTCCAAAGCAATTTTCTGATTATGTGAACCTGTTTGGGTAAAAGTTAGGAATCAGATCAATTGTTAGAAATATGTATCTCTCTAACTAGCACTCTGCCAGCAGCCTTTTTCCTCGCCCCCTTGGAATTCTTGTTCGACCTTGCTTGTACATGTTTGATTATGGTTTAGTTATGTGAACACCGTTTGTACTCGGACTTATTTTTTGTGCTTCAGTTTAAATGTTTGATTATGGATTATGTGAACCTTGCTTCCAATAATTCACATGTACAACAAGCATGCTTTTCATTCCAATACCATTTAGTACCCAAGCAATTAAATTGGAGTTGGGGCAGACACGGTAATGTAGCAAATGTGAAACTCGCCTTGGGACACAAACATTGTTGTTACTTGTTAGGCGATGCAGCTGCAATTCTGCAAACAAAACTGTCCATGCTGCGACTAACCCAAATAACTTGAGATGATATTGTCTTTATTTTTAACTGTTAAAAGAAAAATATGGACTTCAAAAGGTCTAAAAGTGACCCCAACAATCCGAGCAGAAGGAAGACTTCGCTATCATTATCTTGGAAGTCAATATAAACTATAAAGGTCCAAGATGGAGATTCTTTAATAATGGAAGTGAGAGAAATCCTATCTTATTATCCATGTGGCATTGGGAGTACCCTATTTGAGACACTCCATAATAATGATAGTTTTGGTGGATTGACTCTGAGCTATTAGCTCTGTTCCATATTATTTGTACTCTATAAAAATTAGGGTTTTTGGCTGGGAAAAATTCGTTCCGAGGGCCTTGTGTGATCGAGAATAATTCAAAGTGGCTTTTTGGTTGGTGACAGTCTATACTTATTCATTATTTTCTCGTAGCATCTCAGATTGAAACTCCAACAACGGAATGCTGATGTGGCAACCGGAGCATGTGCCTTTTTAAATGGGAAAGGAAAAGGTTTGTATGCCTGCATTAAATGCTCTCACCTAACTACTGTTCTATTTGTCTCTCTCTATCTATTAAACTTAATTCTGTCGATTAATCATCCGAATCAACTACAAAAAAACTTTCGAAATGGAGATCATCCTTGAATACCAATCCCACACGCCATTAAGTACCATGGAACAAGAACCCCAAAACAAACCATACCAATCTCACATCCCATTTCTTTGAATGTCGCATTTCTTCAATTTCTCTTTTGAAGGCATTCTTCTTCACCTTCTGTTTTTCAATCACATGTTTCTGCCTCACATTTTCTTCCATTAACGACTTGATCTCGGTTAACACACTTTCCATTCCTTCAACAGTACCCACCAGCTCCTCCATCCTTTGTTCAACACTAGTTTCCACCCTTGGATTTGCCCTTTGTGCCATGTATGCTCCCACTCCTTCCCAAATGAAAAACCCACAACTTTGCTTAGGGTTTTGCATAAAGTTCAAATTCAACAAAATTTCAAATTCAAACATACCAAAACCCTAAAATTACAGATTCAAATTCCAAAATTTGAATTCGAAAATTCGCAACAAATTAGCACCCCTACAAATTATAGTTTCCATTTCTAAAATTCCCACCAATAACTTCCAAAATTGACAACCATAGAACATTTTACCAAAGTTTGATTGTTGTTCGGTCTCGTTC
Source organism: Portulaca oleracea (assembly GCA_029582165.1). Taxonomy (NCBI): domain Eukaryota; kingdom Viridiplantae; phylum Streptophyta; class Magnoliopsida; order Caryophyllales; family Portulacaceae; genus Portulaca; species Portulaca oleracea. Next base: position 29,505,353 of record CM055880.1, on the reverse strand, counting down.
CGAGCCGAATTTATATCATTTCAATAGGTGTTTTACTGTCTTTAATAATTATTTTAGGCTTTTTATTATGTTTTTACTCTTTTATTAGATTTTATAGCATTTTATTATTTTTGTTATTATTATTGTTAAATATGAATCAAAAATTATAAATATTAGAAATAAATAAATAAAAACCTAACCTAATTCTACACTTACCAACCCAAATTCTCCCTATTCCCTCTTCTTTCCCCATCATTCTCGGCCCAGTCCAACTTCTACAATACCCCAGCGCCTAACCCGAACCCTAATACCCAGAACCCGCCTACCCATTTAACCGGACCCGTTTCCCTCTTTTATTTTCAGCCGACTAATTCCCCACTCAAAACCCTAATCTAATTCCCCTTTTCCTCCTTCATCCTCCCCGTCCCTTCTCTCTCACTTCCTCTCTAATTCTCTTTCTCATTTTCGCCCAGACAGCGAAACACACCCCAAACACTGAACCAACCTCACCACCATTTTCAATCCAACTCCATCTCCTTCTCTCATCTCTTCTCATCTCCATCTCTCTTCTCTTCTCTTTGCTATTTCTCACGATATCTCTCAATTTCTCACTCTATTTCTCTTCCCTCTTTGCAGATTCGGTTAAAGGCTAGTAGAAGAGAGTGCACGCACCATCACCATCTCCATCCACATCTCCATAACCGTCGAAACTCATCTCCACCATCCATCTCGGAGAAGATCGAGGGCTCGGATTGAAGGGAGAGGCTTGGGGTCGACTATAAAAGCACAAGAAGAGGTTTTCGATATTAATTTTAAGGAGGTTTCGGCCTCAATTAGGGTTAGAATTAGTTTTAGGTTTAATTCTTGCTTTAATTTTCTAGTTTTGAATCTCTATTTTCAGCATTCCTTTCAATCGATTCTGGGTTTTAGATTGTATTCGGTTCTTGGTTTAATGTTGTTTGAATGTTCTGGTATTGGATTGTTCTTAATGTTTGATGAGTTCGTGTTCTGGGTAAATTTGTGCTGATTTTGGTTCGAATATTGTGATGTTCTGCTCGTCTTTCTCTCTGTCTCTGCTCATCTCTGATTCTGTCTTTTTTTCTTTAACGGTTTTTCCCTTTCCTTTCCTTCCTTTGTTCGATCAATGGGCAGTAGGGAGGTGGGTGACGTTTCTGTTTTTCTTCTTCTGATTTCTGTCTTCTCTTCCTTCTCGGTTCTCTGTTTCACTCTTTCTTTTCCTTAATTTATTCGTCCTTCTTCATTAGGTCAGTCGGGTTCTCTTTTGGGTATTGTTAGTCGAGTGTTTTAGGGTTCATTAGAGTTAGGATTATTAGGGTTTATCTTTAGGGTTTGTTTTCCAAGTCAGATTAGGATTAGGTGTAGGGTTAGTTCTGTTTAGTTTTCTTTGAGTTATGAGAAATTTCACTAGTCTTTGAGAAATTTCACTAGTCTTTGTTAGTATTAGCAACAAAAATCCAATCCAACTTTTAGTGAGGAGGAGGATTAAGAGTCACAAATCCTACTTCAAAGTGAGGATTTGAGGATTCTTAGTAATCCAATTCACACTTTCTTCTTTGTTAGGAGGAAAGTTCGAAGTGAAGGATTAGTGAAGATTTTTGGTCATCAAAGGTATAATTTTTTGCTCCCAATTTAATTATTAGTTGTAGTTTTATTGCTTTCCTATTTCTTGCTTTTTAATTGCTTTCATCTTTTATTGCTTTCTTGATTATTATCATGTCTAGATTAGTTTCATAGCTTTATTTACATAATTTACTGCTTTCCGCACTGAGAAACCCCAAACACAAATCGATTCCTGTAATCAAGCCTAACACCCATCCTCGTGGACCGACAACCCTACTAAAAACCATACAAATTACAACCGAACAATGACATCGTTGCCGGGGATGACGTTATTTGGTAGTTTAGGCTATTGGTTTGTGTGTATATAGTTTATTGCTTTCTTGATTTTGCTAGAAAAAAAATGTAGTCAAAAAAATTGAATACCGAAAAGAAAAAAAAAAAAGAAAAAAAAGAGAGTTATGGCTAGTCCTCGATTCCCCCAATTTGAGCATGAAACATTTTGGAAATATTTTGCTAGATTACATGATTACTGTGCTCACTGTGAACTATATGGTATCTTTTATGATATATTGGATATGTTGCGAATTGTGCATGAGCGTATAAATTATGAAACTCGTAATCTCTTCAATTTTTATGAGTTTTCTAATTTAGGTGAAGATGTTGCTTGGGAATTTATTGAATGGTTGTCTAAGGACTCATATGAATTCGAGCAAAAAAATGTTATTCCTAGTGTCCAACATTCTTATTATGCACCACCCTCTGAGACTTTAGCTATACCGTATCAAGAATACCCCCAAAATCTTTATGATCAATCTAGTGGTGGGGGGTATATGGAAATTTTTTGTGAGACCTTGCTTGAACAGTCATGTGAATACCCCATTTATTTTGATGATCAATCTTATGGTGGGGGTTATGTTGAAAATTCTTATGACCTTCCCCCGTTTGATATTGTTGAGTCTCATCTTTTGTGTTTGCATTGTGAATCTCCATATCATGAATCTGACTCTTGTTTGCAAACTGAAATGGATGATCTTCAAGCTAACATGTGTGCGAAAATAAATAATATGTTTGCGAAAATGACTGAGCGCATGCATGAATTTTTACATGAGACTAGTTATAAGGTAGAAACTCCTTCACAAGTGGTTGAGTCGATATTTGAAGTAGATCATTCATCTTTGAGTCCTGAAATGTGTGTTGATTCTTCTTTGTATGACTATGATGAGGATGATGACTACTATAACCAACCATACCTTGGACTACTTAGCGATTCCTTAGCTCTAGATGCACCTAGTGAACATGAGGAACATGATGATTTTGTGTGTGATGATGTAGAAATTGATGAAAACATGTTTTTACAGCAGCTTCTATAGGGGTTATTTTGGTCATTGCCCACCTTGATTGAGCTGTTGAGATTACATCCATCTTGAAGGAGGTCGGGAGTTCCCATTGTAACTTAGTTTTTACCGTCTTAGTTAGGAAAGCTTATGATTCGTCCTTATTTTCACTTTTTGCACTTTGGTCCAATCAGATTTCAGTTTGTAATTTTCTTTTATTTTGATAATGTATCCGGTTAAGTTAGTTTAAGATGTAATATAATGTATTTGATCAGTTTAAGTATGCTTAGGATTGATTAGCTAAGGGAGATTAGAAGGTTTCTTCATACTTAGGAAACCTCTAATCAAACTGTCTCGGCATGTAGTATATAGGTTGTGTTTTCAACTGCTTAAAAAAATCAATCAGTGATATTCAATAGCATTTTGAGTGCCTTGTTGAGCCTCTCGTTTGTGAGTGACAGTAAACTCTCATATGACTAAGTCTACTTCAGTAACTAGGATTGGCATTCCTAGTGGTGTGTGTAGAACTCGATTGTTTCTGTGGTGGTGTGCCTGTATCCATTGAAATGATCAAGTCCTTGCCCTTGTTATTCATTCTGTGGTGAATCTGTATAAGATTGAATGCATCTTTATCCTTTTTATTCTTATTGGGTTATCGTTCATTCCATCTAATATATTGCTTTAAATTAGCTATTGTTCTTTACAAACCAGGAGTGTGAAAGTCTGTGTGGTGTCTGTAAGGTCACCACTATGATCTTTGTGGCCTTGCATACATCAAGAGTTTTATCAAGTGTGGGATTTTAATTTTGATTTTGTAAAAGGAAAAGTGGAGGCAGAAGACGAAATATCAAGACCATGAATTGTAGGGGAGTTGTAGAGGAAGATGAGATCTCATCCAATCCGATCTCAACAAGAAAAAAATAAAATAAAATAAAGGCCCAAATGTTTGATTCATAATTTGGACTACGAATAGTCAACATGAGCCTCTAGAGTCCATTGATCAAATTTTGGTTGAAGAAATTTTCGCAAGTTCAAATTCATCCAGAAAATATTCGAGACTCAACCGCTTCAAATATACAAAATTCGTGTCCGCGGCTGACTCTCGGAGGGGGCATCTTTAGGAGGCAAAAAATTTGTCAGCAAATCAGTAAATGATACGTGGAGAATAAATTAACTTTATTTTGGCCAATTACAAATTGCAACGGGTCAAATTCACCACCTGGTCAAATTTATTTTTCGGCCAACCACAAAATGACAACTGTCAGAGATGATGCAGAAAATAATAATTATTTCTTTATTTAAAATTAAAGGAATAATTATTTAATTCGAAGCCCGAAACCTATATAAAACCCTAGGCTTCCTAGGCCTATAAATAGAGGTCTTCCTCCTCTTTTCAAGCCCCGAACATTCTGGCATTGGAGACAGTCTAGACTCTGAAGACTCTTTAAAGACTCTCTCCCAAACTATAGAAGACATTCTAAAGACTGACTCTCCCGTAGAATGCAGAAAACACATCAAGGCTCGTGTCGCCAGTTGCCAGGAGATCAAATATTACTCTTTATCGAGATCAAGTCATCAAGACCCTCTTTCAAGGTCAAAGTCTATCCAAGGCCGTTCAAGGAGATTGAATGAGGGAGATCATCCTGAAGAACAACAATCAGCAACAACATCATCAACAAAGGAGGCATCTATAGGAGCTTCACCAACACTTTCAGCAGCAGCACCAGTAGGAGGCCATGATGATTTACCAAACTAAGCAGCTAAGGAAGCATCTCCAGCAGAAATATCAGGCTTCCTAATCATAGCAGAGACAACAGGTCATTTAGCATGTCACTCAGCATGTCAAGTACCTAACAGGAGGATCACAGCACCCCCAACAGCCACCAATCCATCCACAGCATCCATCCAAGCTTGTTACACACTTGTGAAGCAAGTCTTGGCACCTTCAGCCATTCAGTCAGTCCATCAGCATTGGTCATTCAGACCAAATCCAGTTCCCAACAACAACAGTCCAAGCAGCAGTCTTTCTCAATGTCATATCCATTGATTGAGGAAGAATCGGCCAAGGTTCCCTAGGAGTTTTTTGTTCTATGTCATGCCATTTTCAAGTCTGAACCAAGCCCCAGCATGTTCGAGGATGGCATCAGTAAGATTCAAGTGCCAGAACAAGTAATCCCAGTAGGGTTGTTTGTTATAAGTTTTTCCAGAACCTCTGTTCTTAGGCTAAGTCTTTTGTTATCTGTCCATAAGGGTTGTTTTGGTCATTCCAGCTCAATCTTAACCTGTTGAGATTACTTCAAGGTTAGTTTTTGCGCGGGAACTACCCCAGTAACAAATTATTTACCCCCTTAGACAGGAAAGCTTGTGATTGGCTCATTTTTCCACCCTTTTGGCATTTGGTCCAATCAGAACTTAGCTAGTATTTTCCTTTTATTTTATGATCCAATGTAATCCGCATGATATTAGTTAGATTAGGATATAATCAGCTGTAATTATTTTAAGCTTTGTAAGTTAGATTAAATCACGGAGATTAGGCAGATTAGCTTATGTTAAGTAGCTGCTAATCAAACTAGTTTCTTTATATTCTGAAGTTTCCTGCAATGAAAGACATCTCAGTGTTTATTCAATAGTATTCTCGAGTGTCTTAGAACCTCTGAAAGTTTGTGAGTAACATATAACTCTTAATCCGTGGTTAAATTAGCTCCTGTCACTGGTTTTTGGCAAGAATCCAGCAAGTGTCAGCTATGCTTGATCATATGTGCTCTGGTGTGTCTGTAGGAGCATGAATGGGAGAGTCCTTTGCCCTTGATTGCAACTGAAGGTGTGTCTGTAATAGTTGTAAGCAAGTCTATCCTTATTATTTCTTATCGGTTTGTCATTCAGTCCAACCAATTGCTTCCAATTAGCTATTGTCTTACAACATTCAACTTGTATGTGTAAATGTATGGTGCATTCTAGTTCAAATACTCTGATCATTGTGAGCTAGCATACATCATCTTGGTATCAGAGCATTGTGTTCAATCTTGGAGTGTGTTGTTTGTGTTCTTTTGACATGGCCGGAACTAGTAGAACACCTCAGGAAGTGTTAGAGCAGACTTTGAAAGAAAAAGAAGAAATGGAGCAAAAAATGAAATTCTTGAGTAAGCAATTACAGTATTGTATGAGATTGCATAGGAATGAGCTTAATAGAAAGACTGATGAAGAGATGGAGGAAGGAGAAGGTGAGAATCCTTTTAGTAGGACAGGAAGAGGAGGTCGAGGTCCTAGGCTTACAGACAGAAGAAGGAGGTATGTTAGGAGGTCACCTAGAGTTAGTGAGCCAGAAGAAAACAGTGAGAGGGAAGACAGGAGGATAGAAAAGCTAGATTTCAAGATTGATATACCTGAGTATGAAGGGAAGTTAGATCCTGATGTCTTTCTAGATTGGATACAAACTGTGGAAAGGGTTTTTGACCTAAAAGAAGTCTCAGAAGAGAATAAGGTGAAGTTAGTTGCCTTAAAATTGAAAAAGTATGCTTCTACTTGGTGGAGTAATTTGCAGAAAGGAAGAATGGAGATTGGTGAAGAAAGGTTGAGCACCTGGAATGAAATGAGGCAGAAGTTGAAAGAGAAGTTCCTTCCAGACAACTATATGAAGGAGAACTACTCTAAACTACAACATTTGGTGCAGGGAAACAAATCTGTGGAAGATTATACTAAAGAGTTTGAACACTTGCTTTGGAAGTGTAATATGCAGGAGAATGAAGTGCAAACTTATGTTAGATACCTTACAAGTTTGAATGAAGGTATCAAGAATGTTGTTGAGCTGCAGGTCTATGATTCACTTGATGAGTTAAGCTCTTTAGCTCATAAGGTGGAACAACAGTAGAAGGCTAGAGTGAAGGAGTAGAGCAGCAGATACCCAACCAAACTATATGCCCCAGCCAAGCCAAATCCTTACAGCAAGCCCTATAACCCCCACAAAGAGCCTATCCACCCCCACCCCCACCCCCACCACAAACCAGATATCCAGCCCCCAAGACCACCTCAAACTCAGTTACAAAATCCCCCACAAAGAACCCCAGCCCCTATCAGCAAAGCCTACCTAGAAAGAAGATGTTTCAGGTGTCAGGGACTTGGGCACATTGCCTCAGAATGTCCAAACAAGAGGATGGTTACTCTTGCTGAGTACCAATCAGCCTTGTTTATTGACTCTGAACATGTGCAGGAAGAAGATCAGGATTATGAGGAGCCTGAACATGATCCAGTTTATGATGATGCTATAGAAGAGCGTCCAGATGAACAAGAAATGTTGGTCATCAGGAGAGTTTTGAGTAGCTCAGCAGTAGAAGAAGCAGAAGAGCAGAGGGAGAATATTTTTCATACAAGGTGTACTATTGGAGGGAAGGTGTGTTCTGTGGTTGTTGATAGTAGGAGCTGTACCAATGCAGCCTCCAACACCATGGTGAAGAAGCTAAGCCTGGCAACCAAGCCCCACCCAGCTCCATACACCATTCAGTGGCTCAGCTCAAGGAAAGGTATCCAAATTTCTACTAGATGCCTTGTTAGCTTTTCAATTGGTCAGTCATACAAGGATGAGGTCTGGTGTGATGTTTTGCCAATGGATGCATGTCATTTGCTTTTGGGTCGACCTTGGTTGTATGATAGATCAGTGAGTCATTGTGGTAGAGCTAATACCTATACGCTTACCCTAAATCACAAAAAGATCATTCTCACCCCCATGAAACCCTCACAGTTAACCGAGAAATCCAAGAACCTATGTCTTGAACCTAGTCTTGATGTGTTGCTTTTATCCGTTCAGCATGAATTTAGCACACAAAGAGACTTGATCCTTTTAGACCTTGAAGAATCCTCAGCCCCACAAAATGACCACCCCTTATTCTTACCCTTACTTGTGATTTGGCGTATACATCACTGATGAAATGCCACCTGGTTTGCCACCTAAAAGGGATATCCAACACAAAATTAACCTAGTGCCTGGATCAGTGTTACCTAATAAGCCAGCTTATAGGATGACCTCCAGCAGATACCAAGGAAATACAGAGGCAGGTGGATGAGTAGTTGGAAAAGGGAATGATAGGGGAAAGTCTGAGTCCATGTGCAGTACCAGCCTTGTTAGTGCCTAAGAAAGATGGAAGTCAGAGGATGTGCATAGATTGCAGGGCTATTAACAAGATCACAATCAAGTATAGGTACCCTATACCTAGGCTTGAGGATATGTTGGATGAATTACATGGGTCAGCAGTCTTTTCTAAGATTGGTTTGAGGAGTGGATATTACGAAATAAGGATCTGTGAGGGAGATGAGTGGAAGACATCCTTCAAGACCAAGGGAGGTTTGTTTGAATGGTTGGTCATGCCTTTTGGCCTGACTAATACCCCATCTACATTCATGAGACTCATGAATCAGGTCCTGAAACCACTCATAGGCAAGAGTGTTGTTATGTACTTTGATGATATTCTTGTCTATAGCAGGTTTGAACAAGAGCATGTCAAGAATTTGCAGGAAGTCCTAGATATTCTGAACAGGGAGCAGTTGTTTGGAAATCTCAAGAAGTGTCACTTCTTTACATCCCAAGTGAACTTCTTGGGGTACATTGTAACAGCAGCAGGTATCCAAGTTGATGAGGAGAAAATCCAAGCCATTAGGGAGTGGCTTGTGCCCACTTCTATTCAGCAAGTCAGGAGCTTTCATGGCCTGATTTCATTTTACAGAAGGTTTGTCAAAAACTTCAGCACCATTTTGGCACCAACGACTGAAGTGGTGAAGGGGAAGTCCTTTATTTGGATAACAGTAGCCCAGAAAGCCTTTGAAGAAGTCAAGGAGAGGCTCACTTCAGCACCAGTTCTAGCACTACCCAACTTCAGGAAAATTTTTGAAGTAGAATGTGATGCTTCAGGTGTTGGCATAGGAGCAGTATTGTCACAAGAAGGCAAGGAAGTTGCCTACTTTAGTGAAAAGTTGAATGATAAAAAGACCTATGACAAAGAGTTCTATGCCATCATTAGAGCTCTTCAGCACTGGAGGCACTACGTCATTGGAGTAGAGTTTATATTACACAGTGATCATGAAGCCTTGAAGTTCATTCAAGGACATTACAAGCTCAACACCAGGCATGCTGCTTGGGTCGAGTATATGCAGCAATTTCACTTCACGATCCACCACAAATCAGGAGTGCTAAACAAGGGAGCAGATGCATTGAGTAGGAGGTATATGTTGCTTCATATACTTGATTATAGAATTGTTGGTTTTGAGCATTTGAAAACTTTGTATCAGGAGGATGGAGACTTTAAGCAGGTGTACCAGAAGTGCCAGCAGCAACCCCAGGGTCTGTATCACATAGACCAGGGTTATTTGTTCAAGGGGAGCAGATTGTGTGTTCCTAGAAGCAGCTTCAGAGAATTATTGATTTCAGAAATCCATGGAGGGAGCTTAGCAGGTCATTTTGGAGTTGAAAAAACCTTGTTGATGTTAAAAGAGCATTACAACTGGCCAAAGATGAGAAAAGATGTGGAGCATCTATTGAAGAGGTGCAACATTTGTCAATTGGCTAAGTTACATAACCTACCTTAGGGTTTACGCACACCATTGCCAGTTCCCAGCAGTCCTTGGGAAGATGTCAGCCTTGATTTCATTGTGGGTTTGCCAAGAACTCAAAGAGGCAAGGATTCAGTGATGGTGGTGATTGATATATTTTTAAAGATGACACATTTCATACCTTGCCACACCACCTTTGATGCCACAAGAGTTGCAGAATTGTTCTTCCAGGAGATTGTAAGATTGCATGGAGTGCCAAAAACTATGGTTTCTGACAGGGATACCAAGTTTTTGAGCCATTTTTGGGTTACTTTGTGGAAGAAGTTAGGCACACGGCTCAAGTACAGCACCACTTGCCACCAACAAACTGATGGACAGACAGAGATTACTAATAGAATACTTGGAGTCCTATTGAGAGCACTGATTCACAAAAATAAAGCAGGATAGGACACTATCTTGCCCCATGCTGAGTTTGCTTACAACAAAGCACCATTCAAGGCCACAGGTAAAAATTCAATTTCCCCTTTGGATTTAGTTCCACTAACTACTTCTGTCAAATTTAGTTTTGAAGCAGGTAAAAGAGTAGATCAAATGAGGGAGCTTCATCAGCAAGTGAAAGAGAGAATTTCCAAGTATACTGAGCAGGTGTATACATCAGCCAACAAGCATAGGAAGAAGGTCACTTTCCAGCCTGGAGATTTAGTTTGGATCCACTTGAGCAAGGACAGGTTCCCCAGCAAGAGAAAAGGCAAGCTACTACCAAGAGCAGATGGACCATTTGAAGTGCTTGAGAAAATAGGAGACAATGCCTATAGGTTGGACCTATCTAAAGAGTATGGAGGTTCAGCAACATTCAATGTAGCAGATATTCGACCCTACTATCCAACATATGAAGACCTACTAAGTTTGAGGACAAACTTTCCTTAACCTAGGAAGGATGATGGAGACCATCTTGAAGAACAGCAATCAACAGCAACATAATCAGCAAAGGAGGCATCTATAGGAGCTTCACCAGCACTTTCAGCAGCAGCACCAGCAGGAGGCCATGATGATTTACCAAACTCAGCAACTAAGGAAGCATCTCCAGCAGAAATAGCAGGCTTCCTAATCCCAGCAAAGACAGCATGTCATTTAGCATGTCACTCAGCATGTCAAGTACCTAACATGAGGATCACAACACCCCCAACAACCACCAATCCATCCAAAACATCCATCCAAGCTTGTTACACACTTGTGAAGCAAGTCTTGGCACCTTCACCCATTCATCCGATCAGCATTGGTCATTCAGACCAAATCCAGTTTCCAGCAACAACTGTCCAAGCAGTAGTCTTTCTCAATGTCATATTCATTGATTCAGGAAGAATCAGCCAAGGTTCCCAGGAGTTTTTTGTTCTATGTCATGCCTTTTTCAAGTCTGAACCAAGTCGCAGCATGTTCGAGCATGGCATCAGTAAGATTCAAGTGCCAGAACAAGCAATCCCAGTAGGGTTGTTTGTTATCAGTTTTTCCAGAACCTCAGTTCTGAGGCTAAGTCTTTTGTTATCTGTCCATAAGGGTTGTTTTGTTCTTTCCAGCTCAATCTTAACCTGTTGAGATTACTTCCAGGTTAGTGTCTGCGCGGGAACTACCTCAGTAACAAATTATTTACCCCCTTAGACAGGAAAGCTTGTGATTGGCTCATTTTGCCACCCTTTTAGCATTTGGTCCAATCAGAACTTAGTATTTTCCTTTTATTTTATGATCCAATATAATCCACATGATATTAGTTAAATTAATTAGGATGTAATCAGTTGTAATTATTTTAAGCTTTGCAAGTTAGATTAAATCAGGGAGATTAGGCAGATTAGCTTATGTTAAGCAGTTGCTAATCAAACTGTAGTTTCTTTATATTCTGAAGTTTCCTGCAATGAAAGACATCTCAGTTTTTATTCAATAGTATTCTCGAGTGTTTTAGAACCTCTGAAAGTTTGTGAGTAACATATAGCTCTCAATCCGTGGTTAAATTAGCTCCTGTCATTGGATTTTGGCAAGAATCCAGCTAGTGTCAGCTGTGCTTGATCATCTGTGCTCTGGTGTGTCTGTAGGAGCATGAATGGGAGAGTCCTTTGCCCTTGATTGCAAATGAAGGTGTGTCTGTAACAGTTGTAAGCAAGTCTATCCTTATTATTTCTTATCGGTTTGTCATTCAGTCCAGCCAATTGCTTCCAATTAGCTATTGTCTTATAATATTCAACTTGTGTGTGTAAATGTATTGTGCATTCTAGTTCAAATACTCTGATCATTGTGAGCTAGCGTACATTATCGAATCAGAGGCTTAGTTACTTTTTCTTGTAACTGTCTAACAGAGATTTGTACTTACAAATTCAGAAATTCATACAAATTTTATTTTGTTACCGGATTTCCTATCTTATTTAATTTTGGCTAGAAATTTTTGTTTACGAATATATTTGTTACATTCGAGTTATTCCATGCTATGCATATAGGAAAGCTTAATCGAAACTCTATGGCGCTCAAGATAGACATGGCTTAAGCTTATGACTGAGTGGAGTGGTCATTCCTGAGGAAAATAATGCTCAAACTAGGCTTCCGAGAGAATTGGGTAGAGGTGGTAATGAGTTTTGTTGAAACAGGCTCTCTGTCCTTCATTATAAATGGTGAACCTAAAGGGTTTCTAAAGCCGTCACGGGGCATTCGCCAAGGGGATCTAGTTTTCCCTTATCTCTTCTTGTTCTGTGATTGTGAGGAAGAGCTTTCATACCTTCTGAACGACGCTGCCCAGATGAATAGACTCAATGGGTTAGCAGTTTGCAGGTTGGCACCGACGGTTTCCCATCTTCTGTTTGCTGACGACTCGATCATTTTTAGCAAAGCAAACAATGAAGATGCTATAGAAATCAGGAAGATACATAAGCTATATGAGGAGGCATTCGGGCAGAAAATTAATCTAGGCAAATCCCAAGTAGTGTTCGGCTCGAAAGTTCCCCAGCAAAAGCGAGAAGACTTTGTTATCAATCTTGACATTAAAGAGGTCCTGGCGCATGACAAATACTTAGGGCTCCCAACGAGAGTAAATCAAACAACATCGCAGGCGTTTACAACAATCAAAGACCGGGTATTGAAAAGAATCCAAAGCTGGCTGAGCAAGAACCTTTCATGGGTGGGGATTGTGCTAGTAAAGGAGGTGGCCCAAGCAATACCGACCTACACCATGAGTATGTTCAGGCTTCCACTGGGCTTTGTCAATGATCTCCAATCCTATATTATCAGCTACTGGTGGGCTCACGCGAAGGGAACTAGGAAAACTTATTGGGTGTCAAAGGAAAACTTATGCAGAAGGAAAAGTGAAGGGGGAATGGGCTTCAGAGAACTTGAAGCTTTCAACGTCTTAGCACTCTTGGCTAAGCAAGTGTGGAGAATATTGCAAAATGAGGAGTGTCTTGTATTTCAAATCCTAAAAGCAACATATTTCCCCCACGGCCTAATGTTGGAAGCAACGTTGGGTAGTAGGCCGAGCGTTACTTGGCGCGGACTACATGAAGCCTTGTCAATGGTCAAATCAGGTGTGAGATGGGTGGTAGGGGATTGGAAACAACTAAATGTATGGGAAGAGAAATGGATCCCTCATCCAAAACAGTTCAGACCCGTCACACCAATAAAACCGGAGGTAAGATGGATTTCAGTACATGATCTCATTGATAGAGATACGACGAGCTGGAAGGACTCATTGGTAGACGTAATCTTTGTCCCCGCTGATGCGTCAGTGATCAAGAATATACCACTGTGCCCAAGCTGGCCGGAAGACAGGATAACATTGCACTACACTCAAAATGGGGAGCTAACGGTCCGATCGGCATACCAAATGATCCAAGCTGAGGGAAACTGTGAAAAACCTCAAGGAAGCAGCAGGAGCAAACCGAATAGGTGGACAAGAATTTGGAATGGTCTGTTGCCCCCGAGAATTAATTCGTTTATGAGGAGAGCCTCGCTGTAGGCACTTCCTACCAAAGAAGCCCTGGCCAAAAGGATCCCAAGCTCAGCTGCGACCTGCCCATTGTGCTCACAGAATGACGAGAATAATTTACACCCACTGATCGAATGTCGCGCGGTAAAAGCAATCTGAACAACGACGAACATTAGAGTGGCGAATGATGGAGTTCACATTAGGAATTTATGAGATCTGTTGGACGAATTCGAAAACAGGGGCGAGCACAATCTGGAAGAAATCATGACAATCCTATGGACCTGTTGGAACTTCAGAAACATGCTTATCCACAACTCGAGAGCAGTGAACTCGTTTTTTGAAGTAAGGAAGGCGCTGGCTTTTGTTAGGGAATACTAGCAGGCGAGAGACAACCTTCAACGTAACAAACCAACTATGGCAGACTGGCTTTTGAAGTAAGGAAGGCGCTGGCTTTTGTCAGGGTACATGAAGGTCAATTGTGATGGAGGGATGAAGGAGGGACATTACCATTGCAGGGGAGCAGTAATCAGGGACTCCAGGGGGCAACTGATCCGAGCAGCAATACACCAAGATGTGGGTGTTGGAGGTCGTGAGGTGGTAGAGGTCAGAGCAGCAATTTTCGCATTAAAGATGGCGAAGGAAACATGGGAACCTAATGTGATCCTAGAAGCAGATTCAAAAAATTTGATAAATATGCTACAGAAGGTGACTATCGTCAAGATGGAAGCAGGCTCGTTTATTTATAGTATCTTGGCACTAGCCAAGGATTTCAATTCTTATTTACTTATGCGTGTAAAAAGACCAGGCAACAAGGTTGCGCATGCTCTTGCCCACCACGATCCCTTAGAACTCGAGACTAGATATTGGGCGGACTCAGAGCCACAACCTATTGTCGTTCTAATTGTAGAGGACGGTTATAAGCATTTTGCTAATTAATATGGAATAATGCTGGTACTTTGCTATCAAAAAAAAAAATCAAAATTTTACATTTTCTCTCAGAATTCAACTAACCAAAATTTAATAATGTTTCACAAATCTATTTTTATCTTCAAAAGAACACACTCAAAAAGTTTTAACTTTGATGGATGTATATCATGTTTCTAAATCTGGAAGAATCTTGTGTCGGGTATCATATTAAATAGGGTTTTTGGCTCAAAATAATCCGAAGTCGGAGATCATTGGCTGAAAAATAATCCAAACTCACTTTTTGGATGAAAATAATCAAAACTTTTAACCTATTTACTCGGAGTAAACCAAAATCGATTTCCGACGTCAGAATGCTGACCAGTCAGTTTATGTAGACCCCAGTTAGCATAAATTTAAAACCAAAATCAATTAAAGAAACACATGCTCCGGCTATCCGGTCAAAATTCTGACGCCGGAAATTAAAAGTTTACACTACATAGATTAAAAGTTTGGATTATTTTCGGCCAAAAAGTGAGTTTGGATTATTTTCAGCCAATGACCTCCGACTTTGGATTATTTTGAGCCAAAAACCCTATTAAATATTTGGGTCCAAAGTTATTTTTTAGGATGAAAAGGTTAGTAATGTCTAAGGGAAAAGTCTTTGTGGGAAAGAAACAGGCCCGGTCCTGACATTTTTTGGCCTTGGACATCATAGTAAATCAATTTGTAATCTGGGACCATTTTAATTGCCCAGTCTTTTTTTTTTTTTGTTTTGGTTTGACAAAGTGACATATAAAACCTTTCTTTCTCTCTTTATTTTGTTTACATGGTATATTGAGCTTTTTAATACTACTATATATATTCTCGGTTATGCAGTTAATCTAAAAAAATGTTTTTCAAACGTGCCTGAATGATTGCCCCTCGACTTATCCCTAAGACTGACCCTGAAGGAAAAAGAGGCCAAAAAAGATTATGTTTAACCTATCTTTGTAACAAGTTGTAAATATCTAAACATAATATGTATGTATGTATAAATCATCTTATTAACTAACTTTTGTTGTTTAATATCTTTTGCATGCATACGTGAAAATATAGTATAATAGGTACTAAAATATTATAAAACAACTTAACTATTACAGTAACCATTGTTGCTTTTTCATATTATATAATCAAGGGGCTAAAATAAACAAGGGTTTGCTCGCCGCGAGCAAACTAAAACAAAGAAGAAAAAGAAACTAACTACCCTAACTCACTTTTGCAGGAATCACGAATGCATTTAGGGACATGCATCAAGCCCTCTAAACCCCTTGGCAGCCGAAGTGGACGAGGAAGATCTCATGAGGGTTTATAGACGCTATAACCACAAAAGCCAAAGAAAAAGGAGAGACGGAAAGTGAAAAACAAAACAAGAATTGAAAAGAAAGGAAAGAAAGAACTGTTTGCCCAAGGAATCATGCAATTGTTGCAAATAAAATGAAACTAATAAACCGAAAGGAACCGACATGAGCACATCGAGATCACATAATTCAAGAAATTGCCAATCTTTAAGGTTTTCGATTCCCAAACATCTCCTACAAAACAAGATCCTATGTGCTCAAGTGCAAGTGTGTTCCAATTAATTCTGATTTAACTAGAGCAAAATCACATTCCAAGCTTGTATCGAAGCAAAAAGGTTATTTAGGTGTTGTCTTCCCTTGCTTGTGTCGCCCTTCGCTTGCTGAGGGTCGCAGGAGATGCAAGGAAAAACTTTACACTTATTTCTTTCAAAGCTTTTTTTTTTCTTTTTTTTCTCTTTTCTTCCTTTTTTTTTTCTAGTTGGCATGTTTCAAGATTGTACACGACCCGTGAAAGGGTTTACTCTCCCAGTGTGGTTTCGCTCCATACGTAACAAGGTACTTAAGGGATGAGGGTGCCGCAACCACCCACGTCAAACCACGTTGGTGAACCAACTTTTACACTACATGTCCAATGTTTAAGTCGGGTTTTTCGGGATTTGGAATGGCCCTCCGAAAAGGGGTCACCCTCCCAACTCAGGCTACTCCATACATAACGAAGTACTTAAGGGGTGTGAGTGCCGCCCACTCACACCAACCCTTATTGGTTTAGCCGACAATTAACCAATTATTCCATTTTAATTAACTTTCACTTTTTTAATAAGCTCGGAAGTGGTCTATCAAAATCTCACAGTTTCAAAAAGAACGTGAAAGAAACAAGGATGATAATGCTCATATGGGTTTCTTTCAAGAAGATTAAGAAAGTTTTCGAAGCAATGACTACAAAATCCTAGAAACAAAGCAAAAACTAAAGAAAAACAAAAACTTTAGAGGTTTTTAACACCCTTTTTTCTCCTTTTTCACACAAAAGTTTTCAAATTTTAGGCAAAAATTAAGAAAAACAAAATCAAAAGGCTAGGTGATATACCTATGAACAAATATATATACACACTTCTAACACACAAAATAAAAACTCACAACAGAAAAGAAAAACACAAGCCAACATGCATGCCACCCCCACTCCCACACAAAAGGCCAATAATGTCCTCATTGGAATAGAAATAATGGTAAGCAAGCACCCCAAAAGAAAATCAAGAAACACACCAAAAAGAAAAACAAAAAGAATAAAAGAAAGATGAGGAAGGATATTACGTGGTTGGGTACTGAGTATACCCAAACAATGAATTCTCGGAGAAATAAAACCACCTAGGAGCCTCAGCCACTCCATCTCACCTCAAGATGCTAGTAACCATGTCAGAACCATTCAACGCCTGTAGTAACAAGTCATGCATTCTAACATGCATCTCAGAATGGTGAACATAAGAGCACAATCTCAATAATACATCAGCAAATGTTAGTGCTCTCAACAGTTTATCATAAGCCTTAGAAAAGTTAGAGGAATGACGGACTGCAGAAATGCACAGAACTTTCCTAGGCATTATAAATGGAGACGTGACAAATGAATCCTCCCATTGACTTGTAAATAGAAATTGGTTATGCAAATCAACGGGAGGGGGCAATACAACACATTCCTTAACTTTCTCATGCAAAGACTTGGCTGTAAACAGTGACTCATAAAGCATATCACCATCGAAAACATTATTGTCACAAACCAAGTTCAAACACTTAGGATCAATCCCCAAAGACTCAAGTTCATCATCACAAGATTTCACATTATTTTCAATGAATTCGCAAGGAAGGGTAGCTAATGCCTCATCAATACATTGATTCTTAATGAAAGTGAATAATTTAGTATCAAGCACACATTCCATCACAACGATTTCGATTTCACTCTCAACAAGATCATGTTCAGTTGCATCTCAACAAGATAATCATTTAATCTAGAAACGTATCTCCAAAGATTTCTTGCTCAAATTGGTGAAACTGGAAACTAGCCATAACACTTTTTTTTATTATTATATTTTATATTTTTTTGATATTCAATTTTTTATAATTAGTCATACTCATGCTCTTGGTAATCATGTTCTTCTTCCTGCACATGTTCAGGATCAACAAATAGAGCTGCTTGGTACTCAGCAAGAGTAACCATTCTTTTGTTTGGACATTTTGAGGCAATGTGCCCTAGTCCTTGACACCTGAAACATCTCCTCTCTAAACAAGTCCTGCTGATAGGGGCTGGGGTTCTTTGTGGGGGATTCTGTGGTTGATTTTGTGGGGGTCTTGGGACTGGATTTTTGGCTTGAGGTGGGGGTGGGGGTGGATAGGCTCTTTGTGGGGGAATGTATGTCTTGCTGTAGGGGTTGAGCTTAGCTTGGGTGTAAGGCTTGGCTGGGTATCTGCTGTTGCTGTAGTCCTTTGCTGTAGCTCTCTTCTGTTGTTCCACTTTGTAAGCCAAAGAGCTTAGCTCATCAAGGGAATCATAGACCTGCAACTCCACAACATTCCTGATACTCTCATTCAGACCTGCAAGATATCTAATGTAAGTTTACACTTCATTCTCTTGCATGTTACACTTCCAAAGCAAATGCTCAAACTTGAAGTAGTTCTCCTTCATGTAGTTTTCTGGAAGGAACTTCTCCTTCAGCTTCTGCCTCATCTCTACCCAGGTGCTCACCTTGGCTTCCCAATTTCCACTCTCCTTTTCTGCAGGTTAATCCACAAACCAGAAGCATATTTTTTCAATTTTAAGGCTACTAACTTCACCTTATTTTCTTCTGAAACCTCCTTCAAGTCAAAGACTCTTTCTATTGTCTATAACCAATCTAGGAAAACATCAGGATCTAACTCTCCTGCATATTCAGGTATATCAACCTTGAAATCTAACTACTCAATCCTCCTGTCTCCCCTCCTTTCTTCTCTTTCACTCTCACTATTTTCCTCAGGCTCACTGATCCTAGGTGATCTTTTGACTCTTCTTCTCCTTCTAGGTGTAGGTCTGGGACCTCGACCTCCTCTCCCTGTCCTACTAAAAGGATTCTCACCTTCTCCTTCCTCCATTTCTTCATCAGTCTCCCTATTCAACTCATTTCTATGCAATCACATATAATACTGCAACTGCTCACTCAGAAACTTCATTTTTTGTTCTACTTCTTCCTTTTCTTTTAAAGTCTGTTCTAAGACTTCCTGGGGTGTTTTACTAGTTCCGGCCATCTCAACTAAAACAAGCAATACACTCCAAGATAGAACACAATGCTCTGATACCAAGATGATGTATGCTAGCTCACAAAGATCAGAGTATTGAACCAGAATACACCATACAACTCCACACACACAACTGAATGCTTAAAACATAAGAGCTGATTGAAAGCAATTAGCTGGAATAGAAGACAACCCAAGATAAAACATAAAAGATAGGCTTGCTTACAAATGTTACAGACACACCTTCAGCTGCAATCAAGGGCAGACTCTCACACACATGCCTCTACAGACACACCAAAGCATGGATGATCAAGCTCAGCTTTCACTTGCTGGATTTTGCCAATATCCAGTAACAGGAACTGATTGAACCAAGATTGAGAGTTATAGGACACTCACAAACTTTCAGAGGTACTAAGACACTCGAGAATACTATTGAATGAACACTGAAATGCCTTTCATTGATGGAAAACTTCAGAATATATAGGAAAGTAACAGTTTGATTAGTAGTTGCTTAAGCATAAGCTTCTGCCTAATCTCCCTGATCTAATTCTAACTTACAAAACTTAAAAAAATACAAATGATTACATCATAGGCTATCTAATATGATCCAGATTGCATTTGCTTAGAAAATAAAATAGAAATGCTAGCTAAATCCTGATTGGACCAATTTGCCAAAAGGTGGCAAAATAAGCCAATGAGAGGCTTTCCTCTCTAGGGGGTAAAAACAATCTTACTGAGGTAATTCCCGTGCCAATACTAACATGGAAGTAATCTCAACAGGTTAATATTATGCTGGAAAGACCAAAACAACCCCTAAAGACATAAATCAGGACATATAGCCCCATAACTGGGGTTCTGGAAAAGCTGATAAAATAACCCTACTGGGATTGTCTGTTTTGACTTCTGAATCTTACTGTGCCATGCTCGATCATGATGGGACTTGGCTTAGACTTGAAAATGGCATGACAAAGAGCAAAAAACTCCTAGGAAACCTTAGCTGAATCTTCCTCAATCAATAGATATGACATTGAGAAAGCTAGCTGCTTTGACTGTTGTTGCTAGGAACTGAAGTTGGTCTGGATGACCAATGCTGGTGGGCTGAGTGGCTGTAGATGCTAGGACTTGCTTTACAAGTGTGTAGCAAGCCTCGATGGATGCTGCTGGTGGAGTGGTGGTTGCTGGTGATGTTGTAAGCCTCCTGCTGGATCTTTGAAATACTGAGAAACATGCTGGATATCCTGCTATCTGTGCTGGGATTTGGAAGCCTGCTGTTTCTGCTGGAAAGGCTTCCCTAGCTGTTGAGTTGTGTGAAACAATATGAACTTCTCCTTGTGCTACTGCTGAAATTGCTGGTGAAGACTCCTTGGATGCCCCCTTTGCTGATGGAGCTACTGCTTTTGATTGTTCTGCTTGATGGTCTCCATCACCTACAATAGAGGAAAGGGGTGCTTTGGAGGAAAAAAGATGAGAATGAGGTGGAGGTGACCGAAGAGGAGGAGCTAGTTGTTAAAGAACCTAGTGGTGAAGTTAGGGAAGATTTGAGTGAGAATTCGAAAACTAAGGAGAAAGTTGATAAGGGGAAGGAGATTATGAAAGAGAGTGATCAAGGGCATGCCACGGTGAAACCAAAGCCACACCAACTACTCGTGCCATTTTCCAGGCGGTTTAGTCAACCAAAGATGGATGCCAAATTTTCCAGATTTATCGAGATGTTGAAAAGCACCTTAAGGATCTACTTACTAACAAGAGGAGAATCAAGGAGGAATCCACCATTCACCTTACGCATGATTGTAGCGCAATCATTGGGAACAAGACCTCCGAAAAGCTAGCCGATCCCGGTAGCTTTTCTATACCTTGTGCAATCGGGGATATGAAAATTGTGAGAGCCCTATGTGATCTCGGGGTAAGTGTGAGCGTTATGCCACACTCAATCTGCAAGAAACTCAATTTGGATGATTTGACCCTGACGATGATTAATTTGCAACTCGCCGATCGATCCATTAGGAGGCCTCTTGGCATATTGGAGCACATCTCGGTGCAAGTGCGGAGTTTCCTTATTCCTTCTAATTTTTTCATACTTGAGATGGACGAAGACGTGAACATACCCATCATCTTGGGACGTCCACTCTCAGCTACGGCTGGGGCCATAATTGATGTCAAGAATGGTCGATTGTCTTTGCATGTGGGAAGCGAAAACACAGTATTCAACCTTGAAAGCTCATTGAAAGGTACTTCATTTGGGGACCCTTGCTATGCCATTGATGTAATCGATGAGGTTATCGACGAATATTTGGGTGAATCCCATATGCTTGAGTCATTCCAATTTGAACTGAATGGTAGTGAGGTCACCTTCCTCACCAATCTTCTCAATACTACACCAACAAGAGATGAGATTTCCTTGGAAGAGCCATTTCTCGAATGCATAGAGATCCAGGAGGTTATTTTCAAGGGTTCGAAATCTTTGGGTCCACCACCAACATTGAGGTACGCTTTCTTGGGTGAGAATGAAACTTACCCCGTAATTGTCAATTCTAAGCTTCAAGGCACCAAACTTTCAAAGGTTCTTGACCTTCTTAGAAAACACTGTGTTGCCTTAGGCTATACAATTGACGATTTAAAGGGCATTTCCCTTTCCATTTACATGCACTCCCTAGACTTAGTAGATGATGCTAGACCCACTAGGCAACCTCGAAGATGGTTGAACCCTCATATGTAGGAAGTAGTTTAAAAAGAGGTTATAAAAACTTTATCTGGCGGGATCATCTTCCCCATCACAAATAGCGAGTGGATAAGCCTAGTGCAGTGTGTGCCTAAAAAGGAAGGGTTAACTATGGTGGAAAACGATAAAAACGGACTTGTTAGTGTGGACATTTTTCCTCGCCGTTCAGGCTTTCGAACATCCACGTTGGATTGGGGTGTGATTCGGTGATTTTTGCTGGGATTTAACCTTTGAAAACTCTTTAAGGAAATCAACCTTACATTTCATGAATAATATTTTGTAAAATCACTTTCCCTTGTGCATTTTATGAGTCATTGAATTAAACCTTTAAGTGTGAACATCCACTTGTTCCAAACTCCTCTAAATTTAACCCAATTTGCTCATTTGAATGTTAGGCTCGGAAGAGAGTGATTTATGCAAGTATTATTTAGAAATTTAAGAAAGAAAACCCTAAAGTTGCACCGACACATTGTAAAACCATGTTAATCATAGTTTATGCAATCCCTGATGTGTTTTGGTTCGAAATGGGAGTCGCCACATGACTTTTTAAGGAAAAAGCCAAGACAAAGCCAAAATGAAAAGAAAGAAAGACTCTTCCTGCGAAACCCAAGAATGGATTCGGGGGTAAGGCTACGAACTCGAAAAGTAAACTTTAAGAGTTCGCCTCTCACAAAAGGAAAGACTCTACTAAAACTTTAAAATATGCTTTTGATAAAGTTTGGAAGGGAGATAAACTTTAAGAACTCGAAAAGTAAACTTTATAGAATTATTTCATTGAACATGCAACAACCAGAATGAAAGAAAGGAATATACAACATGTACACTTGATTCACATAAGGAAGAAGCAATTAAAAGCTTACATTATGACCTCTCTTTAGGGAAGCCTTGCCTAGCCTTTGTAGAAGCCTCTTTGGATACCTTTGAATGCCTTGAATACTCCTCTTGAAGATGCCAAAATGGTTCTAAAAGTGATGGAGAAAGGTATGGAAAAGGGGTGAGAAATGGGTAGGAAAGGGCTCTTTTTGTGGTGCTTTAAGTAGTAGAAAGGTAAGGCTTTTGTGGAGTTTTAGGGTTTTGTGGAGGAATAATGGAAGATGGAATAAGAATAGAGATGAGAGGGCTTAAGAGAGTATAGAAATGGAGATAATAATGATCAAAAAGTGATGAAAAAGGATGGGAAAAAGGTAGGAAAAAGATAGGAAGAAAGACTCTTTTTGTGGTTTTTTACGATGTTTTTTTTTTTGTGAGGGTTTTATGTAAGAATGGTGAGGATAGTATGAGAGTATGGATTAAGGGGTTAAAGAGGATGAGGATAAGGAGATTAGGATATTAAGAGAATGGTGGAAAGGTGATAGGAAAAGAGTGGTAGAATGATGATATTAGAATAGAGATTAGTAGGGAGTGATGAGAGGAATGAGAGAATGGATGAATGAGAGTTTAGGGGGAAGGATGAGTGAATGATTTGTGAGTTTGGCTTCAAGAGAGGTAGTATTTATAGGTGAAGGAGAGGCTTGAACATACATGTACATACATGCATTCTCCACATTCGTAGTCAACAGCTCCTAATTCTAAGATGACTAAGGGGGTGTATGTAGGTGGACGGTAGTGTGAAGAGATGACTTTGGGTGTGAATGAATTAAAGGCCGATCTGCCTATAGAGAGAGGAGGGATGTATTTGCTAGCATCCATGCACTTTTGGACGGTAGACATGTGAATAAAACACATGCTAAATTCCCCTATTCACACCTGGACGGTAGGAACTTTATTTGATGTTTTTGGATGCTTTTGGATGCTTTTGCTAAGATTTGAACTTGAGACCTCTTGGCACGTGGCTTGCATGGCTTGGCTTCCCTTGTTTTCTAATTTCCTAATTTTCTAACTAAAAATACATAAAAAAGGAAGCATTAAATATTACATTAAAAAGTATATAAAATTTATGCTAAAACTTAGCTTATCGAATGACTTCTCCTTCTTTATTTTTGTTTCATTCTATATAGTTATGCTATATATTTATGTGCCAAAATCCGGTGTCTATAGAGAGCCCCCACTTTGATTGAGTCCGAGGATAGGATGAAAATCAAAGTAGTCTTGATTTGATGGACATCAGTCGAGATATGACTTTGGAGTGCAAAGCCTGGACATATGACTTTGGAGTGCAAAGCCTGGGGTGATGCTTGGAAGCTGAGTCCTGCATCGCATTGGTGGGCGGCATGCGCCTTTATCGGGGATGATCTCGAGCAAGTATGATGCTCTACTTGACTGTTGATGAGTTTTGCGTATCGTGCGCTGATCTCAGACGAGAATGACGCCCTACTTGAAGTGATCTTGGACATTTGATGACATCCTACTCGAAATGATGTCAGGCGCTGAAGGCGGCTGACACTTGGAAGCTAAGTCCTGTGTCGCGGTTGGCAAACTTGCACCGATAGGTGATCTCAGGCGAGAATGACGCCTTACTTGTTGGAGAGACTTCATCGGACACGATGTTGATGGCTCTTGGATGTTGGTACCGATTTTCTAGTCTTTCCCAGTGTCGTTTCCTGTCTTTCTCGGTGTCGGTTCCAGTCTTTCCCGGTGTCGACGTTGATGATTGTTGGCATGTTCAATGCCGAGGGACTTCATCGATCGCGATGTCGATGGCCCTGGGGGTTGAGATTTCACCGAAAATCTGCCGGTTGCTCAGGATTGGGACTGCATCGAAACTCTGCCAATGGCCCTAGTTGTTGAGACTTCACCGAAACTCTGCCGATGGCTCTGATGCTGATGGGGACTTATGCCGATGGGCTACCCTGTTTTTTGGATTTTTTGACGATGATGTTGACAAACTGGATGCGAGGCCAGATGCCGAGATTAACCAGACGCGAGGCTGGAAGCTGTTGTTGATGATGATGATCATGACGACAAACTGGACGCAAGGCCAGATGCCAAGACTAACCAGACGCGAGGCTGGAAGCCGTTGATTATGATGATGATGATGATGATGATGACAAACTGGACGCGAGGTCAGTTGCAAGACTATCCAGACGCGAGGCTGGAAGCCGACCAACCAGACGCAACGCTGGAGGCCAAAGAGACTGCACCGAAACTCTGCCGATGGCCCTCATGTTGAGACTTGACCGATCTCCATGTCGGTGGCTCTGTTGCCGATGGGAACTTACGCCGATTGGCTACCCTGTTTTTGGTCTTTTTTGAAGATGATAGCATCTTTGATGCCGATGAGACTTCTCAGGACGCGATGCCAGTAGCTCTTATTCCTGAGGTTTCGTCGAGGTTGATGTTGACGAAGCTTATTGCTGAAACTACACCGAACTCTGCCGGTGGCTGTGATTTTTATTTTTGGAGGCAATTCAATGCTTGGATACTTCATCAAACACAATGCCGACGGCTCTTACTTTCCTCAGTTTGTGTCAGCATGATCATTGAGAAAAGGCTCTTTATTTGGGGACTTAATGCTCCATTCTTGAGAAGACTAACACTTCTTATTGGGCACACTTAGCCATGCTCCTCCTTGAAAATGTGCAAGCTTGAGCCCTTGGAAATAAGTATGGAGAAAAGACAAAGGCTCCTTCTTTCCCTAGGCCGGCCAGATACTAGAGAGAAGAAAGGAATCCTTGCATTCACTTGGGCCCTTGGCAACAAGCATAGAGAAAAGACAAAGGCTCCTTCTTTCCCTAGGCCGACCGGACATTAGAGAGAAGAGAGGAATCTTTGCATTCGCTCCAGCTTTTGCAGGCCATACAGGAGACAAACTTGCTTGCAATTTTTGTAGATAGCCCCAAGGTTGATCAGACTTGAGCCTGGGCCAATGAGGGCATGACACATGGCTGTGTGAACCGAGCTCTTGTGATTACAAATTGGAGCTTCTTGCTACGACATTATTCACCGCTTCTCATTCAAACTTCACTTGCTTTCGTTTCTCTTGAAGGTCTTTTGGGTATTTTCATTTTTGTCGCAAAAAGTTGAATTTTCCGAGAAGAGAACGCAGACATGCTTCTCTACCAGCAGTCTAGGAAGACGATACAGAGGGAACATCCTAGTAGGGAATCCATGCTGGTACAATTGGTTTTCCGATGAGCATGCGTCATCCCTTCGTTCTTGCACCTCGGTATGCTTTATTTCTTCGACAAGCTTTATTTTTATTGCATGTTGTTGCTGAGACGACTTGCATGCTACTGCTTGTTCTAGCACTTAAAGTTGAATGTAAAGTAGGTGATACTTCAAATTTTTCTTTAAGCGCATATATGCTGCCTTTGGAATTTCACTAGGGGAAAAGATTCTTGAATTTTGCCCGATCGTTGATCCGTATTAGTCATTTGATGAAGATCCTGTCCTTCGTGTCAGACAGACGCCATTCATTTCTGGCTGAGGAAGATTTTGTCCTTCATGTCGGACAATCTCCATTCGTGTCTAGCTGATGATGATTCTGTCCTTCGTGTCGGACAGTCGACTCATGGCTTGATTGGATGCTGACTTGACCTATTAGAGTTGGATTTAGAGGTTGCTCTAATCTTGCTCTTTAGTGCTGGAAACCATGTTGACTGGTTTGAATGAGGTGGCATACATGCTTAACCAGCCCCCAATGTTGCGTTCTGGAGCAACGATGTGGCACTTCTTTGCTTCTTTTTTTTTTCTTTCAATATGCAAGTATGCATGCAAATTATCTATGAGACTCTTGCATTAACAATGCTTTTTTTTTTTGACACAAGTATTTATGCACTTATGCATTTATACATGACTATGGTCTTTATGCACGCCAAACTGACTTAACGTAAGACAAACTGACTCAATGTGACTTTGACACACTTTATGGATGCAATACAAACCTATTATGCTTAGACGAGACACACAAAATGATGTTTTATGCTTCCATACATGCAACACTATATGCAGGTAACCCCCCGACTCTTTATTTAGAAAATGACTTTTTAGGACAATGCTTTCCTAAGACAATGACTTTCTAGGACAATGATCTCCTAAGACAATGACTCTTTCTTTGTTTTAGACAATGACTTCCTAAGAATCAAGGCCACTTGTTGGGAATTTCAAGAAAATTCAAGATGAGGAACATTTCGGTCCTAGGGACGAGGAGTAATGGCGGAGGTGCTAGGCATGAAGGACGTGCTTCTTGGATGCTCACGTAGATAACCTCTATTGCTTGCAGATGTATACTGACGTACGACAAGCCCCCGGTTTGGCGTAGACCCTTGATGATAATGTTCTGCTCCAGGAGGACATATTAGGGGTTTGCAAGCCCCCAACTTATTGTAGACTTTGGATGACTTTGTCCTGATTTGGAGGGCACCTTAGAGATTTGCAAGCCCCCAATTTAGTGAAGACTGATGATATGATGGACGGAGACCATGGAATAGAAGGAGGCATTGCTTCCTATGTTGTAGTGATGAAAGTCGGTATGTCCTTAGTCGTGAGTCTCGATCTCTCCTTTTGCTTAACTTTCCCAAAAGGTTTTCATGTTAGCCTCTCTTCTTTCTTTTTTTCTTCTTTTCTTTTCTTTTTTTTTCTTTTTCTTCTCTTTTTTTTCCCTTCCTTTATTTCTCTTTCTCTTCTTTTTTTTCTTTTATCTTTTTCTTTTTTTTTCTTTTTTTCTTTTTTTCTTTCTTTCTTTCGAGACCACCATTAGGACACCAATGAGAATGAAGACCCAGGACCTTGTAGAATAGGGAGTAGGTGTCCCTCTTAGAAGTTATCTCTGCGAAATGTCTTGAACGATGGTCGCAAAGGTAGCGCGAGCCCCCAGTTTAGAGTAGCTTATCTCCGAGTCTGTTCATGATTGCATATGTCGCTAGTTAGCCGCTGATCTGATGTGGACGACTTTTGCTCTTGTTGAGAAGTGAGACACACTCATGTATGCTAAGAGTGGGCATTAAGAATAAAGACTCATACTCGCATTAATGATCGAGCTGAAAAAGTCCTCAAAAGGGTGAGATGAGATGAAAAGGCTAAGAAGGTTGGCTAGAAAGTGTTTGGTGAAAAAGATTATGGGAGAGGAATTATTAATGAATGGGATGTAAAGACACTTAAGAATGAACGTGCCTTAAAAAGGAAGAAGAGATGGTCAAATGGGAGAAAAGGTTGGAACATGGGGATAAAGAGACATTTATGGATGATGGTGTCTTGAAAGGGTGAAGAGATGGCCAAATGGGGTAGACATCATCTCTTGGGAAAGGGCTGGAACATGGTTGATGTTCAAGTCTGACAGAAGGAAAATGGAAAATGGAGGGTTAATGATGGTGATAGACATCCAGGGTTTCCTCTCATTTTGCCTAGTCCGCCCAAGTGGGTTTTCGGACTAGTCTTTATTCTCTCCTTTTTTTTTTTTTAATTCTCTCAAAGACCAGTTTATTAAACGACGAAACTCTCTAAAGTGAAAGATATTGGGTCGGGCCTCGAAGAGGTTCTCCTATGTATCCAAGGTGGAATCAAGCCAGTCGTAGTTCTTTAAGCGCAACTTTGAAAGGGTAGTGACTCGAGGAAGGCTTAATGGTTCGAAAGGATGGTTATGATGGCAGGTTATGGATGGTTATGAAGGCGTATGAAGGTTATTGAGGGGTAAAAGGTTTGATGAGGATGATGAGGTGAAGGTTTGAGATCAATTGGATAATTCTGGTGTGCAGGACTCTTATTTCCGCCTTCTAGTTTCTTATTCTCCCTCTTTCCTCTTCTTTCTTTTTTTTTGTTCTTCCTCCTTTTTTCTTTTCTTTTGTTTTTCTTTTTTTCTTTTTTCTTTTTTGCTTTCCTCCCTTTCCTTCTTTTTTTTGCTATCACTTTCTTTCGAACTTCTTCTTCATGGATTGCCTCCTATTCTCCTTGGTCATATCACACCTTTTGGGATTGGTTTAATGAATGAAAGGGTTTTGAAAAGGTTGAGGTTTGACGGAAAAGGATAGAAATGTAAATGATAGGTAGTAAGTGGTAGGTCGAGATTGGATGAAAAGACAAGGGTAATGTGGTTGGTGAAATGAAGGCTGGGCGGAAGCCCCATGTCCTCGGCACATTTGGTTAAGCTGCGACATTTCTAATGAGGAGCGCTCACTTCAGAGAGATTATGGGACTTGGTCTTTCCTGACAACACTCTCTCCTTTTGCTTAGCCTGCTGGATGGGAATGCATGCTGACTTCTCTCATCAAATTTATTCTTGTTTAGACCCAATTTAGTGTCTAAATAGCACCTTAATTCTTAAGTTTTTAACTCGTTTCGTGGTTTAATTTCGTAACTTTTAATACGTTTTTGGTTATTTTGTAGATTTTGGAGTTTTTACTCATAACGTGGTAAAACGGGCCATTTCAGAGCATTCTTTGGTGATTTCCCGAGCCGAGCCGGACCGAAAGCCGAGGCAGAGTTAACCTGGGACCACTTTCCCCACCTTTGCTGTCAATTAGTGAAGTAACATCAGCTACGGCCCTCGAAACGGACGTTATATGCTTTGGAAAGAAGGAAGAAACAAAGGGAAGGAAGGTAGAGGGTAGCCCCAGCCACACTTGGGGTCGCGCTCGCTACCACCGCTGGGCCGAGGAAGACTGCACCTACGGTGAGCCGGACCGCAGCTACGGTATCTCGAAGCTCGAAATCGCCTGGAGATTTTTCGCTGGTCACGTCCGCGACGGGGGTGGTCGCGCCCGTGACCCCCTTGCTGCTGTGCGATTCTTCGGGCTTGAAACGACGCGTTTTGGCCAACTGTTTTCACTTGTATAAATAGCTTCTAGGCTGCGATTTTTGGGTAATCTAGAGGTAGACTTAGACAATATTCTCCAGCTTGTAATTAGGGATTTTAGAGAGAGTTTAGTGAGAGATTAATCTAGGGTTTTGGAGATTTGTGTTTGTTATTGAAGATTTGGGTATTCAAACAATTGAGAGATTGTTGGATCATCTTTTTATGGCTTTCCTTTGTTCATCTACATCACTTTGATAAGTATTCTCTTCCCTTAACTCTTTTATTAATTACCTTGCTAATTACTTTGCTTGTTCTTTAATTTCTTTGCTTGGTTTTTTGATTATTTTGCTTGTTTATGGTTGTTTGATGTTAGAAATCATGTTTAGGGTTGGTTTGGATGTTGTTAGCATAGTCTTTATCATGATTAGTGGCAAGAAACCCTATGGGTTAGGGGGTAATTAAGGGTGTGAATGGGTGATTAGGTTTGGGTTAGCAATTTTAGTGAGTAATTAGTTGGGAAATCAATTTCCCACTCCTTTCCTTCCCTTAAGTGGGATGTATTTGGGTCCGAAAGTCCCCGAACACATCCAACACTTGAGTTGGAAGGTTGGAATTGGGATAGTTAGTACCCTACTCACGAAAGTGAATAGAGGCTAACTAGGGAATTCCGTTTCTTCAACCCTCCGGGTTCGTGGTGGACTTGGGGAAGTTAATCCGGACTATCCTCGAAAGAGGAAGCCCGGTGGGTTTTTTCTAACGGAATAGCCACTTGATTTTCTTCCTTATTATTCTCTTGTTGCAAAAACCCATTTCCTCATTCCCGTTCGCATCCCGAAAAGCCTCCCAAGCCCATTTTCCTTTCCTTGACCGACCTTAGTTTTGTTTCTTGCGTTGTGACCCTTTCAATCGATATCCTTACCTTAGCGATCTCATCCCAACCGTTGACCTAGTTTCTATGACCAAGGCCGCTAGCTCCCTGAGAGAGAACGACAAAAACCGAGGTCTCACAAACCACTGATACACAAAGTGGCGCCGTTGCCGGGGAGCCAGCGCCCCTAATTTTAGTTTCTTAGTTTTTGGTTATTTGAGATTGCTTTCACGCTAGAAATTAGTTTGTGCTAATCCCAATGAATTTGATGCTCCTATTGGTTCTTGTTGGTTCATGTAGGTACACCCTAATGTTCTATCGAGCATCGTATGAGGCTTCAAGTCCTAATGGGTGAAGTCCAAGCTGATTCACCCCATACTCTTCTATCATATGCCGTTCCATCATTGGGTACGGGAGGCAGTCCTATCACATTACCACCATTACCACCCGACGTGGTATTTGAGTTCAAGCCGTGTCTTCTTGAAGTTTTTGAAAGCAACCCGTTCCATGGAGATATTTCCGAGAGTCCTACTGCTCATATGGAGAGATTCGAGAAGCGCATTAGTTTCATGCATATACCTAGGATATCTTCGGAGTATTTGAAGTTGAAGTTCTTTCCTCTTACTTTAAGGGGAAAAGCTGAGATGTGCCTTGATATATGTCAACTTGGATTTTATTCTTCTTGGGAGGCCCTAAAGAAAGATTTCCTTCAAAGATTTTTCCCGACCGACAAAACTTGTAGACTCCGGGAAGATACTATGAGTTTCAAGCAAAAAGCCAAAGAGTCTCTTTTCGAAGCATGGGGGAGATTCAAAGGTCTCCAACGTCAGTGCCTGCACCACAATCTACCCAATTGGATGCTACTTCAGCACTTTTATTGTGGACTCTTTGATTCTCTCAAAGAATCAATCGATATTGCATCCGGAGAGACATTTTCGAAGAAAACTGCGGAGGAGGCCGACAAATTCCTTCATGAGCTCGTTCAATATGCTCCCGATTTGGGAGGTTACAAGTCAAGAGGAGGAGATTCATCTCTGGAGCAAGATTCCATTATCACACTTCTTTTAGCTTCTATTTACGAATTGCAAAAAGAGAAGGCAAATGAGGAGACCTCTAAGCATTTGAGAGTAGCCCAAGGTGTGCAAACCATTATATCTGCTTCTGTTCCGAAAATGCATACTTGTAAGCTGTGTTTGGGTCCACATCCCGAGCATCAATGTGGGGAGTTTAATCAAGTAGAGCGTGTGAATGCTATCTATCCATCATATTTCAACCCACTTTCTCC
Organism: Portulaca oleracea; assembly: GCA_029582165.1. Lineage (NCBI taxonomy): Eukaryota > Viridiplantae > Streptophyta > Magnoliopsida > Caryophyllales > Portulacaceae > Portulaca > Portulaca oleracea. Next base: position 29,473,922 of record CM055880.1, on the reverse strand, counting down.
CATTCTTTTGGAGAGCATACTTATGACTATACCACGTTTATCAATCCTACATTCAACCCCATTTGTCAACCTTATGACCACCACCCATTTATCCAAGAAGAATCATCCCATTCAACTCAACAAGACATTGTACCACCCCAAATTTCTCAACCACCCCAAGAATTCTCGGCTGAGTTGATGTTGAGGAAGATGATGGATGACCAAGAGAAAAACCAAGCCTACATTCAAAGTCTCGAACTCAAACTAGCTCAAGCAACCCAACCTTCACTGACTCCAATGGTACAAGTAAATCTTGTCGATCTAGGGATTGGGGAAGAGGTTGATGAGTTTTTTTGGGTAGAGGATAGTGTTTCGGTGGAAAAAGTAGAGAATGAGATGAAGATGAACGTTGAGGAGGGAGTTGTGGTTGAGGAAGCTAAGGTTGAAGAAGAGAGGGTGCTGGATGAGGAAAAGGAGGATGAACAACAAAGAGAAGAGATTTTGGGAGGAAATATCCATGAATGCTCCGAAGAGCAATTTGATCCACACCAAATGCAAATTCCACTCCCCGAATGGTTGATTCAACATTTGATGGATGCAGAGCATATAGATCAAAGGCATGATGTTCCGATTGAGAAACCTTCTCTCAAGCCGCTTTGTGTTGAAGTCAATTCAGTGACCACGGTTGCTCATGAGCATAAAGAGGAGGTCTACATTCTTGAAGTGAATTCCGACAATGGGAAGGACAACAATCATCCCAAGGCTTTATGTCTCAAACCCGATGAAATTGAAGATACATCTCGTGATGATTCTCTCAAGATTATTCCATTAAGGAGGGAGGTCTCATTGGATGAAGTTTATATTGAGGATATAGAGATTGAGAAGATTGTTCCCATGTGTCTGAAACTTGGAGAACCACTTGAAGAAGAGCTTAGGTTGTTTCTTCGTCCCCATCACCCAATCAAACCAATGGAGGAGACCCTTGTTCTTTTTGCGGAGATGATGAGGAGGTGTTGGAAAAGGAGAAGGAAGCGACATTGGAAGAAATCAAAGATATCATCACCTCTTCCCCACTCATGGTTAACTAAACGACCGGAAGGACGACTTAATTTGAGATTGTCCAGAGATGGCAGGAGTTAGAGAGGAAGGAAGAAGAAGCGATCATGGTGGAAGAAGTTGAATATGTATCTCTCATGTGCACCACGTCTCTCTAGAATCAAACGGGTATTTAGGTCGAGCTAGAGACCTAAAACTAGCGCTTTATGGGAGGCACCCCATAATTTTTGAGTTTCTTATTTCAAATTTTTAGTTTTTTGCATTTTTCTAATTTTATTTCTTTTTCTTCTTTTTAATTTTTTCTTTTTAGTTTCTTCAAGTTTTTTCCATTTTTTTCTTGTCTTTTAGTTTTTCTTTATTTCTTTCTTTGTAATTTGAGGTATTAGTTTTAGGTTCAAAAGAAAAAGAAAAAAAAAAGAGAGGAAAAATGAGGTGAAAAATAGAAAAAGTTGGAGTTGAAAAAAAAATAATAAGAAAATTGAAGTTTGAGTGTAAGAAGAATGTGTGAGTGAAGTTTTGAAAAATATATGAGTGTGGAGGGAGTTTGAGAGTACGAAAATTTTAGATTGAATGTGGGAAAGTGTTGGAAAAAAAATGAGATTGAAAGTGTGGAAGTTTTTGGGAGTTAGATTTTATTTTGGAAGTTTGGAATTATTTGTTGGCATTGTCAATAGTAGTGCGCTACCCTGATGTAGCACCACTACTGCAGCGCCACAAGCGATGGCAAGACGCTCGAGTGAGACCGCAGCTACGGTAAAAGAAGACCGCAGCTGCGACGCAAGCCCAATGCCCAGCAACTCCCAGTCGCCCAGCACGCGTAGTGTCCACAACAGCATCGGTCACGCCCGCGAACTAATGCTGTCAGCGAAATATTTTCAGCCCTAAACCTGACTTTCTGTCCCACTTTTCTCATTTCTTTTCCTTCTCACTCGACATTCTCTCTCTCTACAGCCCTAAGCGACTGCAACTAAGCTCTCACCCACACCAAATCCTTCCTCTCAACTCTTAATTTGGCTCACTTCCTCCTCCATTTTCAAAACCATGCCCTAGTTTCCTTCTTCCTGCTGCGCGATTTTGCTGCTAAGGTCTCGAGTTTCTGCCCAGATCTAGCCCAAGGTTGCAGCATTGTTTGACCACCTATTCTACACAGTTAAGTGAGGTATTTTTAGTGTAAATTGTACGAAATCCTTTCCTTCTCATCTGCATTGGTTCGTTTTTCATGCTTTGTTGAGTTGGGTTCGATTCTGTCAACTTCTACACACGATTTTTCCTTGTTATTTGCTGAGATTGGGTGTACTAAGTTTGAATGCTGTGCTATTGCTTAGTGTGTGAGTGTGTGATTAAGTTGCTGTTTTTTGATCCGTTGAAAGCACACACACACTCTGGTTGCACTATGAGTTCTTGTCAATACACACCCACACAGTGAGTGGTATTAGTGTGATGTATTGGTATTCTTTTTTGCCTTGCTGTGTGTTGAACTCGAATGCTGGGTTCTTGTGTGGTGTTTGTAAAATTGATGGTTGCATTTCATCTATGAAACACACACACTGATTGTGCTAAGAGTTTGTTGATTTACACCCACACCCACACAATACACTGTGTAAGTAGGCTGTCTTTCTGCTTTCGGTGTGTTTTGTTTATGTTGGCTGTGAATTTTGGTTCTTTTTGACAAGCGAAATCGTTCCTCCTTGGTGAATACACGTTCAAAGTGCTCCGATATGAGGTAATCCCTTGTGTAACCTGTGCATAAGATTTTCAAACTCACGTCTTTGTTGCTTGTGTGGATTGTTTTTGGTTTACCTTTGAAATTAAGCACTGTTATTTGCAAAATGCTTCCCAAGTCTTGCTTTTGTTCATCATGAGTGGAAGAGCAAGTGTTCACTAGTCGAGGAAGCTCCTTCATTGCAACCGGGACCATCCTCATCCACAAAGGATTGTTACCGAGTGCAAACGGCCACACTAATTCGGTGTGAACCAGACGCGAATGTAACTTTCCGGGATGAAGAGCATAGAAAACGGTATGCAGCGCTACAAGCACGGAAGATATGTGCACCGGATATTTATGATGCGACAACACTTGAAGCATCCATTGCAAGCCGAGCTTTGATTATCTCATTGGTGTTCTTGGTTGGGAGGTATTCATCATGATTGACGAATCGATTGTGGACCAACCCATCCTCGAATTTTTAAGCTCCTTGAAGGTTCACGATGATGGCACGAAAAATGCGCATTTTGAACAAAGATAAGAAGTGCACCTTAAAGCGTTTTTGCCAACGGTTGGGGTTGCCCGAGGATGGGAGACTTTATGAGCGATGTGCAAATTTTGATGAGCAAAAGGCAATGAAGGACCTAACTTGTTGGAGGAGGATGAATCTTGGCATGAGAGGCGAATATCCACGGTATCATTGTCCTCGCAACTCTAAGGGGCGTGATTTTTGCAATCCAGTTGTTCGAATCTTCCATAGAATCGTGACTAGTTCAGTGTTTGGGAGAGATGACGGATGCCCCAAGGTTCGGAAGGACGACCTTTTTGTGATCTACAAACGGGTCAACATCGAATCTTGCATTCTACATTGTCTACGGGACATTAGCATGGAACTCTGACCCACGACTATCGGGATGGGGAACTTTATTTGCCACTTCCTAGTTCAAGAGGGTTTCGGGAAATATTTGAAGAAGTGGACTCCACGCTATCCTCCGGATCCTATTGACAAGGTGCGGTTGCAGAAAATGAATATCCTCGCCAAACACCCAACTGCCACGATCTATTGCCATGGACACGACAACAAAACGAAGATTTTCTTGGATCCGAACCATGCCGAACAATGGTTGGATATCACTAAGGAACGCAACTGGTCTTGTGATCAGGTTCCTAGTGACCGCAAGGTGGGTGGTCCAGATGTGTCCAGTGGTGAGGAGGAAGAGGAGGACAATGAAGAAGAAGGGGAAGAAGAAGAAAATGAGGAAGAGGAAGAGGAGCATACCGGCCATGGTGAAACTAGTGGAAGAGGAAGTCATCCATGGGAAGCTTGATTCGAGCATCTCAACTCTCCATTTGAACAATTGAGAGTTGACCTTGGAGAGCAACGAATGATACTCCAGCGTCAAAACAACTTGTTAGAGACCCAACAAGATCTGATACGTGCCCAACAGTCTACACTTCAAAGGCACGAGGGGTACTTTCAACAACAAAACCAGTATTGGCGTGACTGGGGGTATTATCACTACTCCATTGCAAACCATCCCCTGACACTACCAGAGTACATAAACAACCATTATCCCACTTACTTTCCATATCACCCATATCCTCACTCGGGAGGATCCGAGCAATAATTTGTAAGTGTCCCCACTCCCACTTTACTCTTTTCATTGATTTTATTTACACTGTTAGTCACCCTCAATTCCCGCCTCAAACTAGTGAGATTCGGGGTTGAGGTCAGTTAGTGTCAATGTACATATTGTGAATAGTTTGTCTTTTCTTTAGTTTTTAGTCTCTAGTGTCTTGTTTATTTTTTTGTTTTTGTTCTTTTTCTTTTATGCATGCGACATTCACACTTATTACGTTTTCTTGTTTATTCCTAACCCAAGTGTGATGTTTTCATGGATTGGGGATTGGTTCTGTCCTTTTTAATTGAAGACCTCGAGGTAACCTCTTTCCGCACTCTTTGTTGTGTATATATCTTGATCCATGTCGCATGCTTGTTTTTCTTTTTGGGATATTTTGTTGTTGGAGCCGTGTGGGCTCGGGGCGCCACCCCTTTTCTATGTGCTAGTTGTTCCTGTTTGTCTGTTTTTGTAGGTTCTCTACCCTTTTTCATATGACACCTTCCTACAACGAGGACATTGTGGTGTTTTAAGTGTGTGTGTGGGGAGGGGGGGAGATATTCTATTTCAAGGGTAGATCACCTAGCTTTTGGTTTTTATTTTCCTAATTTTTGCCTAAAATTTAAAAAATTTTCGTGTGAAAAAGGAGGAAAAAGGGAGTGAAAGCCTTAAAAGTTTTCTTTCAGTTTCATTTTCGCTTTGTTTTGCTTTGTTTCTTGGATCTTGTTGTCGAAATTGAGAAGCCGTTCTTAATCTTCTTTAAAAGAAACCGGTCTGAGCATTTTTCGACCCTATCTCGGGTACTAGTCATGACTTACCTTCTTACATTCCCTTCATTGAGTGTCTAGCGAGATCCCCGATTCCTTTCACGTTCCGATTGAAACCGGGAGATTCTAAGGGTTTGTGTTCGAGCTTGTTTGTTCTTTTTCCTGTTTAGCAAAAGCAAAGTTCAAAAAGAAAGAAAAAGAAAACAAAAGCTACAATAACCGGATTAAGTAGGGCGTGTCACTGAATGACATCAACCACCATACACTTAGCCAACCTAAACGGGCCCGGTATCAGTGGTACGGCACGAATACCCCTTAAACCTCCTCCCATATCGCTTTGCGACGGAGAGGTGAATGGAAAAGACTGTGTTGGGAGGGTAAACCCCATTATGGGCCGTCCAATTCCCGAAAGTAAGGCTAATACCGACCTTTAAAAAGAAAAAAAAAAAAAGAGAAAAAGGAATTTCGTTGGTAAAACCAACCAAAAAGAAAAGAAAGTTTGTGCTTCTAAAAGTGTGGGGCCTACCCTTGCATCACCAACGACCCTCACCAAGCCAAGGGCGACCAAATGCAAGGAAGGGAAACTCTTTCCTTGTTTGTTTCGTTGTTTCTGAGCTCGGACATGAGTCTTTGGAGTCTTTTGGATTCGGTTAGAACCCACTTGCACAATTGCACATGGGGTTTTGCTTGGCATGAGGTGTAGGGGGTCGAAAATCTTTAAGATTGACTTTTGCATGGGATAGGCTTAATAACGTTTTCTTAATTAAGGTTGCAAAATCCTTTGAATCGAAGCTTTTGTTTCTCTTTCCTTTTTGTTATCTTCGGTTTTGTTTTCACTTTCCCTCTCTCCTTTTTCTTTGGCTTTTGTGGGTATAGCCGCTACAAACCCTCACAAGTCCATCTCGTCCACCCGGGCTGCCGGGGGGTTCGAAGGGCTTGGTGCATACGCTAAATGCACTCGTTTCCTCCCACGACGGAGGAGTTGGTGTTTAGTTTTCTTATTTGTTTTTTGTCTTGTTTTGCCCGGGACGAACAAAAGTTTAAGTGTTTGGGGGGAGGGGATGTTTAGACCCAATTTTGTGTCAAAATAGCACCTTAATTCTTAAGTTTTTAACTCGTTTCGTGGTTTAATTTCATAACTTTTAATACGTTTTTGGTTATTTTGTAGATTTTGGAGTTTTTACTCAAAACGTGGTAAAACGGGCCTTTTTAGAGCATTCTTTGGTGATTTCCCGAGCCGAGCCGGACCGAAAGCCGATACGGAGTTGACCTGGGACCACTTTCCCCACCTTTGGTGTCAATTAGTGAAATAACACCCGCTACGACCCTCGAAACGGGCGTTACATGCTTTGGAAAGAAGGAAGAAACAAAGGGAAGGAAGGTAGAGGGTAGCCCCCGCCACACTTGGGGTCGCGCCCGCTACCACCGCTGGGTCGAGGAAGACCTCACCTACGGTATCTCGAAGCTCGAAATCGCCTGGAGATTATTCGCTGGTCGCGCCTGCGATGGGGGTGGTCGCGCCTGCGACCCCCTACTGCGGTGCGAATCTTCGGTCTTGAAACGACACATTTTGGCCAACTGTTTTCACTTGTATAAATAGCTCCTAGGCTGCGATTTTTGGGTAATCTAGAGGTAGAGTTAGACAATATTCTCCAGCTTGTAATTAGGGATTTTAGAGAGAGTTTAGTGAGAGATTAATCTAGGGTTTTGGAGATTTGTGTTTGTTATTGAAGATTTGTGTATTTAAACAATTGAGAGATTGTTGGATCATCTTTTTATTGCTTTCCTTTGTTCATCTATAGCACTTTGATAAGTATTCTCTTCCCTTAACTATTTTATTAATTACGTTGCTAATTACTTTGCTTGTTATTTAATTTCTTTGCTTGCTTTTTTGATTATTTTGCATGTTTATGGTTGTTTGATGTTAGAAATCATGTTTAAGGTTGGTTTGGATGTTGTTAGCATAGTTTTTATCATGATTAGTGGCTAGAAACCCTATGGGTTAGGGGCCCAAAAATGGCTCAAAAACTTGGTATCTCTGTCAGACACCATTGTCTTTGGCACTCCATGTAACTTGACAATCTCTTGGAAGAATAATTCAGCAACTCTTGTTGCATCAAAAGTGGTGTGGCATGGTATGAAATGTGCCATCTATGAGAATCTATCAACCACCACCATGATTGAATCCTTCCCACTCTGAGTTTTTGGCAAACCCCCAATGAAATCAAGGTTGACATCTTCCCAAGGGCTGGATGGAACAGGTAATGGTGTGTATAAACCTTGGGATGGTGTGCAGACACCATCAAAGAGAACAATCAGCAGCAGCAACTTCATCAGCAAAGGAGGCATCCAAAGGATCTACACCAGCAATTGCAGTAGCAGCACAAGGAAATTCTCTTGTTGATTCACACAACTCAGTAGCTAGAGAAGTCTCTCCAGCAGAAACAACAAGCTTCCAAATCCCAGCACAGACAGCAGGTTACTCAGCAGGCTTCTCAGCAGTCCAAACACCCAACAGGAAGTTTTCAGTATTACCAGCAGCCACCACTCCACCAACAACATCCATCCAGGCTTGCTACACCCTTGTAAAGCAAGTCCTGGCATCCGCAGCCACTCAGCCCACCAGCATTGGTCATCCATACCAATTCCAGTTCCTAGTAACAACAGTCCAAGCAGCTAACTTTCTCAATGTCATATCTATTGATTGAGGAAGATTCAGCTAAGGTTTCCTAGGAGTTTTTTGTTCTTTGTCATGCCATTTTCAAGTCCAAGTCAAGTCCCAGCATGATCGAGCATGGCACAGTAAGATTCAGAAGTCAAAAACAAACAATCCCAGAAGGGTTGTTTTATCAGTTTTTGCAGAACCCTAGTTCTAGGGCTATATGTCCTGATTTCTGTTCACAAGGGTTATTTTGGTCTTCCCACCATGATATTAACCTGTTGAGATTACTTCCAGGTTAGCATTGGCGCGGGAATTACCTTAGTAAACTTATTTTTCCCCTTAGGAGAGGAAAGCCTCTCATTGGTTCTTTTTGCCACTCTTTTGGCATTTGGTCCAATCAGAGCAAAGTTTAGTCTTTTCTTTTATTTTCCTTACAAAATGTACTCGAGATAGTTAGTATGTAATCAGTTGTACTAGTGTTAAGCTTTGTAGCTTAGATCAGTTCAGGGAGATTAGACAGGATGCTTATGCTTAAGCACCTGTTAATCAAACTGTCAGTTTCCTATATATTATGAAGTTTTCTATCAATGAAGGGCATATCAGTGTTCATTCAATAGCATTCTCAAGTGTCTTAGTACCTCTGAAAAGTTTGTGAGTGTCCTATAAGTCTCAACCTTGGTTCAATCAGTTCCTGTCACTAGATATTGGCAAAATCCGGCAAGTGCAAGCTGAGCTTGATCATCCATGCTTTGGTGTGTCTGTAGAGGCATGTGTGTGAGAGTCCTTTGCCCTTGATTACAGTTGTGGTGTGTCTGTATCAACTGTAAGCAAGCCTATCCTTTTATTTTGTTATTGGGTTGTCTTCTATTCCAGCTTGTTGCTTTCAACCAGTTGTTGTTGAATCCAAGCATCAAGCTATGTGTGTGTGTATGACTGTATGATGTATTATAGCTCAATACTTTGATCTTGTGAGCTTGCATACATCATCTTGGTATCAGAGCATTGTGTTCTTTCTTGGAGTGTGTTTACTTGTTTGAGTTAAAATGGTCGGAACTAGTAAAACACCACAGGAAGTCTGAGAACAAACTCTGAAAGAGAAGGAAGAAGTAGAACAAAAAATGAAGTTTTTGAGTGAGCAGTTGAATTATTATATGAGATTGCACAGACATGAGTTGAATAAGGAGACTAATGATGAAATGGAGGAAGGAGAAGGTGAGAATCCTCTTAGTAGGACAGGGAGAGGAGGTCGAGGCCCTAGGCCTACACATAGGAGAAGGAGGAGGATAATAAGATCACCTAGGATCAGTGAGCCTGAGGAAAACAGTGAGAGTGAAAAAGAAGTAAGAAGGGAAGATAGGAGGGTTAAGAAAGTTGATTTCAAGATTGATATACTTGAATATGCAGGAGAACTAGATCCTGATGTTTTCTTAGATTGGTTACAAACAGTGGAAAAAGTCTTTGATTTGAAGGAGGTTTTAGAAGAAAATAAGGTGAAATTAGTAGCCTTAAAATTAAAAAAATATGCTTCTACTTGGTGGAATCTCCAGAGAAGGAGAATGGAGATTGGGGAAGCCAGAGTAAGCAGCTGGATTGAGATGAGGCAAAAGTTGAACAAGAAGTTCCTTCCAGATAACTACATGAAGGAGAACTACAACAAGTTGCAGCATTTTGTGCAGGGAAGCAAGTCAGTGGAAGAATATACCAAGGAGTTTGAGCATTTGCTTTGGAAGTGCAATATGCAGGAGAATGAGGTATAAACCTATATCAAGTACCTTGCAGGCTTAAATGAAGGGATCAAGAATATTGTAGAGTTGCAGGTCTATGATTCCCTTGATGAGCTAAGCTCTTTGGCTCACAAAGTGGAACAACAGAAGAAATCTAGAGCAAAGGACTACAGCAGCAGCAGGTACCCAGCCAAGCCCTATGCACCAGCCAAACCAACCCCTACAAACCTTACAATCCCCCACAAAGAGTCTATCCACCCCCACCCCCACCTCAAGCCAGAAATCCAATTCCAAGACCCCCACAAAATCAGCTACAAAATCGCCCACAAAGAACCCCAATCCCCATCGGTAGATCCTATTCAGGAAGAAGATGTTTCAGGTGTCAAGGACTAGGGCACATTGCCTCATAATGTCCAAACAAGAGAATGGTTACTCTTGCTGAGTACCAAGCAGCTTTGTTTATTGATCCTGAGAATGTGCAGGGAGAAGAACAGGAGTTTGAAGAGCATGAGCATGACCCTATCTATGATGATGAGGTTATAGAAGAAGGTCCAGATGAGGGAGAGATGCTTGTGATTAGAAGAGTTTTGAGTAGCTCAGCAGTAGAGGAAGCAGAAGAGCAGAGGGAGAATATATTTCATACAAGGTGTACCATTGGAGGGAAGGTGTGCTCAATGATAGTAGACAGTGGAAGGTGAACCAATGCAGCTTCTGGCACTATGGTGAAGAAGCTAAGCTTGGCAACCAAGTCCCACCCAGCTCCATACACCATCCAGTGGCTCAGCTCAGGCAAAGGTATCCAAGTATCTACTAGATGCCTTGTTGCTTTTTCAATTGGTCAGTCATACAAAGATGAGGTCTGGTGTGATGTCTTACCTATGGATGCATGTTATTTGCTTTTGGGTCGACCTTGATTGTATGATAGATCAGTAAACCACTGTGGAAGAGCTAATACCTACACCCTAACCCTAAACCACAGAAAGATTGTCCTTACCCCCATGAAACCTTCACAGTTAACCAAAAAAGCCAAAACCCTGTGTCTTGAACCTAGTCTTGATGTGTTGCTTTTATCAGATCATCATGAGTTTAGCATACAGAAGGACTTGATCCTTTTAGACCTTGAAGAACCCTCAGCACCACAAAATGACCACCCTTTATTCCTACCTTTGCTCCGGCAGTTTCAGCATGTATTTCCTTATGAAATGCCACCTGGTTTGCCACCTAAAAGAGATATCCAGCACAAAATTGACTTAGTGCCTGGATCAGTGTTACCTAATAAGCCAACTTATAGGATGACACCAGCAGATACCAATGAGATACAGAGGCAGGTGGATGAATTATTGGAGAAGGGAATGATTAGAGAGAGTTTGAGTCCATGTGCAGTCCCAGCCTTGTTAGTGCCTAATAAAGATGGAAGTTAGAGAATGTGTATTGATTGTAGGGCCATTAACAAGATCACTATCAAGTATAGGTACCCTATACCTAGGCTTGAAGACATGTTGGATGAGTTACATGGGTCAGCAGTCTTTTCTAAGATTGATTTAAGGAGTGGATACTACCAGATAAGGATCTATGAGGGAGATGAGTGGAAAACAACCTTCAAGACCAAGGGAGGTTTGTTTGAATGGTTGGTCATGCCTTTTGGCCTGACTAATGCCCCATCTACATTCATGAGACTCATGAATCAGGTCCTGAAACCACTTATAGGCAAGAATGTCGTGGTATACTTTGATGATATTCTTGTCTATTGCAGGTCTGAGCAAGAGCTTGTCAAGCATTTGCAGGAGGTTTTAACTATTCTGAGCAGGGAGGAGTTGTTTGGAAATCTCAAGAAGTGTCACTTCTTTACATCCCAAGTGAACTTCTTGGGGTACATTGTTACAGCAGTAGGTATTCAGGTTGATGAGGAAAAGATTCAAGCAATTAGGGAGTGGCCTGTGCCCACTTCTATTCATCAAGTCAAGAGCTTCCATGGCCTGGCTTCATTTTACAGGAGATTTGTTAAGAATTTCAGCACCATTCTTGCACCAATGACTGAAGTGGTGAAAGGAAAGTCCTTTATTTGGACAACAGCAGCCCAAAAGGCCTTTGAAGAAGTCAAGAAAAGGCTTACTTCAGCACCAGTCCTAGCACTACCCAGCTTCAGCAAAGTTTTTGAGGTGGAATGTGATGCTTCAGGAGTTGGCATAGGAGCAGTATTAACATAGAAGGGCAAGCCAATTGCCTATTTCAGTGAGAAGTTGAATGATGCCAAGAAGAAATACAACACCTATGACAAAGAGTTCTATGCCATCATTAGAGCTCTTCAGCACTGGAGGCACTACCTCATTGGAGCAGAGTTCATTCTCCACAGTGATCATGAAGCCTTGAAGTTCATTCAAGGGCAGCACAAGCTCAACACTAGGCATGCTGCTTGGGTCGAGTACATGCAGCAATTCTAGTTCATGATCCACCACAAATCAGGAGTGCTAAACAAGGGAGCAGATGCATCAAGTAGAAGGTACATGTTGCTTCATATGCTTGATTCTGGAATTGTTGGTTTTGAGCATTTGAAAGCTTTGTATCAGGAAGATGGAGACTTCAAATAGGTATACCAGAAGTGTCAGCAACAACCCCAGGGTCTGTATCACATAGACCAGGGTTACTTATTCAAAGGGAGCAGATTGTGTGTCCCTAAGAGCAGCTTCAGAGAGCTACTGATCTCAGAAATCCATGGAGGGAGTTTAGCAGGGCATTTTGGAATTGAAAAGACATTGTTGATGTTAAAAGATCACTACAGTTGGCCAAAGATGAGGAAAGATGTGGAGCATCTACTCAAGAGGTGCAATGTCTGTCAATTAGCAAAGTCACATAGCCTACCTCAAGGCTTGTACACACCATTGCCAGTTCCCAGCAGTCCTTGGGAAGATGTCAGCCTTGATTTCATTGTAGGTTTTCCAAGAACTCAGAGAGGGAAGGATTCAATCATGGTGGTGGTTGATAGATTCTCAAAGATCGGACATTTCATCTCATGCCACACCACCTTTGATGCCACAAGAGTAGCTGAGTTATTCTTCCAAGAAATTGTCAGATTACATGGAGTCCCAAAAACAATGGTGTCTGACAGAGATACCAAGTGTTTGAGCCATTTTTTGGTTACTTTATGGAAGAGATTGGGCACCCAACTCAAGTATAGCACCACTTGCCACCCATAGACTGATGGCCAGACAGAGGTTACTAATAGAACTCTTGGAGTCCTATTGAGAGCACTGATCTACAAAAATAAAACAGGATGGGATTCTCTATTACCCCATGTTGAATTTGCTTACAACAAAGCACCATCCAAGGCCACAGGCTACTCTACATTCCAAGTAGTCTGTGGTAAAAATCCAATTTCCCCTTTGGATTTAGTTCCACTAACTACTTCTGTCAAATTTAGTTTTGAAGCAGGTAAAAGAGCAGATCAAATTAAGGAGCTTCATCAACAAGTGAAGGAGAAAATTTACAAATATACTGAACAGGTGTCTACTGCAGCAAACAAGCATAGGAAGAAGGTGACTTTCCAACCAGGAGATCTAGTTTGGATCCACCTAAGGAAGGACAGGTTCCCTAGTAAGAGAAAAGACAAGCTACAACCAAGAGCAGATGGCCCCTTTGAAGTACTTGAGAAAATTGGAGACAATGCCTATAGGTTGGATCTATCTGAAGAGTATGGAGGCTCAGCAACTTTCAATGTAGCAGATCTTCGACCATACTATCCAGCAGATGAAGACCATCCAAGTTTGAGGACAAACTTTCCTCAACCTGGGGAGGATGATGGAGACCATCAAGGAGAACAATCAGCAGCAGCAACTTCATCAGCAAAGGAGGCATCCAAGGGATCTACACCAGCAATTGCAGTAGCAGCACAAGGAAAAGCTCTTGTTGATTCACACAACTCAGCAGCTTGGGAAGTCTCTCCAGCAGAAACAACAGGCTTCCAAATCCCAGCACAGACAGCAGGTTACTCAGCAGGCTTCTCAGCAGTCTAAACACCCAGCAGGAGGTTTTCAGTATTACCAGCAGCCACCACTACACCAACAGCATCCATCCAGGCTTGCTACACCCTTGTAAAGCAAGTCCTGGCATCCACAGCCACTCAGCCCACCAGCATTGGTCATCCAGACCAATTCCAATTCCCTGCAACAATAGTCCAAGCAGCTAACTTTCTCAATGTCATATCTATTGATTGAGGAAGATTCAGCTAAGGTTTCCTAGGAGTTTTTGTTCTTTGTCATGCCATGTTCAAGTCCAAGTCAAGTCCCAGCATGATCGAGCATGGCACAGTAAGATTCAGAAGTCAGAAACAAACAATCCCAGCATGGTTGTTTTATCAGTTTTTCCAGAACCCCAGTTCAGGGGCTATATGTCCTGAATTCTGTTCACATGGATTATTTTGGTCTTCCCAGCATGATATTAACCTGTTGAGATTACGTCCAGGTTAGCATTAGCGCGGGAATTACCTCAGTAAACATATTTTTACCCCTTAGGAGAGGAAAGCCTCTCATTGGTTCTTTTTGCCACTCTTTTGGCATTTGGTCCAATCAGAGCAAAGTTTAGTCTTTTCTTTATTTTCCTTACAAAATGTACTCGAGATAGTTAGTATGTAATCAGTTGTACTAGTTTTAAGCTTTGTAGCTTAGATCAGATAAGGGAGATTAGACAGGATGCTTATGCTTAAGCACCTGTTAATCAAACTGTTAGTTTCCTATATATTATGAAGTTTTCTATCAATGAAGGGCATCTCAGTGTTCATTCAATAGCATTCTCGAGTGTCTTATTACCTCTGAAAAGTTTATGAGTGTCCTATAACTCTCAACCTTGGTTCAATCAGTTCCTGTCACTGGATATTGGCAAAATCTAGCAAATGCAAGCTGAGCTTGATCATCCATGCTTTGATGTGTCTGTAAAGGCATGTGTGTGAGAGTCCTTTGCCCTTGATTACAGTTGTGGTGTGTCTTTATCAACTGTAAGCAAGCCTATCCTTTTATTCTGTTTTGGGTTGTCTTCTATTCCAGCTTGTTGCTTTCAACTAGTTGTTGTTGAATCCAAGCATCCAGCTATGTGTGTGTGTATGACTGTATGATGTATTATAGCTCAATACTCTGATCTTGTGAGCTTGCATACATCAGATGCCCTTGAATAAACATCAAGGCCTTATGATCACTGTGTAGGATGAATTCTGCTCCAAGAAGGTAGTGCCTCCAGTGTTGAAGTGCTCTAATGATGGCATAGAACTCTTTATCATATGTGCTGTATTTTTTCTTGGCATCATTCAACTTCTCATTGAAGTAGGCAACTGGCTTGCCCTCCTGGGTCAATATTTCTCCTATGCCAACTCCTGAAGCATCACAGTCTACCTTTAAAACCTTGCTGAAGCTGGGTAGTGCTAGAACTGGTGCAGAAGTGAGTGTCTCCTTGACTTCTTCAAAGGCCTTCTGGGCTGCTGTTGTCCAAATAAAGGACTTTCCTTTCACCACTTCAGTCATTGGTGCCAGAATGGTGTTGAAATTCTTGACAAATCTCCTATAAAACAAAGCCAGGCCATGAAAGCTCCTGACTTGCTGAATAGAAGTGGGCACAGGCCACTCCCTAATTGCCTTGATCTTCTCCTCATCAACCTGAACACCTACTACTGTGACAATGTATCCCAAGAAGTTCACTTTGTGCTGTAAAGAAGTGACACTTCTTGAGGTTGCCAAATAACTCCTCCT
This sequence comes from Portulaca oleracea, assembly GCA_029582165.1. Classification (NCBI taxonomy): domain Eukaryota; kingdom Viridiplantae; phylum Streptophyta; class Magnoliopsida; order Caryophyllales; family Portulacaceae; genus Portulaca; species Portulaca oleracea. The sequence goes on along the minus strand of CM055880.1, from coordinate 29,458,678 downwards.
TGCTCAGAATAGTTAAAACCTCCTACAAATGCTTGACATGCTCTTGTTCAAACCTGCTATAGGCAAGAATATCATCAAAGTATACCACAACACTCTTGCCTATGAGTGGCTTAAGGACCTGATTCATGAGCCTCATGAATGTAGATAGGGCATTAGTCAAGCCAAAAGGCATGACCAACCACTCAAACAAACCTCATGATGCTCAGCAACTAGTAAAAGATCAAGGGTAGGCTCAATGTAAAGGTTTTTTGTGGGTTGGGTGTGTTTGAGAGGGGTTAAGGTTACTTTCTTGTGATTCACCACCAAAGTATAAGTGTTGGCCCTTCCATCATGCTGTATAGACCTATCAAACATCCAAGGCCTTCCCAGCAACAAATGACATGCATCCATAGGCAGGACATCACACCAAACAGAATCATGATATGATTTGCTTATTGAAAAACTCACCAAGCACCTTTCTGTGATAGGAATGCCTCTACTAGACTTCAGCCATTGAATAAAATAGGGGGCTGGATGGGATGAAGTCACCAGCTGCAACTTCTCCACCATTTCCTGTGAAGCTGCATTTGTACAGCTGCCACCATCTACAATGATTGAGCAGACATTCCCTTTCACAGTGCATCTTGTATGAAACAAAGTTTTTCTTTGTTCTTGTCCTGTCTCCACAGAAGAACTACTAAGGACTCTCCTTATCACCAATAGCTCTCCTTCATCAGGGCCTTCTTCTACCTCATCATACACAGGATCAATCAACTCTCCCTCTGGATGTACTTCCTCTTCCTCCTCAACTTCAGGTTCAGCAAACCATGAAGCTTGGTAATCAGCCAAGGTCACTACTCTCTTATTAGGACATTCTGAAGCTATATGCTCTAGTCCTTGACACCTAAAACACCTCCTATTATTAGTAGGGATAGGGTTTGGGGTTCTTTGAGGAGCTGGGGGTTGTTTTTGTGGGGGAGTAGGTTGTTTTGTAGGGTATCTTGGGGTAAAAGGGGTTCTTTGGGTTGTGGGATAGGTTATGGGATATGTAAAAGGCTTAGGCTGGGGTTTATAGGGTGTCTTTGTAGCAAACTCCTTCCCCTTGGATCTCTTTTGCAGTTCTACCTTGTGAGCTAGAGAACTGAGCTCATCCAAAGTAGTATAGGGATGCAATTCCACCACATTCGTGATACCCTCATTGAATCCTGCCATAAACCTTACTAGCACCTGAGTTTCATTCTCTTTTAGGTCACATCTCCACAAAAGATGCTCTAACTCCTTTGTATATTCTTCCACAGACTTGTTGCCTTGCATTAGTTGTTGCAATTTGCCACAATTCACCTTAAGATAGTTCACAGACAAGAACTTAAACTTCAGCTTTTCCGTCATTTGTTCCCAAGTCTTGACTTTCTCTTTTCCCCTCTCTACTCTTCTTTTCTGTAGGTTAGACCACCAGATTGACGCATGCTTCTTCAATTTCAGGGTAATGAGCTTAACCTTCTTCTCTTCAGAAACCTCCTTCAGATAAGAAATTCTCTCCACAGTCTGCAGCCAGTCCAAGAACACCTTAGTGTCCAGCTGACCTTTAAATTCAGGAATTTCCACTCGGAAATCTAATTTGTCATCCATTCCAACCTTCCTCTGTCTAGCCCTAACTTTCTTAGTTCCACTAGGACCTTCTTCTTCCCCAAAAGGGTTGCTGGAATAAGTACTCCCTTCTTCTTCATATTTAGAGTCTTCTTTAAAACTTTGCTTCTTCAGGTAAAGATAGTTCTTCAGCTGGTCAGTCAAATATTGAACATGTTTCTCCAGCTCAACCTTCTCTCTAAGAGCTTGTTCAGCTACCACCTCGGCAGTCCTACTAGTAGACATCCTGTAACCAGCAAGAAGCTCACCAAGAAAGTCACACAACTCCGATACCAAAGCTGATGTATGTGCAGACCAAAACCAATCAGAGTGCACTGGTCTGGACAACACCAAAGGCCCTCTCTGACCTTGATTGTTCAACCTAAGCTTTTCCTAGGAATAGAAAAGCATCAAGGAACGAGAAAAAAATAAGGAAAGATAGAAAACCTGCATATCCAACTGATACAGACCACACCTCAGCAAGAAACACAAGGACAAGAACTTAGTTCATGCACTGGATACAGGCCACACCACCAGAACACAAGCTAAGTTCTACGTCACACCTTCTAAGCTTGCTAAAGTTTAGTTACAGACAAGTAGAAACAATGGAGAGTTTTTAGAGACACTCACAAACACACAGGAGCAAGCTCGACTGGTTTCTCATTCATTCACTCATGATGAATGCTATTACAAAAGGAGCTGCTTATATTTGCTACTTTAAGCAAGTAGCTGGTTGTAACCGAGAGATTAGAGATTTCCTAAGTATAAAGAAACCTCTAAACTACTGCTAAGCTAAATTAATATACATAAGTGAGCTGCTTAAAACTAATACAAAGCTTAAATACATCAGATTACATCAAGAAAACAGCAAAATAAAATAAAAGAAGCTGGCTTGTTCTGATTTAGCCAGCAACTGCTTCCTTCATGCATTAGTCATGTTTCTACTGTAATATTATAGTCTTCCTTGGCTGCTGAGGTTGGCAGGTTGTATTAGCTATCAAGGACATTCGATCATTAAAAGGAAAATGACCAATTGACCTTATTAATGCTGAAAATGCCAACGCTGTCCAGCTGCTTGATGTTTACTGCACTCCCTGAACAAATTAGATCTAGAGATTGTTCAGGAACAGCAGTCACTTGAACTCCTCGATCAGTGTCCTTTGATGAACCAAGGAGTACATAAGATCCACTAAATGCCATTGCCTTTACTACTACAGCTTGAATCAGACCTTGAAACAGACATGAACCCTGATTTCACAGGTTGGGGTTTTGCCAAGGTCCAATTGCATCAATTAGTCTTTGGTTCTAAGGCCAAAACTGCCTCCTACTCAGGATCCTAGGGTGAACATGTTGCTTTCATTTAGAACTTCAAAACTCCCCTAGGACCTGTCTTCCCTTGCAGTGCTAATCTTGATGTAGGAAGGACTTGATCCCTCCTGAATTCCTAGCTAAGTCCCAATGTGCGAAGGACCTGCTGAGGACCTCAGGAAAGAAAGTCCTTTCCTCTGTCCTTGTTGTGCCAACTAGTAATGCTGGTGTAGATGGACCTCCATCAAAAGGCGACGGTTTAGGTAATAACTAGGATTCTCCCCCGAGAGTGGGTGTCTACTTGTGTGATGCACCCTACAATGCCATGCATTTGGTCTCTTCTCTCCCCATGTTACACTCAAAGGGCTTACCTGAAGTTCGTTGAGCAACACCTCACACTCCTTACCCACAGTTTTAAGGGTAAGGTGAACCGAGGCGAGAACGTGCAGTAGGCCATGTAACCCAACCATAGTAATCCATGAACATAGAACCTTGGTTTAGGGTACCCTTCATGTTGTATGCTATGTGCTATATGTATCCCTTCCCCTTTTCTTTTTATTTCGTTAGAGTCGGCTTTAGTTTGGTGGTTTCGTTTTAGTCCATGTAAAATTCATTGGGTTGAGAAAAGGATTATTTATTAATTGATATGATCAACTCAAAGGTGTTATGATTAGCCCAAATGGAAGGGCTCATTTATGTTTGAAAGTTGCTTATCTTAATTAATAAATAAAAATTGACTCACCTTTGACGATATTATATGGCCCTTTACGAAACTTTCTTAACAAAGGTAACAAAAAATTAATTAAAAGTCCAACAAAGTTAATGGATAGCGTCTTAGACTGCATAATAGTCACTGAGTATGAGTAAATTAGTTTATCGATTTAATTAATAAATCCATCACATTTATGGTCGGCCCGTTGATAGGCCCAACCATATTGGATTTATCAATTGAGCCCATAAATTAATTATAACTCGCTTATTGTTGGCTTTATCCAGTCCTTTACAATATCCATTTTCCTTGAGTAAAAAAAATAATAAAAAAGAGGTTTAAAAAAATGGGTTGTCAGTCTTGTCGAGCATTATTCTAGTCCGCATAATGGTCAATATGGCTTGAGTTGTCTGAATTGTTGGGCTAAGTTACGAATTCTCCTTAAAACGGTCGGCTTGTGAATTGGGCCTATCCGAATTGAGAAACACTGACTTATACCCTTCAATTATTGATCCGCTCGCTATGTTTGACTTTATTCGGCCCTTTTTAATGTTCTCTTATTATGTCCATATAAAGTATGGTCATGCACTCCCAAAAGTGGGTGAGTCTCTTGTGTCAGCATATAGGTATCAAGTGTGTTAGGATCATATAGGTCTCTTAGGACATGCATGCATCGGGTAGTATATGTCGGAGTATGTCATCAAGTTTCCTAACTTTGAATTTCCGTGCAGGCATCATTGGTGATCGACTCTGAGCCCGCATCCAAGATCCTTGTACCGGCCGTTTGGTTCCTAACCCCCACTACGATCCATTTGCAACTCGTGACTGCATCATGTCTGGAGAGCAATTCCAAGAGTTCCCAGTTCAAAGCACTGAGGTCAACATTACAAAGCACTTAGATGAGCTTTACACCAAGATGCAAGGTTTCGTCTTTGCCTATACTTTAGAACAGGAGCAGAAGATGGGTAAAAGACTGAGTGAACAGCAGCAGGCGATGGACGACGTGCTACAAGCCATCACCATGATCAATGCTAAGCTAGGGCTAAATACTGAGGAAGAAGATGAAGAGATACACGAATATGAATCTTAACCCGAGCGTGAGCCCATCAAAACAGATTCTAGGGGTACAGAGACATCTAAAACAAAGGTGTCTAAGCCTACAAGGGATCCCACTGTTAAGATCCTCGAACAGAAGCTGAAAAGCCTCACCAAAGCAATGAGCACTATGTCGGCCTTTGCTGACAAGTACATGGAGGTGTCATTTCCTATTCAACCAACTCTGAAGATAGCTGACAAGGTTGAGGTACCAAACATCAAGTTCAAACCCTCCGAGAATCCCACTCACCATATTGAAGAGTTCATGAGATTAGCACCGCTGAATAGGATCAATGTCACTCTATACTCCACAATCTTCCCATCCACTTTAGATGGTGAAGCCAAGGTCTGGTACCATGCTCTATCACCCCAAGTCAAGGTCGACTAGAATGAGTTATTCAAAGCTTTCATTAACCATTACAATCGTATCCAAAAGAAACAAGCTACGGTGGACGACTTGACCACCATGAAGTAGTGGGACGATGAATCCTTTTTGGATTACTTTGAAAGGTGGTATACCAAGTTGTCCAACATCAATGAGTCCATTCCTCTCCGCCCACAACTGTCTACTTTCAAGCAAGGCCTCAAGAGCAGTCTATCCAAACACTTGAGATATCATGTCATCAAGGATTTCGATTACTAGAAGGACATTTGTGCTCAACTAGAAGCAATGCAGCTAGCCACCCTCCTGGTTGGAAGGGGTCTAGCTCCAATAGGAGGGTAACTAGTGCAGCTAGCCACCCTCCTAAAATTGTTGAGATTAACTCTGTCCAGCGCAAGGGGCCTTATATGGCGAAGTATGAGACCTATACACCACTTGATGTTCCTTATTCACAGGCTCTTGATCAGTTGGTCAAGAAAGGCTTTTTGGTTCTGCCTTTACCAAAAGAAGAACCGACAATTAAAGGTAAAAATTGGGATGCCAACCAATTTTGCCGCTATCATCGTTGCCGAGGACATGATAATGAGAAATGTTGGACTCTCAAGAACAAGATAGAAGATTTGATAAGGGATGAGACACTTCCAATGCCGAAAGTTGCGAAAAAGCCTAACAATCAAAATAACCCTATGCCTGAGCATGCAAATGCCATCTTTTGTGGAGATTCAAGCTTTGATCCTTCCGCTTTGATTGTTGAAGTAGGTCAACCTGTCCCGGAAAAATTTGAATTCCATGAAGACCTGTTCATCCATGGTATTTAGGACAACGATGATGATGACGAGCATGAGCATTCTGAGAAAGAATGGATTGAGGTGGATGAACTAACACCACACGATGTGGCATTTCTTACTCGATCTGGCCGCCACAATAACACGAACACCACCACCGCAGTGGTTGTCCCAAACCCTACGCCTATGGTCGGTAATGACAACCAGGTCCCTCCTAAAGATCCTCTTCTGGCACAACTCAAAAAGATTAGAGCTGAAGGCACTATCTGGCAGCTGATATGCGTATCACAAGCCCATAAACGAAAGATGTTAGATGCTCTTACTACACTAATGATATCCCCTACAACGACTCATGAGTCATTGGTTGCTCATGTGACTGGTCACCAGGAGGTAATTACCTTTGGACCTGAAGATCTACCTCGTGGAGGACCATCCCACAACAAAGCCCTGTACCTTACAGTGCAATGCTCCAACAAGACTATCCCACTGGTTCTAGTTGACAATGGTTCTATTGTGAATGTGTGCCCTTGGAGGACGGCACAAAAGTTGGGGGCTCAACAACAACATTTGGCTCAAAATGGTGTAGAACTCCGAGCTTGTGAAAATTCACCTCGAAGATCAGTCGGATCCATAATATTACCTATCACTATTGGCAATATCACTCGAAATGTGGAGTTTACAGTGCTAGACATTCCAGCCTGCTTCAATCTGCTACTAGAGAGGTCATGGCTTCATGAATGCAATGCTATAGCATCGACCTTGCATCAAAAGGTGAAAATGTTGGTTCAAGGCCAAGTGATCACAAATTCGGGAGAATCTATCAATGTTGTCTTTATTCCCAAGCAAACAACTCTCGAAGTGGAGCATAGTTTAATGGATGAAGAACTCCACAAATTTGAAATTGTGGCCATGTTGAACAATGGTGAAGTTCCTTTTGATTCCGATCCTTACTCAAATCCCAAAGTGCATACTATACTCAACAGACAAGGTCACTTCCCTGAGATGCCGCTGGGAAAGAACCCGAAAAACAGGGTTCCTCCTGTGTTCAATTCATTTAAGTAGAAGGGAAAGTTTGGCTTAGGCTACAAGCCAACTGAGAAGGAAGTTAGGCTCGCAAAAATGGCCATAATAGAGCAGAAGAGGATGGTCAATCCTCCTACCTTGTTCTAAATGAAGCCCTATCCACTCACTTTAAGCGCTCCAATTAAGTAGTGTCTCCAGTGTTGAAGAGATCTAATGATGGCATAGAACTCTTTATCATCGATGTTGTATTTTTTCTTGGCATCATTCAACTTTTCATTGAATTAGGCAACAGGTTTGCCTTCTTGAGTTAGAACTGCTCCTATGCCAACTCCTGAAGCATCACACTCCACGTCAAAAACCTTAGAGAAGCTTGGTAAGGCCAGGACTGGTGCTGATGTAAGTTGCCTCTTAACTTCTTCAAATGCTCTCTGTGCTGCTTGTGTCCAAGAGAAGCTTTTGCCCTTCACTAGCTCTATCATAGGTGCTAGGATGGTGCTAAAATTCCTCACAAACCTCCTGTAAAATGAAGCTAAGCCATGAAAACTTCTAATTTGCTGAATTGAACTAGGAATAGGCCACTCCCTGATTGCCTTGACCTTTTCCTCATCCACTTGAATTCCTGCTGCTGTCACAATGTAGCCAAGAAAAGAGACTTGGCTTGCAAAGAATTGACACTTCTTTAAATTCCCATACAACTGCTCCCTGCTCAATATCTCCAACACACTCTTTAGGTGGCCAATATGCTCCATCTCAGATTGACTGTAAATAAGTATGTCATCAAAATAGACAACAACACACTAACCAATCAATGGCTTCCAAAGTTGGTTCATCAGCCTCATGAATGTGGATGGTGCATTTGTCAAGACTAGCCACTCAAATAACCCTCCTTTTGTCTTGAAGGCTGTCTTCCACTCATCCCCTTCACATATTCTGATCAGGTAGTAGCCACTGCTCAGATCAATCTTAGAAAACACCACTGAACCATGCAGTTCATCAAGCATATCTTCAAGCCTTGGGATTGGATACATGTACTTGACAGTAATTTTGTTAATAGCTCTACAGCCAATACACATTCTTTGACTGCCATCCTTTTTAGGCACCAAGAAGGCTGGTACTGCACAGGGGCTCAGACTCTCCCTTATCACACCCTTCTCCAGTAGTTCATCAACCTGCCTCTGAATCTCATTTGTCTCAGCTGGAGTCATTCTGTAGGTAGGTAAATTTGGCAAGACAGATCCTGGGATAAGATCTATCTTGTGATGTATGTCTCTCTTAAGGGGTAGGCCTGGGGGCATTTCATCAAGAAAGACATGTAGGTATTGGTTTAGGATAGGCTGAAATAAGGGGTGGTCATTTTGTGGGGATAGGTCCTCCTCAATGTCAAGCAGAATGATTCCACTTTGCTCACTGAACTCATGTTGTTCAGCTGACAAAAGGACATCAAGAATGGGCTCAACAATAAGGGTTTTGGGTCTTTTTGTGAGTTGGGATGGTCTAAGAGGGGTAAGGGTGATTTTCTTGCTATTCAAACAAAGGGAATATGTGTTTGCTCTCCCATTGTGGCTAACAGATCTGTCATACATCCAAGGTCTCCCTAATAACAGGTGACAGGCATCCATATGAATCACATCACACCAAACTTCATCTCTATAAGCTGATCCAATTGAGAAATTGATAAGGCATCTAGAAGAAATCTTGATACCTTTACTTTGGTTCAACCACTGTATGGTAAAGGGGGCTGGATGGGTGCTGATAGCCAAATTGAGCTTCTTCACCATGGTTTCAGAGGCTGCATTGGTGCAACTGCCTCCATCAATGATCAAAGAACAAATTTTCCCACCTACTGTGCATCTGGTGTGGAACATGTTCTCTCTTTATTCTGCTGCTTCATCCACTGCTGAACTGCTCAAGATCCTCCTGATCACAAGCATTTCTCCTTCATCATGACCTGCTTCAACCTCTTCATCATCATACACAGGGTCTCCATGGGGCTCTTCATATTGATCTTCTTCATCAAAAGGCTCAGGATCAAGCAAAAGAGCTGCCTGAAACACAGCCAAGGTGACTGCTCTCCTGTTTGGACATTTAGATACTCTGTGTCCAAGTCCTTGGCATGTGAAGCATCTTCTTTCTGGGAAGGCTTTGCTGACAGGGACCGGGGTTCTTTGTGGGGCATTTTGTGACTGATTTTATGGGGACTTTGGGGCTGGATATCTGGATTGAGGTGGAGATGGGGGTGGATATGCTCTTTGTGGGGAAATGTATGGCTTGCTGTAGGGATTTGGCTTGGTTTGGGAATAGGGCTTGGCTGGATACCTACTACTACACTCCTTCACTCGAGCCTTCTTCAGCTGTTCCACTTTGTGAGCCAAAGAGCTTAACTCATCAAGTGAATCATAGACCTGCAGCTCAACAACATTCTTAATACCTTCATTCAAACCTGCAAGGTATCTCATATAAGTCTGCACTTCATTTTCCTGTATGTTACACTTCCAAAGCAAGTGTTCAAACTCTTTGGTGTAGTCCTCCACAGATTTGTTGCCCTGCACCAAATGTTGTAGCTTGAAGTAGTTCTCCTTCATATAGTTGTCTGAAAGGAATTTTTCTTTCAACTTCTGCCTCATTTCAATCCAAGTGTTCACCCTATCTTCTTCAAACTCCATTCTTCTCCTATGCAAATTAGTCAACCAAGTAGAAGCATAATTTTTTAACTTCAAGGCTACTAACTTCACCTTATTTTCTTCTGAAACTTCTTTCAATTCAAAAACCCTCTCTATTGTCTGCATCCAATCTAAGAAAACATCAGGATCTAACTCCCCTGCATACTCAGGTATATCAATCTTGAAATCTAACTTCTCTATCCTCCTGTCTTCCCTCCTTTCTTCCCTTTCACTCTCACTATTTTCCTCTGGCTCACTGATCCTAGGTGATCTCCTAACTCTTCTCCTCCTTCTGTGTGTAGGCCTAGGACCTCGACCTCCTCTACCTGTCCTACTAAAAGGATTCTCACCAACTCCTTCCTCCATCTCTTCATCAATCTCTCCATTAAGCTCATTCCTATGCAATCTCATATAATACTGCAGCTGCTCACTTAAGAACTTCATTTTTTGCTCCATTTCTTCTTTTTCTTTTAAGGTATATTCTAAGACTTCCTGGGGTGTTCTACTAGTTCCGGCCATCTCTACTATTACAAACAACACACTCCAAGATAGAAGATAGCTTGGGGAACATAATGTTATGTAACTATGCCTTTCAGACTTAAAAATGCCGGAGCAACATATCAAAGGACTTCCAACACTCTACTTCATGACATAATGCATATAGAAGTAGAGGTTTATGTGGATGACATGATTGTTAAGTCCAAGACAAGGGAGGAGCACATTCCTAACCTCCACAAGTTATTTCTGCGACTTCGTAAGTAGAAAATGCGGCTTAATCCAGCAAAGTGCACCTTTGGTGTTACCTCTGGGAAGTTGCTAGGCTATGTTGTTAACCAACGATGCATTGAAGTTGATCCTTCTAAGATAAAGGCTATCCAAGAATTGCAACCACCTAGGACAGAAAAGGAGATAAGGGGTTTCCTAGGGCGAGTTCAGTATATCAGTAGATTCATCTCAAAACTCACCATGACGTGTGAACCTTTGTTCAAGAAGTTGAAGAAGGGAAGTAAAATAGAATGGGATTATCAATGTTAAGCTGCTTTTGATAAAATCAAGGAATATTTGCAGCATCTTGCAGTCCTCATGCCGCTAGTATCAGATGAGCCTCTACTCCTTTACCTTACAGTGACTAGCTCAATGGGGGCTATGCTGGCTCAAAAGGTAAAAGTGATGTATGCAAGCTCAAAAAGATCAGAGTATTGAACTTACAAAACACCACATAGAATCACACACACTGCTATTGACTTTAAACAAAGCTAATTGAATGCAATTAACTGGAATAAATGACAACCCAACAGGGAATTAAAAGGATAGACTTGTGTTCACTCTGATACAGGCACACCACAGGATAAACATAAGGGCAAGGACTTAGTTAACTCAGCAGATACAGGCACACCACCACTGAAGCAAGTAAGCTCTACACACACCACCAGGTTGCCAACTCCTGGATATCGAAGTAGAATCAACCAAATGAGAGTTTGTTGAGACTCACAAACGAGAGGCTCAACTAGGGCACCATGAACGCTATTGAAAATATCCTTAGGGTTTTATCTAACTGAAAGATAGAAAGATAAAAGTAACCAGGATGGTTCAAGGGATCTATCTTGATACAGAAACACCACAAGAAGAAACCCTAGGGCTACTTGACCTTCAACCTAGTTACAGAAATACCTTTTAGGTTTAGGGTTCAAGCTCTTCCTCGCCACTTGGTTGCCAAACCAAGATACAATAGAAGAGATCAACGAGGTTCTCACGAAACACTCAAGGGGTAAGTGGCAGACCTAAAACATATAAGTGTCTGTATACCGCAAGTGTACGGGTCTGTGTAGTAATAAAAATATCGTTCTCTCTCAGGGACTTGTGTTCAACTACGCACTAAACTAGTTCACTACAAAGGATGCTAGGTCGATCAAAAGGTTGTAGGTAATGATTCAGATAATTAACTGAGGAAGCAGGAGATTAAAGGATTCAACCAAATAATTAAAAGGGTTTAGGAGAGTCTACTCTAGTCAATCAATCTAATTATCAACAATCCCGGTGCAGGTAACAAGATAATTCAGGGTCTATAATTTTTCTAGGCCTTATCACTTCGATCTTTCGATCCTAGGTGAGTTACAGTGATTAGACTAAACATTATTTCTAACTATTTAATACAATCAAAGATAAAGAACTGATTATAAAGGGTTTTTGGACATCAATAATAACAACTTTGGGGGTATTGGATATTATAATACAAACTATTTTCTTGGACACTAGCAGTACGAACTATTGACCTATTTTCCTCTAACAGTACACTGTCGAATTGTTATGATTTTAACTCATCGAAACGATGGTGTGGCTCCATAATATGTGACATGGAAGACATGTCAGTGTCCACGTCAACATTTTCTACCCAACCTCCGCCTTCCACGTCACACATCATGGAGCCTCGTCATCTTTCTGATGAGTTAAAACTATAACAACTCGGTCGTGTACTGCTGGAGGAAAATAGGTTGATAGTTGGTACTACTAGTGTCAAAGAAAATAGTTGGTATTATTAGTCACCAATATCCCCAAAGTTGGTATTATTGACGGCCAATAATCCTAATGAATTGACCGTAGGCAAGAATCATTATGTCTAACTATTTTCTAAACCTATTCAATCTATGCATTCCAATTCAAGACTCAAACTGTCGCTCTGTTGTCAAGAATCTAAAACCAGGTAGAGACTCAAACTGTCGTTCTATTGCCAAATTACCATGATATACAATACACGCAGATTAAACGAATAAAAGGATAATTAACACCGAAACTGTATTCAAATTCAATCAAAAGACATCGAGTTTTATCCCCCAAACAAAGGGAATTTAGCTACTCATAATAAAAACTAAGAAAGCGATAATAAAAACTGAATAACGAAGCACAAAGTAAATAGAAATTAAATCGAACGTTCGAGTCGTCGAATTCGATCTCTTCGTGTCACTCGATTCGATCTCCTTCTTCTCCTCTTTCATTCCTAATCTACTAGAACGGCTCCCCGAAGGGAGGAAAAATACAGAGAAAACCTATGCTAAGCGACGGAAATAAAACTTTGAATAGTTAGAGATTACCCTAAACTGAACGGCGGATGTTTCTTTTATACAGGAAGAGAAGACGCTAGCAGCGTCCAAAAAGACGCCACCAGCGTTTACAATTTTCCTTCCGTCCAAACTTTTGCCCTAGACGCTGCTGGGGTGTGTTTAGGCCCTGGTGGGGGGTGATAGGCGCTAGCAGGGGGTGAATTCACAGTAGCAGGGGGTAGCCTTGGTGAGTTGCATTGTGGGCCAAGGTTACCTTGGATTGGGCCAACTTCAATTTTCTTTCTCTTCTTCTCATTTTCTTCAAATTTCCTCCTCTTTTATTCCCCACTTCAATTCTTCTCAATTTTTCCACTTTTTCTTCCAATTTTCCATGCTTTTAGGTGGGTTTTCAATAATTCCTGCAAAACATACCAATTCTCGAACAAGTGAAGAATATTATAGAAATTGGTATAAAAACATGGAATTTCAAGTATAAAAAGCATGAAATATATATTTTTTGAGCCCTAAAATTACTATATAAATGTCACTTATCAGTAAGCTAAAAGCTTGATTGTATTCATAATTCAAAATTCGATGCCTTTGATCAATTACAAGCCTAGCTATTTATACTAACTAAGTCCTATGCATATTAGGACTCTATGGCTTGGCGTGCAAGCCTCCTACTACTACTCCTAGACGCCATCTACTCTATCTCCTCCTTGTAGTATGACTCCTTATCCTAAGGTGAGTTAGTTACAAAAGATAATAATCCTTTTAGGACTTGGCTTTCCTAATCCAAGATGGATTAGTTACAAAATAAGAAAACCTTATATAGAACTATGGTGCTTAGCGCCTAATCTAACACACCACACACGTGACTCTCATACCTTCTAGATCATTCTAGACTAATCAAGACTCCTAAGACTTGGTGTCCAAGTTTATATATATTACTTGCCACCTTACATAGCTAGAAATGTAAAGAAAACCCTAGAAATGTAAAGAAATACATCAAAATGCCAAAGTTGTGAAATTCATCTGGAAATGATCAAAACTGTGAAATTCACTTTGGGCTTGGAACTTGGGCCTTTGACGTGACTTGAACTCCTCCTTAGGACGTTTGGACGTCCTCTTGCCATAAGGAGCACACCATGTGGATGGTCCTTTGAGCCTATATACTCATTCTTTCTTCTAGAGCTCGTTCTACCTCCTTGTAGATGAGTTAGGCCTCCTTTGATAAGCTAGTCGTGGGCTGAAATACATCATTCCCCCCTTGTTGAGAAAAGTTTGTCCTCAAACTTATGAGGTATTCTCCTTCATCATAGTAGGGTTTCAAATCAACTACATTGAATGTTGCACTCCCACCATAGTCTTCATTCAATGAGAGCTTATAAGCATTATCTCCAAACCTTTCTAAAACTTCAAAAGGACCATTAGCCCTAGGAACTAGCTTTCCTTTCCTCTTGGATGGGAACCTCTCTTTCTTCAAGTGACCCCATACTTGATCTCCTGGCTGAAATATAACCTTCTTCCTTTTCTTATTAGCTAAGTCTGAGACTTGTTGAGTATACTTAGTTATTCTTTCCCTTACTTCTTCGTGGAGCTTTTGAATCTCTTGGGCTCGTTTGTTTGCTTCGTGGTTGTAGCTCATAGTAGTGTTGATTGGCGTGAGATCCATGGGAGTATTAGGGTTTCTCCCATACACTACTTGGAACGGTGAACCCCCTGTGGCTTTGCTTGGGGCACGGTTGAAGGCGAACTCGGCATGTGGGAGTAGAGTATCCCACCCTTTCTTGTCTTTGTTCACCAAGGACCTTAGTAGTGAGCCAAGGGTCTGGTTGGTGACCTCGATTCGCCCATCAGTTTGGGGATGACACGTCGTGTTGTACTTGAGCTTGGTTCCAAACTTCTTCCATAAAGTAACCCAGAAGTGACTAAGGAACATTGCATCCCTATCAGAGACCATAGTCCTTGGTATCCCATGAAGTTTGACAACCTCTTGGAAGTATAAATCTGCAACTCTAACTGCATCATAGGTGGTGTGGCATGGGATAAAGTGAGTCATCTTCGAAAATCGATCAACAACCACCATGATAGAGTCTTTCCCACGTTGTGTCCTTCTTTAGCCCCACGATGAAATCAAGGCTAATATCTTCCCAAGGGCCTTGTGGAATAGACAAGGGTGTGTATAACCCTTGGGGCAGCACGTGACTCTTGGATAAGTTGCAAATAGAACACCTTCTCACCATATGCTCGACGTCCTTGGCCTTGTGAGGCTAAAAGTAGTGTTCTTTCATCATAAGATAAGTCTTCTCAATACCAAAGTGCCCTGCTAGACTTCCTCCATGAACTTCTAAGATAATAAGCTCTCTAAGACTGCTCTTGGGAATACACAACTGATTCCCATGGAATAGGAAGCCATTCTCCACGTGGTATTGGTCTTTGGGGCGCTTCTTGCAGGTTTCATAGATCTCCCTGAAATCTTCATCTTCCTCATAGAGATCTTTGATATGTTCAAGCCCTATTACACGTGAGTCAAGAACATGTAATAATAACTACCTGCGAAATAGGGCGTCTGCTCCTTTGTTCAAGTGGCCGGCTTTGTGCTAAACAACAAAGTGATAAGCTTGCATGAATTCCACCCACTTAGCATGGCGTGGGTTTAGCTTATGCTGGCCCTAAATATACTTCAATGCTTCATGATCACTATGTATGATGAACTCGTGGCCAATAAGATAATGTCGTCAATGTTCTAGGGCACGAATAATAGCATAGAATTCTTTGTCATAGGTGTTGTACTTCATCCTTGTTTTGCTGAGTTTTTTACTGTAATAGGCCAAGGGGCGGCCCTCTTGAGATAATACAGCTCCAATTCTAACTCCATAAGCATCACACTCAACTTCAAACTTCTTATCAAAGCTTGGTAGGGCGCGAACTGGTGCGGTGCAGAGTTGGTTCTTCACGTTTTCGAACGCCTGTTGTGCAGTTGGCGTCCATGAAAACTCTTTAGACTTCAGTAGCTCAGTCATGGGAGCTATGGTAGTACTGAAGTTCTTCACAAACCTCCTGTAGAAAGAGGCCAAGCCGTGGAAGCTTCTAACATCATGAATACTAGTCGTTGTAGGCCACTCTTTGATTGCTTTGATCTTCTCTTCATCGACTTGTATCCCATCAGCCGAGAGTAAATAGCCAAGAAAGACTAATTTGTTGGTGAAGAAGTGGCACTTGGCGAGATTTCCATAGAGCTTCTCGTGGCTTAGAATATCCAAGACCATCGTAAGGTGCTGGGCGTGATCTTCCTTGGTCTTGCTATATACAAGTATGTCGTCAAAGTAGACAACAACACACTTGCCAATAAGAGGTTTCAAAACCTGGTTCATTAGTCTCATAAAAGTAGATGGAGCATTAGTTTGTCCAAAAGGTATGACTAACCATTCGTAGAGACCTCCCTTGGTTTTGAATGTAGTCTTCCATTCGTCCCCTTCTTGGATTCCGATCTGGTAGTACCCGCTTCGTAGATCGATCTTTGAAAAGACTTGGGCACCATAGAGCTCATCTAACAGATCTTCAAGTCTAGGTTTAGGAAACCTGTACTTGATAGTAATTTTTTTTGATAGCCTTGCGGTCGATATACATGTGTTGACTTTCATCCTTCTTTGGGACCAATAGTTCAGGGACGGCGCATGGACTGAGACTTTCCCTGGTCATGCGGTATGCAGGCTTGTTCGGTAAGACTAATCCGGGGATGAGATCAATTTGATGTTGAATATCTCACTTTGGGGGCAAGCCTTGGGGCATCTCTTCTGCAAACACATGAGAATACTTCTCCAAAAGAGGAGTGATGAGAGGGTGGACATCGTGGCTTTGCTGGTCGTCGTTGATAGGTTTCTCATGACTAGGGTTTGTGTTTTGTTCTAGAAGAATGACCTCTTTATGTTCACTAAACTCATGATGTTCAGTGTTCAGAAGGGTGACGAGGTTTGGATCATCCTTCTTAGGTGGGGACGGATTGGTTATTTTAAGTGGAGTTAGGGTTATCTTCTTGTTTTTCATCACAAGAGTGTAGGTATTAGCTCTCCCGTTATGCATTACGCTCCTGTCAAATAACCATAGTCTTCTAAGCAGAATATGACAAGCATTCAAAGGCAAGACATCACACCATAAAGAATCTTGATAAGATTTTCCAATGGAAAAGTTCACCAAACATCGTTGAGTAACTTGTAATCCTTCACCCTGATTGAGCCATTGGATGGTGTAGGGCTTGGGATGGGGACTCGTCTCCAGTTGAAGTTTGTCTACCATAGTAGTTGAAGCGACGTTGTGCAGCTTCCTCCATCAACGATCAAAGAGCAAACTTTTCCCTTGATTGTTGGTCTTCAAGAACAATCGAACTACTGAGAACTAGGGCAAAATTATGATACCAAAATTATGATGTATAATGGGATCAAAGATTAGATCTTGATCAATTACACATCAAGGGGGACGTGCAACCAATCTAGATATGGGAGGCTTCACGTGAACTAGGGCAAAGGTAGGGGATGCTTCACGTGAGAAAGAGGGAATCTTTGTGGAGTTTTGATGGTTTGAGAGGGAAATGGGATTAGGGTTTGAGAAAGGATGAATCTTTGTGGAGTTGAGAGGGATGAATGATGATGATTGACGTGATGATGGGGGGAAAAGAGAGAGCTTGTTTTGACGTGAGGTCTTTGAGAGATTTGAGAGAGGGATGTTTGAGAGAGATTTGAGAGAGGGATGTTTGAGAGGGATTTGAGAGAGAGTAAGATTGACGTGAGAATAGAGAGGGAGAGAGTGATTGACGTAAGAGGGAGAGAGGGAGAGCTGTGGGAGAATATTGAATAGCCTTAGGGTTTTATCTAACTGAAAGATAGAAAGATAAAAGTAATCGGGATAGTTCAAGAGATCTATCTTGATACAGAAACACCACAAGAAGAAACCCTAGGGCTACTTGACCTTCAACCTAGTTACAGAAACACCTTTTAAGTTTAGGGTTCAAGCTCTTCCTCACCTCTTGGTTGCCAAACCAAGATACAATAGAAGAGATCAACGAGGTTCTCACGAAACACTCAACGAGTAAGCTAAAAGCTTGATTGTATTCATAATTCAAAATTCGATGCCTTTGATCGATCACAAGCCTAGCTATTTATACTAACTAAGTCTTATGCATATTAGGACTCTATGGCTTGGCATGTAAGCCTCCTGCTACTACTCCTAGACGCCATCTACTCTATCTCCTCCTTAGAGTAGGACTCCTTATCCTAAGGGGAGTTAGTTACAAAAGATAATAATCCTTTTAGGACTTGGCTTTCCTAATCCAAGATGGATTAGTTACAAAATAAGCAAACCTTATATAGAACTATGGTGCTTAGCGCCTAATCTAACACACCACACACGTGACTCTCATACCTTCTAGAACATTCTAGATCATTCTAGACTAATCTAGACTCCTAAGACTTGGTGTCCAAGTTTATATATATTACTTGCCACCTTGCATAGCTAGAAATGTAAAGAAAACCCTAGAAATGTAAAGAAATACATCAAAATGCCAAAGTTGTGAAATTCATCTTGAAATGATCAAAACTGTGAAATTCACTTTGGGCTTGGAACTTGGGCCTTTGACGTGACTTGGACTCCTCCTTAGGACGTTTGGACGTCGTCTTGTCATAAGGAGCATACCACGTGGATAGGCCTTTGGGCCTCTATACTCATTCTTTCCTCTAGAGCTCGTTCTACCTCCTTGTAGATGAGTTGGGCCTCCTTTGATGGGCTAGTCGTGGGCTGAAATACATCAAGAGTGAGCAAGGGCGAGTGCAAGGGGTTCGCGTGGCTAGAGAAGCCCCTCAAGTGACTCATTTGTTTTTTGCGGGTGATGCTTTGTTTTTCATTGAGCTTGAGGCAGCTTCGTGCTTGGCTTTAAAAAGCTCCATTGATAAATACAGTATGGCTTCATGCCAGGTGATCAATGTGGGGAAATCTTCAATGTATTTTTCCAAAGGTACCTCTCAAGAGGATAAGGATGGCCTGAAGGTGGTGTTCGGATACCCTGAAGGGGATATTTCCAACATTACCTTGGGGTGCCAACAAGGTTACAAAGAAAGAGGACGGACCAATTTGGTTTTATGATTGAGGATTTCAGGAAGAGGTTGGAGTCGTGGAAGTTTCGGATGTTGTCTATGCCAGGGAAGCTGGTTCTTCTTATTAATGTGATTTTGGTTGCTCTACACCAACATATTTTTAGCATATATTTGGTTCCAAAGAAGGTAAGTGAGCAGATTAACTCAACAATTATCAAATTCATGTGGGGGAAGTGGGATGGGAATAGATCAGTTCACTGGAAGGATAGGAATATTGTTTTCATGCCTAAAGGAGCTGGTGGCCTGGGTATGCGTAATGTGGGGTGTTATAACAAAGCCCTGCTGTTCAAGCAGGCATGGCGAACTTATAATAACCAGGATTTGGAAAGCTAAGTATGGGGTTGCGTCACCAATTAAGAAACAGGATGATAGTAAAGCCCCCAGCGGGTTGTTCCATAACTTGGAGAGGGCTGTCAGATGTGGTAGCGAAAACTAAAGATCGGTTTCGATAGAGTGTTGGAAATGGGAGGCAGATCAAGGTGCTTGATGGAAGATGGCTGCATGAGGGAAGAGTCCAGTTGTTGAATGGACAAAGTCAGGCTCAACTCCAGGAGGTGACAGTTGACTCGTTAGCAACCAGGGATGATCAAGGTCATATGGTTTGGAGGTGGAATTTCTTGAGGCAGGTGTTTACAAGGGAAACTGTGGATAGGGTGGCTCGGGTTTTTCCTCCACAAACAGAGATGCAGGATTTACTGCTTTGGTCGAGGAAGTACCATTCAGGGTACAAGGTAAAAGATGGATATTATGTCTTTCTTCTAATTGAGGAAGGGGTGCGGGCACCATCAGCAGAGGATACGAAGTTTTGAAAGCTGCTTTGGCATAGTCAAATTCCGCCCAAATGGAAAACTTTTGGCTGGAGGTGTGATGGCGATGCCCTTCCCACGGGCGAGAACATATGGAAAAGAAAGTTGGTGGACACAAAGGAATGTTGGTGTGGGGAGGGGGATGAGGACGTAGGACATTTGTTCAGGCAATGTACTATTGCAAGGCATATTTGGACAGGGGTGTCAATGGGGATAAATTCGGATGTTAATCCATATATTGGGTGGGTGGACTGGTTGAGGGGTTGGTTTGTGTATCTGGCCAAAAGAAAAGAAGATGGAAAGCTCTTAATTGGTGAGTTTATAAGAGCCTTGTGGACTATATGGAAAGCCATAAATGCAGTTTGTATTAGGAAGGAGAGTGTGTCTCAGAATCTTCTGGAGGGCCTTATCAAACAAGTAGCGACTGAGGAGGTTCGTTGGAGGAAGGGAAAGGGAAGGGGTGGTATGATGGAGGGCCAAAACCATGTTACGAGTGAAGTGGAGTACAAATGGGGTACAGAGGAGACTCAGGAGGGAAGTAGTGTGTTGTTGTGGATGGGGCCAAGAAGAAGGGTTCATGGGTTATGGCTGCTGCCTGGGTCTTTCTTGACAATGGAGTTTGCTTGGGGCAGGGTGTCAAGTTGTGACGGGGAATCTGTGGTATTTTGTGAGCTCTA
Source organism: Portulaca oleracea (assembly GCA_029582165.1). Taxonomy (NCBI): domain Eukaryota; kingdom Viridiplantae; phylum Streptophyta; class Magnoliopsida; order Caryophyllales; family Portulacaceae; genus Portulaca; species Portulaca oleracea. The sequence goes on along the minus strand of CM055880.1, from coordinate 29,438,441 downwards.
CGCTATTTATTTGGCCCTTCAAGAAGGGGTGCGAAGGGGCTTGAGTAGAATTTTCATATGGACGGACTCTACCCTGACGGTGGAGTCACTACAATGGGGTTACAAAAATAAGACCGTTCTAAACGGTCTCAAATCAGCTTGAACGGTCGCTCGGCAGGGCGGGCGACCATTCATTTGCGACCGTTGGGGACGGTCACATCTCAAGGGTCGTTTCTGGAGGCGGGCGACCGTTCATTTAAACGGTCGCTAATTAACGACCGTTCATAAACGGTCGCAAAAGCGGGCGACCGTTCATGAACGGTCGCTAGCTAGCGACCATTCAATGAACGGTCGTCCGATCTTGTGACCGTTTATTAACGGTCGTCAGATGTTGTGACCGTTCATTAACGGTCGTTAGCTAGCAACCGTTCAACTGAACGGTCGCCCATTTCATTTTTTTTAAAAAACAAATTTTGTTGAGGGTTTCCGGTAATATAATCTTTAAAGAATATATTTGAAGTATAAGTGCCAAACGGTCACAAAATGAACGGTCGCAAACAGTAATATATATATATGTATGAACGGTCGCAAACAGTAGTATATATATATAAAGTCAACAGTTGCAAGTCAACGGTCGCAAAATATATTACATATCCGACAGTTAGTTTTTAAAGTTGTCCTCATAAACACTACGAAGAAGGGGGGTCATTAATGAAGTTGGAGGGAGAGAATTGACCACTGGATGGCGTCCCCTGCTGGTGCTGTTGATTTTGTTCTACTTGGGACAATCTTCCTTCAAGTTGGCTAAACATCTGCTGGTATTGGGAGAGTTGACTCCTCAAAGATTGTGTTTCAGCCACCATGGAAGCATAAGCAGATGGGGCAGCGGTGGTGGATGAGGAAGAAGATCCCTGAGCCACACGCTCATTTCTAAACATAAGTCCATTGCTTGTTGCCGTGGGCGTCTTGCTTACAATGATAGTGCTCTATGACGTCCGTGGGGGATGGATGGATCCCGTCACTAGCCTAGGAATATATTTAGAAACATTACAGATATAACCTTAGAATTTGTATTGATGAAAATCGTCAAAGTAAAAGATGATGGGAGGCTTACCAGTTTCCGCAAGTATTTACCGGCGGACATCGCGCCACCGTAGTGCTTATTCTGGTCCGGGGCTTTTTTCCGATTCGCCGTGTATGCCTCGACCCGACGCTTATAGGCCTCTGCCTCTCGTAAAGCCCGCATCCTCGCCCGGATTTCCATTGACAAATGGGGGATTTCTTTGTCCCTTGGGGTCTTTTTCTCCCGGTAGACCAGGCCCTTAAGGAGGTCGCTGAATTTGCTGTGTCACATATTGAAGACTTCCTGGGCCAGGTCCATTTCATACTCGAACCATTGCTATACAATAACAAATAAAACAAATAAACACATAATTAATGTGTCATATATGCTAACGAAGTCCAAATAAAATAATTAGGTTACGAAGAATTGTAATCTTACATAGAAATACGACCAATAAACCATTTTGTCTCTATCTTCCATATCACCGGCGCAAATAGCATCCCCTTGATAATGGGATCTTAAACTCTCCGACACGACCTTAGTAACCTCAGGCAAGGAGAACCTACAAGAAACAAGCAACAAGTGAGAGTGTCGCAATATTTATTAATTATTATGTATTGACCAAAATTAAAGTTGACATACCAGTCTTCCCCCCTAATTAGGGGGGTCCTTGGGTCGGATGGGTCGGGAGGTATACCGGGCTGGATCTTCCATAACGGGGATGGTGGGGACATGGCGTATTCTTAAGCTGCACTATAATAACCAATAATTGACCGCACAAATAATGAATTTAAAATTAATTTACATTTGATGCATGCAGTGAGTAATCAAATAACAACCATGAAAACAAATTCAATTATAACCAAACAAAATAAAAAAATTATTTCTAAATTGTTACATCGCACAACGTAATAAAAACAAATGACAGTTCAAACAAAACAACCTACACGTGCGACCTACTCATCGTCATCATCACTAAGCAACTCAACAAATGCGGTGTTTTCCAATGCTTCATTCCCGTCTAATTCATCGTCCTCCACACCCTCTAGTATACCCCGATCTTGTCCTTCTTCATCATCACTAAATAGTTCGTCTCCCGAGCCATCTCGATCGTCAAGTAGGTCGAACTCAGCAAGTGATGGGGGGTCCACATTGTTGTCTTCCTGAAATGCTCCATCATGATCATCGAGTCCATCTATTGTTTGCCTTGCCTTAATTGCCAGTGTAGCAGTCCATGATGATCTATCCTTCTTGGTTGTTGGGTAATGGATGTACACCACTTGTGTAGCCTGAGATGCCAACACAAAAGGCTCATACACCCTATACCTCTTTGTTTGGTTAACATCAACAAGCTTGTAATAATCATGCACGACTATGCCACCTTGACCCGGGTCGAACCATTCAACCTTGAACAATTGGACTTTGTATTCCCTACTACGCCCAGTATAAACTAACTCAATAACCTCTTTCAAAATCCCGTAGAAGTCAGTTCCATTCACCCCTTTGACACACACCCCATAATTTGCATTCGTTGGTTTATTATCAGCACGGTAAGCATGGAAGTTGAAGTTCTTAATGTAGAAATGAGCCCAAGATAAAACATCCTTCCTAGGGCCATTTGCTAAAGCGGTAACAACTTCGTCTCCTTCACCGGATGACAAAACCTACAAAGTTGTTTAATAATTGCGAAATTAATCTCATGTAACCTATGTTAACCAATAATTTAAAACCAAACAACTCCAATTGAATGTTAACCTTTCTTCTCAACCAACGGGGGAATTCTTTGCGATGTTTGTTCCACAATTTACCATGTGGCGTACGTGGATGCAAATAGGCCATCTCTTCCTCAAATTGACTGAAATAAGCCAACGTAGGTGAAAATTCTACTAGATAAATAAGTTATTGATAATTGAACTGCCGATCAAATTAAGTTATGTTGTATATATACCTTTTATATTCAGTCATTAAATCGGAGTTTGAAAGGACATATTCATGCGCAGCCTCATATTCTTGTTGGTCAAGGAATCTTTTCTTCCCTGCAGCTGGAGAGTACCCAATGTTCGATGAAAACAACTCAGGTATTGCTCCATTGCCGTCGGATACATCACCCAACTCGGGGCATGCGTTCCTTGGAAGGTCCCTTGATTTTGTGTGCACTTCCGGTGCAAAGAATGCAGCACAAAGTTGGAAATCTCCTCCGTTAAGAACGCATTACATATGGAGCTTTCAACGCGTGCCTTGTTGCCAACCTTCTTCTTCAAATGATGCAGAAATCTACAACATTTGACAACCAACACGCGTTGAGGAATGCGTTACAAAGAAAAAGTCGGGTCCTAAATGTTTAATAAAATACACACTACAAATGCAATACAAATATTTAATTACCTTTCGAAAGGGTACATCCACCTATACTGCACCGGTCCACCTTTAGCTGCTTCATATGGAAGGTGTATTGGAAGATGCTCCATCACATTGAAGAATGCGGGAGGGAAAATCATCTCCAGTTCGCATATGATTTCCGGTATGTTCATCTCCAACCGGACCATCAACACTAACCTTAGAGGCACATCAGTCTCTAAAAGATTGGCTTAATTTCGTCGGGGCTTTCCAAACATTCTGAGGAAGCAACTCCCTAACGGCAATTGGTAACAACCTCTCCATGAAAACATGACAATCATGACTCTTCATACCATGTAATCTTGATGTGTTAACATCTACACATCTACCTAGGTTGCTTGCATATCCGTCGGGAAGTTTGAGGTCTTTAAGCCACTGACATAATGTCTTACGCTCCTCTTTACCCATGACATATGCAGCTCTGCCCGTCCTTTCTTTATCAACCCGGCGACGCTTACAATGAGCGGCTAGGTCCTTCTTAGAGTTGTCATCATTTTTTGTCTTTCCTTTGATGTCCATGATGGTGTTCAACACCTGCTCAAACACATTTTTCTCAACATGCATAACATCTAAGTTGTGTCTAATTAGCAGGTCTTTCCAATACAGTAGCTCCCAAAAGATGCTCTTTTTATGTCAATTGTGACATTGAAGATAGCCGTCAACATTGCCTTGTTGTTGAGTAGATGTTGGCAACCTTGACATTTGTTCCCAAACTTGGCTCCCATTAAGGCGAAGGGGTGGAGGTGAATGTTCTTCTCGATTTTTTGAAAATGCACTCTTGTTAGTACGATAAGGACGGTCCATTGGGAGAAACTGTCGATGACAATCAAACCATGACTGTTTCCTCCCATATTTCAGCCACCATGATTTTGTTTTGTCCATGCAATATGGACAAGCTAGCTTACCTGCGGTGGTCCACCCAGAAAGCATACCGTACGCTGGAAAATCACTTATTGTCCACAACACGGACGCTTTCATTCTAAACGTTTCCTTCAAAGACACATCATACGTGTCTACACCCTCTACCCACAACTGTTTCAACTCGTCTATTAACGGCTGCATGTATACGTCCAAGTTTCCCTTTGGACTTTTCGGACCAGGAATCAAGAGCGTGAGGAACATGTAAGGCTTCTTCATGCAAAGCCACGGAGGCAAATTGTAGGGGGTAGCTCTAACAGGCCATGTAGAATAAGTTTGCCCGAAACTACTGAAAGGGGCAAAACCATCTGTGCATATACCCAACCGCACATTGCGTGGTTCCGATGCGAGCTCTTTGTGAGTGGCATCAAAATGTTTCCAAGCTTCACCATCGCACGGATGAACCATGTCACCGTCCCCTCGAACATTTGTTGAATGCCACCTCATTTGCTCTGCTGATGTCTTAGTCAAGTATAATCTTTGCAACCGCAGACCGATTGGAAAGTATATGAGCACCTTGTGGGCGATCTTTTTACCCTTAGCCGATGTCCGCACATATCGATCAGCACCGCAAAAGTTCCAACTGTCAAGCATGGAGTTCTCCTTCCAAAACAACATACACCCCTTTGGACACGCGTCAATCCTCTCATGCGGAAGTTCTAAAGCTTTAAGTAACTTCTTCGACGAGTGGTACGTGTATGTCATTTCATTAATAGGGGGCAAATGTCTTTCATGAGGGCTAGCAGACTGTCTACGGCTTTGTTAGGGAGATTATACTCACATTTTATGTTAACAAGCCGAGACACTACTGACAATTGTGACAGTTCGCAACCCTCATACAAAGGTCATTTGGACGTTTCTAACATTTCAAGAAATTTTTTCCCTCCATCTGACGGCTCATCCTCTACTGTGTCGAACACATTGGACGATAAATCTCCGATGGCATCCGTGAGCATTTCTTGCATTGGGTCTAACACATCAGTCCTCGACGACCCTTCAATTTGGTTTGACGTTTGGATGGGGACCGTGGCCACGGGAGGCACGTACACCTCACCGTGACTCGTCCACACAAAATAACGTGGTACAAACCCATTTTTGTACAAGTGCACCTTAACATTGTCCTCACGTTGGTGTTTCATGTTTTTACACTTTGAACATGGACACCTAAGTACTTTATCCGATTGGAAGCTAATGGTTTGTTTAGCAACTGGCAAAAAATCTTCTTTCACCCCTCTAACAAACTCTTTGCTAAGATACCCCTCCTCATCAATTCTCTCGTACATCCATTTCCTAGTATTTTCCATATTATTCAAATCTGTAAAGTTAACCGAATTAGATTTCGACATTGACATTTGTGCATGTCAACACACTAATTTGGAAGGTGAGCTCACTTACTAATAACTACCAAAAGCATCCAAACTCAACACTTTTCTTTAACATCTACAACTAAGTTATATATGTCAACAGTCAAGAGGATAATGTTATTACCCGATGAGAGTGTGTTTGTTCCCGATAATTTATGGCTGAAAAAAAAACTTTCATGAGTCGTACCGACTCTCCTTTTATTTGTCTGGTTCCCAAAAAGTAGCGCAATCTCAGCAGTGAAATTGCGCGAGGTCTATAGTGCTTTGGAAGTTAGAAGCGTCTCAGATTCGGTACAACGCAGTGTTTCCATTGTGCAACCTAGTGGGCAGCAAGACAAGGCGGGAATGAGAGAGAAGCTGATAGTAAAAGGTCTAATAGAAATTGTGGTGGGCTTTGATGCATGCAAGAAAGCCCACCATGATTTCTATTGGACCTTTTACTATAAGCTTCTCTCTCATTCCCGCCTTGTCTTGCTGTCCACTAGGTTGCACAATGGAAACACTGCATTGTACCGAATCTGAGACGCCTCTAACTCCCAGAGCATTATAGACCTCGCGCAATTTCACTGCCGAGATTGCGCTACTTTAAGGGAACCAGACAAATAAATTGGAGACTCGGTATGACTCATGAAAGTATTTTTCATCCATAAATTATCAGGAACTAACACACTCTCATGGACACTAACAGAACCCAAACTCAACCTCTTTTTATGACATCTATAACTAAGATACTATAACTATAAATTACAATACTTTCTACTCTAAACTACCATGACAACTAACCTATTTACTAACCCTAAACTGGTTGTTGAGTACTTAAGCTAGCAAAGGGATGTGAAATAGTTATTTATAATTCATGTCTTCATTTAGGGTTATGAATAATTAAGTTAGCAATTAAGTTGGATACGAAACAAATTTACGCTAACAACTTCAGATATTAACTTAATTAAAGGCATGTCTCTAAATTTCAATTCACCCTTGTTGTGATAAACAAGTTGTCTGAGTTATATGTACGAGAAATCCACCGCTTGTGACGTATCAAATGTCGATCGTTGTGCATTTAGCATCCCAACCACCTTTAAAATGAACACCCAAGAAATCAAGATTGAGTTCCTGGGTATTCATTTTATTAGTGATTGGTATGCTAAAAAAACTCAACGATCGACATTTGTTTTGCAACAAACGGTGGATTTCTCGTATGTATAACTCCGACAAATTGTTCATCACAACAAGGGTCAATTGACATTTAGAGGCTTGCCTTTAATTAAGTTATCCAACAAAGTTGTTAGTCGTGTAAATTCATTCCTAATCAAACATAATAACTAACTCATTTACTAATAACTACCAAAATCATCCCAACTCAACACTTTTTTCTAATAATGGTGGATTTCCATGTCGTAGTTTCAAATGAATTTTAAACATGCTAAAACAACATTTCAAAGAATGAGGATGATATTCCCCAACTTTTCAATATGTTGTTTAGCGCCGAACAACAATGAATTTCATGGAAAAATGTAACTAAGCATTTTTTACCAAACCTACCTTACACAAAAAAAAACTATATACAACATAACTAACTAAACATTCTTTACACATGTATTAACCTAATCCATACTAATTTCTGCATGCTCATAATTTATACACATAAACATACAATTAACAATTTTCAAAACTAAAACAATAAATATTACAAAACATACCTAACTAATACAATTAACATACAATTAATACAAAAATTCAATAATAAAACACAATTAACACATAAACATACAATTAACACAACTAACATATCATTAAACTAATTGACAAATTTCACCACATAACTAACCTAATTAACATACAATACTTAAACAGTAATATAAGTAACCTAATTAACATACAATACTTAAACAGTAATATATGTAACCTAATTAACATACAATTTCACAACATATCATTAAACTAATACAACTAACATACAATTAACATACAATACTTAAACAGTAATTAATACAAAAATTAACCGAATAAATACTAATTATTCACTCAATTATTCACAACATAACTAACTAAACAATTTTTTACACAAATACTAACCTAATTAATGCATGCTCATAATTTATACAAATAAATATATAATTAACAAAATTGACAAATTTCAAATAATTTACCGGGGAGAACGAGGCGACGGCATGGCGACGGCAATGGGCGGCAATGGACGTCTACGGCGTCGACGGCGGCACCAACAAAGTGGCGGTTCCCGGTCCAATTTGCTAGCAAGAGGAAGGGCCTGTGTTGTTATGAACCACCAAAAACTTAAAAGAATTGATAAGAAGGGAGAAGAGAAGGACTTACCGTCGTCGGCTCCGGCGGAATGTGGCGGCAGGCGGCGGTTTTCCGGTCCAAGTCGCCGGCTAGCAAGAGGAGGGAGAAGAGAAGTTTGGGTTTTCAAACAAAATGTAACGGTGCAATTGAATGAAAGCGAATTCGTCTGACGTATAAAAAGGGGAACGACCGTTCAAGGAACGGCCGCTAATTAGCGACCGTTTAATTTAACGGTCGTAAATTGGAACGATCGTTCAATTGAACGATCGCTAGTTAGCGACCGTTTAATGAACGGTCGTTCCAATTTACGACCGTTAAATTAAATGGTCGCTAATTAGCGACCGTTCTTGAACGGTCGTTCCTTGAACGTTCGCCCGCCTTTTTCATGCGACCGTTCATTAAACGGTCGCTTCAAACGGTCTTATTTGACCAACCATCTTGTAGTGAGTGTTTGTTAAACTTTAAGAGAGCGCTTGTGGAGTGCATGTCTCTTGCTTGGAGTTGCAGCATTGCAATCAAGAAATTTGGGTCAGGACGAATTTTGAAGGTCTCAAGACATGGTGTTCATCCAGCGCATCAGGCGGCCAAGCAGGCCAGTAGAAACATAGGTTGTATCACCTAGGCGGTGAATGAGTTTATCTTTGTTTGTTTTCTTCTGTTGGTGTGTTTTTGTCTGTTTGTTGTCTTGTTTTGCCAAAAAAAAAAGCCTTCACTAGTTCTGGGTGATGAGCCGAAGGCCCAAAAGCCCATAATTTAGAACACACTCTATTCCTACCTATATTCAATTTCACCCACCGAATAAATAAATAATAAAAACAAACAAAAACTGCAAAATCGTCGACGTAACAAACCAGCTCAAAGAGAGAGAGAGAGAGAGAGAGAGAGAGGAAGAAGTTGGGTCGTCGGCGGAGGTGGATCTCGCCGGGGAAGATATTGTTCGCACAAGTTTGTTCTTTCTCACCATTTATCCGCTTCTCTTTAGCAATCGCTCAGGTGTTTTTGTGTTTCTTGTTAATTTTTTATTACCTGCATTTCTGGGGAGTTTTCCTAGTTCCATGAATGGTTTTTTTTTTTAATTTTTATCCTGATTTGTATGATATATGGGCATTTTCTGAGTTGCAGATGTACAATTTGCTCATGTTTGTATTGTGAAAATGCTTTGGTAGCGATAAAATTTGGCCTGAATTTATCCGCAACATGAGGCCTTGTTAGTGCTTATTTCAAATTTGAGGTTCGGATAGTAGCTAGTAATTCGTTAGTGATCTTCTAGTGCTTAAGTTGCCATTTAGGAGGGGATTAGTTTTTTCTTATATGGGGCTTATTTTGATTCTCTGTATCTTGTATATGTTGTTTGCTGGTGAGAAAGTGAGGACAAAAATTCAGCTTGCAAAATTTTCACTGAAATTGAGTATACTAGTTTTTTCCCTGTTCTTCCGAACGAGCATTGATGTAACTGTAAATATGAAGCAAAATGCAAATGTAAACAATATGAAGAAATAATTAACAATAATATCCTAAACATGATGAAGCAAAAACAAAATATGCACAACAATATGTTAAATACTTTGCAATATCTAAAGATGCAATAGTTTCTTTGTTTTCCATTTTTCTGAATAGATATCAATTTAGATAAATGAATGTAACTAATATTATTGAGGTATAAATGAAATAAGTCAAAGAAAATAAAGGAAGCATGAACCAAATATGAACAAAGTCGATTTCAACATTTGTTATGGAAAATAAACTATATTATCAAAAGGTAATGATCATCTGCAAAATGAAAACAATTATTAAAGTAGTAATAGTTTGACCAACAAAAAGAGAAACAATATGTATATATTAAAACCATTTGTTGTTATGTTCAATCAAAACAAATATTCCCTTAAAATTATACTTTTATTTCTCTTTTTATTGGTCAAACTATTACTACTTTAACATTGTAGAATGGGTTCCTTTGAAAGTCTTCCCGCCTTCAAAACATAAGTCTCATGCAATATATATATATATATATATACATATATATATATATATATATATATATATATATAGGGATATTGGATTCTAATAATCCCTACTATAACAAATTGTATGGCAATAATCCCTATTATTATTTTGGATTCTGGTGGTCCAAAAAAAAAAAATTGTACTGTAGTGGGACAAAATCGAGTGTATACGCTAAATATCATAGATTTTGTGTTGCATTTGATTCAAAACTTTGTATAACACTTTACCACGATTTTTAATGAATTTACAACATTTCTCCCAATTTTTTCAATTTTTTATGATTTTTTCAATTTTATTCCTTTTAAAAAATCATAATAATTGCTCGGAATTTCAAAAAAATAATTTAAAAAATGTTTTAGTAACTACACTTCGTTACCTATCTAGGGGTAGGAACCAAAAAAACAAAAACAATATGGGGTAGGCATGGAAAAAATAAAAAGAATGTGGTGATGGATTTGGTACCACTACAATACAATTTTTTTTTTTGGACCACCAGAATCCAAAATGATAGTAGGGATTATTGTCATACAATTTGTGATAGTAGGGATTATTAGAATCCAATATCCCTATATAATATATATATATATATATATATATATATATATATATAGGATAATTGGATTCTAATAATCCCTATTTTCTCCAATTGTACAATGATGGTCCGTACTTTCACTTTGTATTCTGGTGGTCAAAAAAAAAAATTGATTGTAGTGGGATATTTTCAAGGGAATCATAGATTTTGTGTTGCATTTGATTCAAAACTTAGTATAACACTTTACAATGATTTAATGAATTTACATCGTTTCTCCCAAATTTTTTTCATTTTTTTACTATTTTTTACGATTTTTTCACTTCTATTATTTAAAAAAAAATCATAATAATTATTCGGAGTCTCAAAAAAATAATTTAAAAAATGTTTTAGAAACTACAATTAATTAACTTTCTAGGGGTAGGAACGAAAAAAACAAAAACAATATAGTGTAGGAATGAAAAAACAAGAAAAATGTGAAGGTGGATTTGGTACCACTACAATCCAATTTTTTTTTTTTTTGGACCACCAGAATACAAAGTGAAAGTACGGTCCACCATTGTCCAATTGATGAAAGTAGGAATTATTAGAATCCAATTATCATATATATATATATATATATATATATATAAATGCATGAGATTTATGTTTTGAAGGCGGGAAGACTTTCAAAGGAATACCGAAAAAGAATAATCCAAGACAAATCTGACAACAAAAAAATCTATATTCGAATTCGATTTAAAAAGTTCGACTCAAATTATAATTGGAGCGAATATGGAGGTAACCACCTCTGATCCGATTATCTTTGATTTTCATTAGATGCGAAGGAAAATTCATGATAACCACCGACAATACACTGAGTACATCCATGGTTAGTAATATGTGTTAACCAAGGATTACTATATCGATAACCAATGATTACTATATTGGATATCCAGTATAGTAATCCTTGGTTATCCATATAATACATCCATGGTTAGTAATAAACAATGCGAAGTTTCTAATACATGATAACCACCGATAATATACTGAGTACAACCATGGTTAGTAATATGTGTTAACCAAGGATTACTATATCGATAGCCAATGATTATTATATTGGATATCCAATATAGTAATCCTTGGTTATCAATATAGTACATCCATGGTTAGTAATATCATGTATTGAGATAATTACATTTACCCTACCTGACGTATGTGGTAATAATTTTTGCACACCCGACATTTGAGAAATAATTTTCACTCTACCTGACATTTAGTGAAAGTATTTTTTTGTGTCAAATTCCGGTAACTTGTCATCGGAGAAATGAAAATACAATAATACCCCTATATAATTATGTCAAAGTACCAAACTGCCCTTAAGATTGCGATTGAAATGACAATACTGACCCTTAAGTTGTTTTGTGTGGGAAAAGGGGGAAAAGACTGTCAATCTAAAAAAGAAATATATCACTCCACTCTTCTCATTGTCGTCTTCTATAAGGGTAAATAAGTAATTTCGTTTTTAATTGAAAATACTATGAATTAATAGCAAGGGTAAACATGTCACTTCCTATTCATTTTTTTAATACTTGCCGGAAAATCCCACAAAAAACCATTATAATATATCTTAGGTGGTTTAAATTTATGACCACTTAAATGTCAGGTAGGTAGGGTGAAAATTATTTTTCAAATGTCGGGTGTGCAAAAATTATTACCACATATGCCAGGTAGGGTAAATGTAATTATCTCATCATGTATTAACACATATTACTAATCATGGATGTAGTCAGTGTATTGTCGGTGGTTATCATGTATTAAAAACGTTTGAAGTGTTTTATTATATAGATTGAAAGTATTGTGTCTTACAGGGATTGTCATATTAAGGTACAAGCATTACCATATCAAAAAATTACTCGAAGTTACCCCAATATTTGGGGAAACTATTTTTTGGTACCCTAATTTTTCAAAACTCATTTTGAAATACCCTTAATTTTTGGGTTACTAATTATTTGGTGCTTTTCCGGCCATCAATTTTATTAAGTGACCGAAATACCCTTATTCTTCTTCTTCAAGGGTATTTCATCAAAAACGGAAGAACAAGGGTATTTCGGTCACTTAACCAAATAGACGACCGGAAAAACACCTAATAATTTCTAACCTAAAAATTAAGGGTACCCCAAAATGAGCTTTGTAAAGTTGGGATACCTGAAAAACATTTCACCAAAAGTTTGGGTACCTCCGATTAACTTTTTTGCTACCATATTAATATCCAAAGCATATTAATTTCCAAAGATTACCATATTAATATCCATGGTTTACTATATTTTTGTCCAGGTTTACTATATTGTTATCCAAGGTCAACATATATAACGAACCATTATTCATTCATTCATTCGAAGAAGAAGAGGAGGAGGAGGTTCTGTAATAATCAATTATTCATTCAAAGACAAATGTTTAATAACATAACACACTCCCCAAACATTTGAAAATGAGAAAGTGAAGACAAAACCAAATAGGGTTTTTGGCTCAAAATAATTCGATGTCGAAGGTCATTGGCTGAAAATAATCGAAACTCACTTTTTGGCTGAAAATAATCCAAACTTGTAACCTATTTACTCTGACTAAACCGAAATCAATTTTTGGCGTCGGAATACTGACTAGGCAACATCAACACGTGCTTCTTTAATTGATTTTGGTTTTGAATTTTGTTTTTAAACTTATTTAGACCACAACTCACTAAAACTTATGATGACATGACAATGGATTAAAAATAAAAACACTTTAACATAATAAAAGTTGAATCTGAGCATTTTTATTTTTAATCTATTGTCATGTCATTATAAGTTTAAGTGAGTTGAGGTCTAAATAAGCTTAAAAACAAAATTCAAAAACAAAATCAATTAAAGAAACACGTGGTCAGGCTGCCCCGTCAACATTTTGACGCCGAAAATAGAAGGTTTAGTCCGAGTAAATAAGTTACAAGTTTGAATTAGTTTCAACCAAAAAGTGAATTTTGATTATTTTTAGCCGATGACCTCCGACTTCGGATTATTTTGAGCCAAAAACCCAAACCAAAAACCTCATTATCTTCTTCTTCTTCTCCGATCTTCTTCTTCTTCTTCTTCTTCTTTCTATTTTCTTCTTCTTCTTCTTTCTATTTCTTATTCGATCTTCTTATTTCTTCTTCTTCGTTCTACCAAACTCAAACACAAATGCAACAAACAATGAAAATAAAATAAAAATAAAATTATAACCTACCTTTTTCCATTTGTGCAGCCACATCACAGGTTGCTAGTCACCACCATTTAACTTAAAATCAGGACTTAGCCGTCCTAAATGGATTTTTAGGATAATATGCATGCGGGACCGTCCTTGGAAGTCAATAACCTTAGATTAAATGGACACCCTAAGAAAAGACCCAAAACATTAATAAAAGGGAGCCCACGCGTCCAGCCCATAAATATGAGACAATTTTTTTATTTAATAAAATAAATGATTGTTTCAATTTTAAACTTAATTTAAAGAAAAAAAACTTTCAATTACACTTCTACCATTCTACGCACCGTCAGCAGCTTCAAGCCTTCAACTCTTCTGTGTTCTTCGACGGTTCGACCACCGCGGCACCGCCGTCAGCCACCGCGCCTGTCTTCTGTGATCTGTCTCTGTCCTGTCTTCTGTGTTCAGATTCTGTATTCTGTGCTCTGTCTCTGTCTTCAGCCGCGACCGAGTCTCGATCCAAGGCAGCAACGCCGGCGCCGCCAGCAACCAAGCGGCCAACGTTTGGCGATCGCTGAACGGAAATCCAACTTGTGAGTTCTCTGATTTTCAATTTTAGGGTTTACAATTAACTATTTCAATTTTAGGGTTTACAATTAACTATTTCAATTTTAGGTTTTTCATTCCAATTTGGTAAACTATTGAAATTTATAATTTGTGATTTGTTTGTGAATAATTGAATAATTGAATATTTTGTGATTTGTGAATTTTGATTTAGTAAATTACTATCTGTGAGTCACAAAGTATTGAGGTTTTTCATTCCAATCTTAGGGTTTATTGTGACTGTCATTGGTTTTCAATTATAGATTTTTCATTCCAATTTGGTAATTGGTAAATTATTGAAATTTATAATTTGTGATTTGTTTGTGAATTATTGAACATTTTGTGATTTGTAAATTACTGTTAGTGATTGTTTAGCAAATAGATTTGGGAATGTTGAGTATTTTGCTGTGATTTGTGATTGTTGTTTGTGTTTGTATGTTGTTTTGTCGGTGAGTAGCAAAGTGTTGGGTATAATATGGATCGTTCTAATTCAATTTTATGATACTACGCCTCAAAAAGAAAAATTTCTGTCAGTGATAGTTGACTATTGAAGTATTTGACAGTTTGTGTAATTTTCTTTTTCAAATATATGATAGTTATTAGTGTAAGTGGACACTACTATTTTGGAAGTCGAGATCCGCCACTGGTCATGTTTAGAAAGCAGTTACACTTGCACCCAAAAGAGATAAGGGAGAGTGTCAGTTACACATATTGGTGGTTAATTTTTTAATCTAATGGCTGGGATTTTATTTGGATAGAATCAATGGCTATTAACACCCATTGCATCAGAGTGCACAGTTGGGGGAGGGAAAGATTTATGGAGACCCATTCTACAATTTAATAGATAGATATGCGGTGGAATTTTTATTTTCTATTTTTTTAAAAATTAAATGTATAACAAGGAGGGTATTTAGGTTGCTAATATTTTCTGACTTTTATTTATTGGATTTTGCTAATATCAAGTTAAGTTTTTCCATAGGGCTTTGATGCTAATTTGGTTTGCTGCTTTTTGATGAAATTGGAGTGTAATGGCAAGCTATTCGGGCAAAGGGGCTCCTCCCGTAAATGGGACAATCTATGTTTGCAACTTGCCTGAGGGGACTGATGAAAGTATGTTAGCAGAGTACTTTGGCACCATTGGGTTAATAAAGGTGATGTAGTTCAAACTGTCATGCTTCTGATCTTGCCTTTGCTCTTCTAAGTTCTATCTGTGACATAGGGGTTTGATCTATATTTGCAGAAAGAGAAGAGAACTGGCCGGCCCAAGATCTGGCTATACCATGATAAAGTGACGAATGAACCTAAGGGTGACGCCACCATTACTTATGAAGATCCACATGCTGCAGTGGCTGCTGTTGAATGGTTCAACAACAAAGAGTTTCATGGAAATGTAATTGGGGTTTCAATTGCTGAGTCCAAGGGTAAGGATGAACCAGTGGTTCAAAGTGTGCCTACTGATTTTGGTGAGCCGCTTGAAATTGCTAGAGAACTGAATGGGGCTGTTGGAAGAGGTAGAGGGCGTGGTGATGCTCCTGGAAAAGCTTGGAAACAAGACGGTGATTGGCTGTGTCCAAATACAAGGTCTGTGATGTGAGATTGGTGAGCAGCTCTTTCTTGCTCCTCTTTGCGCGTTCCAAATAGCTGCTGCTCTAACATTGTAATGAATCTCACTCTTAAGCTTATTGGCAGTTGTTCCAATGTAAATTTCGCTTTTCGTGGTGTCTGCAACCGATGTGGAACTGCTCGACCTGCTGGAGTCTCTGGTGGTGGTGGTGGAGGGGTAGCTGGTAGAGGAAGGGGTCGTGGGGCAACTGAAGCTGCTACTGGCCTTGCACGGGCTGCGACTGGTCCTACTGGACTCTTTGGTCCAAATGATTGGCCTTGTCCCATGTAAGACTTGGGTAACCTGCAATCTTATCAACCTTCATATGTTATCGTCTTGCTCATTGTGGCAATTTGTCTGTATTCTTCTACTAATTGCTGCTATGTCTTTGGCCTAAAATGAATGACTAATTGACTATTAAAGCAAGGCGTGGTTCTATTTACTGTCAACATTCTATCTTTATTGTGTAAAAGTTAGCAGGTAAAGTTATAAAAAGCACAACTTTACAGTTTACATCAGTTATTACAGGGCATACCCTGTATTCATTTCTACATACTACATGCTTTTATATCTAGTTATCATTGTGCTTCCACAATCTCTCATCACCTGAAAACCTATGGCATTTCCAGGATATAACACTTTTTTTCTCTCTCCCGCCAACAAATATATACAACTAGCCCTAAAGCCTGTTGATTCAATACAGGTAGGGAAGATATCTAAAACATCATTATTAGGCAATGTTAGGAAGATTTTATTGTTACATTGTTCCTTCTTTATTTTATCCTATATAACTAAATAAAGACACTTAGCATTAGGTTTATATATTTTATCCTACTATAGTTTTTACGACATCTTCAGGATATCTTATGTATTATGCTACTGTAATTTATATGGTATCATTAGGATATCTTTATGTTTTCTAATTACCCTAGTGCTCTTAGGTATATAAACCCCTTTATATAATTGAAGAGCACAGATTGTTATTGAATAAGAATTGTTGTTGATATTGAGTGTAATTCTCTGTGTGAGAATTTTTTTCTGTAGGAATTGCTCGCTGAGCATCCTACTCTACCTCCTTTTAGGAATTGCTTGCCAAGTATCCTACATAATCCGTATCCGTGCTATGCATAGACTAATTTGTTTTAGCTTATTTGTATGCAATTTTAATAAAATTAATTTACTGAACATTTTATTAGTTAATACTGTCATTACTGATCTTTAACAAAAAAAAAAAAAAGGAAAGAAAACCATGAATCCCAAAATCCAAAAATACAACTCTGCCTTTGGCATTCTATGGTTTTGAGTTCTCATGTTGTCTGCCCTTAAATGCTCTAATTAAGGCCTTGGAACTTCTGACCATTAAGCTTTCATATTATTGGTTTTCCGATTGATGAAAGGAAGTTCAGAGCAGATATTGCACATTAATTTGATTGTGTGCCCCATTGGTGGATTCATGTGCAAACCTCTTGGGGTACCAATGCTCTATTTGGCAAAGCAGAATCTCTTGCAAACCATGTAGTTGTATCATGTATGCTGGAAATTATAAAAAAAATATTGAAGGGATCATACCATTCTTTAATGACTGGCAATGTATACGTTGCAGTACTTTAGTCATATTGGTAGCCTCAGACTATTCCATCTCATAGGTCTCTAGTTTTTTGTGACATGAAAGTGATGCTCTGAATTCTTCCTTCATATTTTCATTTTCTTTTTGAGCTGGGCAAAGTGCTTTTCTTGTTATAGTGGAGTTTCTCCACCTGTTCTTTCCTGAATTATTGTTTTTTTTAAAAAATTTCTTTTGCCTTGTTCTGTCCAACTTTTGTGTTCTTAGGTACTGATCAAGTGTCATTACTTATTTGTGATAATACAGTTGTCATTGTAGCCCACCCACCACCCCCCCCCCCCCCCACCTTGTACAGAGAGAGAGAGAGAGAGAGTTGGGGGGGGGGGTGTTTCCAAATTCATTTGCTTTCCTCTTTAACCTGCTACATTTGTATGGTTCTTATGATCTAACTTATTCAAGTGTCATCTTTTTGTTTTTATTTTCATATGAAAGTCACAAAGTTAAGTTTTTGTGGGATCGAATTTCAAGATCACAACCAAAACTTTATTATTTAATGAAGAAATTAAGACTTGACTTGTGAAAATGATTTGATTTATTATTTACAGTGTTTTGTTTCTGTTGATATGTCTTGGAAATGCTCAACTAAGCAGTGAAACGTTATTCTAAATTATGCAAATCATATTTTTGTATTGCTATGAATTTCGCACAAACCAGTGTTAGCATTTGTTGTTCTCACAGAAGCAAAGATAATAGTCATAGTTACCTAAATCGGTCACCCCCCTCCGATCTCCGTTCCGGGGTCGTCGATAGCTCCCCAGGTCGGTGAGGATCGCGACCTAGATCACCAAATTTGAGCGATCTGATTGTCACTAACACTGGTGGCCATTTGTAGTGGAAGTTGAGGGCTTTTTGGATGACGGAAGTTGCGAAACCAAGGGTGGGTTTTGCTGGACACTCGTCGCCATTTCCGGCCACTGGCACTTGAGTTTGAAAAAGACAAATGAAAAGTCAAAAACCATAGATCTAAAAATTGAATAACCAATTGATGTGTATTCGAGGTAAAGATTGAGGGCTTTTGATCGAGAAGGTGTTGCGACTCCAACGGCAGGGATATCTCCGGCCATCGGTCGCAGGTTTCTGGGCGGCAGTATAGCGTGAGAAGCTGCAGTAGAGAGACATTTGGGGGAACTGGCTGCGGGACTTAGGGTTAGGGTTTCTGCGGGATAGGGTTATGAATGAAAAGCTGCTTGTACACATAGTAAAAGAGCCCAGTAAAAAGAGCTAACTGGGCCCAACAACACCACACTTGCTGACTATAGTCTATAAATGTGGAAAGTAATAAATACTAGTATTTTAAAGTAACAATTGAAACTAATAAATAATTTTAAAACAATACTTTAATAAAATACCAACTTATAATTAGAGGATGTTTTTATTTATCGATCCAAAAAAAATTATCGTCGAATTCCGATCCCAAATACTGTTCCTACTGAACCTACCGCCATCGATCCGGGATTCTAAATTTTACCGGTTTCGGTCCTCGACCCATACTGATCCCCGACCCTGGCAACTATGATAATAGTGATAATATTTTGTGACGACCTATCATTTCATGCTTCCTGATATTATTTGACTGCTATGGTAGGTGTGGTAACATCAACTGGGCAAAACGAACGAAGTGCAATATCTGCAACACTAATAAACCTGGTACCAGTGAGGGAGGTGTAAGGTACTTTTCTGTATTCATGTCCTTGGAGTTGAAAATTTAGAATGGATAGGTTATGAACCTATGGTTTTTGATATTATGCATTTGGTTATGAATAGTTTATCTGCTTTTAGTGGAGAGAATGTTCTTCGTAATGAAAGTTTGCTTCTTATATAAGCTTTTCTAAATATTGCACTTACCTCTGCTGTTATTCGATGTTGCTTTCTATCATCAACCTTCGAGAATTTGTTTTGTTTCTGTTTCAAGTGATTTGCAAATTCAAAATGTTTTCTCTAAG
Organism: Portulaca oleracea; assembly: GCA_029582165.1. Classification (NCBI taxonomy): domain Eukaryota; kingdom Viridiplantae; phylum Streptophyta; class Magnoliopsida; order Caryophyllales; family Portulacaceae; genus Portulaca; species Portulaca oleracea. The sequence continues at coordinate 29,418,912 of CM055880.1, read as the reverse complement.
TCATTTTGTGGGTCTCTTGAAATAGCCTCTCCACACAACGATGCTTGTTGAGGTAAGACTACATATATTTGGATCTGCCGAAGGCTCCGACCTGACAAAACTGAGAATCTGTGATCCATATTGGGCAGTGTTGTTGTTGTAAGGGTGGTTGACTGGGCTAGACTCCGTGTTTTACTTGATGTTTAATACTGTTTCATGTGATGATGGTATATTTGATCCTGATTGATGACCTTATTGATTCAATTCTGAGTGATGGTCTAAGGCCTTCTGCCTGGACCTTTGGTAATGAAGTTACTTTTGACATACTTTTTGCCTGTAGTCACCATCTTATAGAACTCTTGTTCTCGTAGTGCTCTTCAACTTCAAATTTGTTGCCTTAAATTTACTTTGTAACTTGTAAGACTTTACTCTTGAGCTATGTGATTTACAAATCCGAATGAAGGTTAACAGTTTTGCAAGTTGGGTAAAAGTGGAAGGTCTGCATTTTGTAAAGGTGGGACTATTTGTAGACCTGTCAATTTTTGACCTGACATGAACCCACTTGAAAATTCAGGATTTTAAACATGATTTCTCAACCCGAACCTCAATTAAAAATTAACCCAGAAAACCCACAAATTAGCAGGTCAAACTTGACCTGGCCATTTGTCCTGAAAATTTTAGTTTTTATGTTCAATTCTGTCGAAATTTGTGACTTTTTGTTGGAATTCCTGGCTATTAAACTTCAAACGCAACTCATTAATCTATTATTTCTCTAATTTAAGTTGAAACATTCATCATAATCTATCGTTGCTAGAGGATAATCGTATTTTGTTATGTGTATTGTACAAAATATAGTACTTAGATACAACTGTTTTCAATGAAAAAATGGAAAGAAGAATTGGCCATAGCCTGTTGGGTTGACTTGAAACCGAAATAAACCGCACGTATTTACCTGAACCCGAAATACACCCGACCTTCATTTATCCGAACCCAATGTGCACCCGACCCGTATTTAACCCGGACAGGTTTAGGTGGGAGCATGTGTAGATGTTTTTAGTTAAATACCTAAATGCTGACAAATATGGAAAAATAATGTTAGCTGACTTTATGACACCATATCTTGTGGAAAATTGTCTTGTTTCTTTTGATTGGAAAACTAATTACTAAAGAAAACAAAAGTTATTAGATCCCCATCCATTCTAGGCCAATTGCTGGGCCCTAATATCTATTATCCAAAGCTACATGAAGTTAAGGCTGACCTGAAATCTTGCTTCCTTATCTGAGCTTAAGTGAAATAAACACTGGCATTGCTCTATTCTTACTTTCTTACAGAAAATTGATTCTAGCATGTCTCCTCTTTCAAGAATCACCTGCTTGCATCTCCATTTATGATGTATAATGGGATCATGGATGATCACATTACACAACAATATAAGGATCTTTAAACTTGGGGTTGGTTAGATTGATTCTTAAACGAATGAAAAGATGAAAATGGCATGTAAATGGATGAATAATGGATGATGGACGAATGGATGGATAGGTGAACGAATGAATGGGAATGTATTCTGGTTGGTATGGAATAGAATGGAATGAAAATGCAATGGAAATCAAAAGATTCAAAAGAATAGATTGAAACTTACAACAAGAATGAATCGTTTGATCGAATGATAAACGGCTTGGGATCTTCTAAGGAGATACAGATTCACCACTCCTAGAATCCTCCGACTCTTCCTATCACCAATCTAAGATAGCCAATCTTAGAATAGAAGAAGAGATTCAAAGAGACTCCTCTCAAGAAGACTCAATTTCTAACACAAAGGTTAGAGAGAACAAAGCATAAGCTTTTGATTTGATTTGTATATGTTGTGGGATGAATTACAAGAGGCCTAAGGGGGTATTTATAGTAATCCTAAGCCCCCTTGGACGTGCACTAATCAAGAAGCTAGGCCCTTGAGGCTTACATCATGTTACACATTTATTACATCATAAAAAACTCTAAAATACAACTCTAGAAAGAAAAGGCTATAACTCCTTCAATACTTGTCCGTTTTCCAAGATTCAAAAACCATTGGAAAGCTCTTTCAATGTACTCCAATCTGTCTTTGGATGACTTCCTCAATAGACGTATGGATCTAGAGTTATAGAGCAGAATATCGAACTGCACTTGATAAGGTCCTCTACTGCCGTGAGTGATGATTACTCAATAAAGGACTTTTATCTCCAAGAGTGATTTAAGCTTGTTGATGTCCTCATATATATGAGAATAACTCCATGTAAGCTAGAATACCATCAAGGTCCTTCACGTTTTCTTCCTTGAGCTAATAAACCCTTGTGGTTGTTGATACCCAAGGCGACATTTGTAGCTTCTAGCTGGATTAAGATCCTCTTAGCTAACCTTGATGTATATAGCTGGGCGATTATACATCAATTTAAAGTGCAAATTATCATTTGCTTTCACTATTGCTCCTTAAAGAATTGTGTGCCAATTGGTATTGAGTAGAATGTCGTTCTCTAACCTTTTTTTTTAGTGATTTTGAGTACTTTTGACACCTAGTTGGTTGAAGGAATTTCACACCATTTGTTAAGCATGAATTCACAATCAAAATTTCACTTCATAATGGAACTGCAATTTTAACTCATCCTAGAATGAGGGTGCTCTAATGTAGCGAAGCTTTGGGGAAAATGGGGATAGAGCTACAACCTGTGATTTGAGGGGACACAATTGATGTTATATTGCCCATTTTGTTAACAAAAAAAGAAAATGTCCAATGCTTATTGCTGATTTCTAGGGGAGGCCGTGCTGGTGGTTATAAAGAACTTGATGAGCAAGAGCTAGAGGAGACAAAACGGCGGCGTCGAGAGGCCGAAGAAGTAAGAAATTCTGTCTAGTGTTACTCAATGTCTGTACTCTGTGTCATTGTTTTCCTACTCATCATTGGTGTTCATAGGATGATGGAGAAATGTATGATGAGTTTGGCAATCTCAAGAAAAAGTTCCGTGCAAAAACACAGCAAGCTGATACAGAAAAGGTGCTTCCTGGATTTGGACGTGCAGGGTGGGAGATTGAGGAATTAGGTAAAGCTTGCTATTTTTGAAGCTTATTCTTAGTCTATCTTTGAATTGTTCAATTCAATTCTTTTTGCTTTTTTGAGTAGCTGTTGTAGCAGCCATAATCAAACATTGATGTAGTAAGATGCTTGGATGCACTATAATTGGACCAGCAATTGATTAGTAAGAAGAATTATGGAATCTCTACCGACTGCTAAAGATTCTTCCTACAATATCCTACATTAATTTCTTCTTCATTTCATCTCCTTACATGTAGAATATGTGTCTCATTGAGAATATCTGCAGTAGAGGTGGCAATCAAATTGGTTTTGTGGAGTTTGGGTTGGGATTTGGTAATTAGTAATTTGGTTTATTTTGGTGCCGATAAATGCTCAAGACCACGCCCTTGCTAAGAAATCTGGGTTCGGGGTTGAGCCAGTTGCTCTAAATCATGTTTCCATCACCTGGTGGTGGTGGTTGGGGGGGAGGGGGGGTGGGCGGATTTGTTGTTAGGGGTTTATTTGTTCTTACCATATACAAATGACAAATCACTCATAGAATCATTGAGCCTAGGTTAAACCCATTGGTGGATGCACTTTCTATTTTTCTATTCTCGAGTAACTTTGGCTAATATAAATATTAGTCGTTGGCATTACTCTCTCATGGCTATTCTTTTTGTGGGTAACTTTTGGGTAAGGTAAATATAAGATTGGATGAATTCAGCTATGTTTGGGTAAGCCTATTTTTCTTTCTTCATGTAACCACAAGCTTTGGACACTGGAATGTTGGAGTAGATCTGAGAAAGTAGCTTAATTTAAAAAAGCCCTGGGAGGTGCAAGAATGCGAGGGGTGTAGGTTGTGCCTAGAAGGGGGTCAGGTGACGCCCATTCCAAAAGCCATAGCAGGTGCATGCTATCTGGGCTTCAGAACGCCCCGGGGGGGGGGGGGGGGCATCTGGCTCTCACCTTCTGGATCTTAGAGGGAGAGAAAGGAGAAATTGACCAAATATACTCTAATTGACACTTACCTAACTCAGGTAGCCATATTTTGAGCAAGAGCCCTAAATCAATTGCATGAAATCACTCAAATTTCCCTCATTCATCCGTTTTTTGAGGAGCCCTAAACTCAAAAACCCTAGACCTAACAAATGGAGGTTCAGTTGACTGAGTGTTTGTCCTTAAAGTAGGTGAGGGGTCTTAGCTGACCCAGACTGTGAGTCTGTGACTTGGCAGGTGGTTTTCCTCCCACCCACTGGTCGCTGTCCTTCTGGTGTTGGTTGAGTTTCTAGGTACACTCTGCATTTTTCTGTTTTCTTCCCTGTGCTTTTGTCTTATTTTTGTCTTTTTCCTATCTGCTGGCCATCCTTTTCCTTTTTTATCTTTATTTTTTGGGTGTTGCAGATATTTCTGTTATTTTTTCTTTTTCTGTTTCGTTTTCTTGTTTTATAGGATTCTTTTTCTTTTAGAAACACATAGTTGGGAGGACAGCATTTGTGTCTTCATTTTGTGTTTCAAGTAATTTATGCTGGTTTATGAATAGTGAGCTAGTTTTTCTATACAACTATGTGCTTAATAATTAGGAAAAATACATTATGATATAATATTGTATTTTAAGACTACTTGATGTGGTGTTTGCTGTTATGATAATTTCTAAGGGTGTGTTTGGTGAGACAAATTGGAATGGGATTGGAAACCTTAGGTTTCCAATTCCTTTCTTTTTTGTTTGTTGAAGAATTTTGGGAATGGAATTGGAAATCCCAAGGGTTTCTAATCCCCCCAATTGACAGGAATTAGAACCCTCCCATATTCAAGGGGTATCAATCCTATATCCCTTCTGTTTTAGCATTTTTTAAATAAAAAAGAAATAACTTCACTTATCTTCTCTTCATCACTCCTATTCTGTCGCCATCTGATGCACAAGGTTGAACCATCAACCATTTTTTCCGGCAAAGCAAGTTCATGTCTGAGTTATGAGATCAAACTAACTCAATAGTGAGAAAACTTGACCGATGGCGAAGCTCTTTGTTGTCCTTACTAAGCCTTAATCAGGTGAACAAGACAACCAAACTACTATCTCTGTGCTCTCGCCGGAAAATTACCCCCTCAAAACTCTGACAATCGCGACGATTTGTTACCCGGAATCCGGTGCTTGACTTCCCGACCATCTCTGCCACTATGGTTGACGAATCGAAGCTTTCAATTAGGGTTTCATAATTTAGATCTTGGGACACAGGGAAGAAGAAGAGTAAGGGAAATTTGTGGGTAGAGGGCTTCGCATGGTTGCAGTAATCTAGAGATGGTGTTGAATTGATAGTCGATAAGATGGAGTGAATGTGTTTAATGTAATGGGCTGGGGGTCAATTGTTATTATTATTATTATTATTATTATTATTATTGTATTATTATTTATTATTATTAAAAATTTGATTCCATTCCTTTTTTTTCACCTAACACAAAGAGTTTTGGAATCTAATTCCATACCCATCCCTCCCGGATTCTAATTCCATACCCATCCCATTCCAAAAATCTCACCAAACATGCCTTAAGTTCCTATCTAATGCTATATTTAACTTAATGTCAAAAGAATATGGTTTTAGAATTATTTTCAAGTATTTTGACTAAACGTGCACATCATGTCCAAAAAGCATTCACTTTTGCCTCGAAGCCTGCACCCTGGGCTCCAAGTCCCCTTGTGCCTTTTTGTGGCATAGTCTATTTTAATCTAAGGTTAGTAGCCAGCTGACTTTAGCTTGGCTTTATCTTGTCCAGGTCAAAATTATGTCTTTCCTCGGGGATTGAGCTGATTTAGGCTGCTCCATTGCATAGTCATTCTGTGTCTAAATGCCAACTAGGATTTCAGTCACATACAGTTGCATGTGGATTAAGTCGATGAGTGGATAATTACATTAGACTGTAGGGAAAATCCCTTCTCATAGAGTTCTTTTTATTAGCCTCTCCTCTGCCATGATAGGCCTCAGGATGCGAGGTTATATGTGATTGTGAAATTTTATATCATTTAAGTTTCAATAGTTATTAATTGCAGGATTATCATTAAGACTATTTTTTGAGGCAACATCCCAAAGTTGGGACTTGTTTGGCCAAGCTCCAACTCTACAAGAATAACCTTTTGGAAATACTCCTGCAGAAACTGTGTTTTTTGAAAAGCTAGGAAGTGTTTGTGATTTATGTTATAAAAGTGCTTTTAGAAAGTAAAACTAAGTTGAGTGCTTGGTTAAATTATTCTGTGTATGTGCACACAATATCTTATATATCTGCACCAAAAAATAATATATTTATATAAATATCACCAAGTTTTAATTTATAGGGTCCTCTAGTGGCAAACATGACTTGATCAAGGGAATGCTCCTTTTTAATAGAATGTTTAGTGAATAGCAATGGAAATGAAAGCTAATCTAATGTGAGAATATGATTATGTTCATGAGTTTTCTAGATTGCAACGATCATTTTCAAACAGATTGTTGGCCAGGTTTAATTTCATGAGTTGAGTTATGCTTTATGAGTTTTTTTGAGTGAGATGTTCGTTTTTCATGTCATCACCATCTAATAACTAGTTCTTGCCACAGATCTAGAACTCAATTAGGGGTCATGCATGTTGAAGATGACATTGGCAAATAATAGACAAGACTAAAATTCTAGCAACTATGATGGAAAACTTAAAATTTGGGAAAATTTCAAAACAATGTGGAAGACTAGTAACTAGATCTGACCCTTCTCTCTCCTCAAGTATAAGAAATAATTGGATCTAACCTCTTGTTTTAATCCTCAAAACCCGCTGGTCGAAATCAAGATATTCTGAAAACCATTGACAAGAAATATAGTGCATGCTTGGCCAACCTTTTTGGAAGCTTTTAGATGGAAAAGGCTGAAATTAGACCAAACATGAAGATTTTCTAAAATAGTTTCCAACTTTGTAGAAGTTAAAATTAGCTTCCAAGACCCCTAGAAGTTGAAGCTACATTTTGTAGCTTTTAACTTCTAGTTTCTTGGGAGCTACTAAGGAAATTTAAGGAAGTTATTTTTTCCACAAATATATTTGAACTTTCCTAGGAAACAAAATATATGTATTTTTCTATTTTTGAGATATCTCTAATTTTTTTTGTGTAATTTTCTTATATTGTTTGATTTTAAATTTTCATATTTATTAGTATAAAATACGTAATGCTTGATAATAATATTTTCTTGCTCAAATAGAGTTCGATTTAATTATTTCATATAAGTTACATAATAGTTTTGAAAGAGAACCATTGCAGGTAATTTTAGAAATAAATAGATAATAAAATAGTATAAAGAAGGAAATTAAATGCGTATTATATTAATTTTTTAGAAAATAAAAATAAAATAGTATAAGGAGAAAACTTGAATATGTATTATATTATAGATTGTTAAAAGTAAAATAGTATAAGGAGAACCATTGCAGGTAATTTTAGAAATAAATAGATAATAAAATAGTATAAAAAAGGAAATTAAACGCGTATTATATTAATTTTTTTAGAAAATAAAAATAAAATAGTATAAGGAGAAAACTTGAATATGTATTATATTACATATAGATTGTTAAAAGTGAATAAACAAAAAGAATCTGGTACTCAATTTCTGGGTTTTAAAGTAGTAAAAACAAGTATCTTTTAGTCAAACACTAGTTAATAGTTTCTACTTTTAAAAAAAATACTTCTATAACATGCATTACCAAACAGCTAAAACTTTTTGGAGAAACAGTTTCTGTAAAACTGTTCCTCAAAAGTTTTTTTTGAAGAAGTAGTAGCTTGGCCAAACACACCCATTATAAAAGCAAAAAGAAATAGAGCAGAAGCCAAATAATTCCCATATAATCTCATAGAAAGAGGAGAAGAGAGAGACAGAGGACAGAGAAAAGGTGGCGCCATGCCTTACGGCTGTGTGTCTCTGCAAGAGGAAAGGAGAGAGAAGAAATAGAGGGGCTGAATGGATGATTGGATGCGTTATCACTGCCAGAGGAGAGCGAATGTCATATCAGTCTGCGTTATTTGGTACTTAAATACTTAGCAATGAGCCAATGCCATTTTAATATGTGTAAAATATCACTTCAAAAAGCTGTAACTCCGCGAGAAGTCAATTGAAGAAACAGTTCCTATTTTTTTCTTTTCTTTTTTTCCTTTTAAGAAATTAGTGTTTGGATGAGTTTGTAATTCTTCACTCTAAAAGCTCTATAAGAGCTAGGCCAAACATGCACTTAATCACTGGAAAAAGAATACTCTGTTTCTCCGTCCCATTTCTCATTTCGATGTATGTTTCTTCCATGTTTAGAGCGTTGTTGAATAACCACAAATTTTTACCAATTCAATATCCCCAGGGACTGTTGTTAGAAGTCACTCCTCATCTTTAAAGCGAGAGGTACAGTCAACACTCAAATTCTCTTTCTGCATATCCTGGTAGCCATGGAGGCCTCTGTTACTTTGTCTCTCAATTTTGTTTACCAGTGAGGGGTAGCTGATTTGTAATTGGCCAAGCAAGGAGACTTGTGTACACTGGGTTTAGCGTGGGTTGTCCATTCCGTTGACTTGCTTAGCGTAGGCTGCGTAGCTCAGCAAAACACACCAAGTTATATAGGTACAGTTTTGCGACACAGAAATGGTCTCAATTTGGCATCCTGAATTAGCCCGCTGACTGGTTGAGCTACAAACAGCTCCAGTTCGGATCCACTGATATTCAACCCGCTCCCCCCAGCTCGCCAGCACAAGTCAAAAGTAGTTTAAAAGAAAGCGAGTATGTCTGAGTGATGGATCTGGCCATATTGATTGAATCAAGTTTAAGTTGCATGAGTGCATCTTTCTGTTGTGCTGTGTGCCTGTGTCTTGTACAATTGTACTTCAAATCCATTACACCATATTCTGTTCTTATTCAAGTTTTATCTCAAATTTCAATTGAGTTCTGGTTTGGGTCCCCTTGTGTTTGAAACTTTGGATCATTGTTGGATCTGATAAAATTTGGTTTAGTTGGTCTATCAAATCTTATTACTATTTACAGGTTAGAATTGGGTCCAGGTTGGGGTTATTCAGTTTCATACTTGCACTGATTTTGTGTTTCCTCTTTCCACCAATTTTGGAGGTCTGACAATCTTATAGTAATGATAATCTGGAGAAATGAAAATGGTATCCTTCCTGATTATTTACTATTTGCACTGATGGTATGCTCAGTCAATTTATATAAGTTAGCAATAAGATTATTGATTGTGTCACAGCCCTGAGAACTAGTTTTGGCCACGAAATTCAGTAAGTAGCTTAGAATAGGTCATGTTGTGTATATATTCGTTTTTGAGCATGTTGCCTTTCTATTTTCCAATTTTTTTTTTAAAAACTGGAAACTAAGCAAAAACTTGTGCGGGCTGTTGACTGCATTGTGTTACTGGTAAACATATCCCATTTATTAGTTTAGCTAAATAGTGGTTCCTATAACAAGTTAATAACCCTTCATACTGCATAAATAGTAACTGCATATGTTATAGGACTGCCCAATCTAGGAGTCTAAGGTTGTCTTGTCTGATCAAATATTGTGTAGAAATATGTCTTTCAATTGATCAGTTGCATAGAAATTTTAGTGTTACAGGCTCGTCAAATTTGTGTTTCTTCAGTGTGAATCCCATCATCTTTTCAACATGATCACAGTTGGTTATCCTCTGAGATTTCTTTCCTTGAAATGTGCCTTGGTATTTTCTGCTGAGCATTTGCATCTCTTTTATAAGTATTAAAAATGTCTCGTAAACTTAATTTCAGGTGTAGCTGAAAGGGAGCGGGAGAGGAGCCGTGAGAGGTTGAGAGATCGTGATGACAGGGAGAGCAAGAGCAGGGATCGTGATGGTCGGGATCGGCACCTAAGCAGAAGCCAGGAGAGGGACCGGGACCGAGATCGAGATCGAGGAAGGGAGTATAAGAGTAGAGATTATGAGTATGAGCGGGAGAGAGATTATGACCGTGACAGGGATCGATACAGATACCGGTAGGATCACTGACCAACACTGTGGTTGGTCAACCGATCTTTTTCATAGCCACCGAACCATGCAATATGCTTTCATCAAATGGCGTATTTTGGGTTTTGTAGGTTGCATCATACTTGACTGTCCCTTTGTTTTTTTTTTTCTCGTTATGTTTTCTCTGTGATTTGGAGAGCGTGCAGCTGGATTGATTGGACTTCTGAACTGGAATCTGGTTGGCCACAGCACTGTCACATTGTTTTAATGCTAACTATTTACGTGGTTCATCTAATGCCTTTTCCAATCCCATTGAGAGACACGTATTATGGCACCATTGGGTCTCTAAATACAATCTTGCTACATGATTCCCTTGTCCCTCAAGTTAATATCATTTGGGGCATTTACTTGATGAAAGCACTGTTTTTTTTCTTCTTTTTTATTTATCTTATTATTGAAAAGCAATGAAAGGCTAATGCCTGTATCAAAACACTAAAAGAATTTAGCAAAATAAACCAATAGCTAAAGAAATAAAAACAACTCTCCTGCAAAACAACCATCCAACAAACCACTCGAAGATCGACTCAAACATTTTGTCTTTGTTTTTTTCTTTTTAGCATCCTTTTTGAAGTGTTTCCTTGTATGTTGGTCATAAATGACCTTTATATAATAAGCTTTTCTCACAAACGGGAATGATTGGGATGAAGGAGCTCTGCAGAGATTAGTGGATGTGAACTGGGTCACACGGAGCTCGGTCAGCGTGAAGAATGTGGGAGAAAAACATTTCTCCTTCTGGTTCATGCACCCTGAAGACTGTCTTGAAATGGTGGCACAAAGGTCTATCTGTTTCGATGGGTCTCTCATGGTTCTGGAGAAAATAAACCCTGATATGAAGCCGGAGGATGTGCGGTTTCAGAGTATCTGCTTATGGGTCCAAATCGAAGGCTTGCCGTTCCGACAAAAATGGGGCAGTACGGCGATAAAGCTTGCCAGGACGGTGGGGCAGGTACTTGAAGTTGACATCCATGGAGTTGCTGATTTCTCTTTAAACAATGTCTGAGTTTTGGTTCGCATGGAGCTAGCCAAGCCACTGATTGCTGGTGCGTATGCAAGGGACGACCAAGGTCAGACACATTGGGTGAATTTCAGGTACGAAAATGTTTTCATTTTCTGTAAGAGATGTGGGCGAATTGGTCACCATGATTTTGAGTGTGTGGTACCAGAGGTAGTGGCTAGAGAAGAAGTCAAAAGTTGAATTTTGGAAGCGGTTGAGTTGGGGCATGTGGTCATTCATGGGGATGGGTCGTTTTACACTAGTAAGGTCCGCGCCTTTCCCATTAAGCGTGGATATCTTACCACTCGTCTTAAACTAGGGCAACGCCAGCACCCTGATAGGTCTGAGCCGGAAATACATTACTCAGAGTTTTTTGATGTAGAGGAAGCAGGGGTGAATGGGTTTGGGCCGGTCATCAACATGTCGTCAGAGGAGAGGGGAAACGAGCAATGCTAGGAGGCGACGAGGGAGTCTGAGGAGTAGGGCAGGGGAAGGGGAGATGAGTACGAGGGTGGTGCGGCAAAGGGGGCTGGTGATACAAGATATGGGGAGGGTGGAGCAGGACCAAAGGAACTTGGGGGAGAGGGGTGACACGTTAATGGAGGTGGATGAAGGCACAGGGGAGGAAGATGGAATGGAGGACGCTGGAGAGGATCAAGAGCATAGTGACACGGAGCCCATGGAAGATACTGAGGAGCCTGAGGAGGAGGAGGACGATAATGCTGAAGGTGATGACGAAGAAGAAAGTGACCAGAATGGTTCTGATGACAGGGGTAGCTCTGGAGATGGAGGGGATCAGGATGAAAATGGAGGAGGGGAGGGTGGGGAGCATGTGGGGGAAGGGGGAGGAGGCGAGGGAGGTGAAGTTAATGATGAAGGGGGACAGAATGGAAATGGCGGAAGGGGGTCTGAGTCGGGAGGTGGGGGTGATTTGCATGGGAGTTCAGATTTTGGGTACGCCCAAAGGGAAATTTTCCTCAATCATTGAATGGGGGACGGTCAGAGTACCATGCACGCTCATACGTTGCGGGATTTTGGGATAAATCTGCATGGAAGTGGGGGCCCAGTTGCATCTCAAATGCATGTGCTTCCGAGAGGTCCTTTTTCTCCAACGGGACCACCTGAGGATCAAAGGGGAATTATTCGGGAGGCCATTCAACGCCTAAACACAGTGGGGCCAAATTCAGGTAACCCTATTGAGGGCAATTCTGTCTTTTCCGTTGATAATGAGGCAAATTATTCCCCCCCCTTTTGTTTCCTCTGTGTTTTCGTTTGGGGAAAGGGGTAGACAGGAAAATGACCTAGCTGGGGTTGAAAATGGGGGTTTGTTGTCGGGTTCTGGCACCTTTGGGTCGACAATGGTTTTGGGCCAATTGTACGCCAATCCACATGTTTCTTTCAGCAGGTTGGGGGGAGAGGGGGACTATTTATTTGAAAGGGGGGAGTCTAGCAATCCGATCAGTACATTGAGCAGCAGAGGATGCATGCGGTTGGGAGTGGGAAGAGACTAACGCGTTCTGGTTTGAGTATACCCCCAACGGGTCTGTTTCTGAGGATACCCTTTCTATGGGGGGGGGGGGGGGGAGCAAGCTGTTGTCGAGGATAACTTTTCTTGGTCTCCAGTGTATAACAAGGTGGATAAGGAGGAGGGTAGGGGGCTGGGGTATTCGGAGGAAACCTATGTGGGGGTCCAGCAGGTGGTACGTTTTACAAATTCTGTCTCATCAAAATCTAGATCTGTCGATTCAACTGTGGGCAGGGTGGATGTTTTTCCAAGGAAGAGACAACGACAAACTAGGAGTGCAAAAGTGGATGGACAAGCTCAAGGTGATGAAGCATCTTCGTTTCTGGAGGAAGCAGTCAGTGACGCTCGCCTCAAGAGGCAGCGGAGAGCTCAAATGGTGAACATTCTGCAGAAGGAGTTCGAAACCTTTTTGAAGATGGATGATAAGAAGAGGGGAGAAGAGTGGTTTGGTTTTCTTGCTGATAGGGTGGCGGAGGTAGCCCGGGAAATGCCTCCTTGCTCGCCATGATTTTTGCAGCATGGAATTGCAGAGGATTAGGACAAGCGGACCTCTCTGCAATTCCTTATGTCCGCTGGGTTTCGAGCTTTCTTAGGTTGGACCTTATTTGTCTCTTTGAAACAAAGCAGTCTGTTGATCTTGCTAGGGTGTCTGTTAGAAAAATGGGTTTTCATTTTGTTATCGGCGTGGACTCTGTTGGTCTGTCGGGTGGTATTGTTCTAGGATGGAAAGATGATTCTCGTTTTGCTTTGGAAGCTTGTGATCAACATTTTGTAATCGTTAAAGTTAGTGGAATGAATGTTGCTGTGTGGTATGTTGTGTTTATGTATGGTTGTCCTTATGTACAAGGCAGGCAAGAGGTGTGGGACAAACTTGCTGCATCCCTTACTGTGTTACAAGGGGCTTATGTAATTGTTGGGGATTTTAACCAGGTTGAAAACAACACCCAAAAGGCTGGGGGGTCCCTTGCCATTAGGGGAGAAGCCCAGTTTTGGGAGTGGAGGGAGCAATTGGAAGTGCCTTTTACTGGGGCTTCATATACATGGACTAATAAGAGGGATGGGGATCGTTGCATTTGGGAAATGCTTGATAGAGCTTATGCCACAGGGGGTTGGATGGATAGGTTCCCAGACTCCTTTGTGCATAATTTTCCCATTGTGTTTTCGGACCACTCGCTCATCGCTTTGCATATCAAAGGGCATGCTTCAGTGAAGAGGAACTCCTTTAAGTTGGATCCTTGGGTAATCAAGTTAAAAGCCTTTTTGGAACAACTCCACACGTTAGGAAGCTTGGTTCCAGTGCATGGAAATGCTTCCTTCAAATGTGTTAAATGGTTAAGTCTAATTCGCCAGTTGGGGAAGCGAGTAGTGTTAGAGCTGAAAAATGAAAAAAAGGAAAGTGCGAACACCATTCTACAAGGTCTTCAGGACAGCCAAGAGTATTTGGCGAAATTTGGCATGAGTGAATCTGCCTTTGCCCAGGCTATGGCCCGTGAACAAGATATGATCACCTTAGTCCAAGGAGTGCACGAATTTTGCTTCCATAAAAGCAAAGTGAATTGGGCTGGGCTTGGGGATCAGTACACGACCTTCTTCTTTGGCCAATTCACCAGGAGGAAGACTTTTAATGGGGTGCACTGTCTCCAATTGAGGAATGGACAACTCTCCTTTGATGAGGCCTAGATAATGCAGGAATTCTACGTGGAGTATGTTGGACTATTCCGGCCCAAAATTGAAATGCCTTATGTGCGATGTCGGGTCATGGCACAAGTAGTTTGGGCTATTACAAAGTCCCTAACTGAACAACAACAACAACTTTTACTGGAGCCGTTCACCTCGGAGGACGTCAGCAAAGTCATAAGCCAATTGCAGTCCGGGAAAAGCCCAGGACCTGATGGTATTCCTCCGGAATTGTTCAAACAATGTTGGGGGATTGTGGGAGAACAAGTAACGGCGACAGTGCTGGAGGCAGTGAATGAAGGCAAATTTGTGGGGGCGATCAGATTTGATGGCATCAATGTTGATTTTTTGTGAGGGTGACCATGGCTTGACAACAAAAGGTTTGCTGTCAAACAAATAGATCCCTCTTTTCAAAAACCAATTCTTTCTCTTCTTTCCTTTCAAATCTCACCAGAAATAACCCTTTGCGAATGGCAGAGATGTGGGTCAGGGCATATGCAGACCAGATCCTCTTAATGTACCCTTCCATGATTGGGAATGGTGGATTTGAGCCAATAACACAGTAAATCACTGAATTTTCCCAAAATTTTGTTTCATCGGCCACTGATGATTTTTCCAATTTTGCAATCGGAACTCCATCATTGACATTAGCTTCAATGAATTTAAGAGAAGTTCCTGCATCCGAATCAACTAGAGAGGCGTAAGAGGACTTGATTTCTGGATTACCTTGAGGTTCTTGTTTTTCTTGTATCTCGATGCTGGCTTGTTCAGATCTCGTTGGAGTCTCTATGTTTCCAGTTGACGATCTAGTTTGCATCTTTGCAGTAGTTTGTTGTTTTTTGGATCCCTTGGACTTTGCCATGGCTAGAGATGAACCCTAGTCTCAAGAGATCTTGCTTGTTTTCCTCTCTAATGGGCGACGTTACTGGAGATCTTGCAGATCGGCCGGATTCTTTGAGAGAGAAGCTCTCATTTAGAGAGAGAAAATCGATACCCGTAATCAAGATGCCTAATGAAAATCATGTGTCAGGAGATTGCGAGAGGATTTAAATGGAAGTCATCGCAATCAAGATGCCTAATGAAAATCGATATCCGTAAAGCTTTTGATACAGTACATAGGGGTTTTATTCAGAAAATTCTTGAGGGATATGGTTTCCCCAATCAGTTCATACATTGGATTCAAGCTTGTATTTCATCCACCTTCTTCACCCTCCAGGTTAACGGGCATAACTACGGCTACTTTAAAGGTAGCAGAGGACTTCGTCAAGGGGGTGACCCCATATCCCCTCTACTCTTTGTCCTAACAACGGAGTACCTTTCTCGAAGCCTCACAATAACAACAACCGCCAAAAATTTCAAGTTCTACCCAACATGCAGAAGCTTAAGGTTCACCCATCTAGTGTTTGCGGATGATCTCATGATTTTCAGCTCTGCTGATACGCACTCAATTAAGCTTATAATGGAAGCTCTCAAACACTTCCATGAAACTGCGGGACTTGAAGCTAATGCCCAGAAATCCACCATCATCATAAATGGGACATCGCAAAGGAACAAGGAAGAAATCATCCACACGACTGGTTTCAAAGAAGGACATCTACCTTTTGTTTATCTTGGCATGACAATAACTGACAGTAAATTGTCAAAGATGGAATGCATTAGGCTCGTGGATAAGATGACGGACAAAATCAAGAGATGGAAACGTAGCAGCATCTCCTATGCCGGGAGAATAGTCCTCATTAACTCTGTACTAATGGGGCTATACTCTTTTTGGGCTTCAATCACCATTCTCCCAACGGAGATCATAGACAGGGTGACACAAGTATGCCGGGATTTCTTATGGAACGCTATTGATGGAAAACGCAAAAGTCCTCTAATTTCCTGGGAAAAGGTATGCCTTCCAAAAGCTAAAGGTGGCCTAGGTATAAAAAACCTATACAACCTTAACCTTGCCCTTGTTGCTAAACAAGTGGTGGCCATCTTAGATCACAAGGAATGTCTTTGGGTAAAATGGGTCCATGAAAGATACATCAAAGGCAAAGATTGGTGGGATTACAGACCAAAAGGGGACTGTTGTTGGTATTTCAAAAAGCTATGTCGGGTGAAGAACAAGCTCAAACAGTCTCCTGAAACATACCAACACTACTCTGTCGCAAAAGGATACTCTTGGTTCACTGGTCAAAGGGAGAACTGGAGATGGGCTAGGATTGTGTGGAATCGTGCAAACACGCCTAGACACTCGATTATTGCTTGGCTGGCTTTCCATGACAAACTCCAAGTCCGGACAAAACTCCACAAATACCAGCCACACATCCCTCCTACATGCGCGCTCTGTGGGATAGAAGAGGAAACTTCAGCTCACCTTTTATATCATTGCAGCAAAACAACTCAAATAAGAGGATGGGTCAACCATTGGATGAACATGCCCAATGCCGCATCGCTCGAACATTGGAGTCAGAAGATCCTTTCCGCTAAGAAGCCCAAATGGCAGAAAGAAGTCCAAATTTCAACTCTCGTGAGCTACATTTATCATATTTGGAATGCCAGAAACCAAACCCGTTCAAGAACAAGCAAGCGGATATGGGAACGATCTGCAAGGAAATAAGGAGGAATACTACGAATAGAATGCTTTACATTGCTAGTAGAACTCCGAAATATACCAGATGTATAGATTTATTATAATCAAAAAATTTTTGTAACAGTTTTCGGGGCTAACCACCCCCTTTTTTGGAATGAAATTTACATTTTTACTAATATATATATATATATATATATATATATATATATATATATATATATATAATCGGCAAGGTTCCGATTCATCATCGGTTTCAATATCTCCAATCAGAACTGCTCCTCCGTTTAGCATTCGATTTTTATGATTCCGTGACCTAAATTTTTAAACCATTTTTCTCCGCTGATTTTTGGTTTGTTTCGCCGATTTCGGTTTGGTTCTGTGGTTTTAGATTTTTTGAACAACCCTAGATATTGTTGGAGATGATGGGGATAACATGTTTACCATAACACAAGATGAGTAATTACTTGGGTGGTTAGGAGTCGAAGGTTGAGACCCCTCTCCTCATAATATTTATTTACAAGATTGTGAGTAGACTCAAGGTTAAAATTTAACTTCTTGTGATTAAAGAACAATATTTCTCAAGAACTCTCAAAGAATGTTGTCGCAGTCAAAACCTCAAAGAGTATGTTGATGTTCTCTAGGAACTTAAGGAAGTAGAGAAGTTGTGTTTTGGCTGAATGTGAATTCATCCCCCATTTATAGTGGATGAAGAAGGATCAAATCTTTCCCATTTAAGAGCAAAAATCAAGGGCTTAATCTAAGGGATCAAAGCATGATCCAAAGATTCAATATCGACTTGGAAAAACCAGTCAATATTTTTATTCAACATGATAATCACATGTGATAATTCAAAGGCTAAAATATAGGAAACTCAATTACAGTCGAATGGGGCATTCACACGGCTCGTGTTGCCAATGACACGACCCATGTCAAGGAAGACACTGTTCGTGCCATCCCAGTTCTCACTTGTTGAGCTTTCGGACGGTGACACGGTCCTCGTCATACTTGACACGACCTGAGTCAGGCCAATTCCAGCGTGTTCGTACAGGGGTTTGTTAGACCTTGGTAATATCGTTCTTCCACATGGAGCTAGGGGCTTTCACAACAATTACTTAACTCTAGGTAGGGTTTAGGATTAAGAAAGGGGAGAAAGATTTTTGAGGTAAAAACAGCACAAAAACACTAAGTTTGGTCAAAAGATGAGACAATAGGTGTCGGGAGACTTTCGGGATGCAAACGGGGATAAGGAAATGGGTTTCGCAGCAAGAGAGTAACAAGATTGGGAAATCAAATGGTAACTCCGTTGGAAAATACCCACCGGGCTTCCTTTTTCAAGGATAGTCCGGATTGACTTCCCCAAAGTCCATAGACAGACCCGGGGAGTCGATTAAACGAAATTTCCTAGTTAGTTTCTATTCGCGTTCACGAACTAGAGCACTAACTATCCCAATTCCTACTTTCCAACAAGCATTGGATGTACTCGGGATGTTTTAGCACCCAATTACATCCCACTTGAGGGAAGGATAGGGTTGGGAAATTGATTTCCTAACTAGTTACTCACTAATATTGCTAACTCAATCTAATCACCCATTCACACCCTTAATCTCCCTAACCCATTAGGGTTCTAGCCACTAAACATCCTAACTATCACGATACTAACATCAACAACATTAATCATGCTTAAAAAAAAGATAAACAAGATAACAACAAACAATCAACAAAATCAATAAAAACAACAAAAGTAAAACAGAGATTAATAGATGAACTATGAAATAAAAGAGAGAAAGGTTAAGAAATGCTCATTGAATGATGACAAAGAAGCAAAAACTCTGAATAATAAATGCTCCAATGCTCCAAATATGACAATAATCTTCAAACTTGAAATAAAACTTGAGAGAATCCAGAACAAGAATCAATAACTCAGCAAAATCTTCACTAACTCTCTAATCCAAAGCTTAAAATGTGATAAAAGAAGGCTAAAGTATCATAAAGCTAGGTAAAAGCTGATTAAAGATTGTCTAAAGATTGATAAAAGATGTCTATCAGCTAAAATGACTTAAAACAATATATAGTAACTCAGGTTGTTACTCAAAACTCATCACTTAATCACTACAGACAAACTGTGTCCGCAGGGGACCGTGGGCACGGTCAAGGTGACCGTGGCCACGGTCCTGCGTAAGGCAGGAAAGTTCTCTTCTCTTCGCTGTACCGTGGGCACGGTACTGGCGATTTAGGGTTGGCAACTCTTCGCTCCTTCCCACCGCCGTGGCTACGGTCATGGGAGACCGTGGCCACGGTCCTGTTCGGCCAACTTCTTCCTTGGGCAGGACAGTATGCTCACCGTGGCTACGGTCAGGTTGACCGTGACCACGGTCCATCTCGGGTTGCATCTCCTTCTTTGGGCATTTGGCTTCAATCTGACCGTGGCTACGGTCAAGGTGACCGTGACCACGGTCTATCTCGGCCACTTGGTTACTTCAGGGCGTAGCGCCCGCTACGGAATTGGTCGCGGGGGCTACCCTTCGACGCCTGGGAGCTTGCAATCCTCCGCCATTTCAAGAGTTGTGAAAACCACTTGAAATAACGTTGGAACATTTAGGTAGAATACATCTACCATACATGGCACAACCTAGAGAACTTGAACACTCGAGAAACCAAGGAGTATGTGTGCATTATGAAAGTGTCTCTTGACTTGAACTTTCACTCAGTGTACATAATTACAATTACTCTCAACAAAATAGTAGACAAGTGTTGAATTTTCCATCATTATTTGACTAATTGGATATGTATCACACGTGCAACTCAATCTTTACTCAAATAAATGAAATTATTTACAACCGGTCATGTGTCCATTACCCTCTGCAAAAACAATCAAGCCCAACCCAAAGCTATGTGAAATGAGCCACTTAACGTCTTTGCATAGGAAGACTTTTACGCTCTCGTAATAGAGCTCCCCATCTTAAATATTGCAAACTCTGTTATTGATCCATAGACCCAAGCCTCCTAAGCATTATGGTCCTTGAGCATCACTTCACCTTGGGATGAATCACAAAATCCATGCTCCAATTGTCCTACAACATCATCGACCATTGAACTCAAGACATGACCACATATGTCAAATGTGAGTTGGAGCTTCGTTGCTGACAATTATGTGAGTGAGCTTTACTCCCGTCCGAGTTATCAAGGATTAGTAGATGGCCTTGTAACCTTGCAAGAACTTGATCATTATTCTTTTGGCACCTCCTTTACCTACATCACTAGATATATACATATCCTTGTACAACCTTATTTATCATTATCATGATCATATCTTGAAATTGACATTTTTTTCCTTAATCATAGTTGTGATTACACCACCATACTACAAAGGTAAGGTCAGAAATATTTTACCATTGCCACAATATGACTAAACCATCGTACTATGGTTTTTGGAAAAATTTAAGTCTTGTCTGTATATGAGTTCATACGTAACTTACAAACCGAATGCTCTAGTAGGTAAACCTTTGAAATGTGCATTGTTTTGTAATGCTTACAAACCTCATTAACTCATAACCATGATTATAACCTTATCCAAATAGCAGGGACAATTCTCATAGTATTTGCAAAGACCTCTTAATGTCATAACTATAGTTTTGTCCAAGTACTTTGGACTACTTATGTTGTTACCTTGAAAGTAATGCTTACAAGATCAAGATTTCTTTTGATTATCCGTATTCTTTTCATTACAACTATATCTGTATTCAAACACGTTGGATTATATAGTTATAACTTATAGCCTTGTAGCATTTATAAATTAAACTAACACTTGATTTTCATGTTCTTTGTATAACTACATTCAAACAACTTTGGATTTCATAGTTATAAAGCCTTTGAACAAATCAAAATAGCATTTGATTTCCCATGGAAGAAATTCTCTTTCAACTTAAACTTGAAGAACCATGTACGTCTCATGGAAATTAGAATTCCATTTTATGTGTAACTTAAATCGTTAGACTTTTGACCTTTTCTGCAAACTTGAGCACCATATGTAATTAAACTATAACATATCTTAATATTGGCTAGGCGAGGGTGAACCTCCATGATCTTGAATGATCATTTTATAGTTATGACCTTCTCTCATATGATGAAAATACCATTGTAATTAGGGACATATGTCCTTATCTAAGATTAGATCCACCCCTTAAACATTAAACATGGAAGTTGTAATCATTTATCTCATAAGCCAATCATACTCACAACCTAATACATTAATAAACAACACAAATGCGGATCAATCAAATGTATATAAGGGCCATATACATTTCCTTTTGAAGCAAAATTGATTGAATCATGCATATCAAACATGCAAGCTTAATTCATAAACTATTTGCATATGGAAACCATGATCCTCCATTTTCATAGCACATGAACTTAGCGTAAACATCACATATTCAAATTATATAATTATGCACATAGTCTAACATGCATATATTATGCAACTTGCCTTATAGTAGATACATACTACTTAAATTCACACATGAACACTTACAACCTTATATGGTGGCAGTAAAACCAAGGACATGTATTCAACTTAAGTAGATGAATGCATTAAGTCATGACTATCCTTACATCATACATAATCATATACTTGATAAGCCTTAACTATATGCCTGTATATGTAAGCCATATATATTAGCATACAAGCCAACAAAGTAGGAACCTTATCATTCATGCACACATTTATTTATCTCATGAAGACACGTCATGGATTACAAAGTAAATACTTAATAACAGAATCATCTACATCTTACATGTACCTCGAGCACATGCTTCGTGTATGTGTAATGCTATTGATAGTGAACAATCTAGTATATACAAATGAATAATGATCATAGTTGGAGCACATGCTCCAAGAGCATGTAATAAATTGCAATCATCTTTGGTCATGCCTAGGCATGAATGAATATGAGAAGCTTGCAATTGGTACATGATGCACTTATGAATAAACTTGTCCGTATGTCACTTGTGACACATCCATAGCCATTATGCTTATAATAATCACTCAAACCGTCATTATTTCTCATAAGACTATGCTTCAAAAGTCAAACTTATTGAAAAACATTCATGTGCATAGAACTATACTTATATGAACAAAGGAACTTATTCATATCTCCTAAAAAAAAACACATGCTAAGGCCAACATATTCATGTTACACAATCATATGAATTCCTTTGAATATGTACTTAAGCAAAATAGCTACAAGTTTTTAATAAACATCATATGATTCCTTGAACTTTTTTTAAATATTTTGTTTAACGAGGGTAAACAATAATCACTAAGTAGCCCTTCTCTCAAGGGATCTACCCAGAACATCTTCACAAACAATAACTGAAAACTCTATGGAAACTAGAACTAAAGACAAGAGATGAATGAACCGAATGACCAAACATCGCTAACCAATCAACAACACAATTTCCTTGTCTAACCACATGAAATACCCTAACTTTGGGACACATCCTGATGTATGATTGGATATCTTGGACCAACTTAGAGATTTCCCAAGGAACTTGGGAAACACCATTGAGAGCATTGATGAGAACTAAATTATCTCATTCGAGCAGAATATTTTGATACCCCCCTAGCACTGCCTGCCTAATACCATTTTGTATAGAAGTAGCTTCAAGGACCATAATAGAACTCTTCCCCAGATTAAAAGAAGACACCTGTAGAATCTATCCTCTCTATGCCTCTGAAAATATAACCCTTCGTTGTAGAATTCTAGATCCTCGACCCATGAAATTTAATCTTGATAAATCCTTGAGGCGGTTCGACCCAATGAACCCAAACAGATAGTTTATTATTCCGAGTAACAGAAGAAGGTACAAAAGGAATCAAAGAGTCAGTTAGTATAATCTTGATAAAACTATTATTAAAAGTGATAATATTTCTAGATTTACAGATAGTTTGCAATAGAGCAATCGCTCGGTCAAAAGTAGACGCTGCTAAGTGTAGGATCCCGGGAAAAAGGTGACCCCTTTTTCCCGTGATGCGCTACTTAAGTGATCGAGAGCCGACTAAGGTTGCTTAATCCTTAAATAAGGATATTTTTATTTTCGAAATTCGTTTTCGAGGTGATGAAACTTTATTTATTTACAAATCTTTTTTTATTATTTAAATTATTTGAAATTACACAAATATTTTAATAATAATTTAATCCCAGCTCAAGTACCAAATTCAGGCCTAAGGAGGAACAAGCGGGCCACCAGAATCCATTAAAACCCGCCTGTGTTTTGGTGAATCCTGGGCTGGACCTCTCGCCTCCCCGGCCCAAAGAGATATAGATTGAAATTGATAAAACCCGCAGGGGTTTTATCAATTTCTAGTCCATTTCTCTTGGGCCTAAACTTGAATTAATGGTGGACATGAATTAAACCATTTTTTAAAATTATTTTTATGCAAGAACGAACATTTTAAACAATTAAATGGGTTTATAAAATGGTAAAGAGTCGCCAGCCGATTTAAGGAAATTGACAAACGATAAAAATAATAATAAGTGACTCCGGTCTACGAACCCGATTTCTAGATTCGAGGGTAAGGTTACGGATTCGAGAATTGTAAGAACTCTCGAATTCGCCTGTTTGAAAAAAAAAGACTACTAAAATCGAAACTTGAAATGAAAATGAGCGGGGAGAAGTTTAATTAATTTTGTAACATTATATTCTCAACATGCTATATAAAACGCGGTTTTACTTTACAAAATATGTACAAGTCAAGAACATAAAATGTAGATTACATGATTAAAATAACGAGAATGATAATAAAGCGAACCTC
The DNA here is from genome assembly GCA_029582165.1 of Portulaca oleracea. Classification (NCBI taxonomy): domain Eukaryota; kingdom Viridiplantae; phylum Streptophyta; class Magnoliopsida; order Caryophyllales; family Portulacaceae; genus Portulaca; species Portulaca oleracea. Next base: position 29,395,280 of record CM055880.1, on the reverse strand, counting down.
GTTTGATGTTGGATGCTTGAATGCGAAGATCAAATCCCTTGATTTAACCTTGTTTTTCGCACTTGGATGAAAAAAAGTATTGAGATGGTTTAAGAGGATAATGTAAGAGTGTAGTGATGTGGTAAGGATGATTATGGGAGTATTATGGATGAAATTTTGAGAGAGTTTAGGTATAATGGGGATGATGGTTGATGGAGTTTCAAGAGAATTTAGATGATAATAATGGTGGTGGTTGATGATATAAGGGTGAAATGGAGGGGGTATTTATAGGTGAGGAAGTAAGTGTTTAGGAGGGAAAAGGAGGGAACAAGTCCCTAAGATCATGCCATGCAAGATCAAAACCCAGGCGGGTTTTATGGAGTCAAAGGGAGTCAACCAACGTGTGCTATGATCTTGGGATTGCATGGGAGGAAAAATTTTGGCGCTAGAACACATTAAAACCCAGGCGGGTTTTATTTAATTCTCCCACGGATCGCTGACATGGCAGGCTTGAAACGACGCGTCTTGCTGAGCATAAAACCCAGGCAGTTTTTGTTGTCTCTAGGCCGGGGCACGCCGTGCGTTTGCTCCTCTTTGTGGGTTGCTTTCGAAATATAAAACCCAAGTAGGTTTTATTAAGCGTTGGTGGGCTGCTTCGCTTTCTTGGGCCTACGCTGTTGACCCTATGGACCTACTGAGCCACTTGGTGTTTGGCCCAAATGACTTGCTAATCTTGATGAGTCGGGATTATGTCAGTGAAAATCCCGGTGTCTACAGAGAGCCCCCACTTTGATCGAGTCCGAATAGGATGACGGTCAAAGTAGCCTGAGATGCTGACTGCTTGATGCCTGACTTGTCAGTGCTCTTTTATATGGTGACCGGATGATGTTGGTGCTGTCGCCGGAGGCCTTTAGGTGGCAACCATTCGACGACTGACGTGTCTAGTGATGTTGTGGGAGCCTTTAGATGGCATCCGTTGGACGATGGAGATGATGATGTCATCGGAGACCTTTAGGTGGCATCCGTTGGCGACTGCTGTTGGTGACAGTGTCGTCGGAAACCTTTAAGTGGTAACCGTTGGACAACTGTTGCTGGTGCTGGTGTCGTCGGAAACCTTTAGGTGACAACCACTGGACGACCGATGCTAATGATGTCGTCAGAAACCTTTAGGTGGCAACCGTTGGGCGACTGAAGATGTCGGTGGTGTCGTCGAAAACCTTTAGGTGGCAACCATTGGACGACTGCGCTGGTGCTCTTTTATGCGGCAACCAGACGGTGTAAGATCTCCTTTAACGGCGACCTGAAAATCACAAGAAAACCAAGTATTACTTTTATCGAAATGTGAGGAGGCTTCAGATTTTTACCTGAACTTTGGAAACTCCGGGCCACGGTGTTTGGGCCGTAACACACTTGGATGTAGAAATTAGAGCTGTGGCAGCCACAAAACCTAGGCAGGTTTGGATTTCTTCACCTGGGCTGATGAGGGCTGCTGGTAGGGGTGTTGATCGGTTCAAAACCGAACCAAACCAGGCCAAATCGAGCAAACCGAAAATCGAATAAGGGGTAAAGTCCAAACCGAAAACCGAACGAATAAAATCGGTTCGGTTCGGTGTTCGGTTTATCCGGTTTTGAACCGAATAATGCACAACCTTTATGTGTTTTCACTGGAACCGAATAAACCGAAAATGAGTAAGGCGAAAAGTCCAAATCGAAAACCGAACCGTATAAAAATCGGGTCGTTGGACCGTTCAATTCGGTTCAGTTCTCAATTTATTCGGTTCAAGACTGAATAATGCACACCCCTAGCTGCTGGGCCGCGCATTTGGGCCATGGTCAACACAAAACCCAGGCGGGTTTGTGGTATATTTTTTTTCTTTTTTTTTCTTCTTTATTTTCCTCGTGAAAGGAATCAAAGCGGGCCCGACCCACATGTGGATGTGGAAGTGCCACGTCGTCATGTCTCTCTTTTGGGTGGCAAGATGACGACCATTGGATTTTCGGCCAATGAAACGCATTTGGCATCTCGTGGCGAATCCTAGAAACGAACGATCAACATTCACCCAACCTTTCTATAAATTCAAATGCATTTCATTCATTTCATTCATTCATCCTCATCTTCTTCATATCTCTCTAGCTTCCTCCTTCTCTATAAAAAAGTCTTGTCCCTTTGAAGAAAGTTCGGGTTTTAGGAAGATGCACCCCAAAGCCATAGAAATCCTCCTCTTCCTCATGCGGCGGCATGGCCCCACGAGATGTCGTCTCGACGCAACTTTATTCCTGGTGTAGAGGCTGATCCTTCCGACCTCACTGTTCAACCTTGAAACTACGCTTGGTTCTACCGTTCTCATGGCAAGGTAACTCTTTGAACTCTTCTCTTGTACTTGGTTTAGTGCAAAAATGACCAAGCATGAATTTATTTTCCATGTCTTGTCGATTTTAACTATTTTAAGCATGCTTAGATTAATGCATATTTATGACTTTAAGATGTTGAACGATCCTTTTATTTTTGCATTTCGACCGAAATCTCGTCTTGCAAACTGGACCCAAAATTCCTTTAAATTCGGCCCGTTGGTTAGACAAAACCCAGGCGGGTTTTGAACCTCAATACAGCTCATTCTTTCGACCCAATTGACCAAAAACAAACGGTCCGTTTAAGAAATCTAAAACCCAGGCGGGTTTTATTTTCTCATGGGCTTCCGTCGCGCTGTTGGGCCGGATGCGTGGCCTTGGAAAAGTCAAAACCCAGGCGGGTTTTGACACATATTTTTTTTTGTATTGCTGGACCGTGACTTGGGCCAAGATTTTTAGCTGCTAACCTTGTCGAACTGTCTTGTGGGCCGTGGCTGTGAGCCCGTGTTTGTACTGGGTCCAGCTAGGGCCCAAAAGACTGCATTTAGGCATAAAATGTTAACAAATCCTCCATTTTCTGAAATTCTTTCTGTCGTTTCTAGGAGGATAACCTAAAAACTCCCGGTGCCTTGAAAGAACCACTTAAGGTAGCCGAGTCAATCTCTGTTACCTTTGTGAATAACACATTGACTGCAGCGGGTTTCATGCCCTTTTGGAAATGTCTGCTAGATTGGAAGGGTCAGACCTTCCGGATCATTGGTCGGGCCATTGCTGAGAGATTTTGGGATACAACCAACTCCTTTCATTTTTCCATAGGCGAGATGACCGTCACGACCACTGATTTTATTATGATCACTAGTCTGTCTTGGGGTGGGCAAGACATAGTCTTTGATGCAGAGTTCCCATCGGTAGTCCTGGACATGTTAGGTCCAGTGTCCGCAAACCTGGGTCCGAGGCAAGGCATTTCCAACCTTTCCTACACGCATTTCAAAAGGGCTAGTCGTGATGCGAATTTCCAAAACTTGCCTGACGAGCAACGCCACTTCATTTTTCTGTCGTATATTATTTCTGCTACCCTTTTTACCAATCATGGGGACAACATCACTTTAACGTGGTTTCGAAACCTTCTGAACTTCAACAACATTCGGAACCTAAATTAGGGCAAAGCGGCCTATGCAAACTTTGTTCTCTGGCTTCGCCGTGGCGTAAGACTTTCGCAGGATGATGAGCCAGTCTATCTTCACGCGGCTCAGACTCGTTTTCAGTATGGCCCTTCCTTGTGGAAGGTGCTCGAGGTATGTGCCCAAGACTCTTCTTCACTTTAGTGTTGATCAACCTTTCTTCTTTCTTTGACATCATGTTCATGCAGTCATGGGCCTACGATTACATTTTGTCTCTGGGTATTCGATCGAAGAGGGGTAAGACAGTACCAGCTGCTGAACGCTAGACTACTGAGAGTATCCATGAGAAGAAGTACAAGCCGGGGAGCCTTGACCTCATCCGTAGTGTATTGGACAACCTAGCTCCGGTATTTCTTTACTCCCAGCCTCTTTCTTTCATTTCCCTCTGCATTTTAATCTTGAATGCTTCTTTCCCTCCGCAGGATCAAGTGAATCGGCGTCCCTGGGTCGATTTCCATGTGGGGGGACTACCACACCCTCTACACTTGGTGGAGCATGACACCCGCCTTGGCCTCCTGATCGAGGGGCCCTTAGGTTCCGTATGGTACCTAGGAGAGAGGGCCTCGAGGCAGGTCTTGGGGGGATACCCTGGTCTCATTCCTCGGGATCGTCCGGAGCATATGTTCGAGCCGTGGCGCGTTGACCTGGGTGTTCTGAGGTACCTAGGAGAGAGGGCCCCGAGGCAGGTCTTGGGGGGATACCCTGGTCTCATTCCTCGGGATCCTCCGGAGCATATGTTCGAGCCGTGGCGCGTTGACCTAGGTGTTCTGAGGGACTTGATTCGGGGTGAAGATTTTGACAACTTCATCAATGACGTTTCGCATGAGCAATTTGATGAAGAGTTCCAACGTTATCTCAGTCGCTTGGCTCCCCGAGTGGTATGTATCTTTCGCCCTTTCCTTTATCATGTTTTTGTTAACTTCTAATCGGGGAGTTTGCAGCTAGGGCCTTATGCCAAAGCTGCCGAAGTAGAGGATCCGCCGGCAGAGGAAAAGATTGGCGGTTTCTTAGAGGTGGAGCATAGTAGCGAGTGTTCCGCACTATAAGCATTTGAGCGGAAACCGGTAATCTTCATTTTATGTTGCTTCTTTATTAACCTACACTTTACTTGTGAATAACCCCGATTTCACCTTCTTTCAGCCAAGGTGAGCCTTCATCTGAAAAATAACTAAGGAATTGAGCACCATGAAGAAACACATCAATCGGGCGTTCACCGGCTCAGGTAGATATTGAGGCAATGCAACTAGAAGGGCCGATGTGGAAGCTGATGCGGAATCTGCTTCTAGGGAAGCGGCCCGACGTTCCACTGTAGTTCCTCCTCGTACAGAGCCCCCACGCCATATAAGATACACGATTGGGCCGGTTTAATCCTCAAAAAGAAGAGGCCCACATAAAAAAAGCAAGCGGGCTAAGGACCCCAGAAAACTGGGCCTGGATCGCTTCAAAACCCAGGCGGGTTTTGGCGGCTGAAGAGGGCAGGCCTGGGCCTGGCGAGGCGCGCGCGCGGCTTTAGAAGAGATAAAACCAGGCGAGTTATAACAAAAAAATTTCCACCTTTTTTTTTTTTACTAGCCATTGAAGAATGGCTTAAATCATGGGATTTTGGTCCAACGTCCATATGACCATTTTCTTGATGATTTGCTCCATTTTGATCTTAGCTGAAGGTGTATAAATACCCCATCTTATGCATGTCATCTTCATTCATCACCTTTACTTGAAAGCCTTCATCAAATATTCTCCAAAAATCACAAAAATCCTCCAAATTCTCATGGCTTTTGAGAAGAAACTCGCTACTTGGATGAGCACCTTGTCCAAGGAAGAGAAGAAAGAGCTTGGGAGATACAAGCTGACAAGCTTGTTGAGCCTTCGACAAGCGAGGGTCAACCATTACTTCCTCCGAGCGGCGGAGACTTTTTGGGACCCGAAGATGCTCGTTTTTTGCTTCACCTTGAAGGAGTTATGCCCGCTTCTAGAGGAGTGATCCTCTATTCGCGGGACGGATCACTTTGCGTGGTCGACGTCACCTCCATCATCAATTGACGTCAATAAACAGTACAAGGAACTGGTGTGTCTTCCATCCCGGGTCATAGGAAGCTCACTATTTGGTGACAAGGTACATTTCCAAAATATCGTTGAATATTTTCAATCCCCTAATACTTTGGAATATGGTCCGGTGATACGAGTGCGAGCATCATCCAAATTGTACTCTGAAAGCATGGCGGACGAAGAACTGGGCCGGCGAGCATCATCCAAATTGTTGAAGATATGGCCCGAGGCTTTAATCCAGTGCCATTGGTGCTAGCGGAGACTTTGATGGGCTTGGACGACCCAAATCCAGAATAGGAACTTCGTGGGAGCCCCCTGTTACTTCAGGTACATCATCCTCCCTTCCTTCTTCTTTTCTTGACTTTCTGCCCCTCTACTGACTGTAAAACCCAGACGGGTTTTATGCCCATTTTGCTTTTCGTTAGTTTGGGTATAATTGGCGTGCAGTCGTAACCCTTGCTAACTTTTATGGACTTATATGGATGATAGAGCATTTGGGCCTTATTGAGGAGAATTGAACGTCTTCGGCGTTGCCAAACTATTGTCAACGGAAGAGGAAGTACGCCGATCTTCGTTCAATAACGGAAGGGATCACATTCCTAAAGGAGCCTCACGACATCACATGGTGGATCCAATGGTGGCACATTTTCGAGTATGTGACCCGTGATTCACACAACGTCTCTGTGTGCATTGCCGGTTTGATTTACATGACATACTACTCGGCAAATGGGTCACAAACAAAACATCCTTGAGCTGTTGTGTGAAGCACCTAAGCAATTGAAGCTTCGTAGTTCGATGATAGAGTCATGGCTAAAATATTGGGAAAGAAGACCAACTCTTAAGGCTCCATCAAAGGCGCACGTATCACAATATGCTGACGCTGGCTACCATGGATGGCTAATTGCGGCAGTCGAATCTCGTTGTGCTGGAGAGGCGAGAAGGAAACAGACATCTGTGAAGGAAAGATTGGGTCCTCGTTCATCAATAAAGGACCCTCTCGGTAACAAAAGTCACAGCGAAAGACCAGATTGGTTCAAGAGTGGAGATGCGAAAACCAAATAGACGGGCCTATAAGCCAAAAGACAAAGAGAGGGACCCGAATGGGCCTAGAGACATGGAGATTGATCATGAGACCATTGGCGAAGCGGATAAGGTGAAACAAGATTAGAAGATGGACGGGAATAATGAAGGAACTGAAATTGCTTTGCAAGAATAATCTTTTATTTAATTATGCCTTTTGAATTTTCTTATTTACAAGTAGTGCACTTGCATTATTAATAAAAGAAGAAATATTGTTCACAATTATTGTGTTCTTGCAAACTTTTTTTTCTTCCTTTCATGAGCATTTACTGAAGATACACCAAGTGTCTAAAAATTTGTTTTCCAGTTGCGTGGTTATATTAAGCATAATAACGCTTGAGTTGATCTAAATTCGTGGGCTGAATCACATCGTCTCCATCCATAGTGGCAAGCTGAGCTGCTCCTCTAGGTAAAATGTCCTTAATCATATAAGGACCCTTCCAATTAGGTGCAAGTTTTCCCTTTGGGTCTTGTATAGGTGCCCTCATTTCCTTTAAGCACCAAGTCACCTACTTGAAGTGAGCGACTTTTCACTTTCTTGTTAAAAGCTCGAGTGATCCTACTTTGATACACTTGCAAATTATTCAACGCCCTCAATCGCCTTTCATCCATCAACATCAACTCCTCGAACCTTGCTCGAGCCCATTCTGCTTCTGGCAATTGACTTTCCGCAACTATACGTAGCGAAGGGATTGCTACTTCATTTGGCAGGACTGTTTCCATCCCATATACTAATGAATATGGTGTTGCACCTGTAGCAGTTCGTATAGAGGTTCGGTATCCCTATAAGGCAAATTCCAATTTGTTAGGCCAATCTTTGTAAGTAACAACCATCTTCTTGATGATTCCTGCCACTGTTTTATTGGCCGCTTCTACAGCTCTATAGCTTGAGGTCGATAAGGTGAAGACCGGTGGTGCTGAATATGGTAAGTGGCGAGCAAAGTCTCCACTTCTTTCCGAAAATGACTTCCGTTATCGCTGGCGATCTCACGAGGCACTCCGTATCGACATATGATATTCTGAAGGATGAATTTGGTCACTTGCTTGGATGTGAGTTTGGCATAAGAGGCTGCCTTTACCCACTTAGTAAAGTAATCAATAACAACCAAAATGTACTCATGTCCTCCTGTTCCTGTTGGGTATATCTTGCTAATTATGTCGATACCCCATACTGAAAATGGCCATGGAGATGTCAAAGTAGTCAAATACGAGGGAGGTTGATGCTGCAAGTTGGCATACTTCTGGCATTTGTGACATCTTTGAACAAACTCCAAGTAGTTTGCTTCCATGGTAGAGCAAAAGTAACCAGCTCTTCGAATTTTCTTTACTAGCATGTGCTTATTCATGTGAGGTTCACATTCTCCTCCATGCACAGTAGCCATAACCTCCTTTACACTTTTGGCATCGATGCATAACAAATTAATGCATGTAGACGATTTCTTGTACAAGCGGTCTTAGATCAAGTAGTATTGTGCTACTAAAGATCTGATTGCCCGTTGTCCTCAAGCATCTAGCTCGGCTGGATATTCTCCTTTCCGAAGAAAATTGTATATATCACAGAACCCTTCCTCAGTTTCCTCCTCTTGTGTCTCCATATTGCAGACATACGCTGGTTCAGACTGCCGCTCTACTATTACAGGTAGCTGGAGCGTGCCTGATGGGATTGATATCATCAAAGATAGCTTGGCTAAACCATCAGCCAATTCATTGTGATCCCTAGAAAGGTATTGGAAGCTAATTTGCTCAAATTAGTCAGAAAGTCCTAAGAGCTTCTGCTGATATGCCATAAGGCATTCATTTCGAACTTTCCACGTATTCTTAGCCTGATTGATGATGAGACTAGAATCCCCAAAGACCTTGATATGGCGTATACCTAACGTCAAAGCAGCTTGTAAACTCTTGATGTATGCTTCATATTTTGCAGCATTGTTAGTAGCATCAAAATCCAGCTTTACAGATACATGGACGTGTGCCCCTTCTGGAGAGATTAACAGGGCTCCAACTCCATAACCCATTTGGTTATAAGCTCCGTCGAAATACATTTCCCATGTAATCTTATCAGTGAAGAATACATCTTCGTCTGGGAATTCCAAGTGAGTGCTTGGAGGTTACCGTGATGGTGAAGCAGCCAAGAAATCTTAAACAACTCGTCCTTTTATGGATTTCTGTGGTAAGTATTGAAGATTGAACTCTGAAAGCATGACCACCCATCGAGCGATGCGGTTGTTGATAATAGGTTGCTCCGTAATGAATTTGATGGGATTATTCTCAGCTATGACATATACAGTATGTGAAAGCATATAATCTCTTAGCTTTTTGGTGACCCATACTATTGCGAGAGCCATTTTCTCTATATCTGCGTATCGACTTTCATAATTTAGAAACTTCTTGCTCAGGTAGTAGATGGCGCTCTCTTGACCTTTTACCTTTTGAGCCAACATTGCCCCCATTGTGGAGCTGGTTTCTGACGCCCCGGCCCCACCCGGGCCGCTTAAATTACCGATAACTGCTTTAAAGATCGTTGACTGGCCCCACAAATCACCACGAGTCTTTCCAGCGTACTTCGTCCTCGCTCACACGCTGCCTGGGAAAACTTCCCAGGAGGTCACCTATCCTTTGACTACTCCCAGCCAAGCACGTGTAACTGAGGAGTTTCCAACGAATGAGCTACCATAAAAGAAGGTGCACCTTGGTGATATAAATAGTTATTTCAATCCTTCTAAGTCACTCTTTAACCATATACTCGGGGTATTACAGTCACCCCCACTTAAGCGCACAATGTCCTCGTTGTGCCACAATACACTCCAGAATCTTTGCCCCGCTAGGTGACTGCCCATGGCTCTCCCGTCCAATGGCGCAGCTCACGGTCGCGGGTCGGCTCTGATACCATCTGTGACGCCTCGGCTCCACCCGGGCCGCTGACATTACCGATAACTGCTTTAAGGATCGTTGACTGGCCCCACAAATCACCACGAGTCTTTCCAGCGTGCTTCGTCCTCGCTCACACGTTGCCTGGGAAAACTTCCCAGGAGGTCACCCATCCTTTGACTACTCCCAGCCAAGCACGCTTAACTGAGGAGTTTCCAACGGATGAGCTACCATAAAAGAAGGTGCACCTTGGTGATATAAGTAGTCATTTCAATCCTTCTAAGTCACACTTTAACCATATACTCGGGGTATTACATGGTCACTGTAATGTAAAGGAGTAGAGGCTCATATGGTACTGGCGGCATGAGGACCGGAGGATGCTGCAAATATTCCTTGATTTTATCAAAGCAACTTGACATTGGTAATCCCGTTCTATTTTATTTCCCTACTTCAACTTCTTAAACAAAGGTTCAGAGGTCATGGTGACCTTTGAGATGAATCTACTGATATACTGGACTCGCCCTAGGAAACCTCTTATCTCCTTTATTGTCCTGGGCGGTTGCAACTCTCGGATAGCCTTCATCTTTGAAGGGTCAACTTCAATGCGCCGTTGGCTAACCACATAACCTAGCAGCTTCCCAGAGGTAACACCAAAGGTGCACTTTGCTGGATTAAGCTGTATCTTGTATTTACGAAGTCGTAGAAAGAACTTGTGAAGGTTAGGAATATGTTTTTCCCTTGTCTTGGACTTAACAATCATGTCATCCACATAAACCTCCACTTCTATGTGCATCATGTCATGAAGTAGGGTGTTGGCAGTCCTTTGATATGTTTCTTCGACATTTTTGAGACCGAAAGGCATGACTACGTAGCAGTACGTTCCCCATGGTGTTGTGAAGGAGGTTTTCTCCATATCTTCTTCTGCCATTTTTATTTGATTGTACCCAGCATATCCGTCCATAAAGGACAAGAGCTCATGCTTGCAAGTGTTATCCACCAACACATAGATGTGCGGTAACGGGAAACTATCCTTGGGACTGGCTTTGTTAAGGTCTCGAAAGTCTACACACATGCGTACTTTCCCATATTTCTTGGGCACTAGAACGATATTGGAAATCCATTCTAGGTATTGAACCGCCTTGATACATTTAGCATTAAGCTGCTTGATTACTTCCTCTTCAATTTTCTTAGCCCATTCAGGCTTGATCCTCCTAGCCTTTTGTCGAACTGGCTTTGTATTAGGGAGCAAAGGTATGGTGTGCTCCGCGATTTCCTTGTCAATTCCTGGTTTATCCTCGTTGGACTATGCAAATACATCAACAAACTCTTTGAGAAGCTATGTAAATGCTACCCGTTCTTCTGCTGTGAGCGAACTACCTAACTTCAACTCCCGTGGTTGTTCTTCTATGCCCATATTTATGGTGATGGTGTCTTCCAACACCGCCATTTTATGCTCATGTTCATCAGAAAATTCATTTAAGGGTTCATTAAATTCCATATCATTATTGGCGTAGCAGTTCAGGGAAGCGGGGAAAGAAGAATCAGAGTAAGCAAAAAGGTTCATCTTATTGAATGCAGAAAGGAATACATCGCCAGCAGACTCAAGACCAGACTCGTTAGACTCTAGGCCCTTAGGACCTGACTCTATGCTCTTAGGAACAGACTCTCCTACAGACAAAACAAAGCTAGTCTCCTCAACATCAACCCACGAGACTGCCTTAACTCCTCCGTCTTCAGTGATCATAGAACTTGGGTCAAAGCTTGGGTTGGATAATCCAGCAATAACAGCGTCAGCTTCAGACTTCTTTTGGACGGCTTCTTGTCCAAACAACATGCCAAATATGTTGCTCCCAGCAAGATGAGTCTATTCCAATGGTGGCTGCTTATCCCGAGTGGGAACAAAGACAGTAGCCATATTAATGGTGCAGTCATTGAAAACTTCTAACCCAGCAACTTGAACACCTTTACTCTCCAAGTAGAATGGTTCAGGGAACCCATAGTATGAGAATTCATCACCTTCCCTAACAAATTGCCACTTCAAAGTGAGTGGATAGGACTTCATTTGGAACAAGGTAGGAGGATTGCCTATCCTCTTCTACTCAGCTATGGCCATTTTTGCGAGCCTAACTTCCTTCTCAGTTGGTTTATAGCCTAAGCTAAACCTTCCCTTCTGCTTAAATGTCTTGAACATAGGAGGAATCTTGTTTTTTGGGTTCTTTCCCAGCAGCATTCCAGGGAAGTGACCTTGTCTCTTGAGTATAGCATGCACTTTGGGATTTGAGTAAGGATCGAAATCAAAAGGAACTTCACCCTTGTTCAACATGGCCACAATTTCAGAGTTGTGGAGTTCTTCATCCATTGAACTATGCTCCACTTTGAGAGTTGTTTGCTTGGGAATAAAGATAACATTAATAGATTCTCCCGAGATTGTGATCACTTGGCCTTGAACCAACATTTTCACCTTTTGATGCAAGGTGGATGCTATAACATTGCATTCATGAAGCCATGGCGTCCCTAGTAGCAGATTGAAGGAGGCTGGAATGTCTAGAACTATAAACTCCACATTTCGAGTGACATTGCCAGTATTGATGGGAACTATTATGGAACCGACTGATCTTCGAGGTGAATTGTCATAAGCTCTGAGTTGTACACCACTTTGTGCACAATGTTGTTGTTGAACTCTCAACTTTTGTGCCGTCCTTCAAGGGCACACATTTACAGCAGAACCATTATCAACCAGAACCAATTGGATAGTCTTGTTGGAGCATTGCACTGTAAGGTATAGGGCTTTGTTGTGGGATACTCCTCCTTAAGGTAGGTCTTCAAATCCAAATGTAATTACCTCCTGGTGAGTATTCACATGAGCAATTAAAGGCTCAGGAGTCGTTGTAGGGGATACTGTTAGTGTAGTAAGAGCATCTAACATCTTTTGTCTATATGCTTGAGATGCGCATATCAGCTGCTAGATAGTGACTTCAGCTCTAGTCTTTTTGAGTTGTGCGAGAAGAGGATCTTTAGGAGGGACTTGGTTGTCATTGCCGACTATTGGCGTAGGGTTAGGGAAAGTGTAACGTGGTTTGTATTAACCTGTATTTGTCATTCTCTCTCAGGGAGTAAGGGGCCTAAGGAAAAGGAACTCGGTCTAAGTCGGGTCTAAGATCGCTTGGGTAAGGCAACAAGTTGAAAGAGATCACAAAACAAGAAAACAAACTAAGGTAAGTTATGGTGAAACAATGGGTTTCGGGGGCTTTTCGGGATGCAAATGGGAACAAGGAGACGGGTTTCACAACAAGAGAGCAACAAGGGAGGAAATCAAGTGGCAATTCTGTTAGAAAATACCCACCAGGCTTCAACTCTCGTGGATAGTCCGGATTAACTTCCCCAAAGTCCACCACAGACCCGGACGATTAATGAAACGGAATTCCCTAGTTAACCTCCTTCCACTTTCGTGGGTGAGCATTAGCTATCCTAATTCCAACCTTCCAACACGAGTGTGGGATGTATTCGGGAGCTTTCAGACCCAAATACATCCCACTTGAGGGAAGGATAGGAGTGAGAAATTGATTTCCCAACTAATTACACACTAATATTGCTAACCTATACCTAATTACCCATTCACACCCTTAATTACCCCCTAACCCATTATCCTTATTATCTTCCATCATAATCTCCATTCCTCCACCTTCCTCAATTCCCTAATCCATACTCTCATCCTATCCTCCCTCATCTCCACATAAATCTCCCATAAAACCTCCCCAAAACATCACAAAACTATCCTAAAACATCACAAAAAGAGCCTTTCTTCCTATCCTTTTTCCTATCCTTCTTCATCACTTTCCTACCATTATTATCTCCATTTCTCCACTTCTTTAAGCCCTCTTATCTCCATTCTCATCTTCGTTCCATTATCCTTCCATAAAACCCTAAAAACTCCACGAAAAGCCTAACTTTTCTACTACTTAATACACCACAAAAAGAGCCTTTTCCCACCCTTTTCTCACCCCTTTTCCATACCTTTCTCCATCCACTTTTAGCACCGTTTTGGGATCTTTAAGAGGAGTATTCAAGGCTTTCAAAGGCATCTAAAGAGGCTTCTACAAAGGCTAGGCAAGGCTTCCCTAAAGAAAGGTCACAATGTAAGCCTTTATGTGTTTCTTCTTTATGTAAATAAATTGTTGTATATGATGTACCTTTCTCTCTTTTATTCTTTTGCATGTTCCATGAAATAATTCTATAAAGTTCTTATTTATTTCCCTTCCAAACTTTACCAAAAACACATTTTAAACTTTTAGTAGAGTCTTTCCTTTTGTGAGAGGCGAACTCTTAAAGTTTACTTTTCGAGTTCGTAGCCTTACCCCCAAATCCATTCTTGGGTTTCGGAGGTGGAGTCTTTCTTTCTTTTCCCTTTGGTTGTGTCTTGGCTTTTCCCTTAAAAATTCGGGTGGCGACTCCCATTTCCAACCAAAACACATCGAGGCTTGCATAAACTACGGTTTTACAATGTATCGATGCAACTTTAGGGTTTTTCTTTCTTATACTTCAAAGTTAAAACAAAACTAAATTTTATTCATAAAACTTCTAAGTTCAATCTATCGTCCTCACTTCTAGTTCCCTTTCCCATCACATAACTCTTCACCTGAATACAAAACATTTAAAAACATGAGGTGTAACTCAATAATGTCTACCTCTAACTGTTAAAACAAGTTAAAAAATCCATTTCAATTCATTTAGGGGGAGAAGGGAAAAATTCAAACTCTTTTACAAATAGTCTACACCCAACCCAACCCAAACATTACATATCAAAATATCCAACTTCTACGACAACATATAAATTCCGGTTTTATTAAGCGGGCAGGGGTTTACAAACCTCCCTTCAACATGGAGTGACAGACTCCCATCAAATCAATAGTTTCACAATCTCATCACAACTTTTCTTTCAATTTCAATACACTGGATGACCATCCAATAATTACGACACGTGCTCGCTTAACCGCAGGGAAGACCTTTTTTTAGCACAACATATTAGGTTTTCCTGATCTCTTGATAACGCCCCTACTAGGATCCGCCCTGGTCTTTGGGAACGCTACCCGAACCCGCATTTAGTCTCACTTGAATTATTATCCACTTTAATACTCGACAAGTTCCAAGTTCCAAGTTCCAAGTTCCAAGTTCCAAGTTTCAATCCACCAACCCCAGTTCCCAAAAGACATCAAACAACCCCATAAAATGTCTACCGTTATTTAACCAAAATCAAAAGAATTATAACACAACACTCAAAACAGACAGTCAACTTTACATAAAGTCCCCTTGTAGGATTCAGTTTCCAAAACAACTTAAATACAATAAAATAAGTAAAGCGCATGCAAAGGGAAAATTAGGGCATAGACATTACCTGTTGATTGTCACTTCAAGTCAATACACAACACTTGAGCTCACTACTCGAAACGTACCCAATTCGAACCTATATAGAATAGGTTCTAAACATAAAAAACGATCTAACGAAGTTAATAATACACAACACTCCCCCTATCTTACCCAACCCTAGGAACATACTAGGATCTCTAATTGTATAAGACCACACAAACAATACACTACGTACAAAAATTGTGCAATTAACCTTCCTACAAGACAGCAGTAACTGGACAACCCACTACATCCTCGCTGATCGATCTGTACTTTGACTTACCGACCTCCTATGAATTTAAACTCTAACTTTTTGGAATCATTGGGATGCCTACTAAAACTTTTACGTTGATGTTCGGTCTCGTTCCGAGCCGAATTGATTATCTTTTATAAGGTTTTTTGCTTATCTGTAATAATTATTTTAGTATTTTTATTATGTTTTTACTCAGTTTGCATTTTTATTAGATTTTATGTTAGTTTATTATTTATAGTTATTATTATTAAAATAAATAAAAATATAAAAGTTAGAAAATACAAATAAAAAACCTAATATCTTCTCCTAATTCTACCCAATTTCCTAATTAGCCCAATTTCCCTCCTTCCATCTCTTTCCCTTCGGCCCAGCTAACCGAAACCCAGTCCAATTCAATTTTCTACCATTCCTAACCCATTTACCTGTTTCCCCCCTCTCCTTCCTCAGTCGAAGACAACTAAATTCCCCCAAACCCTAAAATTCCATTTCATTTCCCCTTTTCCCCATTTTCTTTTCTTTCTCTTTCCCGTTTCACTCTCCTTTCTTCCTCTCCGATTCTCCCTTTTTTGCGCAGACACACCAACTCGACACCAACCCCGACACCACCCTCCATAACCAACACCATTCCTCAACTCCTTCTCTCATCTTCTCATCTCCATCTCTCTTCTTCTCTTCTTCTCTTCTCTTCTCTATTTATCGCGATAATCTCTCCTCACTCACTCACTCACTCACTCACTCACTCACTCATATCTATTTCTCTTTTTCTTGACAGATTCGGTTAGAGATGGAGCTGCTCGACACCACCATCAACGCATACACCATCTAACTACCAATTTCGTATGCTTCGTTCAAGTTTGAGAAGAATCGACGGCTCGGATTGAAGGGAGGGACTCGATTTCGACAATAAAAGCGGAGGAGGAGCAAATTCGAGAAAAGTAAGGAGGTTTCGACGTCAATTAGGGTTAGAATTAGATTTAGGTTTAATACTCGCTTTTATTTTCTGTTTTGAATTTCCGTTCTCACTTTTCTTTAATCGATTCTGGGTTTGTTCTTGAATCGTTGAGTGTTGTAATTCTGGGAATGCATGTTGATAGAATTTTATTGAATTTGAATTGTTTTCTTGGGGTGAATCTGAGTTTTGAATGCTGAGTTTGATTTGGTTTGGATTTGATGTTCTGAGTAATTTTGTTATGTTTTGGTTTGAAATGTGTTGATTCTACTGTCTTTCTCCTTTGATTCTGTCTCTCTTTTCTACCTCTGCTGGGTCAATGGGCAGTAGGGGTGTAGGAGTTTTGGTCTCTTCTCTTTTATTCTTCTCTTGTTTTCGGTCAACAGTAGTAACAGTAGGTTAGTATATTGTGTTTTCGTTTATTTTCTATTATGTTAAGATTAGATTAGGTTAGCTCTTGTCAAGGCTTTAGTTAATTGTTATAAATATTATGGTTCTGTTGAGTTTGGTTAAGGTCAGAATTAGGTTTTATTAGGGTTTTAGTTTAAGTGAAATTTTCCAAGATCTTTGTTAGAATTAGCCAAATCCAATCCAACTTTTAGTGAGGAGGAGGATTAAGAGTAACAAATCCTTCTGCAAAGTGAGGTTTGACGATTCTTAGTAATCTAATTCACACTTTTCTTGTTTGTTCGGGGAAAATCAATTAGAAGTTGAAGATAGTTCGTCGAAGGTATAATTTCTTTCTCCCAATTTCATTATTAGTTGTAGTTTATTGCTTTCCTATTTCTTGCTTTTTAATTGCTTTCATCTTTTCTTGCTGTCTTGATTATTATCATGTCTAGATTAGTCTAATCACTTTCTTAAATATTTACCGCTTTCCGCTTGAGAAAACCCCAAACGCAAACCGATACCCTTATCAAGCCTATAGGACCCCGGGAAAAAAGTGAGGCCACTTTTTCTCCGGGATGCGCTACTTAATGATCGGGTGTCGACTAAGGTTGCTTAATCCTTAAATAAGGATACTTTTATTTTCGAAATTCATTTTCGGGATGGTGAAATTTTATTTATTTTACAATTTCGTTTTTATTTATTTAAACACTTGAAATTACACAAAAATAAATTAAATATAACTTAAAATTGGCCCAAACAATGACTTCAGGCCCAAAAGAAAGCAATCGGGCCGCCTAGAGCAGTCAAAACCCGCGGGGGTTTTGACCATCCTTGGATCGGGCCGTTTGCTCTCCTGGGCCAGAGAAAGTGGGTTAGAAACCATAAAACCCGTGCGGGTTTTATTGTTTCATGGCACATTTTCTCTCGCTTTAAACCTTGAATGAATGGGAAATATTAAGTTATCTTTAATTATTTTTAGCGTATATTCAAATGTTAAATAATTAAACGGGTTATAAAAATAATAAAAGAGTCGCCAGTCGATTTAAGGAAATCGACAAACCGTAAAAATAAAACAAATAACTCTGGTCCACGAAACCAGATTCTAAGCTCGGGGGTAAGGGTACAAATTCAAGAATAATAAAATTCTTGAATTCGCCCGTTAGAAAACGGACTCTACTAAAATCGACATTAAAATGAAATGAAGCGGGGAGAAGTTTAATTGATTTCGCAAAATTATATTCTTAACATGCAATATAAAAAATGAGGTTTTTGATTTACAAAATATGCACAAGTAATGGAATTATAGTACGAATTACATGATTTAAACAATGACAACAAGAAAGCAATAAATCGAACCTCTTTTGATTTAGGAGCCCGAATGTGCCGGTTGAAACTCTTGACTTCCCTTGACTTGATGGATGAACGATGATTATAAGAGGATTATGATGGTGATGGGTAGAGGATGTTTTTGGTGGAGTTATGGTAATGAGAGTAGTGAGAATGGTAGAAATATGATGAGAGTTTAGGAGAGTAAGAGTGGAATTATGGTGATATTTAGTGAGAATGGGAGTATAATGGTGATGGATTATGAGAGTTGTTGATGAGATGAGTGGAAGAATGGAGGGGTATTTATAGGTGGTGAGGGTAGTGTTTAGGAGGGAAAATGAGGGAGACACATCCCCATGATCATGCCCCCTAATCCATGCAAATCACATAGTCAAGTCAAGAGGGTCAACCCACATGGTGCTAATATCATGGGATTGATGATCAAAATGATTTTTGGCGCCGAATTATCAATTGTAAACCCCGCGCGGGTTTTAAAATCCATCGGCACAGATTGTTGACGTGGCACAGCAAAACGACGCGCTTAGGTTCTGGATAACCCGCGCTGGTTTTGAAAGATGGGATGGGGCGCGCCTTCGGCCTGTCCTGGTTCTGGGCCATCTTCTTCACTTTAAAACCCGTGCGGGTTTTGATGTTGGTTGTGGGCCGCTCTCTTTTGTTGTCCTGCTTGATCTGCATTGAATCCATGATCCGTTTGGGTATCGGTCCAAATGTTTTATTCACATTTTTGATAAGTCGGGATTATATTGGTGCAAATCCTGGTGTCTACAGAGAGCCCCCACTTTGATCGAGTTCGAATAGGACGAAGGTCAAAGTAGATTTGATGGCTGTCTTGATGCTGGCGGTGCTCTTTTATATGGCGACCTACTGATGACGTCGTTGATAACATTTAAGTGGCGACCGTTGAACGACTGCTGCTGTAGATGTCGTTGGAGACCTTTAGGTGGAATCCGTTTGGATGACTGCTGTTGTTGATGAAGAGGTCGTCGGTAACCTTTAGATGGTAACCGTTGGACGACTAATGCTGACGACATCGTGGGTGGCCTTTAGGTGGCAACTGTTGGACGACTGTCGTTTACGACATTAGTGGAGGCCTTTAGGTGGCAACCGTTTGACGACTGTCGTTATTTGTGCTCTTTTGTGTGGCAACTGGATGATATATTGTCCCTTTTTGGCGGCGACCAGCTGATGGTGCTCTTTTATACGGCAACATGCTGGATGGTCCCTTTTAGCGGCGATCGGATGATGGTGCTCCTTTATACGGCAACCTAGAAACCATCACAAAGACATATGTTAGCTTTCGCGAAAATACAAATGGGTTCAGATTTTTACCTGAATATTGGAGACTCTTGGGCTGCTGGACTTGGGCCGCTGAGATGAAAATTTCTTGTTGATATAAAACCCGTGTGGGTTTTATATCTCCTGCTGGGCCGTTGAAAAGCGTTGGGCCGTGAAAATGGGCTTGTAGGGGGCTCAAAACCCGTGCGGGTTTTAGCCTTTATTTTCCCTTTTTTTTTCTTTTTCTCCTCGTGAAAGGAATCAATGGTGGGCCATGCACTTGTGTGGACGAGAAGAGGCCACACAGCTCGGTCTCCTCTTTGGGTGGCAACGGGATGACCTTTGGATTTTCGGCCAATGAAATGCATTTGGCATCTCGAGGCGGGTCCTAGAAACGAACGGTTCACATTCACTCTTCATTTCTATAAATGCCAAGCCTTATTCATCTCTTTCATTCACACCTTCAACTTCTTCTCATCATCTCCCTAGCTCCTCTTTTCTCTCTCTCTAGAAAATTGCTTTTTGGAGATAACTCAAGTTCTTGAGAAAATGCATCACAGAAGTCGCATAAATCCTCCTCTTTCACATGCGGCGGCATGGCCTCATGAGATGTCTTCGAGGCGCAATTTCATCCCGGGTGCAAATGCTGACCCTTCGGATCTCACTATCCAATCTTGGAAGCATGCTTGGTTCTACCGTTCCCATGGCAAGGTAACCTGTCGAAAACTCCTCTTTTGATGCTTATCTTTAATAATGAAAAATGGCAAGGTAACCTGTCGATTTTTATTATTTTTAGCATGCTTGTATGTCCTCACGATGTCTCTTTATTTATTCGCAACCCATTTTGAGAAATGGACCACACTCGACCCAAAGAAAAAAGGAATAGGTTGTATGCATATTCGGCCCGTAGGGAATGCCCACTTGAACAGAGAAAGTCCGCGCGCGTTTTCTTGACCATAAACCTCAGAAAAAAGAAACTGGGCTTGGATGGGCGGCCCACTAACTGAACCAAAGCCCATGCGGGTTTTCTGGACCATAAACCCCAAAAAAAGAAACTGGGCCTGGATGGGCGGCCCATTAGCTGAAGCAAAGCCCGTGCGGGTTTTATCTCTGCTGGGCCCGCTTATTTGGGCCGGCAGATTTTTTCTTTTTTTTTTGCCAAATTCCTTTATCTTGGGGCCATGGCTGTGGGCCCAGTGTCGGTGCTAGGTCCAGCTTGGGCCCGAAAGACTATGCATTTAGCCAATGCCATAGGTGAGCCCCCGACTTTAATTTTGCCCTTTCCCGTTTTTTGCCATTAGGAGGACAATCTGAAAACTCCCGGCGTCGTAAAGGATCTCCTTAAGGTAGCTGATTCGATTCCCGGGGATTTCGTTAGCAACACCCTCACTGCGGCCGGACTCATGCCCTTTTAGAAATGCCTGGTGGCCTGGAAAGGCCGTACACTTCGTGTAATAGGCCGCGCTATGGCGGAAAGGTTTTGGGACACGACCAAGTCCTTCCATCTATCTATGGGTGAGATGACGATTACCCCCACAGATTTTGTTATGATCACCGGTCTTCTTTGGGGTGGGCGTGACGTAGTTTTTAATGCCGGGATTCCACCAATGGTTCTGGACTTGCTGGGTCCGGTGTCAGCGCGTTTAGGCCCAGGTCAGGGCCTATCCAACCTCGCATATGCGCACTTCGAGGCGGCCATTCGTGATGCCAACTTTCAGAATTTGCCTGGAGATCAACGCCGCTTTATCTTCTTGGCTTATGTTATTTCCGCCACTCTTTTTTGCCAACCGGGGAGATAACATTACTTTGACCTGGTTCCGGAATCTCCTAGACTTGAACAAGGTTCGAAACTTGATTTGGGGCAAGGCTGCGTATGCGAATTTCCTCCTCTGGCTTCGTCGCGGTGTCAGACTAACGCTGGATGATGATCCGGTTTATCTCCACGAGTCTCATACCTGCTTTCAGTATGGTCCTTCTTTGTGGAAGGTGCTCGAGGTACGTACCCGAGACTCTTCTCTTTGTAGTTTTGCTACTCTTCTACTATTTCCTTTGACTTTATATTCATTCAGTCATGGGCATATGAGTGCATTCTATCTTTGGGCATTCGCTCCAAGAGAAATAGGACGGTCCCGGCTGCTGAACGTTGGACTGCTGAGGGTATACGAGGGAAGAAATTCCTTCAGGCCTGACATCTTTATTATATATTATTTTCTTCATTCTTGAGATGACTCTCTTTCTTTCACAAGACCACGTGAACTGGCGTCCATGGGCAGGGTTTGATTTGAGTGGATTGCCCACTCCCTTGCAACAAGTGGAGCATGATACTCGCCTCTGCATCCTGATGGAGGGACCCTTGGGTTTCATATGGTACCTGGGGGAGAGAGCTACGAAGCAGATCCTGGGTGGATATCCTGACCTCATACCACGGGATCCTTCAGAGCATATGTTCGAGCCTTGGCGCGTCGCTCCGAGCGTCTTGGGAGATTGGATTCGCGGTCGAGATTTCGACAACTTCGTGCATGACATTCCACGGGAACATTTTAATGAGGAATTCCAACGCTACTTGATTCGTCTAGCGCCCCAAGTGGTAGGTTTTTCTCACTTTTCTTTATGTTGTGCCTTTGATCGACTCCTAACCATACAGTCTTGTAGTTAGGACCCTATGCTATGGCTATTGAGGTGGAGGCCCAACCGGCGGGGAGAAAGATCAGCGGTTTCTTGGAGGTTGAGACTAGCGGTCAGTGCTCTGCGCTCCAAGAGTTTGATCGAAAACTAGTAATCCAACATCTCTTGTTGCTCCCTTTTACCGCATGTGCCAATTATGCATGTGTAACCTTTGTCTTTATTACCTTTCAGCCACGATGGTCTGTCTTCAGGCAAGTGACCAAAGAATGGAGTACTATGTTGAAATATGTCAACCGGTCATTTACGGGCTGAGGCAGATATCGCGGGAACACCACCGGGCGTGCTGACATGGAGGCTGACGCTGAGTCTGTTCCTCGGGAACCACCTCGACGCTCTACTGCGGGAGTTCCTCGTACTGAGCCCCCATGTCGCTCTTCGGCAGGGGAATATTCTTCCCGGGGCCGATCACGGGAGGAGGTTGGTGAGTCCTCTCGTCCTCTTCTAGCAACCGTGCCAGAGGGTCGTGGTAAAGGCATCATGGCCGAAGGTCATCATTCCACGGGGTCACATCGTAGCGGATCTGGTAGTAGAGGCCATCGACCTATGAACGAAGACATGGCTCAGATTTCCCTGGAAGAGCATCCTGGCCAAGGGGGGTTGCATCATAGCGTTGGGTACGGTGGTGATACCCAACTTCATTGCTATTGGGTGGAGGATGCTTCAGAATCGAGTGCTACCAACCGGCCTTCTCACTCCCGGCGTACTCCAGCTTCAGTTCGTTCAGCTCGTCGTGGTCAAGAGATTGTTGTGAGGGACCATGACTCAGGTGCATCCGTAGGGTATCCTGGCGGTCAGGCCCTAGCAGATGACGCTACCTCACGTCCTGCACCGTACGACGTTTCCTCCTTTGGTTCTGGCTCTTACTCTGCTGGATGGCCAGTCCCGGCTCCTAGAATTGGTCCTTCATGGCCTGCAGACACGCAAGAGTGGTCTGCGCCCTACACTCTTGGCTAGGAGGATCTACCTCCTCTGGTTGGCCAGCCCCCGGTTACAGAGCCGGTCCTGTATGGCCTTCCCCTTCTATTGAGTGGCGTGTTCCTGATCATTCATGGCTAGCTGGTTCACGGGAGCATTCCATATCATCATCGTCGAGCGTGCATCCCTCCGAAGTTCCCTTGTCTGGGCCACCGCAGACAGCACCCGGTTTTGACTACTATTTTTGGGACACCTATTTTGGTACAACTGGCGCTTCCAACGCTGGGACTTCTCATGCTGGTGCCGATCTGGTCGAGGACAGCGGCGATTCGGGCTCCCTGTGGTGATCAAACTGATGCCAAGCAGGACTCTATGCATTTTTAGACTTTTGTTATGCAAGGCTAATTTGTACTACTCTTTTTTTATTTTTTTTATTTTAATGCAAGAATTTTTTTTTTATTTCTTGTTTTATATGCAAGACTTGGTGAATGCACAACTTTATTCTATTAATGCATTGAACGACTCTCTACATGATGGGATTAATCCCAAACTTAATCCTGCTTCCCCCAAAAAGAAAAGAAAATAAAAAGAAAACGAAAACTTAAGTGTCAGAGTAAACTCGAGCAAAAATTTCAGAACCGAGCATCATTGAGTCAAGATTCGAAACATTAAAAATACACAAATGGGTCAATTTGATTCCATGGCCCAAATACAATCAGAGGCGGGTGGGCCAAGCTGCGGAGAGGCGGCCCATGTCGTCTGAAAGCCCGCACGGGCTTTCTCCTCAGCAGGCCTGGCCGTTGGGCTTGGGTGAGCGCGAATGCGGTCCTGTGCACGTCAAAACCCGCGCGGGTTTTGAGTTTATTTCCTTTTTTTTGTTTTTTTACTAGTCGTTGCTTGATGGGCTGAAATCATGGGATATGGAGGGCAACGGCTATGTGATCGTTGCTGGATGTATTTCTCCATTTTGAGCTAGAATGGAGGTGTATAAATACCCCATGTTATGCAAGTAGTCATCAATCCTCTTCATCACTTCAAAGTCTTCTTCACATATCCAAAAACGCAAAGAACATCCCCCTTTCCTCATGGCTTTCGAGAAAAAACTTGCAACTTGGATGAGCACCCTATCCAAGGAAGAAAAGAAAGAGCTCGGAAGATACAAGCTGACGGGCTTATTGAGTCTTCGCCAAGTGAGGATCAACAACGATTTTCTCCGCGCGGCGGAGATTTTCTGGGATCCCAAAATGCACGTCTTTCGCTTCGCGTGGAAGGAACTCTGTCCGCTCTCGGAGGAATGGTCCTCGATCTCAGGGACAAATCACTTTGTTCGCCCGACATCGCCTCCGATACCAATGGACACCCCTAAGCAATACAAGGAGTTCCTGTGTCTTTTGTCTCGGGTCATTGGGAGCGCAATATTTGGCGAAAATGTACACTTCCAAACTATAGTCGAATATTTTCAATCTCCTCACACTTTGGAATTTGGTCCTGTGATACGAGTGCGAGCGCTCGTATTATGTCTCCTTGGTGAGTTTTGTTTTTATCATGGCGGTAAAAGAACTGGGTCGGCGAATTTAATCTAAATCGTTGACGACATGTCCCGAGGCTACAATCCCGTGCCTCTAATGTTAGCGGAAACCATGATGGGCTTGGATTATCCGCATCCAGAACATGACTTTCGAGGGAGCCCACTGCTACTTCAGGTATCCCTTCTGCCGCTGTTTGATTTGCTCTTTTTATTTTGCCCCTACTGTTTGCAAAACCCGCGCGGGTTTTCTATCCTTTTTATTTTTTAGCTTGGGAGAATTGGTGTCCAATTCTAACCCTGGCTAATTGGTGGACAGATCTGGTTAATGGAGCATTTGGGCCTTATTGAAGAACCCCGTAATTCATCGGCGTTGACGAACTATTGTCAAAGAAAGAGAAAGTACACCGACCTCCGCTCAGTAACAGAATGGATTGCGTTCTTAAAGGAACCTCGGGAGATCGTATGGTGGATCGAATGGTGGCACATTTCCAATTATATAACCCATGATTTCCGTAATGCTTATGTGTGTCTCGCCGGCTTGACGCACATGAACTTTTATTTTCCGGCGCGAGTGAAGCGCCTAATGGGCCGCCAGCAGGACATTCCTTAGCTTCTGTGTGAAACCCCTGACCAACTGATGCTTCGAAGTTCGATAATCGAGTCATGGCTGAAGTATTGGGAAAGAAGACCAACTCTCAAATCTCTGTAAAAAATGCGTGTGTCTTACATCGCGGATGCTGGTTATCATGGATGGCTAATTGCTGCTATTGAATCTCGCCGTGCTGGGGAAGCGAGACGAAGACAAGCACCGGTGAAGGAAAGGTTGGATCCTCGTGCCTAAGTAAAAGACCTTCTTGGCGCGAGAGACTCGGTAAAACACAGACTTGGTCCGAGAATTAATACACGGAAATCAGGAAGGCGGGCCTATAAGCCCAAGGACAAAGAGAAAGCAATTAACGGACCCAAAGACATGGAGATCGACCATGAGACAACATGCGAAGTGGAGAAGGTGAAACAAGATTATAAGATGAATGGAGTGAAGGAACTGAAACTGCTTTGCCAGAATAATCTTCGATTTAATTATGCCTTTCGGATTTTCTTATGTTACAAATAATGTATTTGCATTTTCAATCAATAAAGGAGAAATATTGTTCACAAATATTGTGTTCTCGTAAACTTTATTATTTCTTAAGTACATGAGCATTTATTAAATATATCTCAAGTGTCTGAAAATTAGTTTTCCAGTTGCTTGGTTATATTAAGCATAATATCGCTTGAGTTGATCCAAATTTGTTGGTTGAATTATATCTTCTCCATCCATGGTGGTGAGCTGAGCTACCCCTCCTGGAAAAATATCCTTAATCATGTAAGGACCCTTCCAATTAGGTGCAAATTTTCCCCTTGGATCCTGTATAGGTGCCCTTATCTCCTTAAACACCAAATCACCTGCTTGAAGTGAACGACTTTTCACCTTCTTATTAAAAGCTCGAGTGATCCTATTTTGGTATACTTGCACATTATGTAATGCTCTTAATCGCCTTTCATCCATCAACATCAGCTCCTCGAACCTTGCCCTAGCCCATTCTGCTTCTGACAATTGACTCTCGACCACTATTCGTAACGAAGGGATCACTACTTCAATTGGTAGGACTGCTTATATACGAGAGAATACGGTGTTGCCCCTGTAGCGGTTCGTATAGAGGTTCGGTATCCCCATAGGGCAAACGCTAATTTATCTGGCCAATCCTTGTAAGTGACAACCATCTTCTTGATAATCCCTGACATCGTCTTATTGGCCGCTTCCACAGCTCCATTGGCTTGAGGCCGGTATGGTAAAGACCGATGATGGTGGATTTTGTAAGCGGCGAGCAAAGCTTCCACCTCCTTCCGAAAGTGGCTTCCGTTGTCACTAATGATCTCATGAGGCACTCCGTATCGACATATGATGTTTTGAAGAATGAATTTGGCCACATGTTTGGATGTGAGTTTGGCAAAAGAGGCCGCCTCCACCCACTTGGTGAAGTAGTCGATGGCGACCAATATGTACTCATGTCCTCCTGTTCCGGTTGGGTGTATCTTGCCAATGATGTCAATACCCCATACCGAGAATGGCCACGGAGATGTCAAAGTGGTCAGGTATGACGGAGGTTGATGCTGTAGGTTGGCATATTCTTGACATTTGTGGCACTTTCGAACGAACTTTAAGCAATCTGCCTCCATAGTAGTCCAATAGTAACCGGCCCTTTGGATCTTCTTTGCTAGCATTCGTCCATTCATGTGGGGACCGCACTTTCCTCCATGTACAGTAGTCATGATCTCTTTGGCACTCTTAGCGTGAATGCACAACAAACGAATGCCCGTAGGTGATTTCTTGTAGAGTCGATCTTGGATTAAGCAGTATTGTGCTGCTAGAGACCAGACTGCTCGCCGTTCCCGAGCGTCCAACTCATTTGGATATTCTCCTTTCCGAAGAAAATTGTATATGTCATGGAACCATTCCTCAGTTTCTTCCTCTTGTGCTTCTAAGTGGCAAACATATGCCGGTTCAGACTGTCGCCCCACTACTATTGGTAATTGAAGCGTGCCTGATGGTATGGATATCATTGAAGACAACTTGGCTAAGGCGTCAACTACTTCATTGTGATCTCTTGAGAGGTACTGGAAACTGATTTTCTCAAATTGGTCGGCAAGCCCCAAAAGCTTCCGTTGATATTCCATGAGACATTCATTCCGGACCTTCCATGTATTTTTAGCCTGGTTAATAATGAGGCTAGAATCCCCAAAGTCTTTTACATGGCTTATGCCTAAGGCCAAGGCGGCTTGCAAACCCCTGATACATGCTTCATATTCTGCAGCATTGTTAGTAGCATCAAAGTCCAACTTCATAGATACAGGGACATGTGCCCCTTCTGGAGAAATCAATAGTACTCCTACTCCGCAGCCCATTTGGTTAGAAGCTCCGTCGAAATACATTTCCCATGTGATTTCATCAGTGAAAAATATGTCCTCATCTGGGAATTCCACGTGAGTGCTTGGAGGTTCCTTTGATGGAGAAGCGGCTAGGAAATCCGAAACAACCCGTCCTTTGATGGATTTCTGAGATAAGTATAAAAGATTGAACTCCGAGAGTATGACAACCCATCGTGCGATGCGATTGTTGATGGTAGGTTGCTCCATGATAAACTTGATAGGATTATTCTCAGCTATGACATATACAGTATGTGAAAGCATGTAATGTCTTAACTTCTTGGTAGCCATACTAGCGCAAGAGCCATTTTCTCTATGTCTGCATATCGACTTTCGTAGTCCAAGAATTTTTTACTCAAGTAGTAGATGGCGCTCTCTTGACCTTTGGCTTTCTGAGCTAACATAGCCCCTATTGCAGAGCTAGTTACAGTAAGGTGAAGGAGTAGAGGCTCATCTGGTACTGGCGGCATGAGGACTGGAGGATGTTGCAAATATTCCTTGATTTTGTCGAAGGCCGCTTGACATTGATCGTCCCATTCTATTTTGCTTCCCTTCTTTAGTTTTTTGAACAAAGGTTCACAACTCATGGTGAGCTTCGAGATGAACCTGCTGATGTATTAGACTCGTCCCAGGAAACCCCTTATCCCCTTTTCTGTCCTAGATGGTTGCAACTCTTGGATAGCCTTTATCTTCGAAGGGTCAACTTCAATGCCTCGTTGGCTGACCACATAGCCTAACAGTTTCCCAGAGGTGACACCGAAAGTGCACTTTGCTGGATTAAGTCGCATCTTATATTTGCGAAGTCGGAGGAAAAACTTGCGAAGGTTAGGATTGTGCCCTTCCCTTGTTTTGGATTTTACAATCATGTCATCCACATACACCTCTACCTCTACATGCATCATATCGTGAAGTAAGGTGTTGGCTGTACGTTGGTATGTTGCCCCAGCATTTTTGAGACCAAAAGGCATAACCACATAACAATATGTTCCCCATGGTGAAGTGAATGAGGTTTTCTCCATGTCCGCTTCCGCCATTTTGATTTGGTTATAACCCGCATATCCATCCATAAAGGATAGTAATTCGTGTCCGCAAGTGTTATCTACTAATACATCGATGTGAGGTAAAGGGAAACTATCCTTGGGACTAGCTTTGTTAAGTTCTCGAAAATCTATACACATGCGCACCTTCCCATCTTTCTTAGGTACCGGGATAATGTTAGTAATCCATTCGGGATATTGGACTGCTTTGATGAACTTAGCGTTAAGCTGCTTGATCACCTCTTCCTCGATCTTCTTAGCCCATTCAGGTTTGATTCTTCTAGCCTTTTGTCGAATCGACTTTGTGTCAGGAAGCAAAGGGATGGTATGCTCCGCAATTTCCCTGTCAATCCCAGGCATGTCTTCGTAAGACCATGCGAATACATCCATAAACTCCTTGAGAAGCTCTGTAAAGGACACCCGTTCTTCTGCTGTGAGCGAGCTACCTAATTTCAATTCACGAGGTTGTCCTTCTGTGCCCACATTTATGGTGATGGTGTCTTCCAATACCCTCATCTTATGGTCATGTTCATTAGAAAATTCTTTTAGGGGTTCATTAAATTCCAGATTATTATTGGCACAGCAGCTCAAGGAAGAGGGGAAAGAAGAATCAGAGTAAGCAGAAAGGTTCATTTTTTTGAATGCAGAAAGGAATACATCGCCAGCAGACTCAAGACTAGACTCACTTGACTCTAGACCATTAAAACCTGACTCTATGTCCTTAGGAACAGACTCTCCTACAGATAAAGCAAAATTATTCTCATCAGCGTCGACCCACGAGACCGTCTTAACCTCTCCGTCTTCAGCAATCATAAGACTTAGATCAAAGCTTGGGTTAGACAGTGCAACAATAACAGCATCGGCTTCAAACTTCTCCAGGGCAGCTTCTTGTCCGAACAGCATGCCACAGATGTTGCTTCCAGCAAGATGAGTCCATTCCAATGGAGGTTGTTTGTCCCGAGCAGGAACAAAGACAGTAGCCATATTAATGGAGCAATCATTGAAGACTTCCAGTCCAGCAACTTGAACTCCTTTGTTCTTCAGATAGAAAGGCTCGGGAAACCCATAGTAGGGGAAGTCATCACCTTCCCTGACAAATTTCCCATTCAGAGTGAGTGAGTAGGGCTTTACTTGGAATAAAGTGGGAGGATTGTCCATTCTCTTCTATTCGATGATAGCCATTTTTGCGAACCTAGCCTCTTTCTCAGTTGGCTTATAGCCTAAGCCAAACCTTCCCTTCTGCTTAAAAGTCTTGAACACGGGAGGGATTTTATTCTTCGGGTTCTTCCCTAGCGGCATTCCAAGGAAATGTCTTTGTTTCCTAAGCATAGCATGGACCTTGGGGTTTGAGTAGGGATCGAAGTCAAAAGGTGCTTCGTCCTTGCTCATCATCGCTACGAGCTCAAAATTGTGGAGTTCTTCATCCATTGAGTTGTGCTCCACCTCAAGAGTTGACTGTTTAGGAGTGAAAACAACATTGATGGAATCATTTGTCCTTGAAGCAGCATTTTCACCTTCTGATGCAAGGTGGATGCTATAACATTACACTCGTGAAGCCAGGGTCTCCCTAATAGCAAATTAAAGGAGGCTGGAATTTGCAACACCACAAACTCCACATTCCGAGTGATACTACCAGTAGTAATAGGCAACACCACAGATCCAACAGACTTCCGGGGTGAATTGTCATAAGCCCTGAGTTGTACACCGTTTTGAGCCAGGTGTTGTTATTGTACTCCTAATTTCTTTGACGTCCTCCAAGGGCACACATTTACCGCTGAACCATTGTCAACCAAAACCAGCGGGATAGTTTTGTTGGAGCATTGCACCGTAAGATACAGTGCTTTATTATGAGAGGCTTCACCCTGTGGTAGATCTTCAATCCCAAAGGTTATCATTTCTTGTTGGGTGGTCACATGAGCAACCATAGCTTCTGGAGTTGTTGCAGGTGATACCGTGAATGCTGTAAGGGCATCCAACATCTTCTGCCTATGGGCATGTGAAGTGCATATGAGCTGCCATATGGTAACCTCAGCCCTAGTCTTTTTGAGTTGAGAAAAGGAGAGGATCTTCAAAGGAGGTCTGATTGTTACCGCCATTCGTTGGTGCGAGGTTAGGAACAACCACTGGGATGGTGGTATTCCTATCATTATTGTGACGACCAGACCGAGTAAGGATTGCTACATCATCTGATTCATATGGCTCCATCCATTCTGTCTCAGAATGCTTGTGCTCATCATCGTCGTCGCTATCCCAAATACCATGAATGAGTAGACCTTCGGGGAACCCAACTATTTCGGGGACAGGTTGACCCTTCTTGACCAGACGGTCGAGAGCCTGAGAATAAGGAACATCCAATGGCGTATAAGTCTCATATTTCGGTACATAAGGCCCCTTGCGCTGGATAGAGTTGGTCTCCATGATTTTAGGAGGGTGGCTAGCCGCACTAGTAGCCCTCCTGTTGGAGCTGTACCCTTTCCATCCAGGCGAAGTTGTCTTATCACTTTGCATGGTTTCTAGTTGGACACAAATATCCTTTAGATAATCAATGTCTTTGATGACGTGATAACCCAAGTGCTTGGATAAGCTGCCCTTGAGTCCTTGCTTAAAGGTAGATAACTGTAGACGGAGAGGAATTGCCTCGTTGATGTGGGATAATTTCGTGTGACACCTCTCGAAGTAATCCATAAAGGACTCATCATCTCGTTGTTTCATAGCAGTCAAATCATCCAATGTAGCTTGTTTCTTTTGGATGCATGTATAGTGGTGGATGAAAGCCTTGAATAATTCAGTCCAATTGGCTTTGATTTGGGGCAACAGTGCGTGATACCATACCTTTGCTTCTCCATCTAGAGTGGATGGGAAAACAGTAGAGTATAGGTCAACATCAATTCGATTCAAGGGCGCTAGCCTTGTGAACTCCTCTACATGATGAATAGGGTTCTCAGAAGGTTTGAACCTAATATTCGGTACTTCAATCTTGTCAGCTATCTTCAAAGTTGGCTGAATAGGTAATGGCACCTCCAAGTACTTGTTGGCAAAAGCTGGCACAGAGCTCATCGCTTTGGTGAGGCTCTCTAATTTCTGCTCAAGAGCCTTAACAACGGGGTCCCTTATAGGTTTCGCCACTTCAGGTTTGTTAACCTTAGTCTTAGATATCCCTGTTCCTCCAGAATCTGGGGATATCTTGATGATTTCAGGATCAAATTCATATCCCTATATTTCCTTGTCATCCTCTTCAGCATTCAACCCTAACTTGGTGTTGATCTTAGTGATGGCTTCCAGCATGCCATCCATCACCTGTTGTTGTTCGTTCAGCCTTTTGCCCATCTTCTGTTCCTGCTCTAGGGAATTAGCAAAGACCAGACCCTGCATCTTTGTGTAGAGCTCGTCCAAATGTTTTGTTGATGTTAGCTTTAGTGCTTTGGACCGGGATTTCTTAGAACTGCTCTGCAGACATGTTGTTGTTGCTAGTTGCAGATGGATCGTAATGCGGGTTTGGAATCAAACGACCAGTTTGTGGATCTCGAATGCGGGCTCGGAGTTGATCACCAATGATGCCTGCATGGAAATTCAAAGTTAGAACACTCAATGGCATACTCTGACACATACTACCTAATGCATGCATGCCCTAAAAACTTATATGGCCCTACTAACTCGACACATATATGCTGACACAAGAGACTCACCCACTTTTTGGGAGTGCATGACCTAACTCTATATGGACTTATGTACGAAGCATTATAAAGGGCCGCACAAAGTTAAACATAGCGAGCGGGTCATAAATCGATAGACTCAAGTCAGTGTTTCTCAATTCGGATGGGTCTAATCCACCGGCCGACCGTTTTAAGGAGAATCCGTAACTTGATCTAATAATTCAGACAGCTCAAGCCATAATGACTATTATGCGGACTAGAACAGTGCTTGACAAAACCGACGACCCAACCCCTTTTTTTATTACATTTTTTATAGTCGAGGAAAAACGGATATTATAAAGGATCGAATAAAGCCAACGATAAGCGAGTTATAACTAATTTATGGACTTAATCGACAAATCCAATATGGTTGGGCTTAACAACGGGCCGACCATAAATGTGATGGATTTATTAATTAAATCAACAAATTAATTTACTCAAGCCTAGTGACTATTATGCAATCTAAAATGCCAATCATTTCCTTTGCTAGACCTTTAATTAATTTTGGGACCTTTTGTTAGGAGAATTTTGTAAAAGGCCATATAATATCATCAAAGGCGAGTCAATTTTTATTTATTAATTAAAATAATCACTTTTAAGCATAAATGGACCCTCCCACTTGGGCTAACCATGATGCTTTTTTGGGGTTAATTATTTTAATTAATAACTAATAATTTTCTCAACCCAATGAATTTTATATGGACTAGAACAAAATCTCTAAACTAGAGTCGACTCTAAAACGAAAGAAAACAAAAGGGGAAGGGGTAGCACATAGCATATAGCATACAATATGAGGGGATACCCTAAACCAAGGTTCTCTGTTCATGGATTTTTCTATGGTTGGATTACATGGCCTACCGCACGTTTTCCTCTTCGTACCCCATACCGTTAGGTAAGGAGTGTGAGATATTGCTCAAAGAACTTCAAGGAAGCCCTTTGAGTGTAACGTGGGGAGAGGAGAGACCAAATGCTTGGCGATGTAGAGTGCATCACACAAGTAGTGGCCTACTCGCTCTCGAGGGAATCACCTTGGTATAACTTAACCGTCACCTTTGTGCTAACGTGTCAAAAGACGCGATTAGTGGCCCGGTCTGCAAAGGATGCCTAAAAGAGTTATAAAACCGTGAAATAAATCAACTTCTCCCTTTTACAATTTCAAACTAATTCGATTTTTTCAAGTCTTACCCTCTTTTTCAGTTTTAAGTCCCCAGTGGAGTCGCCAATCTGTAGGACCCCGGGAAAAAAAGTGAGGCCACTTTTTCTCCGTGATGCGCTACTTAATGATCGGGAGCCGACTAAGGTTGCTTAACCCTTAAATAAGGATATTTTTTTTTCGAAATTCATTTTCGGGATGGTGAAATTTTATTTATTTTGCAATTCCGTTTTTATTTATTTAAACACTGGAAATTACCCAAAAATAAATTAAATATAACTTAAAATCGGCCCAAACAATTACTTCAGGCCCAAAAGAAAGCAATCGGGCCGCCTAGAGCAGTCAAAACCCGCGCGGGTTTTGACCATCCTTGGACCGGGCCGTTTGCTCTCTTGGGCCAGAGAAAGTGGGTTAGAAACCATAAAACCCGTGCGGGTTTTATTGTTTCATGGCACATTTTCTCTCGCTTTAAACCTTGAATGAATGGGAAATATTAAGTTATCTTTAATTATTTTTAGCGTATATTCAAATGTTAAATAATTAAACGGGTTATAAAAAGAATAAAAGAGTCTCTAGTCGATTTAAGGAAATCGACAAACCGTAAAAATAAAACAAATTACTCCGGTCCACGAAACCCGATTCTAAGCTCGGGGGTAAGGCTACGAATTGAAGAATTATAAAATTCTTGAATTCGCCTGTTAGAAAACGGACTCTACTAAAATCGACATAAAATGAAATGAAGTGGGGAGAAGTTTAATTGATTTCGCAAAATTATATTCTTAACATGCAATATAAAAAATGAGGTTTTTGATTTACAAAATATGCACAAGTAATGGAATTAAAGTACGAATTACATGATTTAAACAATGACAACAAGAAAGCAATAAATCGAACCTCTTTTGATTTAGGAGCTCGAATGTGCCGGTTGAAACTCTTGACTTCCCTTGACTTGATGGATGAAGGATGATTATAAGAGGATTATGATGGTGATGGGTAGAGGATGTTTTTGGTGGAGTTATGATAATGAGAGTAGTGAGAATGGTAGAAATATGATGAGAGTTTAGGAGAGTAAGAGTGGAATTATGGTGATATTTAGTGAGAATGGGGGTATAATGGTGATGGATTATGAGAGTTGTTGATGAGATGAGTGGAAGAATGGAGGGGTATTTATAGGTGGCGAGGGTAGTGTTTAGGAGGGAAAATGAGGGAGACACATCCCCATGATCAAAATCACATAGTCAAGTCAAGAGGGTCAACCCACATGGTGCTAATATCATGGGATTGATGATCAAAATGATTTTTGGCGCCGGATTATCAATTGTAAACCCCGCGCGGGTTTTAAAATCCATCGGCACGGATCGTTGACGTGGCACAGCAAAATGAAGCACTTAGGTTCTGGATAACCCGCGCGGGTTTTGAAAGATGGGCTGGGGCACGCCTTGGGCCTGTCCTGGTTCTGGGTCGTTTTCTTCACTTTAAAACCCGTGCGGGTTTTGATGTAGGTTGTGGGCCGCTCTCTTTTGTTGTCCTGCTTGATCTGCATTGAATCCATGATCCGTTTGGGTATCGGTCCAAATGTTTTATTCACATTTTTTATAAGCCTAACACCCATCCTCGTGGACTAGCAACCCTACTAAAAACCACAAAAATTACAACCGAACAATGGCGCCATTACCGGGGATGGCGTTATTTGGTAGATTAGGCTATTGGTTTGTGTGTATATAGTTTAATGCTTTCTAGGATCTATCAAGAAAAATGTAGTGAAAAAAATTAAATATCGAAAAAAAAGAAAAGGGAAAAAAAATAGAAAAAGAGAGTTATGGCTAGTCCCCGATTCCCTCAATTTGAGCATGAAGCATTTTGGAAATATTTTGCTAGATTACATGATTACCGCGCTCAATGTGAATTATATGATATCTTTTATGATACATTGGATATGTTGGGAATTGTTTATGAGGGTATAAATTATGAAACTCGTAATCTCTTCAATTTTTATGGGTTTTCTAATTTAGGTGAACATGTTGCTTGGGAATTTATTGAATGGTTGTCTAGGGATACTTATGAGCTTGAACAAAAAATTGTTATTCCTAGTGTCCAACCTTCTTATTATGCACCACCCTCCGAGACTTTAGGCATACCGTATCAAGAATACCCCCAAAATCCTTATGATCAATCTAGTGGTGGGGAGTATTTGGAAAATTTTTATGAGACCTTGCCTGAACAGTCATGTGAATACCCTATTTATTTTGATGATCAATCTTATGGTGGGGGTTATGTGGAAAATTGTTATGACCTTCCCTCGTGTGATGTTGTTGAATCTCATCCTTTGTGCTTGCATTGTGAATCTCCATATCATGATTCTGAGTCTTGTTTTAACATGAGACCAGTCAAAGGGTAGAAACTCCTTCTTCAAAAGTGGTTGAGTCGATAGTTGAAGTAGATCATTCATCTTTGAGTCCTGAAATGCATAATGATTCTTCTTTGTATGACTATGAAGACTACTATGATAAACTTAATTTTGCATGTCGGCTTAGCGATTCCTTAGCTGTAGCTCCACCTAGTGAGCATGAGGAACATGATGATTCTGTGTGTGATGATGAAGAACTTGATGAATACATGCTTGATGATGAACTATTGTCCATGCTTTTGTGTGAAGAAAAGGTTGAGTTCATTGATTACCATGATGCTTGTGATGTAACTGAATGTTCGGTCTCGTTTCGAGCCGAATTCTTCTCTTTATTAGGGAGTTTTTATATGTTCTAACCCCGTATTTTATTCGAGTTATGAGATTTTTGTAGTTTTGTAGGAAAATAAGAAAGTGACCTAAAATGGAGCCAAAACGGAGCAAAAACTCACCAAATCAGGAGAGAAGGCAGAAGGGTTGCTCGACCGAGCAACATGTTGGCTCGCCCGAGCAACACTTCTGGAAAAACAGCAAGATTTGCCGTTTGATTTTGAGCCAAGAAGAGGAGAGACAGAAAGCTGGCTCGCCCGAGCAACATATTGGCTCGGCCGAGCCATGCTTCTGCACAACAACCGCGAAAAGTTCGAAAAATATGGCTAAGGCAATGAAGAAACAGAGGGCCACCGCCTTGAGCCGAAATACGAGGAGAAGTTGTCGAAGAACAAGAAACACGCGACGAATGCTCGCCGCCCGAGCGAGCACTGCTCGCCCGAGCCAAATCTGTTTTCTACGTACAGGCTGGAAATGAGATGCTGCGTTTTGTGCAACTAACTCAGGTCATTATAAGAGCCTTAGCTGCGACTCCTTTAGGGGAACAATTTAGCTGAAGTTTTAGTTTGTAATTAGTGGTTTTAATGATTTCTTAATTAAGCTTTTACTTTCTCTCTCTAAGGGTTTTCTCTTGCCTTGTTCTCCAAGTTCTTGAGATTTTGAATGTAATCAACTTTTCTTCAAGTAATTTTCAGCTTTCCTTTATCTTCATTACTTTATGCTTTAGAATTCATTAAAGTTTGCATTTGAAGGTTCCTAGATTAGCCACAAACAATCAATCTTTTAGTGAAAAGGGGGATTAAGGGCCACAAATCTTACTTAGAGTGAAGAATTGAGGGTCCTTGGTAACTTAATTCACAACTTTCTTTTTGTTCGGGGAAAGTTGCAAATGAAGATGAAGAATGAAGAATGGAGATCGATTTTGACTAGTCATCAAGGGTATGGACTACATTCTAATCTTGTTTAGATTAATTAGTTGCTATTTAATTGCTATTTGCTTGCTTTGATCTTAGTGGTAGTAGAGTTTTATTAAAAGTTCGTTTGATAAGCTTATAGATTTCTTACATTTCTAGTAGAAATTACTTGTTTGATTGTGTTCTTTTTAATGGTCATGTTTAGTATCATGATTAGGGATAGTTTAATCGCTTAATTTTCATACTTTAATGTTTTCCGCAATTGAAAACCTCTAACAAGCCAAAAACCTAGACAAACCTCACACCCATCCTCGAGTTCGACATCCTTACTTATAAAACCACAAAAATTACAACCGAACAATGGCGCCGTTGCCGGGGATGGCGTTATTTGGGAGTTTAGAATTGGTTTGTTTGTGCATAGTGTGAATAGTTTAATTGCTTTGCTTGTTTAGCATCAAGTTTAAAAATCACTAAAAATTAAAAACAAATAGAAAAACCAACTAAAAAGGAGAAAGTGCATCATTCGATAGGATGGGTTCGAATAACGGAAACTAGTAGACTGGTTAGGGTAGAGAGACCTTTAGTCGACCTGCCTAATATGGGTGAGGAAGGACCGAGGGTTACCTTGAGTGACCAGTTCTATCCATCTTATGACCCGCCTCCATCGTGTTTTGTGTTACCGACCCTACCTCAGGGAGTTACCTTTGATCCCAGACAGTATCATACCCAGAATCTACCTCTTTTTACTGGGAAGGGGTTGGCGCTTATCTGGATAGCAGAGTATAAGGAGTACCTTAGTATGGTTACACCACCAGGGGTACCTTTAGATTATGTTCTGTTGAAATATTTGCCCTTCGCTCTGTGAGATTCTGCGAAGAGGTGGATGTATAGTATCAAACCGGGGTCCATAAACTCATGGGATAGTTTCTTAAAGGTATTTATGAAGGGGTATTCCCAAATTCTATGGCAGTTCAAATGAGAAATTCCATTTTGAAGTTTAGACATGATAAGGGGGAGCCTTATTGGAAAGCTTTTGAGCGGTTCAAGAATCTTTTGTCTCAATTTCCCCACCATGGGTTTGACCTAGTGAGATTGTGCCAAATAGTGTATGAGGGGGTAGATCAGGAAACCCGAGTAACCTTAGAGTCTATGTGTCAAGGGGGATTTATGGACAAAACTGCAGAGGAAGCTTGGGATTTTTTGGAGAGTATGTCAGAAAGAGTAATGCAATGGGGAAACACTAGGGATGAGTCCATAGGAGCACAGTTGTCCAATGCACGGGGAGGGGTTCACGCGGTGAGTGAGAGTACTGGGTACGAAGCTAGGTTTGGTTCTTTAGAAAATATGATAAAAACCCTAGCCCAACAGCAAATGGTATCTACTAAGACCCAACCTTGCGTACAAGTGAATTCTTTAGAGCAACCAATGTCTCCGAACCCTCAATCCTCTTTGGTTTGTGCTTGGTGCCAAGGACCTGACCATGTATATGCTAATTTCCCTTTGTATTTGCAACATGTGTCGTCCAATGTGGAAAATGTTAATGCTATGTTTAACCAGTACCGGCCCTACCAATTTCCTGGGATGCCAAAACACCTTTCTTGTCTTACGGGCCGGATAATCAAAATTTTTTGAGACCACCGATGCACCAAGGAGGAAGTTTCCAAGGAAACCCACCTCCTCCTCACCAACATCAAATCCAACCAAGACCACCGCCTCAGGCTGCTTATCAAGCACCTCGAGGGCAGACCATCCATCCCTAGATCGCCCATACCCGACCTCTACCAGGATACCAAAGTGAGGACAAGGGGGATAGGAAGTATAAGGAGTTAGAGTCCGGTTTGAGTAGGGTTGAAGATACGATGAGTGACATGGCGAAAATGGTGAAACAATTGAATGAGAGTGTAGCTCAACTTATGATGTCTAATAGGGATAGGGGAACTTTTCCTGGACAACCGGAGGCGAACCCTAAGGGGAAAGCTTCTAGTTCGTCTTCTTGTGACCCGAACCATGTTAGGGGGCTTAATGCGGTGATTACTCTTAGATCAGGAAAGGAAGTAGACAATCAGGTCCGAGAATTACCTTCAGACTCGCCTAGGAAACAACATGTGAGTGTTGGACCTTGTGATAAGCTAGTGTCAGTTGAGGATGAACCGTATGAGGAAGAGAGGTTGACCAACTTAGGTGACAACCCGAGTCCTAAGACCTCACCTAGAGTGCTTCCTGATTCCAGTCCTGTTCAACCTGTGGTGTATAAGCCTTCCCCACCTTTTCCTCAAAGGTTGAGGGGAACTAAGGACCATAAATTTCTTGAAAAGATTAGGGAGACTTTTTCTCAAGTCAAGGTCAACATTCCCTTGTTGGACGCTATTCAGCAATGTCCTTCTTACGCTAGGTTCCTCAAAGAATTGTATACAACGAAGAGAGCAACTCAGGTTCCTAAGAAGGCCTTTTTGACCTCTAATGTGAGCTCCATCTTGTCTAGTCAGGTTCCAGTGAAATACAAGGACCCAGGGTGCCCAACTATTTCCATTACCATAGGAGACAATCA
Organism: Portulaca oleracea; assembly: GCA_029582165.1. Taxonomy (NCBI): domain Eukaryota; kingdom Viridiplantae; phylum Streptophyta; class Magnoliopsida; order Caryophyllales; family Portulacaceae; genus Portulaca; species Portulaca oleracea. The sequence goes on along the minus strand of CM055880.1, from coordinate 29,355,987 downwards.
GATTGAGAGAGCCCTCCTTGATTTAGGGGCAAGTGTCAACTTGTTACCTTTACATGTGTATGAGACCTTGGGGTTGGGGGAATTGAAACCTACAAGAATGGTTCTCCAATTAGCTGATCGGTCTACGAGAGTGCCTAGGGGGTAGTTGAGGATGTGTTGATCCAAGTTGGAACCTTTGTCTTCCCGGTTGACTTTGTTGTGTTAGAGACAGCTAGGGTTCAGAGTCCTCGTGACGAGATTCCATTCATTTTAGGTAGACCCTTTCTAGCCACATCTAATGCTTGGATTAATTGTAAAGATGGGAGAATGAAACTGACTTTTGGGAATTTGACTATGGAATTGAATATTTTTGACCTACAGAAGTCACCATTAGGACATGATGAGCAAGAGTGTAATGCTGTGAATTGGATTAGTGACCTTGAGAGTGGTAACCCTTCTGATCTGGATGTTGCCCCTTGTGTGAGTGATCTTGTTGAGTTAGGATTCGACCCGGACTGTGTAACCTCACTGTGTGATTTTGATGTGTTTGACGGTGAATTGCTTTATAAATCTTTGTTTGCCTCTCAACATGTGCCTGACATAATAGAACCTGAGCCACCATCTTCTAAAACTCTTGAACTTAAACCTCTTCCCTCTGAGTTAAAGTATGTTTTCCTTGGCCCTAGTGAGACTTACCCGATTATTATAGCTTCGAACCTAGGAGAGGACCAAGAAAACAAACTAGTCGAGGTTCTTAGAATAAATAAAGGGGCTTTGGGATGGACGCTTGGAGACATCAGGGGGATTAGTCCATCTATTGTGCAGCATAGGATATTTTTGGAAGATGATAGTGTGGCCCAGAGGGACCCTTTAAGGAGACTCAACCCCCAAATGAAGGAGGTGGTTAAGAAGGAGATTCTGAAATGGTTAGACAACGATATCATTTACCCGATTTCCGACAGTAAGTGGGTTAGTCCTGTACATGTAGTCCCTAAAAAGGCCGGGTTGACAGTTGTAGAGAATGAGAGGGGCGAATTAGTGTCAACCCGCATTCCATCAGGATGGAGAGTGTGCATAGATTACAGAAAACTCAATAAGGCTACGAGAAAAGACCATTTTCCATTACCTTTCATGGATCAAATGTTAGAAAAACTGGCGGGGTATGACTTCTTTTGTTTTCTAGATGGCTATTCGGGGTATACTCAAATTTCTATAGCCCCATGTGATCAGGAGAAAACGACTTTCACTTGCCCATTTGGTACGTTTGCTTTCCGTAGGATGCCCTTCGGACTTTGCAACGCCCCCGCCACTTTTCAGCGGTGCATGGTGTCTATATTCTCGGATCTTGTTGATGACTGTTTTGAAATTTTCATGGATGATTTCTCAGTATTTGGCACCACCTTTGATGATTGTTTGTCCAATTTGAGTCGAGTCTTAGGTCATTGCCAAGAAAAACACTTGACTTTAAACTGGGAGAAGTACCATTTTACGGTATGAAAGGGCATAGTTTTGGGCCACGTGATTTCAAAAGATGGAATCGAAGTGGATAAAGCGAAAATTGACCTAGTTAGGAATTTGACCCCCCACCTGTGTGAAGGAGGTTAGGTCCTTCTTAGGACATGTTGGGTTTTATCGTTGATTCATTCGTGACTTTAGTAAGATTGCCAAGCCCCTTTCTGCTTTATTGGCCAAGGAGGTGACTTTTGATTTTTCTGATGAGTGTTTGAAGGCCTTTAACACACTTAAAGATGCCTTGATATCGCCTCCTATTCTCAAACCTCCCACATGGGGGGAACCGTTTAAGTTGATGTGTGATGCTTCCGACTATGCTATAGGTGTGGTCTTAGGACAACGAATTGACAAAAAACCTGTCGTGATTCACTATGCAAGTCATACTTTGAATGAAGCACAACTGAATTACACGGTAACTGAGAAAGAGTTTCTAACTGTGGTTTATGCATTTGAGAAATTTCGGGCTTATTTGTTAGGATCTAAAGTGATTGTGTTTACTGACCATTCGGCGATTCGCTATTTGATGGAGAAAAAAGAGTCCAAGCCTAGATTGGTTAGGTGGGTGTTGTTACTTCAAGAATTTGACTGTGAAATCCGTGATAGGAAAGGATCTGACAATCCAGTAGCGGACCACCTTTCTAGGATAACGCCTGAACATGCGATAGAATCTCCTATAGATGCTTGTTTTCCTGATGAGCGCATTCTTAGCATAGGAGTAGAACCGTGGTTTGCTGACATTGTTAATTTTAAAGTCACGGGAGAAATGCCTAATGATTGGAATAGGCATGATAGATATAGGTTCCTTTACATTGTCAAAAATTTCATATGGGATGACCCCTATCTGTTTAAGTATTGTCCTGATCAAAATTCTTAGAAGGTGTGTTCCGGATGAGTCTATCATGGATGTCCTTTCGTTTTGCCACGACCAACCTTGTGGGGGACATTTTAGTGGGAAAAAGACAGCGTATAAGGTCTTACAAAGTGGATTCTATTGGCCTACCATCTTTAGAGACGCCCATAACTATGCCCAGAGCTGTTTTAGGTGTCAGAGTTTGAGTAAAATCTCTAGAAGAAACATGATGCCCTTACAACCTGAGATCTTTGTGGATGTATTCGATGTTTGGGGCATTGGTTTTATGGGACCATTTCCTACCTCTTTTGGGAATGAGTATATTCTTCTAGTAGTGGACTATGTGTCAAAATGGGTTGAAACAATTCCGTCAAAAAGAAATGACGCCAAAGTTGTGACTAGGTTCCTTCGAGAAAACATTTTCTCTAGGTTTGGGGTGCCTAAAGCCATCATTAGCGACCAGGGGACTCACTTCAATAATCTTTCTTTTGCGGCTTTGCTTAGGAAATATTCTGTTGAGCATAGAATGACCACCGCCTATCACCCTCAATCAAATGGCCAAGCTGAGGTTTCCAATAGGCAGATTAAGCAAATTCTTGAAAAGACAGTGTCAAAGAATAGGAAAGATTGGTCCACCAAATTGACCGATGCTTTATGGGCCTATAGGACAGCTTACAAGACTCCCATAGGAATGTCACCGTATAGAGCAGTCTTTGGGAAACCTTGTCATTTGCCAGTAGAGCTTGAGCATAGGGCGTGGTGGGCTTTGAAAGCCTTGAACCTTGACCTGTCCGTAGCTGGGGACATTAGAAAGTTGACCTTGTGTGAACTAGAGGAGTTAAGGAGAGAGGCATACGAAAACGGGAGGCTGAGTAAGGAGCGCTCGAAGGTCTTGCATGATAAAGTGATCCTTAGAAAAACCTTCGTTCCAGGGCAGAAAGTCCTCCTTTATGACTCACGTTTGCACTTGTTTGCGGGTAAGCTAAAGTCTAGATGGACCGGCCCGTTCATTGTGACCATTGTGTTTCCCTCGGGAGTAGTTGAAATCAAGGACCCCACTAATGCATCTGTGTGGAAGGTTAACGGTCACAGGTTGAAACCCTTTTTGGAGCTTCCAGAGAAGGTGGATGTGGAGTGTGTAACATTCCATGTTCTATCTGTTGATTGAAGAACATTGAGGTAACAATTCTTGTATGTATTGTAAATTAGTTCATTTTTCTTGTTTGTTTCTTTGTTTACTTCTCTTAACTATGCACTAACGAGAAGGAATGATCATTTATTGCTCATATATATTCACCATTTCATGGCTTGCATACTCAATCTCCATTTTCAAGTCATGTGATGATTATTTGAGATCTAATCAGGTATTATCCTTCTTTTTCTTTGGAGTTAGTTGGTGAGAAGACTCTTTTTCATTCTTTTTGTTAGATTTTAGATTTTTATTCTTTTAGGGTGTTTGTCTTCCTTTATTTCTTGCTACAATGAGGACATAGTGTGGCCTTTTTGTGTGGGAGTGGGGAGGTATGCATGCCGACTCGGATAAATATGCAACTTCCATTCATTTGGACCATGAGCGAGCCGCACGTTGGTTGGATGTGACCAATCAAAACAACTGGTCGTGCGGCGAAAATCCATGGAGCACCCGTCGAGTTGGGGGTCCCGATGACCCATTTGTGCGCGAAAATGTGGAAGAAGAGGGGAAGCCGGCAACCCAGGGTGAGGCTAGTGGTAGTAATGCCCAAGAGATTACGATGGGGCACTTAGCAAGCCGATTGGACCAATTGAGTGTTGACCTCCGCGAACAGCGGACTTTGCTACAAAGCACGCATAACTTGATGGAGAGTCAACAGGAACTCCTTCGTGCGCAGCAATCAACTCTCGAACGGCACGAAGGATATTTTCAGCGCTATGACGAGTACTTCCATTAGCAAAATCAATATTGGAGGGATTGGGGATACTACCACTATGCTATAGCCGACCATTCTCCAGCACCGCCCGACTATGTCAACCAGTATTACCCAACTTACTTCCCCTACTATCCGTACCCTCCTCCGGGAGGTAATGAGCAGTGATTGTGAGCATTCCGCACTCCCCTCTTTTATTTTGCATTATATGTGTGTTTTCAATTTTGAGATATACATGCGCGAGGGGTTGTGTGCTGTTCCCGGGCAGTGGCGAGGCATTTCGCCCTTGATTCCCGCCTCATATAGTGAGATTCGGGGTTGAGGTTAGTAAGTGATCATGTACATGTGTAAATATTTGAAGTTTCGTTTTCTGGTGTTACGTTCGTGGATCGTGTGTTGGGATGTGCGTTTATTTGGCGACCCTCAGGTATCATCCTTTAACCATCCTTCTCATTGTGAATATATTGACGATCCATGATGTATGCTTGATTTTCTTTTTGGGTGGCGAACCCCTTGAGTGTGAATGTTGGGATATTATTGTTGTTGGAGCCGTGTGGGCTCGGGTCGCCACCAATTATTGTTTGTTATGTGTTTGTTGTGTGTTTTTTAGGTTTTCTACCTTATTTGTGACACCCTTCTTCTCACAATGGGGACATTGTGATGTTTTGTGTGGGAGTGGGGGGTGATACTTCCATTTGTCATGGGTAGATCACCTAGTTTTGAGTCGTTGTTTTCGTTTTTCGTAGTTTGTGTCGAAAAATTTGAAAAAATTTGTTTGAAAAGGAGAAAAAGGGAGTGAAAAACCTCGAAAGTTTTCGTTTTTCATTTTGTTTTTGTTTTTGCTTTGTTTCTTGGATTTCGTTGTTGAAATCAGGAAGCCGTTCTTAATCTTCTTTGAAAGAAACCGGTTTGAGCATTTTCGACCCTAACTTGGGCGATTGTCATGACTTACCTTAATTAGATTCTTTTCATTAAGTGTCTAGTGAGATCCCATTTTGTCTTTTTATGTTCTGGTTGGAACTGGGAGACTTTAGGGGTTCATATCCGAGCTTGTTTTCTAAAAAGAAAAAGAAAAAAAAAAGAAGAGAAAAAAGCAAAAGCCAAAGCAAAAGTAAGAAAATAGCAGCAAAATTAAATAATTTGACTAAGTGGGGCGTGTCGGCTTTACGACGTCAACCACCATACACTTAGCCAACCTACACGGGCCCGGTATCAGTGGTACGGCACGGATGCCCCTTAACCCTCCTCCTATATCGCTTTGCGACGGAGAGGCGAAGGGAAAAGACCGTGTTGGGAGGGTATACCCCTTATATGGGCCGTCCAATTCCCGAAAATAAGGCTAATACCGACATTAAAAAGAAGAAAAAGTTTGAAGTGTTAATAAAGTGAGGGGCTCTTCCTTGCATCACCTGCGGCCCTCACCAAGCCAAGGGCGATCAAATGCGGGGAGGGGCAACTCTTTCCTTTCCTTTGTTCGTTTCGCTATTTTGTAAGCTCGGGTGTGAGTCTTTTGGGTCGTCCGGGATCGATTAGATCTGTTTAAAACTCTTTCAAATGGGATTAAACTCTACATGAGGTGTAAGGGATAAAAAATTTCTAAGATTGGCAGTTGTTTGGGTTAGGCGTTGTGAGATGCTCATAACGGTTCCTTTTGGAGGATTAATACCGTTTTCTTAATTGAAACGACTTGATTCATTGAAACGAGCAGTTCTCTTTTTCTTTTCTTTTAAACTTATTTTATTTTTCACTTTCCCTCGTTCCTTTTTCTATGGCTTTTGTGGGTATAGTTGCTATAAACCCTCACGAGATCTACCTCGTCCACCCGGGCTGCCGGGGGGTTTAAAGGGCTTGATGCATATGCTAAATGCATCCGCGATTCTTGCGAAAGTGAGTTAGGATTTTTAGTTTCTCTTTCTACTTCTTTTCTTTGTTTTTAGTTTGGTCGGGGCGAGCAAACCCTTGTGTGGGAGTGGTGTTCGGTCTCATTTCGAGCCGAATTCTTCTCTTTATTAGGGAGTTTTTATATGTTCTAACCCCGTATTTTATTCGAGTTATGAGATTTTTGTAGTTTTGTAGGAAAATAAGAAAGTGACCTAAAATGGAGCCAAAACGGAGCAAAAACTCACCAAATCAGGAGAGAAGGCAGAAGGGTTGCTTGACCGAGCAGCATGTTGGCTCGCCCGAGCAACACTTCTGGAAAAACAGCAAGATTTGTCGTTTGATTTTGAGCCAAGAAGAGGAGAGACAGAAAGCTGGCTTGCCCGAGCAACATATTGGCTCGGCCGAGCCATGCTTCTGCACAACAACCGCGGAAAGATCGAAAAATATGGCTAAGGCAATGAAGAAACAGAGGGCCAGCTCGCCCGAGCAAGGGCCCTGCTCGACCGAGCTGAGCTGCTGAGCTGCCGAGGAGAAGTTGCCGAGGAACAAGAAACACGCAACTGCACGCTCGCCGCCCGGTGCACTCGCTCGCCGAGCCAACTGCTTTCGCAGACAGCCGGAAATGAGATGTTGCGTTTTGTGCAACTAACTTAGGTCATTATAAGAGCCTTAGCTGCGACTCCTTTAGGGGAACAATTTAGCTGAAGTTTTAGTTTGTAATTAGTGGTTTTAATGATTTCTTAATTAAGCTTTTACTTTCTCTCTCTAAGGGTTTTCTCTTGCCTTGTTCTCCAAGTTCTTGAGATTTTGAATGTAGTCAACTTTTCTTCAAGTAATTTTCAGCTTTCCTTTATCTTCATTACTTTATTCTTTAGAATTCATTAAAGTTTGCATTTGAAGGCTCCTAGATTAGCCACAAACAATCAATCTTTTAGTGAAAAGGGGGATTAAGGGCCACAAATCTTACTTAGAGTGAAGAATTGAGGGTCCTTGGTAACTTAATTCACAACTTTCTTTTTGTTCGGGGAAAGTTGCAAACGAAGATGAAGAATGAAGAATGGAGATCGATTCTGACTAGTCATCAAGGGTATGGACTACATTCTAATCTTGTTTATATTAATGAGTTGCTATTTAATTGCTATTTGCTTGCTTTGATCTTAGTGGTAGTAGAGTTTTATTAAAAGTTCGTTTGATAGGCTTATAGATTTCTTAAATTTCTAGTAGAAATTACTTGTTTGATTGTGTTCTTTTTAATGGTCATGTTTAGTATCATGATTAGGGATAGTTTAATCGCTTAATTTTCATACTTTAATGTTTTCCGCAATTGAAAACCTCTAACAAGCCAAAAACCTAGACAAACCTCACACCCATCCTCGAGTTCGACGTCCTTACTTATAAAACCACAAAAATTACAACCGAACACTGAACATGATCTTGTTGAGAGTGAAATTAGATCTGTTGTGATTGAATGTGTGCTAGATACCGAATTATTCACTTTCATTGAGAATCATTGCATTAGTGAGGCATTAGCTACCCTTCCTTGCGAGTTCATCGAAAATAATGTGAAATCTTGTGATGATGAACTTGAGTCTATGGGGATTGATCTTAAGTGTTTGAACTTGGTTTGTCACAATGATATTTTTGATGGTGATATGCTTTATGAGTTGTTGTTTGCATCCAAGTCTTTGCATGAGCATGTCTATGAGCGTGTTGCATTGCCCCTTTCTGTTGATTTGTACACTCAATCTCCATTCACGAGTCAATGGGAGGACTCATTTGTCATGTCTCACTTCACCATGCCTAGGAAAGTCTTGTACATTCCTGTAGTTCGTTCTTTCTCAAACTTTTTTAAGGCATTCATTAAACTGATAAGGGCACTATTGTTCGTTGATGTGCTTTTGAGGTTGTGCTCTTACCACCACCATTCTGAGATGCATGAGAGAATGCATGACTTGTTACTCCGAGCGTTGAATGGTTCTGACATGGTGCCCGATATCTTGAGTTTAGAAGGAGTGAATTTCTTGATCAGATGCTTTCCAGGTAATATCCTTCCTCACCTTTCTTGTAAAATTTGTGAGTTGTTTGTCTTTTGTTCGTTTATTTGCTTTTTGTCTGTTTCTTTTTCTTTTATTTTGGGGTGCTTGCTTACATACTTCTGTTTCCTTTGAGGATATGACAACCACTTTGTGTGGGAGCGGGAGGGTAGTATGCATTCCTGTTTTTTAGTATAAGAAAAGAAAAAAAAAAGTGAGATCCTTCTTTTAGTTTCTTTGTTCTTTAGTCCTTCCTGTCTTGTATAGTTTGTTTTTCTTTTTGATCTTGCATGTGAACCATCACACATAGTATGCTTTCCTTGTTTATTTCTAACCTAAGGTGTTATGTTCGTTGAATCGCGGATTGAGTTGCTTTTAATTGAAGATCTTGAGGTAACTTCTTTCCTCCCTCTCTTTGAGTGTATATATTCTTGATCCATGCTGCATGCTTGATTTTTCCTTTTGGGTGGCGAACCCCTTGTGTGTGATTGTTAAGATTATCTTGTTGTTGGAGCCGTGTGGGCTCGGGTCGCCACCGCCTTTTATGTGATAAGTGTTTTGTATATATGCTTTTCTTGGTTTTCTACCTTACTTGTGACACCCTTCTCACGATGGAGACATTGTGATGTTTTGTGATGGAGTGGGGGTGATATTTTCCATTGTTCATGGGTAGATCATGTAGTTTTGAGTCTTTTATTTTTGTTTATCGTAATTTGCGTCTAAAATCTGAAAAAAACTTGTGTGTAGAAAAAAGGGAAAAAAGTTGTGAAAAACCTCCAAAAGTGTTCTTTTTCTTTTTGAAGATGTTTTCGTTCACAGTTGTGTAGATAGTTGTCTAATTAGCTGATTCAATCAGTTAGAAGCGGCTGATATGAATAATGATAGGCCTTAGGAAGGATTTCTGCCATGATTTATCTCTATTAGACTTAGACATGGAATGTGAAAGCGGAATCCTCATTCCTTACACGCCTTCATTGTGGGTTCTTACCTAAGTTAGACGGTTTTAGTTGTTCAAATGCTCTTGCTCTTAATTAATGAATTAATTAATTATTGTCGGGCCTACCGATTTGAGTTGGTTTGGGTGGACGGAGCCCAATACCCCTTAAGTACAATGTTTACGTATGTAGTAACCCGGATCAGGGAGGGTAAACCCTTTGCGAAGGCCAGTCCTAATCCCGAAAAACCCGACATCGACGCTCTAAAATTTACAAAACGGATTGACTGTGAGGTTTAATAAAGAAAGAAAAGAGCGAAGGAAATGAAATGAAAAAAAAGACAGTTGACTAAAGAAAAAAAAGAGAAAAGCAAGAAAAAGAAAAGAAAGAGCAAAAGCAAAGAAGAAGAAAAAGAAAAAGAAAAAAAAAGTTGAGAAATTGAAAGAAAACCAAAGAAAGAAAAGAAAAGCTGAAAGAAAAACAAAAAGTGAAGTTAGGATAGATAATTTCGAGCTTGAGCATTAGAAAAACTCTAATTGTCTGTTTTAGGATTGGAAGGACCGATTAGGGCCCACTTGCACTTATACACGAGGTATTTTGCTAATCAGGAAGTGTTTTGGTTGAAAATCTCAAAGATTGGCAGTTTTCTAACCTTCGTGTCCTTGTTTGTTTATATTTGCTTATTCCTTTTGATAGTTGAAGCGGGTTAGGGAACTAAGTGCATGATTGGGGACGAGAATATCTTCTTCGCCTTTGTTTTGTTTTGTTTTTGGTTTTTCACCTCTTTTTCTTTCCCTTTTTCTTTTGTCGTGGCTTTTGTGGGTAAGCTTCTAGAAACCCTCACGAGAACTACCTCGTCCACTTGGACTGCCAAGGGGTTTAAAGGGCTTGATACATGTGCTAATTGCATCCGCGATTCCTGCGAAAGTGAGTTAGGGTTTTTAGTTTCTTTTTCTCTGTTTTTATCTTTGTTTTTAGTTTGCTCGGGGCGAGCAAACCCTTGTGTGGGAGTGTTGTTCGGTCTCGTTCCGAGCCGAATTGATTATCTTTTATAAGGTGTTTTGCTTATCTTTGATAATTATTTTAGTATTTTTATTATGTTTTTACTCATTTTGCATTTTTATTATATTTTATGTTAGTTTATTATTTATAGTTATTATTATTAATAAAATAAATCAAAAATATAAAAGTTAGAAAATACAACTAAAAAAACCTAATATCTTCTCCTAATTCTACCCAATTTCCTAATTAGCCCAATTTCCCTCCTTCCATTTCTTTCCGTTCGACCCAGCTAACCTAAAGCCAGCCCAATTCCATTTTCTACCCATTTACCCGTTTCCCCCCTCTCCTTCCTCAGCCGAAGAGAACTAAATTTCCCCAAACCCTAAAATTCCATTTCATTTCCCCTTTTCCTCATTCTCTTTTCTTTCTCTTTCCCGTTTCACTCTCCTTTCTTCCTCTCTGATTCTCCCTTTTTGCGCATACACACCAACCCCGATACCACCCTCCATAACCAACACCATTCCTAAGCTCCTTCTCTCATCTTCTCATCTCCATCTCTCTTCTTCTCTTCTTCTCTTCTCTTCTCTGTTTATCGCGATATTCTCTCCTCACTCACTCACTCACTCACTCTGATGTATGCTGTTTGGTCTCGTTCCGAACCGAATTTCGTCTCTTTTATAGGGTATATTGGCTTGTTTTAACCCTTATTCATATATTAGATATAATGATTTGGTGTTTTGTAGGAAAATAAGGAGTTAGAAGAAGTTTGGGCTTAATTGAAGGTTTTTAGGGAATCTCGAGCTATTTCCCGAGTCAAACCAAGTCAACCCGAGCCGAGAGCCGAGGCGAAACCGAAGCCGGAAATTCCATATCAAGATTGGCGCAAAACAGGGGAACGGTACAAACTCAAAGGTTTGAAATACGTGTTCCTTCACCCTTTTGGTCATAACGTCTTCGTTACAACTCCGATTGGTCTGAAATTTTGGAAGCTTAAAGTACACACTGAGAGCTTTCCATCGATATCTTACGGGCCTAAAACGGAGTTTGGATGAAGAAGTTATGCACGTTTGAAGTCGGCTCGCCCGAGCCATCTGCTGGCTCGCCCAAGCCAGGCTTCTGGCTCGCCCAAGCCAGGCTTCTGGGGCAACAAAAACAAGCCAGGAGAGCCGGACAGTAGGCTTGCTCGCCCGAGCCACCCTAATGGCTCGCCCGAGCCACTCTGTCTGCAGAAAAATTGTTGCGCGTGCTGCGATTTGTTTCTAGGGTTTTGGGTTGTATTTTTCCTTCTTCTATAAATACGCACTTGTATTCATCCAAGTTTTATCAATTAGCCTAGGTAGTTTAGGAGTAGAATTAGATTTAATTGATTTCCTTTATTTGCTTTAATCTCTCTTAATTGTTCTTTAAGTTTTCAATTGTTCTTCATTGTTCTTCAAGCTTTCATTGATTTCTAGCATTTGTATTCAAACTTTCTCAAGATTTCTCAATTCAAGCAAGTTCCCAATGAAGTTTTACAAGCTTTCTCTCTCTCTCTCTAATTTCCATTGTTGACTTGATTTCAAAGCTTTCTAGGGTTAGCCACATCAAATATATCTTTTAGTGGGGAGGAGGGTCAAGGAATTCCAATTCTACTTCCTAGTGAGAATTTGAGAGATCCTTGGTAATCCAATCCACATTTTCTTGTTTGTTCGGGGGAAATTGCAAAGGTAGATTGAAGGTTAGAAGATTTTGGTCATCAAAGGTATAATTTCTTGTCTCTAATTTCAATGTTCATTCTAGATTTCCATTCCTTGCTTTAATTGCTTTATTTGATTTCATGCTTTTAATTGCTTTCTTTGATTCATGCCTAGGTTAGATTTAATTGCTTCCCTTTACATTATTTATTGCTTTTCACATTGAGAAAAACCCCTCTACACAAACCGATTACCTTAATCAAGCCTCACACCCATCCCTGTGGACCGACAACCTTAACTCATAAAACCACAAAAATTACAACCGAACAATGGCGTCGTTGTCGGGGATGACGTTATTTGGTAGATTAGGCTATTGGTTTGTGTGTAAATAGTTTAATTGCTTTCTTTATTATGCTAGAAAAATGTAGCACAGAAACTTGAATATCGAAAAAAAAACGAAAAAAAAAGAAGAAAAAAAGAGATGGCATGTTTTAGCTTCCCTCAAAATGAGCAAGAGTTATTTTGTGATTATTGTGATAGATTAAATTATTATCTTTCTTATTGGGCCCCTCATGGTTATATTTATTCTAATTGGGAAGTGTTAGTTGTTACTAATGAGGGATTGAATTTGGAGACCCGTTCTCTTCTGTATTACTTTGATTTCAATGTTGAAAATGAGTATCGGGCTTGGGAATTATTTAATTGGTTGTACACGGATACTCACCAATTTGGGGAGACTTTTTATTCATCGGGTTCTTGTTTTGGTAATCCGTGTGCTCTTCATGCTCAATTGCACTATAAGAAACGTTATGATCTTTCACCATGTGATGATGTTGAGTCTCGTCATTTGTGTGTGCATTGTGAATCTCCGTCTCATGCTTCCGAATCTTGTATAGACATTAGACTAGATAAAATTGGTGCTGAAATAGTTGGTTTACAAGATAGGATGAATAAATGCATGCAAGAATTTGAACACATGCTTAAACCTAGGGTGGAAACTTATCTTGCACAATTGGTTGATTCGAATGTTGAAATAGGTCATTCATCATCTTTGAATCCTGAAATGCATGACGATTCTTCTGTGTATGATTATGATTATGATGATGACTATTGTAATGGACATAGTTTTGTAAGGAGGATTAGTGATTCCTTAGCTCTAACCCCACCTAGTGAGCATGAGGAACATGATGATTCTGTGTGTGATGATGAAGAACTTGATGACTAGATGCTTGATGATGAACCATTGTTCACACCATTGTCCATGCCTTTATGTGAAGATAAGATTGAGTTTAGTGAATGCCATGATGCTTGTGATGTAATTGAGCATGATCTTGTTGAGAGTGAAATTGAATCTGTTGTGATTGAATGTGTGCTTGATACTGATTTATTCACTTTCATTGAGGATCATTGCATTAGTGAGGCATTAGCTACCCTTGTATGTGACTCCATTGATGTGCCTTCTTGTGATGATGAGCTTGAGTCTATGGGGATTGATCCTAAGTGTTTGAACTTGGTTTGTGACAATGATATTTTTGATGGTGATATGCTTTATGAGTCGTTGTTTGCATCCAAGTCTTCGCATGAGCATGTCCATGAAAGTGTTGTATTGCACCCTCCCATTGATTTGTATACCCAATATCCATTTACGAGTCAATGGGAGGAGCCTTTTGTCATGTCTTCTTTCACTATGCCTATGCCTAGGAAAGTCTTGTATATTCATGCATTTCATCATTTCTATGAGTTTTCTAAGGCATTTGATAAATTGTTAAGGGCACTAATGTTTGTTTATATGCCATTGCGAGTGTGTTCTTACCGCCACCATTCTGAGATGCATGAGAGGATGCATGATTTGTTACTCCGGGCGTTGAATGGTTCTGACATGATGCCCGATGTCTTGAGGTGAGAAGGAGTGAATTTCTTGATAAGATGCCTTTGAGGTAATATCCTTCCTCACCCTTCTTGTATAATTAGTGAGTTGGTCTTTCTTTTCTTCTTTTATTTTCTTTTTGTGTGTGTCTTTTTCTTTTATTTTGGGGTGCTTGCTTACCTACTTTCGTTTCCATTTGAGTATACGACAACCTCTTTGTGTGGGAGTGGGAGGGTAGTTTGCATTCCAGTTTTCGAGTCAAAGAAAAAAGAGTCGTTTTGTAAATATTTTAGTATGTTTTCTTAGTTCTTTATAAGTCCTTAGTGTCTTGTATAGTTTGTTTTTCCTTTTTGATCTTGCATGTGAACCATCATACATAGTATGTTTTCTTGTTTATTTCTAACCTATGTGTGATGTTCTTTGGATCGTGGATTGAGTGCTTTTAATTGAAGATCTTGAGGTAATTACTTTCCACTCTCTCTTTATGTGAATATATCGATGATCCATGTTGCATGCTTGGTTTTCTTTTTGGGTAGCGAACCCCTTGAATGTGAATGTTGGGATTATATTGTTGTTGGAGCCGTGTGGGCTCGGGTCGCCACCGCTTTTTATGTGATAAGTGTTTTGTATATATGTTTTTCTTGGTTTTCTACCTTACTTGTGACACCTTCTCATGATGGAGACATTGTGATATCTTGTGTTGGAGTGGGGGTGCTATTTTCCATTTGTCATGGGTAGATCACCTAGTTTTTGAGTCTTTTATTTTTGTTTTTCATAAGTTTGTGTCCAAAATCTAAAAAATTTTGTGTGTAAAAGGAAAAAGGGAAGAAATGTTGTGAAAAACCCAAAAGTTGTTTTTCTTTTGGAAGATGTTTCCGTTCACAGTTGTGTAGATAGTTGTCTAATCAGTTGATTCAAGCAGTTAGAAGTGGCCGGTATGAATAATGACAGGCCTTAGGAAAGATTTTTTCCATGACTTATCTCTATTAGACCTCTACATGGAATGGGAAAGCGGAATCCTCAAATCTTACACGCTTTGACTGTGAGTTCTTACCTAAGTTAGACGGTTTTAGTTGTTCAATTGCTTAAGCTCTTAATTAATGCATTAAATAATTACTGTCGGGCCTACCGTCATGGGTTGGTTTGGGTGGATCGGCACCCTATGCCCCTTAAGTGCAATGACTCACGTATGGAGAAACCCAGCAGGGAGGGTAACCCTTTGCGAAGGTCGGTGCTTAAATCCCGCAAAACCCGACGCAAACGCTCTAAAAGACACAAAACGAATTGAGTGGAAATAAAAGAGCGTAGGTTTTGAAAAGAAAGAAAAGAGCGAAGAAAAGAAAAAAAGAGTTTTACAAAAGAATGGTAAGAAAGAGAAAAGTAAAAAAAAAAAAAGAAGAAAAAGAAAGAAAAGAGCGGTGTAAGAAAAAGAAAGAAAAGTGAGGTTGAAAGAAAAACCAAGAGTGAAGTAGGATAGATAATCCCGAGCTTGAGCATGAGAACAACTTTGATTGTCTGGTTTAGGATAGGAAGGACCGACTAGAGCCCACTTGCATATATGCACGAGGTGTTTTGCTCATCAGGAAGTGTTTTGGTTCAAAATCTCAAAGATTGGCAGTTTTCCAACCTTCGTGTTTTAATTTGTTTATACTTGCTTCTTCCAATTGATTGTTGAGGCGGGTTTGGGAACTAGGTGCATGATTGGGGACGGGAGTATCTTCTTTGCTTTTGTTTTGTTTCGTTTTTCAGTTTTTATTTCTTTTTCTTTCCCCTTTTTCTATATAGTAACTCAGGTTGTTACTCAAAACTCATCATTTAACGCTATAGACAAAACGTGTCCCGTAGGGGACCGTGGGCATGGTCAAGGTGACCGTGGCCACGGTCCTGCGTAAGGCAGGAAAATTTCTCTTCGCTTCGCAGTACCGTGGGCATGGTACCCATGCACCGTAGGCACGGTGTAGGCGATTAGGGTTGACGTCTTTTCGCTCCTTCGCACCGCCGTGGCTACGGTCATGGGAGATCGTGGTCACGGTCTTGTTCGGCAAGTTGCTTCCTGGGGCAGGACAAGGATCTCACTGTGGCTACGGTCAAGGTGACCGTGACCACAGTCCATCTTGGGTTGCAATGTCTCCTTCCTCAGGCATTGACTCAATTACACCGTGGCTACGGTCAACATGACCGTGGCCACAGTCTATCTCGGCCCCAGTTTTCTTCAGAGCGTAGCGCCTGCTACGAAGTTGGCGTGGCGGGGGCTACCCTTCGGCGCTCTACGACTCGATACTTGCATTTCCGCGCTTTCGACATGCTCGGCCCTTCCGTTTCCGCTGCCTTCGACACGATCGGGGCTCGGGGAATCTTAGGGAATCTTGGGATTCCCAAGATTGGTGTAAAATTTGACCATTTAGCATCGTTTTGAGTAAAAACCTTCGAAACTACAAAAATAACCAAAACGCATTAAAAGTTATTAAAACGAGCTACGAAACAAGTCAAAAGCCTAAGGATTTAGGTAGTATTTAGAAGCGAAATCGGGTCTAAACACTCCTCCTTGTGCTGCTGCTGCTGCAAGTGCTGGTTATCCTTTGGATGCCTCCTTTGCTAATGGAACTGCTGCTGTTGGCTATTCTGCTTGATGGTCTCCATCACTCACTAACTTCTTTAATGGGCATGCCTGTGCGTATGACTAAGGGAAGTAGTCTCTGTAGAAGAATGTTGTGATCATGACTCTTCAATCCTTAGATCTTACATTCTTTCACATTTACACACCTTGATATATTTGAGCAAAATCCATATGGGACCTTTACTTCCTTTAGAAATTTGCAAAACTCTTGGTTTTGCTTCAAGGATAATACATAAGGAGCTGGAGGTAACTCAAGCTTGGTACGCTTTTGACGAGGATGTAAGTCTGCCCTAATATTAAATGCTTGCAAATCTAATCTAGATTTGTCATTATCTTTTGTCTTCCCCTTCATGTTCATCAAAGTTCCAAGAAGGATATCAGACACGTTCCTCTCAATGTGCATGACATCCAAATTATGCCTGAGCAAATTGGTTTCCCCCTCTTTTAATGGTCAATTTTTACCTATACATGGGGATCTTTGCTAAGGGGAATGCCCTTAAGATTGCGTACCTGTTTCTCCACATCCTTCCTTGCTAGTGGTTTAGGAGGCCCTTCAAGCTCTACGTCCCCAAACAAATCTTTCTTTTTGCGCCAACTGTGATTTTCAGGCAAGAAACATCTATGTCGCATATAAACTTCCTTAGCACTATGCTGTAATCTAAGAGAGTGAGTGTATTTGTGACAAACAGGACATGCGAGCTTTCCTTTCGTACTCCAGCCAGATAAAATTCCGTAAGCGGGAAAATCATTTATCGTCCACAATAATGACATAAACAACTTGAAATTTTGCCTCAAAGATGCATCATATGTCTCAACCCCTATCTCCCATAACTCCTTCAATTCTTCTATCAAGGGTTGTAAGTAGATATCTATCGCGTCGCTAGGACCCTCAGGGCCAGGAATGAGTAGGGACAAGATAAAATTTTTCCGTTTCATACAGTTCCACGGATCCACATTGTATGGAATAAGCATCACAGGCCAAACACTATAAGGAGTTGATGTATTGGAAAATGGTTGAAACCCATCACTCATCAACCCAAGTCTCACATTACGTGGTTCTGAAGCAAAATCCTTGTGAAGCTCATCAAAATGTTTCCAAGCTTTTGAATTAGCAGGGTGTCTCATTACCCCATCTTTAACACGTTCTTCATGATGCCACCTCATTTCAGATGCAGTTTTAGAGCACATGAACAGACGTTGCATACGTGGCTTCAACGGAAAATGGCGTAATACATTCACTGGTATTTTTTTACCATTTTCCCCTATTTTTCGTCTCCGCTATGCTTCTCAACTTGCCACCTTGACGCATGACACAATTTACAAGCATCAAGATTTGCATCTTCTTTCCAAAATAGCATGCAATCATTCCTACATGCATCAATCTTGTTGTACGAGAGACCTAGATTCTTAATTGTTTTCTTGGCCTCATAATACGAACTTGCTAATGTAGACCAAGAGGGCAACAACTCCTTCAAAAACTCCAACAACATTGTAAAGGATTCATTACTCCACCGACCCAAAGATTTAATATGCAACAGGTTGACCATTGCGGATAACTTAGAAAACTTAGATCCTGCGTAACCAGGTTGGTCCAAGTCCTTCAGTAACATAAAAAACTTCTTTGCTTCATCATTAGGTACCTCAGAACTATGGGCAGTGCTAGAATCTCCCACCTCGACGCCCTTTTCAGTTAATCCATAGTAAATTAGGAATAAGTCTCTCACCATTCCATCCATTTCGTCATCACTTTGTGGATTCGACTCATTCTCCGACTCTTCTTTACCATGAAATTCTTCTTCCATATCATGATCGTCACAATCAAGATCATTGGGTGTCTTCCCCGTGATGATACCAAAATGTGTATCCCTCAAGTATCCCATATGCTATAAGATGCATTTCAACAACATCTCTTCTGTGTTCATTTGAATTACAACACCTAACACAAGGACACTTGATTATATCTATCCCCCCACCTAATCGATTGAAAGCAAAAGAAAGGAACTCCTTCACTCCTTGGCTATATTCATCACTAAGACGATCAATAGAGGACAAAGTCATCCAACTCTTATTTGGTGCAATGAATGTGCAAAGAAATTGATTATAAGCACCTATTTGTCAACGGTTAAATTGGAATAAACTGATTTTTAGTATAAATTGCATGGAGATAGTACTTTCAAACAATGCATATTAGGATATAACGATGACACCAAAAATTCAGACTATATGCATGTGATTAAATCCATCAATTGGCAATGTTAACGTCTACTATCAGAGAAAACACATGACCAAAGAAAACCAAATCAACTCAAAACTAAAGGAAAAGATCCCACAAATTAAAAAATATAAGTGCACAAGTACATATCAGCATACATTTAGATTTTGCTTACCATCCACACCTTTAGCAGTTGATGATAGACCTCCGTTCTGGGTTGAAGTCAATGAGCTTTGGGTAACTTGTTTCCTTGGTTGTAATGATTCTATATGTGCCCTGGACACATATTCTAGGGTTGCGGTAGGTGGAACTTTTAAACTATGATGGTCAAGGGTTATGACATCACTTTCATCAACAAAGTTACGAGTAATCAATTGCAAAGCAAGGCCTTCAACTGGCTCATCTACTGCATATATATGAACTACTCTACATTTTTTAAGCTTAGGTGCCATATCTATAATGCATTTCGAACCAATTATCCTCCTCACTTCACTACCCTTATTGGAACAACTCCACCAAATTTCACTCACAATACCCTTGTAATTGCAGTCTTCCTTGAAAAGAGAATTCAACTCAGTCAAAGACAACTTGTCATAATCGTAGTCAAGTGTTTTCGAACCTAATTCCCCCACATAATGAACTTTATTTTTCCTTTCCTCAAATTTACCCCCATATTGGAGGTGCAATGTGATGATATAATCTATAGACATCTGCAATTTCAAAAACCGGATCATTAGCTTCTTAAGGACATCCATATCATAAACAACCAAAAAGTACCAATTAAGAATTAGCAATGAGCGAAGAAATATTTACAAACTATTACAACAATTGGAACTTCTTTAACATCACAAACAGCCAAAAAACGAACATAAAAACATACAATTGATTTCATTAAACAACAAATAGACCACAGAGTGTAAGTCTGAGTTTTATTTTTCCCAATTCATGAATCGCAAACTATTAAAGGATTCTCCTAAATTTCATCCAATCTTTCTCAATACAAAGAGTTCAAAGGTGATTTTTTAGGTGCATTTAACAAGCAGAGTAGATAAGTTTAATTAACTGGGTCCAATTTTTTAATGAACCATTGTTGGTCCCCACTTGGGAGTGTGCCAATTTTTAAAAGAATAAACATAAGATAGCCATCACGAGATCAGTACACATGGTTTGATAGCAACACTGACAATTTTCTATCAGAAAACAAACCCCCAAAGTGTAACTCAGAAAAGGTGTCATTATTCTTTCACATTTAACAAGAGAACATCCTAAAATTGCACCTCATGCACGTTCCCAAATCATCTTGTTAAGAAATAGACATAGAATGAAATTACAGTGCTGTTATTGAAATGCACTTTTTTTAGGTATTACCTGATCGAGAGAGAAACAGGTAGAATGCAGAAGCGAGCCGGAATGGAGACCGACGAATTCGGTCGGATCGACAGTGCTAGGAACCGCAAGTAAATCACCGGCGAGGAGGTTTAAGGACCAAACCCAGAAACTGTTAGCAAATGATTAAAATATGTTGAATTTGAAGAAATGTGGAAGTTTAAGGGCCAAACCCAAGATTCAATCAATCGATGAAAATGGAGGGGTGAAGGAAGGAAGGAGGACCTCAGTGACGACGGTGCCGGACGACCTCTCGCGAGCAGCAGCGGTAGGTGATTAATTCCTTCAGGTCACTGATCGGATGGCTTCGCTCATGTGAAATGATAGAATTCCTTCAGGTCATGGAAGAAAGGTATGGATGCATGCATGGAGGAGAGTTACTTAGATAGTTGCAGCCGATATGATGCCTATAGCTATAGGTTTTGACTTTTTCAAAAACGTTTTCTTATTTTTAATTAACTTTAAACCAATAAATTATACTCCCTCTATTTGTTTTTATCAGTCGCCTTGGAAATTATGTCGAAAACTTTGACCGTTAGTATTTTAGTTTATATAATGATTCATCATACGAAATTGATGTCATTAGATT
The DNA here is from genome assembly GCA_029582165.1 of Portulaca oleracea. Taxonomy (NCBI): domain Eukaryota; kingdom Viridiplantae; phylum Streptophyta; class Magnoliopsida; order Caryophyllales; family Portulacaceae; genus Portulaca; species Portulaca oleracea. The sequence continues at coordinate 29,335,547 of CM055880.1, read as the reverse complement.
CGTAATAAAAAATACTATTAGAAAAGGAAAAATATTTTTTTTTGCAAAACATTGATATTAGAAATTATTGATTAAAAATTGACATTGAAAATCGTAAATGACAGATAAAAAAGAACGGAGGGAGTAATATCTGTTCTAATTTGGGCGCCTAACATTTAATTTTCAGTGAATAAAAAAGTCCGCTCAATTTCACATCTAATTTTTTGTAGGGTGTTCACAAGTGCAAATTATTGTATGCTCCTGAAGCATGTACTCCAAAAGATGACATGGAAGCCATGTCAGATATTTTTTTTAAAAAAAAAAAAATCAGTAACTACTTGTCGGTTACCAGCGTCAGTTAAACTGAATTGTTCACTGAAGATAACATCATTGTTCACCATACATTGTTCACTAAATTGAGTTGGATTGTTCACTGACATTAATGTGATTGTTCATTCACTTCAACTGCATTATTCACTTACTTCAACTGCGTTGTTCATTTACTTCAATTATATTGTTTACTGAACTTGTTCCACATAGTTTACCCTAAGAAAAATTTAGATTGTTCATCATAACTTGTTTGCTCACTTGAAAGATCAAGATCGTTCACTCATGAAATCAATTTATAATATATAATATTCTTATGTGACACAATCAGTAGAACTTATCGAATAACATGTACTTGAATTTGCAGGAGTGAATGACTAAACAATGAATTAGTAAATAATGACATGGTGAACGATGGAAATATTTTCAATGGACAACCACTAGTTACATGATGAACAATTGTAACATATATATTTCGTGAACAATCTCAACATATCAAGTGAACAATCTCGATATACAGGGTGAACAATCTCAACATATGTAGTGAACTATCCTATCTGGTTATGAGTGAACAAAGACTCTTTTATGGATTAACAATGTCATATGCCGCGTACGTAGGATCCGGAGCACATGCTCCAGGAGCATATAATACATATTGGTTCACAAGGCCAACCCGACCAACTCGGACCAAACCAAACTCGATCGAAACCCGAAATAGCCAAAACTTTCGACCAAAAATAAGACCGGAAAACAACTAGTCCCACCACAGAGCAACCCAATTAGGATTTGGACCGGACCAACCCAAACTGATATGGAAAAGTTGAGATGTTTTTAAAATTTTATATTCAAAATTTGTAAAATGATTGATTAGTTAGTTAATTAATGTATGTTATTTTGTTATAAACTACATTTTTTTGTATTGTAAATTATTGTTTATGGAATTATGGTGGGAAATTTTAGAAAATAGTGAATTATAAAATTTTAAATGATATCATAATTAATATGGTAGAATACATAACAAATATGACAAAATTTGTAGTCACATGCTCACACACAAAATATGTACATACAAAGTTGGCTAAAATTTAAGGGTTTTGGACATCAATAATACCAACCTTGAGGGTATTGGATATTAATAATACAAACTATTTTCTTGGACACTAGTAGTATGAACTATTGACATAGTTTCCTCTAAACAGTACACTGTCGAATTGTTATGGTTTTAACTCATTGAAAAGATGATGTATCTCCACAGTATGTGACATGGAAGCCATGTTAATGTCCACGTCAACATTTTCTACCCAACCTTTGCCCTCCACGTCACACATCATGGAGCCACGTCATCTTTCCGATCGGTCATGTACTGTTAGAGGAAAATAGGTCCATAGTTGATACTACTAGTGTCCAAGAAAATAGTTTGTATTATTAGTCTCCAATACCCCCAAAGTTGCTATTATTGGCGTCCAATAATCCAAAATTTAATTACCATTTACGTGAATTTATACAAAGATAAATTTACATGAATTTACCAAAAAAACAATAATAAAATAAAAATTTGGACATATTATATTATGTAGGGATGAAAATATATGATTAAGGGTAAATAGACACCCTTGAATTAGAGTTAATTACATTTACCCTACTTGACATATGCGTAATAATTTTTGCACACCCGACATTTGGGAAATAGTTTTCACCCTACCTGACTTTTAGTGAAAGTGATTTTTAGTGTTAGAATCCGGTAACTTGTCATCAGAAATGGAAAAATACAATAATGCTCCTATATCACTATGTGAAATTACGATGCTGCCCTTTAATTTGAGAAGGAAAAGACTATGTTGGAGAGTAGAAGACAGACATGGTGGTTTGGGAGGGGTTCGGTTTTCATTTCTGTAGGGGGGGCGGGGAGAGGAATCAGTGGAGTGGTTGAGTTTTAAAATGTCATAACAATTAATACTAAGGGTAGAAAAGTCATTTCACATTTAATTGAAAATCAAAGGAAATAATAACAAGGGTATAAAAGTCACTTCATATTTATTTTTTTACAGTTCACCGGAAAAGTCAATAAAAAATCAATTATAACATACCTGAGGGGCTTTAAATTTCTGACCACTTAAATGTCAGGTAAGGTGAAAATCATTTCTCAAATGTCGGGTGTGCAAAAATTATTACCACATAAGTCAGGTAGGGTAAATGTAATGAACTCCTTAAATTAAGCCTAAAAAACTACTCCCTCTGTTTGGTTTTATTAGTCGTCCTTGGAAATTGTGTCAAAACGTTGACCGTTAATATTTTAATTTATACAATGATTCATCTTACAAAATTGATATCATTAGATTCGTAAAAAAAATACTATCAAAAAAGTATAATATTACTTTTTTTTGTAAAATACTTATATTAGAAATTATTGATTAAAATTTGGCACTAAAAACCGTAAATGACAGATAAAAAAGAACGGAGGGAGTACTAATTAAATGGGTTTCCAAATGAAGGAGTCCAATTCCCAAACTAATTTACTTTTTTAAATTTAATTTGTAATTTTAACTTTTGAAATTTGACTTTTAAACAAAATTAATAATACAACTCCCTATTCTTCTCTCTGTCCTTCATTATTGTGAAGTTTGAAACTCGATCGGAAGCCCTGCCCACCACCACGTATGCACACCCTTGGTTCTGGCCTCGCTCGTCGGTCGCAACCGCCGCAACCACCGTGGACGGTGGAAGCCTAAGCCTCAACAGCGGTTGACGATCAGCAGCGACCAGAAGACCGTGGGCCTCAAGGCTCTTTTGCGGGGGACCGATGACTCTTTCCGTTAAAAATCACCACTTCCGGCGACCGGAGACCGGAGAACATAGCTATGAGTTTTAATTTGTCTTAGTTTAATACTAATTCTCTAACTTTAATTATAGTTTAGGGTTTATTTCAATTTTAGGGTTTAGAATGTAATCGTAAAGTTGGATATTTCAGATTCAGTTGGAATTATTGATTAGAAAAATTCTATCATTCTTTTGAACTATTTATAATTTCATTATAGTTGCTTGTTGCTGAGTAGAGAACATTCAAGAATTATTTTTCCAATCTTCCAAATTCTATCATTATGGTTGACAATTTAATTATAGTTGCTATTACTTGTTGTTGAATTACTTGAATAATTAGTGAGTTGCTTGAATAACGTCTTGTTGGGGCTTGCTGTTGGGTTAGTTGAATAACTTGCTGTTGAGTTGCTTGAGTAGTGAAAAAAATAGAAACAAATATATAAGAAACCCTCCCCAAACTGTTTGTTTACTAAAAAAGATAGGATGTTAAGCAGACCCTTCGTAAGTTAAATCAATTACTCCCACTTTATTTAATTTGCTAGGTACAACAAATAAGTATTGATAAGAATCTACGAGCACTTGCAGTAGGAAGCTTACACCTTATGTGTTACATCAAAGAGGCAAATTTCAAGATTTAGATTCCAATTCAGTTTTCTCCCTAGGTAATCTATTTCAATTCAGTTTTCTCCCAATTGGAAGCATAAAAATGCAAAGTAATTTTTCACCTTTGAACACATTCCAACTTGGGAGTTTATATGTTACATCGAAGAGGCAAATTTCAAGATTTAGATTCCCATAATTTACCCATCATTTTGTGTGACCATATTCTTATTGGTATAGGCTAAAGCACAAACATTAGAGCGTAGTCAACCTGGAGCGTATCAGGACGGAGCGCGAGCCTCGAAATTCATGATCACTAAACCGTCCAGCACCCCTTCCATGAAACACAATGAAAATAGCTCCAAGGACGAGTGTGGAGTCCATTTCAAGGTTGACCCGGGACCTTGGAGTCGTATTCAAGTCATCACCGGATGTGGCATCCACATCAAATGGGACCTTGGACCATCGGAATGGAGTTGCGGGTCCTTATCAGGACCTACTTCGGGCCTTTAAAAGGGTTCGAAGTCCTTCGACAAGAATAAGCGCAAACGGGTCAACGTGGGTTGTCAGAATGGACACGCCTTCACTCTTTGTGTCATAACTCCTTCAATTTAACTCCGATGGGTCTCACATTTTAGGAGCATAAAGTACACACCTAGAGCTTTCCATCGATATCTTACGAGCCTAAAACGGAGTCTGGATAAAAAAAAAGTTCTGCGCTTTTGATGTCGGCAGGAAAAACTGCCAACTGCACGATCGCGCCATCTCACTGCACGATCGTGGTGTAGAATAGCACAATCGTGCCATTGTCGACGGGTTATGTTTTTCCCCCTTCCCTATATATACCCCCTCCCTTGGCATTATTTTTAGTTTTTGAGTTTTGAATGTAATGCTTAAGCATTGATGGGGTTTCTCCCTTGTCTCTAAAAACCTTGTTTGCTTTATCCAATCAAGTTTGGTGGTATTTCAAGTCATTCCTTTAGTGATTATTGGTAGTTTATCCTAGATAATCATGGTGGGGTGTTAGGCCTAGAGTTGTGGTTCTCCTTGCTCCGGGTCATATCCAACCTTTGGGTGCTAAAGGCTATTGTTATTGTCGAATATCGATCATCCATCATCACTCAAGCTAATCTACACCCTCCACGCGTACGGTAACGCTCCATTTGGTATCAGAGCTACGGTTTGTTCTAGCTTGAGTTTTCGTTCTTGTTCTTACTAGTAGTGATTTCTTTTGTTGAATTTGATTGAATATTGGTGTTCCCCATCCCTTGTGCTATCAAAGAATGTTGGAAAAAATTGTATTGTGTTTGTATTTGTTGGATTTGTAGCCATTTGGTGCATAGAAAAGAAGTTAGAAAATAGTGCACGCTAGGTGTTCGATGAAATGTCTGAGTGAAAAAAACACAAAGAACCCTTAGCCAAACACTACCTAACTACAAAAGAACCTCCAAACTCCACAAATTATCCTCAAACACAATCTGTCCCTTACCCTTCCTTCGATATGAATGGTGGAAATAGTTCCACTCTAGAGAAATCAAGCCATCGCCATAGTTCTCAACTTCGAGCTATCGAAAGCCGACTCGCCACCCATGACGAATGGTTCTCCACCATTGATCGCAACCTTAATGCCATTATGGCGCGGCTGGACAACCTCGCCCCAAAGAGTCAAGTTCCACCCCGAGATGAACGTCGAAGACTCGCACCAAGCCCTATCCGCCCTCCTCCCAACTTTGAGTTGAGTGACGATGCTAGAGGCTCGTTTCGACGCCATCGTCGAAGGGAAATGGTTGAGAAGCCCCCACGAGATGAGTTCCTTGATATCGAGGTCAAAGTCTCGGAATTCAATGGCTGTACCGGCCCCAATGATTATCGTGAATGGGTCCAAGCCTTGGAGAGAATCATTGAAACTAAGGAGTATAGTGATGAACGGGCCTTCAAAATTGCGAGATCGAAACTCACTAGTTCCGCATCTCTTTGGTTTGCGACTGTCAGAATGCAAAGGACTATGGAGGGTCGATCGGAAATTGTTTCATGGACGAGGCTAAAGCGATTGATGAATCGACAATTCTTGCCTAACGCTTGCAAGCGTGAGTTTAACCATGAGGCCAAGTCATCACTTGATGGGCAAGGACGATTTAAGCAATCAAAGGTCGATCACATGCCCAACGAGGGAGCTTCCATAGAACCTTGTGAGGCTTCCGAAGCTATTGTTGAAGTTCCAGCTACAAGAAGGTTGAGGAAATGAAAAGTTCAATGAACGGGGTTATTGTCCTTGAGGCCATTGAAGGAAAACCTCATGAACGTCTTGGTGTACATGGTGAGCTAGGTGAAGTTCCACGCCAAAAGGAGGATGAGAGCATCTATCTTGCCCTTCCTCTCATCCTTGTTGAAGAACCCCAAGAAGAAGCACCTTATGGTATGACTACTTTTGGAGTCCCTCCCATCATTGTTGAAAGGGCTCAAGAAGAGACTCCTTTAGTTTTATCATTTCCACTAATCGAGGACTTAAGAAACCATGGTGATGACTCACATTTCCTTCCACCCGTGGGCACTCAAATTCTTCTCCATGAGAAGAACAAGGTAACCACAGGCTCTTATATGAATTTTATTGAATCATGCTTGAAATATGGGCATTGTGTTGTAGAGTCTTTGGGTGAGTCGTGCATGATCTTTGGGAGACATTGGTTGTTTGATGATGTCAGTTGGCGTGATAAGTTTTACGAAGAGCATGTACTGTCCTCAATCGAAAATTCACCATGTTTTGAGAGGCATGCTGAGAGTCTTGGTGTTCGCTTGGTGTCTAGTGGCAAATTTGGGTTTAACGATACCTTGATTCTAGTTCAACTTGAGTTTTTGAACTCGTGGTTTGTGTCATCCCTCAGTGAATGTTGTTTAAATGTTGATCGTTGTGACCTGGATTCTTTGAATGGGTCGTACACATTGTTTGGTGGTCATTGGTTGTTCGAGGCTTCTATTTGGTCGTTGGTTGAGTCATCGTCCCTCGCACCCCCACTACTTTCCCTATGTTGGAGCTATGCTGATGCTCTTATGGCCCTCGTTTGGTGTTTCCTACACCGTGTCCTTCCCATGCCTTTGAAACCACCATTAACCCACAAAAACAAAACTTGGGTGGGAAGTGAGATGAGGAACCTTCTCTTTTCGAGCGAAACACGGGTTTGGTGTGCTCTTCGTGAGGACGAGCTACCTTTGACTTTATCATTACCTCGTAGCAACCCAAGTGAGAATGAGAGTTCCCACACACCACGAAAATTTCCTTTTCCGTCCCTTAACCCCTCATCTCCTCAAAACAAGCCTCCAACATCCTTCATTTATTTGGATAATGGATATATAGTGGGTTTCAAAGCTTGTTGGGTGCCTCATGAGATTGTTCATGGTAATCGGGATATTCGGGGCTCTATGGTGACAAATTATGGAGAACGTCGTGGTTTTTACTCCCTAGCTCCACAAAATGATCCTACTTTCGTCTTTTGTCCTTCAACCCCAAGCCTCTTCAAGAATTCATATTTGTTCAAGATGGGTGGAGTTCATAGCGTAGTCATGATCAGTTTGTTGGAGGGTTCATGCAACGGCTGGCTGAGCCATGGGACGCGCATTCAATTTACCTTGCAGCGATCTCTTGCTTTGTCTTTACCTTGCGGCGAGCCACGTGAGGATGTGTGTTCCCAAGCATCTCAAAATACTCCCGTTCCTTCCCTTAATCCCTGATCCCTACACAAAAAGCCTCCAACCTATATCTTTCATTTGGATGATGGATACGTCATAGGGTTCGAAACTTGTTGGGCGCCTCATATGTGTGCTCATTGCAATTGGGAAGTTTCGGTAGTTTAATGTTCCTTGAAGCCAACTTATGGAGAGGGTCTCGATTTTAACTCCCAAGAGTTGAGGGCAACTCTTTTTCAAGAAGGGGAGTATGGAGCGTTTCAGGACGGAGCCCAAGCCTCGAAATTCATGATCACTAAACCGTCCAACACCCCCTCCATGAAACACAATGAAAATAGCTCCAAGGACGGGTGTGGAGTCCATTTCAAGGTGGACCCGGGACCTTGGAGTCGTATTCGGGTCATCACCGGATATGGCAGCCACTTCAAATGGGACCTTGGACCATGGGAGTGGAGCTACGGGTCCTTATCGAGACCTACTTTGGGCGTTTAAAAGGGTTCGAAGTCCTTCGACAAGAATAAGCGCAAACGGGTCAACGTGGGTTGTCAGAATGGACACGCCTTCACTCTTCAGGTTGTAACTCCTTCAATTTATCTCCGACGAGTTTCAAACTTTGGGAGCTTAAAGTACACACATAGACCTTTCCATCGATATCTTACGGGCCTAAAACGCAGTTCGGATGAAGAAGTTATACGCTTTGGAAGTCGGCAGGAAAAACTGCCAACAGCACGATCGCGCCATCTGATTGCACGATCGTGTCGTTCGGCCAGAAAGCACTACACGATCGTCCCATGGAATAGCACGATCGTGCCATTCTCAACGAGTTATTTTTTCCCCCTTCCATATATATACCCCCTCCCTTGGCATTATTTGTAGTTTTTGAGTTTTGAATGTAATGGTTAAGCATTGTTGGGGTTTCTCCCTTGTCTCTAAAAACCTTGTTTACTTTATCCAATCAAGTTTGGTGGTGATTCAAGTCATTCCTTTAGTGAATATTGGTGTTTTATCCTAGATAATCATGGTGGGGTGTTAGGCTTAGAGTTGTGGTTCTCCTTGCTCCGGGTCATATCCAACCTTTGGGTGCTAAAGGCTATTGTTATTGTTGAATATCGATCATCCATCATCACTCAAGCTAATCTACACCCTCCACGCGTACGGTAACGCTCCACAACCATTATTGGTGTCCACAAGATTGGCAATCATACATAAACTTTGCACTTTTACTCCCAACAATGATAAGTTTTTACCTCATAAAGAAAATAACATAGAGATGTGTAACATTAACTTCACTGAAACAAGGTAAGATCAGTCTCTACTTTATCTAGGGCCATGTAGGTACCTCATCCCTCTGAACTTCACATCTCTCCCACATTTCACCGCACTAAAATGATGCATAGAATGACAGGTGATGAGGTTCAGTCCACAGTAGCTAGCTTTTCATCTACTTCAAATGCCTTTTTAGCTTGTTTAAGCTCCTCGTTCATAGGAAGAAGTTCTGTACAACAATTCAGCTTTGGCAAGTCCTGTATAATTAACAAACACACAAACATAGGATTTAAGAGGGCTAATCAAGTACAAATTCCTATCGACACAAAATTCAAGCATCAGAGATTTGAGTACAAATAAAGATTACCATAAAGAAGGTATTCAAGCAAAATATTCTGTAGAGAATAAAGCAACATGTTCCATTATTTCGATGTCTACTACAAAAGCCCTCTCTTATCAGTTTGACTATAGTCGTTCAGATTGATACAATCTAATTCCCCCAGCCCCCAAAAAAGACAACAACTTTTGAATACATATACTCATCTGTGGTACTGATCACTGAAAAAATTCTGCTCAGCACATTCACTTTACCTATATGCACAACCATGACCCTCCTGGAGATTCATAGAAATTTCAAATTAAAAATCAAAAATTGAAAGAGAAACGGAGGAAACTCACTGCCAACAAGTATGTTGACCGATTATTAATTTCTCCGATGACATTTCTCGCTTCCACCGCCGCAACATCTACCCAAAAAAAAACATTCTAATGTCCTTTGCTAGTTTAATTGGATTTGTCATTCTTTTTAGCCTATTTTAAATTTGACATTCTGTTTATTGATTATGCTATGAACTTGCAGGTGCTATGCCTTCTACATATTCGAATTCCGGCGGGGGTGCAAAGTTATAGTTGAGACCTCAACATTGCAAGAAATGTGGAAAGAAGGCTGAATTGAAGATATCTGAATCAGACGCAAACCCGAACATTGGCATCTTGAAGAAGATGGTTGCAAGACAAACCAAGTACCTGAATTCAGTAGTAAAAGTGGCAGCTGTTATGTATCTTGTGTTGGTACTTATCATTGTAGGCATGAAGAACTACTAAGATAATGTACGTACTTTGTGTTGCTAATGCTTTCCAGTAGTTTGACTCTGATCACCTTAGTAATTTCACTTGCTCAAATCAGTGAAATGCTACTGTTACAAGGGAATCATTTATATCTTGTGTTGCTATTGGAGCATTTGGAATCAGTTATATGTGTTTATGTGTCTTAGCAACAATACAGTTGAAATCTTAGGTGTTAATTGTATGCTACATTTGGAGCCTCAAATGATGTGAGTGAAACGGGAATCTTTTGGTGCATTAATCAGGTAGGAGTGCTAAGATGTGGTACTTGTTGAAATGGGTATGAGATTTTATATGTGTTTTTGAGCGAAAATTGATTGTATATGCTGCTAATTTGTGCCCAGTTGAATGGGTATGAAATTTGTTCATACAGAGTTACAGACCGTGGTAGCCGCCCAATCCTTTCTCCCAACATTTCCTCCCAAAAAATACCAGACCCAGCGCATACCACGGTCAAGCTGTGTGAGTAGGACACTACGCATCGTGGCTTGTCCTCTCCTCTTTCCCAAAAATCTCCCAAAATACTGACCCGGCCACCACGGTCGCCGTCGTGAGTACGCACTACGCAGTGGCTTGCCCTCTCCTCTCTCCTAAAAATCTCCCAAAAATACCCGAACCAGCGCCAATCATGGTCTGCCCATGGTACACGCAACGAACGTGGCCTCTGGTTTTCGCGCAGAATTCAGCCCTTCTCCTTCAACTCAAATTTCCACTAGATCTCTTCTTCCTCGCGAAACATAAACCCTAACCCCAATTCAAGATCTTCCCTCTCCTCTGTCCCCATTCTAAATGATGGAGACCATCACGAAGAACAGCAAGCAGCAGCAGCCTCATCAGCAAAGGAGGCATCTAAAGAGACTTCACCAGCACTCTCAGCTGCAGCACGAGGAGGCCATGTTAATTCACCAAACTCAGCAACTGAGGCATTTCCAGCAGAAACAGCAGACTTCCAAATCCCAGCAGAAGCAGCCTGTCACAAAGTCCAGACGTAGATTAAATATGTCACATTGTTTGCAAACTTAAAACTTTGTGCTACTGCAACTACAGGATCCCAGATTACGTATTCTTCTCCACAAAAAATTGTGTAACAGCTTAAGAAACAAGGCGCCTCACGGGACCATTGGGCACAAAATTACTTAATAATATGGTAACAGGTCCTTAGAAATTTCAAGGTGGGCACCCACGGAGATGAACCGGTATCACCAAAACATTCAAAGCTCGAAAGAAATATCCCTGAACAAATTCATGTTCCAGAAAACTGCCTTACTACATTAATATTCATTCAAACAAAACCTGGGACCAAGTACTAATAAACGCATTATGAGAAAGGGACATGAGCAGTATTACATTCTGTGGCACAAAAATTATTGCGGAATTTGCATCACAGAAGATACCAAGGCAGGTGGTTCCCATTTGTGATCAAAACAGCTTAGTTAGTCCAAGATAGATGACAAGTAGTGCTAGTACAAGCACTCTATGGAGTGTGACATTTCGAATTTTCAAAGTTGGATGAAATATAACTCGAGACGTGTCAATTTGAACAGTTTTCTGTGAAAGAGAAGTTGAAAGATAAATCCAAGAAAGATCAAACATTTCTTTAAAAATTTCAATGGGCTCAGAAGCCCCTTAAGAAGTCCCATGACCCCACAGTCTCGGCCAACACAAAAGGCTAGAAGTGATGGGAAGATCTGTCTCTTACCCTTAAGTGGTCATGTAAGGATAATTACGACGAGATTATAATATAGACAATCACATAAACAAACAGAAGAAAAACTCATAGATTTTCTAGATCTGAGGTAGTCTATTTTATTTAGCCATCACTGTCATATGAACATAACATGCATAAAAGACAGTGGGCACCACCCTTGATTGGGTTTTAATATCTTACCCCACAGACAAGACAAACAGAAATGGTATTATCTTCCATTGAACACGGTATTATTTTAACTAAGAATGGCGTATTATCCTTGTCAAGTTTGGTTAAGTAAAGAGTGTGTTTGGTTAGCCAAAAACCTGGGAGAAATGATCAATTTTTTCAAGTGACTTTTTCTACAGGTTTGGTTGTATCACCTTGGGAAAAATTTTATAAGGGACCCACCAGTTCGAAAGTTTTCCTATGGAAAATTTCCCTTAGTGAGCTTAACGGAAACTTTTCCAAGGATATCTTTCCATTGAACTTATCAAACGCTCCCTAAGATTTTCTTTTCCCTAAGATTTTCTTTTCTGGATGCATTTGTGTCTATGTAAGAGTTTCAGCCACTAGGGAAAAAACTAAAACTTGGGTTGAACGAATATGCAAAACCACATATCAATATATGCTTTGCATCATTCCATAGGAACGAAGTGGCTATCTACCAAAGGGTAGGCCAAATCAATACGTCAACTCTGTTTCTATATTATTGTTTGGCTAACTGATTCAAGATGTACAAATTCAACTTGTCTCCTAAATCAGGAGAAAAATGCCAAAACAGATAAACCTAAAGAAATGTTGTCAGAATTTACTAGCCAAGCAAAGAAAGATATCATTTCTGCCCTCTCAGCCACAAGTTGTTCTACTAAAATCCAGTGGATTATCTTTATTGGTGAAATAGGTATTAGCTAGAAGTGTTGGGATTAAGCCTATATTATTCACAATGACAATTTCTTTTCTGATTATTTTCTGAAAATAAAAGAAAGAAGCAATTCTTCAGGACATGAATGAATCACAAACAATATTGCACAAAGAGAACAAACATTATTCAGGCTATGTTCATTTATACAGTGCGGTGCGGTTCAACAACTCACCATTCTACTCAATCTTCTTCCATACTTCACAACATTTTACTGCAATCATTACCAATATATCTTCTCATTGTTCTCACTCCTCACTTTTCTCTTTTATTTTTCACATTCATTCTCCCCACCTACCACAACTCTCACAACTCACCACAATTCACCACAATTCACCACACCTTTCAATGATTTCAGCAAACCGCACCATCAAGCACTCAACCCACCGCACAAAAAAAAAAAAAACAGGGCCCAAACATATATAACACTATCCACATAAGAACATCAATCTCTCACACTGTTCAGGATGATAACAAGTTGTCATGAACATCCAAGGAAAAAAGGTTCATACTTTTCTTTTATATTTTTTCCTCTTACATCCTTTCATTGGAACCCCACAAACAAATATAAACACCAACAAAAAAAAAAAAAACAGCAGTAAGACCACAGGGAAGATTATCACTAGCTAGGGGGAAAACAATTCATTTTAGAGTCCCAACAACTATAATTCTTTTTCTACCTTAAATTAATAAATTCATTTCACTTTTTACTATTCCAAAACTATTATCTTCAATTAAAGTAGGGGTAATTTGGGTAAATTACAAACTTTTACGCACTCTGGCCCTCCCAAATTAGGTAAATGGACAAATATATCGGGACGGAGGTAGTAGAATTTTGAGATAACGTTTTCCTCAATTTTCACGTGTTATAACTTCTCCAAGTCCACAATCAAGCACAGATGTTGATGTATCACCTATTCATCTCTATATGAATCAATTATTGATGAACCTAGGGATGGAAATGAGCCAAGCCAGCTCGTGAGCCTTCGCAAGCTGGCTCGGCGGGAAGCTCGTGTAGCTCAGCTCGAAATCAGCTCGGCTTGGCTCAGGCTCGAGTTCGTGAATTAGACAAGCCAAGCCAAGCCACAAGTAGCTTGGCTCGTTAGGCTTGGCAAACCCAATAAGCTTGTGTATGTGTATTCTAATATTACAATTCATTGACACTTTTATATTTACTTATATATGTATTTAAATATTTAATCAAAATGGCCAATTAAGTTGTTAAAAACATTACAAAATCTAGAGAGGACATTCTATTACTTAATACTGTATTAAGATATTAGCATTGCATGGAATTGCAACCAAATCAAAACAATACACGTCATCCTGTCTTCATAGTAAATTAAATTTATTTTTGCAAATTATTTAATACTTAAAAGGTAAATGATTATTATTTGCCGTGAGGACTAAGCCGCAAGCCAAACCACAAGCCAAGCCAAGCCCACAAGCCTTGGCAAGCCAAACCTAAACCGAATATATTCATGCTCGGCAAGCCACAAGTCAAGCACAAGCTCATCCAAAAAGTAGCAAGCCAAGCCTCAAGCCTTATAGGCTCGGGCTCAGCTTGGCTCATTTCCACCCCTAGATAAACTATTCTTCAAGATTCACAAGTAGCTGTTTTTCTGCATTTACTTTCACACAAGTTCCATCAGAGCCAACATATAATCTCTCCCAGACCGAATCTCAATCCCAACAACTAAAGAAAAAGAAAGAGCATCACATCGTCTCCCCATCATCTTCCAACCAAGGTTATTAGAATCGAAATCCTAACTCGGATTCATAGGATAGTTAGGATCGAAGTTAACCCACACAGGATCGTAGATCGGAATGTAGATAGTAGAATCACATCGAAGATTTTGGAACATAAAATCGTAGTATTGTAGATTAGGATCATGATTTTAATAACTATGCTTCTAAGTTCTAGCTAGCATCTCCATCAAGTATGTATACCAGAGCTCTAAATCAACAATGATCCAATATAAAGTCTCATAGTTTAAACAAGTGTGCTACTACCCGAAATTCAAGCATAGAACCCGTCGCTATGACTTATGCTCAATATCACACAGAGATCCCGATACCTATAAAAGAATGAACATCAACCGCTGAAAACAGCAAAACTGCACAAAACAGAAGCTAAGAAGGATGATCATCTGAGGTAATCTGGCAAAACTGTTGATGCACAAATCTTCTCTAATGCCCTAGTTTCAAAACCATCGTATTTGGGCCTAAACAAGTAATCTTCAAACAATAACAAAAAGTTAAGAGAGAGGAAAAAGTACATGGAAGGAAAAGAACTCATAGATCCGGCCTACTTCCTCGGGTTTTTCTTCAATGACATTGGTGAAACTCGCTCTGCTTTTTGAACTAGACTAGATCGCTCTACCTCCTCGACTTTTTCTTCGATTTGGAGGAACCTCTGCTCTTTGAGGTGCTTGGCTGGTTTCCTTTTGTGTTCGAGGTGCTTGGTTGGCTTGCCTTTGGGTTTGTGGCGCTGGTCTCAGCACTGCTACACCCAGCACCCCAGGAAGAATCAGAAGTTTCATGTTTATCGCGGCTAACTCCACCCTGGGAACCTTTGATAGCCCTCTTATCCTTTCTCATGGGCCTGAAAGTAGACCTCTCTCTCTTTTGTAGCCATCTTTCTGGTTCTGGAGGGGGGCCGGGGTTAGCCGGGTCGAATCCTTGGGGCTCGGCTTTCTCTTCCTCTTCTTATTAGCTTTCTCCTTCTTGTTTTCTTCATGCCCTTCATTGGCTACTGCACGGGCACCACTTTCGCTGGGTTTGGCCCCAGAAGTCTTCTCTAGGGCATCGACGTCGATCCCCTTCAGACCGGGGAGTGGTTTGAGTTGCTTTTCATAAGATTCAGCTTTCTCGACGTTGACACGAGCAGCGGTGGTCACAAGTCCAACCAAAGCATCGATGCTCTTGTGAGTCTCAACTAGTTCCTCAAACAATTTGAAAGCCTCTTGCTCTCTACCAAGCTTAAGCTTGAAGGAAGCAGCCTCCTGCATTATCACAGAAAGCTTGTTGTCTTCCGTCATCGCATTGGACCACCATTTGATTGCGGAGTCAAACACGGCCACTACACCGTCGATATCTCCAGCTCGCTCTTTCAGGGAAACAATGGTGTCGACAGTTGCAGGCATGTGTTGAATATCGGTGACCTTGGAAAGGGACTCAGCAGCCACCTGGAAGTGCCCGGCAGCAGCAGCCACTTGAGCCCTAGCAAGAAGAAATACCTTAGAGTTATCAGGGAATTTTTCAGCATTTTGCGCCAGCAGTTCTTCAGCCTTTCCTGCCTTGTTCTCCCTAACCAATACAGCAGCTTGAACCAGCATAGGCATCAAACTGTCCGGGAACATGCTTAGTAGAGCAGTGACAAGTTCCCGTGCCTGAACATTATGTATAGGAATGACTTCAGTATTCATGTGTAAAAGGAAGCACACCAAATAACAGAGGAAAGGTTGGCAGAAAACGGATGGAGAGATACCTGATCCATCCTGTTAGCATGGAGAAGCAGAAGAACTCGATTTACAAAGATCGACTCCTTCTGATTAGCAAAAAGCCTTGAGTCCAGCTCACGAACTAGCTTAAATCGACCTCCATCAACTTTTTCTTTAAGGCGATCAAGCTTCTTCAGGCTTTCAGAAACCTCTTTCGGATCTCTCACAGTAATCAGGTTTATAATGTCCAAGTATGTTTCTGTGGCTTCTTGTGTATTTCTGAGGAGCTGGGGCAGATGAAATACAATGTCACACCATATAAAACTGTTGTCGAATACGGAAGACAACAGATTGACACAACTATTACCTGCTGCACATATGCCAGTTGGACAGCAATTAGAGCTAATTCACTCTCTATTTCTTCATCTGCCCAGTTATCATCCATTAGAGTATCCTAGCCTACCCTGCCAGACAGAACCAATAACTTAATGAGTCTTTACTGCATTGCCAATTCATGCTATAGAATTAGGTACTTGTCATGAACTCTGGCACAGATACATTTGACATAGACAAGGGCTTTCCAGTTTCAACTACTGTTGCTCCATCAACGCCTCTGTCCTGGATAATTGTCCTACAGGTGAACTTGTTTAAGCTCAATGAAATCAACATTGCCTTTAATTATGCATGATACAACTATCAACTTTCTCTTTTAGAAATGGATATAAAATATGTGTCTTGTGATTTTATGCTTTTCCAGGAATCAATATTTGGTCCCTCAGGTTAACTCTTCTTGTAACCTACCTAGTTCACGGAAGCAGGCATGACAAAAGGCCTAAAACAAGGAAATTCCATATCCTCCATATTAATTATACAGCCATTGATAACATGTAGACATGAAACTTTCAAGACGCGTGAGTCGAGACTGTACATAGCACATGCTCTTATGTATTGATGCAGAAGGATACCCTAAGGCAAATTACAACTATCTTTTATCAATATGAATACCTCCACAGAGAAAAATGGCATAACATAAACAACGCAAACTCACAATTATGCTCGCATGAGAGCATAATATATCGGCGAGAAAATTAATATTCTCAATTTAACCCAATGATTAGCTGCTAAGTTACTCTCACTCTTCATTTGCAATACTGTACCCGTGTCAACACCTCCATGCCTGGACAAGGGTACAACATTAGACACTTCAAATTACAACGAAAATCTGCAAAATTTCTTTTAAATGGCCAAATATAACACCCACATCATTGTCCATATGGCACACACATGTGTAGTTGAGTAACATAGATTAGCGGATTAGGAAGAAGATTGTGAGTTCATTTATAGAGCCTCAAAAGGCACATATTAACACCTTAAAGGGGAAAAGGGCCACTTCATAAACCAACAGAAGGCAATAAATATAAGAAATCCTTAATATAAATCCAAAGTTTGCAAAGTTGTTTTACAACAAATACCACAAATTCTTCTAAAATTATAATAGGCAAGTAATTCTCTCTTACCTTCTCCCTGACAACAAGAGTTGCTTAGCATCAACGTAATTTTTTCTTTCAATCAAAGAGCAAGCTGTGTTGTATGCCAACTCAAAGCTGCTTGTTGGTTTAACTCTGAGACCATCCAGGGTCTTGTGCACCTCCGATGATCTTCCAGATGCCATCAAAGCAGCAATGAAATTAATCTCCAGCGAATCAATCTTGGATTTCTGAAGTGCTTGATAAATCTGTACACAAGCATCAAATCTTCCCATACAATACAAAATCTGGGATTCCAGCAACATAGTTGCATTGTTCCTTTCTTGGCATTTCAGAGATTCCAAAGCTTCGTCCAATTTATTTTGCCTATACAGACAATATGCCTATATGAAGAATCAAAAAGATGAAAAATCCACAACTTAGATCCTCAAAATAATCTAAATACTAATGTCACTCAATTAGAATATGGAGACTAAAAGAAACAAAAGAGTTCTTTTTACACATCAAAAAACGATAACGACAGGAACACCTTATCTAAGAGAGGATACAGAAGTGATCAATGATAATATTAGCATAGCAATTTATTTGCTGCTCTATGGATGACAGATTTTTCAGATAAGAAACATTCCCTCTAGACCAAAAGGCACTCTCCAAACTAATGCAAACAGTGATAGCAGGAGATCGGGGGAACCAAATGACGAACAAATACCACAAAAAGCTCCATCAATTGCTATCAGAAGGATATCATAGAACAGCGTGGCAAGAAATATCCAGAGTTAGAAACTAAAATAACACCTATGTGTTTGAAAATCCCTAGTTAATTCGGAGTCCAACTGCAATATATAGATGTGAGACTGAGAGCGATGGCTTGAATTGGACAAAATTTTGAAAGTTTGCAATACTTGGGGGTTAGAATTATATGAAGAAAAGAAAGGAAGCGCCATACAATATAAAGAACAAAGAATACGCTCCTCTAGTGCCGTCAAGAAAACAATTGAGCTAAATTCATTCTATCAAAGTATTAGTGTTAGGATTTTAAAATAATAGTAATGGATTTGCCTTTCCTTTCCATGGAAGGGCAATATTTGATATCCCACCAAAGGAAAAAGAACGAACCATTGATCAAATAGGTCAGTGATTTAGGCCAGCGTGCTACCTGTAGGATGTCTAAGCCTCTCAACTTTTTTCGGGATAAATAATCAAGAATTTTATTAGTAGGCAGCAAAGTCATGTCAGCTATTTAAAAAAGAAGGCAATCGCAAAGCCTCAAGCCTTCAAGCTCTCTGCAAAAACTTATCAACAAAATCCATCAACGAATAAGGTTGCCTTTGTACCATGACCGAGAACTCCACACCAGCTATACAAGGTTCTCGAAGATAAGTTTCAAATTCATGAAGGGTTCTAGCCTTGACCTAAAAGATGCTTAAATCTTCCTCCAAGCCACCAGAACCCAACCCTTCATATAAGTTTCTTTTCCAAGCCACCACAACGTCTCTTCACCCTTGAGGTTGCACCCAACAAACCTTCATCAATGAAAATGACAAATGACATAAAGGCTAAAGCCGAAACCAATCTGTTATGGATAAGATGGTTAATGGACTATCCTCCCAAAAAAATACATAGAACGTCTCCTGGCCAACTTAAAATTTCAACTTTAAAGCATACGTTCAGTGGGAATCTTTCCAGCGGTAGTTGTCCAAACAAGAAAGCATGCTTTGATAGGAGCTTTTGACATCCATACAGCACAAATTGAGCATCAATTGGGAAGAAAGATATGTATGAAATTCTTGAAATTGGTTTGGAACAACTTCATGAAACAATGGGCAGCCAGATTGAAAAAGAATTCCCTCCAGCGATCTGGGAAGCGACTCAAGAGAGCATCCTGACTTGTGTTAACATACAACAAAGGGGGAAGATTATGGGTAATAGGTGTAGCATGTGCAAGAAGAATCTCGAATATCCAAATCATCTTTTGCTTCATTGTGACTTTGCTAGGTCACTGTGGGCTTTAGCCTTTGGTTGTCTCGGTGTTTCTTGGGTTGTAGCCTTTTCTGGATTCATCTCCTATCTTAGGAGAGTTTCTTTGGTACGAAACCCAAGAAGGCATTGGTAACTCCACAAGTGATTTTTTGGGTTATTTGGAAAGACAGGAAAGGTTTTTGATAGAGTTGAAATCCCTCACCAAAGATTGCAAGACATTTTTGTCAAGTCTCTCTACTTTTGGGTGATTGAGAAGTTTAGCTCTTCCTCTTTATATATGGCACATTTTGTAAATATTTTTTTCTTTGGATGTACATAACCTCCTTGTATGGTGCTGGTTGAGTGTTCAGTTCTTTTAACCCTTCCTTATATAGGAAAATAAGATATAATATTAACAAGATGAAAAGATTATATGCTTATAAAGCATCCTACAAAGTTGTAAACAATCAAAATAAAGGCTATCCACCAAATCCCATTACATCAAAAGGCGAAGAGCTAAACATCCCAATAACCCAAAAGTAGAGAGACTTCATAAAGCTATCTTTCAAGCGCTGAACAAGAGTTTCTACTCCCTAAAAAACTCTTTAGTTGCTTTCTCTCCAAATAGTCCAAAAAAATTACATAAGGAATAACCATGGATCTTTTCTTCTTCAGCAATGAGATGTTTAACTTATAAGTCAAACTGATTTGATAGCTAGGAGACTCATTCGATAGTTAAACTGCTTAAACGTAAGGCTACACCTGTTGCAGTCCCCCCCCCCCCCCTAAAACACACAAACACACAAACCAATAAATAAATAAATAACAACCTAAGAAAAATACTATAAAATCATTAAGGAGACCGAAAAACTATATGGGAGAACTTATGGCAGGTGAGTGTCACTCAGCCTACTATATAGAGGAAGAAACCTTGGAACACTTCAGAAATCTTGTACCAGCCAACTATAGTAGGCCTGGCACATTACTGACTACCGAGATAGAAGACATGAGAACAGTGTCGAAAATCATTATGGGGACAGAAAAGGGACTATATGGGTAGGGAGGAACTTAGGAACACTTCAGAAATCTATTTCGAGACAACTCTAGAGTAGGCCCGACACATTAATAAAGCTTAAATTGAGAAAGAAGTCATTAGAGTAGTATTAAATTGTTCAGAATCCAAAGCCCTCAGTCAAACGTATAAAACACACACATTCCAGGTTCAGGATGTTATTGTGATCGAACAGAGCAGACAGGGAAGCCCACCAAGGATCAGACCAAGCCACCCCGGTCAACATCCCAGCACAGTTCAAGTCAAAAATAGGTGGTGAGCCAGTGAATTATGCTAGTACCAATCCACAGTCTAGTGCCAATTCTTCTACTTCTTCCACTTTCCAAAAATAACAGCAATTACCCCTAACAATAATAGCCAGACTCAGTTAGCCCTCCTCGCATGATTATATGCATGGTTTATCATTCATATTCCTGAAAGACTCACCCATCTTTCAAGAAACTAACGGCTTGTAGAACTAGCGCCAAAACTTTTGCTAATAATCGCACGGATCTGATATATAACAATATACAATAACTTGAGTAACTCAAACTGCTTTTTCTGTGAGCTACACAAGGCCATTACAATAAATGAGGATGTCCCTTTTGAGTTTCTTGTGCATGGTTAGGGTTTGGGGGGGGGGGGGGGGGGGAGGTTCTCGTTTTACAAGTTTCTTTTGAAGGCATATAATTCCATAGATAGGAAATTTCCTTCGTCGTACATAAAATTTGGGTTCATCATAAAGAAAAAGGATGAAGAACATGCATCTCTAACGTCATTATACATCTCCAACATTGTCTTGTTCGTCCTTACAAATAGAATCTGTATGATGAATTCTTAATGCAATTAGGCCTTAGACAAGATGTCATTATCAATCTGACTTTCCCCATCATCGCTGCACACTCACAGACTTGGTTTGACAGAGGAAGCTAAACTTGATCTGATCCAGGGGTAGTTTGAACATATTTCTTAGTAATTCATGTCCTAGGCTTAAAAGTGGTACGCAGTTTCTCCAATGGAAGCAAAACTTGAAGTTGACTTAAAAGAAACATACATATAAGAAGTCAGGTTTCTCAAAGCCGTCAAGTGACGCAAGAGGGAATAAATTAGTCATATAAATGGTTAAATACTTAGGGGGCGTTTTTTCTTTGACGATGCAAATCATAATATTACAGAATAGAACTAGTGGAAACTAGGCATGTATGTTTTTATGAACACATTATACTCCTTACATGCAAAAAGAACACAGGCTGCCAAGAATACAGGCACTAGAACAGCTCGGCCACCCATCATAAATCAAATGTGTCTCAGATTCATAAACTATTCCGGCTCACACCAAACACTTTAAATTCTATTCCACTACCGAACAATGTATATCAAAAAAACACAACTATTAGTTCAAAAATGATCAGCGCAGACGAAAATTTGATCAGGCAGACCAACTTAATCAATCTGAATCCACAGTTTAGAAACATAAGCATCTTCCATTCTCAAAAAACATCAAACAATAATCCCAGATTTCACTATTTCCTCCATTAAGGGCCTTAACCACAATCAAAATAGCAGCTAAAACCTAATTAAACTACCGCAATGGCTCTACATCCAAACTAAAGCACAAAATCAGAAAGAATTCCCGAAATGCAAGCAATTACCTTAGCGAAATTGAGGTCAACAGAGAGCTTTGAAGAAGATTGAATAACCCTAAAAGCATCATCGACATTACCGGCCTTAATCAGAGCCACAACCTTGCATCGAAGCGCGTCCTCATCGCCATGAGCAATCGAAAGAACTGAAAATGTAGAAATCGAATTCAATCAAAAACTCATCCGAAAGGATGAACAGCAAAAGGAAGATTGGGGAAGAGAACAAACTTTGATCGACGACTTTGACGACCTGGTCGAATTGAGATCGGTCGATGTGGCGATTGAGAGAAGTGAAGAGATCTTCAATGGATGCCGCCGGTGGGGGTTTGGGTATCGGCGCCATGGTTGCCAAGATCAGTCAGGGTTCTGCGTTTCCAAGGACGATGAATGTTTATTGCTCGCTCTTGCGTTTTGCACGAGTGATTAATTGGTTGTCACTTTGTTTTTTTTTCTTTTTTGTTTTTTTGAAGGATGGCAATCTTTTTTGATAATTCAAAATCTAGACGGGGCTCAATAGTTCAAATCTACATAATGATAATATATAAGTTAAAAAGTAGTGATAACATTAACGCCCCTCAAAGCACCAACTCAGTGTAAAATTCGATTAAATTGTTACATTCTTTAAGTGTGGTCTTGTATTTATGTTTACATTCAATTTTGTCATTTCTTCTTAAAATGCATCATTGTCGTCTCCAGATCGCTAGCGATCTTGATGCATGTACTATTTTCCATCTCCACGGTTCTTTGATCTTTCTGATCCATACTATCTTAATTCCTAAGAGGTATTATTAGCTTTTACTAAAATATTCGTATACGTTGTCAATTGACTGGCCATGTTGACATATTTCTTCAATGCTTCCTTTTTAACAGTCTTTTATTTCTTGGCTCGGGGTTTTGACTATTTGGACGATACGCGTATTTACGAGGCCGTTCTTTTTTTTAATTGTGCAGACTTCCTCTTCAATGCTTCCTTACTGACCCACGTTAAAAGATCGGCCCAGCACAATGACTCGGGAGTGGTGAGTCGGTCTCCATGATACATGGCATACAACCAACCAATGTCGGTAACGTGGGTTAATGAGAAAAAAAGGAGATATTAACGAGATTATTGGGTTGGGGAAGGTATTTTTCCTTCCGTCAGCCACATCAACACAGAGACCGGTTCACCACCCCTTAGTTACTATTGGTATATTAACCTCACCTATATATAAAAGTCAGGGACACTACTGGAGGTCGGCATATTGCAATCTAATACCCCCAAAGATCGACATATTAACATCCAAAAATTCATTCATTAATATATTCTCCCCCTCATTTTTACTTTAGAAAAGAGGTAGTACCTCCGTCCCAAATTATTTGTCTTTTTCCCTAACTTCTTTGTCCCAAAATATTTGTCTTATTTACAGTCCCAACAACTATAATTCTTTTTCTACCCCAAATTAATAAATTCATTTCACTTTTTACTATTCCAAAACTATTATCTTCAATTAAAGTAGGGGTAATTTGGGTAAATTACAAACTTTTTACCTCAATTCCCAATATGCACCGGTCCTCCCAAATTAGGTAAATGGACAAATATATTGGGACGGAGGTAGTAGAATTTTGAGATAACGTTTTCCTCAATTTTCACGTGTTATAACTTCTCCAAGTCCACAATCAAGCACAGATGTTGATGTATCACCTATTCATCTCTAATGAATCAATTATTGATGAACCTAGTGATGGAAATGAGCCAAGCCAGCTCGTGAGCCTTCGCAAGCCGGCTCGGCGGGAAGCTCGTGTAGCTCAGCTCGAAATCAGCTCGGCTTGGCTCAGGCTCGAGCTCGTGAATTAGACGAGCCAAGCCAAGCCAAGCCACAAGTAGCTTGGCTCGTTAGGCTTGGCAAACCCAATAAGCTTGTGTATGTGTATTCTAATATTACAATTCATTGACACATTTATATTGATTCATATATGTATTTAAATATTTAATCAAAATGGCCAATTAAGTTGTTAAAAACATTATAAATTCTAGAGAGGACAATCTATTACTTAATACTGTATTAGGATATTAGCATTGCATGGAATTGCAACCAAATCAAAACAATACACATCACCCTGTCTTCATAGTAAATTAAATTTAGTTTTACAAATTATTTAATACTTAAAAGGTAAATGATTATTATTTGCCGTGAGGACTAAGCCGCAAGCCAAACCACAAGCCAAGCCAAGCCCACGAGCCTTGGCAAGCCAAACCTAAACAGAATATATTCATGCTCGGCAAGCCACAAGTCAAGCTCAAGCTCATCCAAAAAGTAGCAAGCCAAGCCCCAAGCCTTATAGGCTCGGGCTCAGCTTGGCTCATTTCCACCCCTAGATGAACTATTCTTCAAGATTCACAAGTAGCTGTTTTTCTGCATTTACTTTCACGCAAGTTCCATCAGAGCCAACATATAATCTCTCCCAAACCGAATCCCAATCCCAACAACTAAAGAAAAAGAAAGAGCACCGCATCGTCTCCCCATCATCTTCCAACCAAGGTTATTAGAATCGAGATCCTAACTCGGATTCATAGGATAGTTAGGATCGAAGTTAACCCGCATAGGATCGTAGATCGGAATGTAGATAGTAGAATCACATCGAAGATTTTGGAACATTATATCGTAGGATTGTAGATTAGGATCATGATTTTAATAACTATGCTTCTAAGTTCTAACTAGCATCTCCATCATGCATGTATACCAGAGCACTAAATCAACAATGATCCAATATAAAGTCTCATTTTTTAAACAAGTGTGCTACTACCCGAAATTCAAGCATAGAACCCGTCGCTATGACTTATGCTCAATATCACACAGAGATCCCGATACCTATAAAAGAATGAACATCAACCGCTGAAAACAGCAAAACTGCACAAAACAGAAGCTAAGAAGGATGATCATCTGAGGTAATCTGGCAAAACTGCTGATGCATAAATCTTCTCTACTGCCTTAGTTTCAAAACCGTCGTATTTGGGCCTAAACAAGTAATCTTAAACCAATAACAAAAAGTTAAGAGGGAGGAAAAAGTACATGGAAGGAAAAGAACTCATAGATCCGGCCTACTTCCTCGGGTTTTTCTTCAATGACATTGGTGAAACTCGCTCTGCTTTTTGAACTAGACTAGATCGCTCTACCTCCTTGACTTTTTCTTCGATTTGGAGGAACCTGTGCTCTTTAAGGTGCTTGGCTGGTTTCCTTTTGTGTTCGAGGTGCTTGGTTGGCTTGCCTTTGGGTTTGTGGCACTGGTCTTAGCACTGCTAGACCCAGCACCCCGGGAAGAATCAGATGTTTCTTGTGGCTAACCGCACCCTGGGAACCTCTGATAGCCCTCTTATCCTTTCTCTTGGGCGTGAAAGTAGACCTCTCTCTCTTTGATAGCCATCTTTCTTGGTCCGGAGGGGGGCCGGGGTTAGCCGGGTCGAATCCCTTGGGGCTCGCGTTTCTCTTCCTCTTCCTATTAGCTTTCTCCTTCTTGTTTTCTTCATGCCCTTCATTGGCTACTGCACGGGCACCACTTTCGCTGGGTTCGGCCCCAGAAGTCTTCTTTAGGGCATCGACGTCGATCCCCTTTAGAGCGGGGAGTGGTTTGAGTTGCTTTTCATAAGATTCAGCTTTCTCGACGTTGACACCAGCAGCGGTGGTCACAAGTCCAACCAAAGCATCGATGCTCTTGTGAGTCTTAACTAGTTCCTCAAACAATTTGAAAGCCTCTTGCTCTCTACCATGCTTGAGCTTGAAGGAAGCAGCCTCCTGCATTATTACAGAAAGCTTGTTGTCTTCCGTCATCGCATTGGACCACCATTTGATTGCGGAGTCAAACACGGCCACTGCACCGTCGATATCTCCAGCTCGCTTTTTCAGGGCAACAATGGTGTCGACAGTTGCAGGCATGTGTTGAATATCAGTGACCTTGGAAAGGGACTCAAGAACCACTGGAAGTGCGTGGCGGCGTACTGAGCCTAGCAAGAAGAAATACCTTAGAGTTATCGGAATTTTTGGCATTTTGCGCGTGATTCTTGACCTTTCTGCCTTGTTCTCCCTAACTAACAAAGAAATAAGCTGCACAAGCATCAAACTGTCCGGGAACATGCTTAGTAGAGCAGTGACAAGTTCCCGTGCCTGAACATTATGTACAGGAATGACTTCAGTATTCATGTGTAAAAGGAAGCACGCCAAATAACAGAGGGAAGGTTGCCAGAAAATGGATGGAGAGATACCTGATCCATCCTGTTAGCATGGAGAAGCAGAAGAGCTCGATTTACAAAGACCAACTCCTTCTGATTAGCAGAAAGCCTGGAGTCCAGCTTACGAACTAGCTTAACTCGAACCTCTTTCGGACCTCTCACAGCAATCAGGTTGTTTGTTGCTACAGCAAGTGTTGAATCATCACCGAAATTCCGTTTTATAATGTCCAAGTATGTTTATGTGGCTTCCGAGGAGCTGGGGTAGATGAAATACAATGTCACACCATATAAAATTGTTGTCGAATACGGAAGACATCAGATTGACACAACTATTACCTGCTGCACATATGCCAGTTGGACAGCAATTGGAGCTAATTCACTCTCTATTTCTTCATCTGCCCAGTTATCATCCATTAGAGTTTCTTGGCCTACCTTGCCAGACAGAACCAATAACTTAATGAGTCTCTACTGCTGATGCATAATTGATGGCCTTATGCATCAAGGTCAACCATGGAGACATCTAATACTCACCTAGATGAAAGAGAGCTCAAGTCTCTCATATATCTCTCTACTTGGAAGGGATCAACTCATATGGTTGTATACTTTTGCTCCTTAATTCAAGGTCCATGAAGCTATCATAGAAGTCATCCTAGAGAGGATTAAACTACATTCCAAGAGCTTTCATATGGTTCAAGAATCTTTAAGTTTGGATGAGAATCCAAGGAGTTATTCATATTTGTAATATAGCTTAGTTCATTGTTTTCTTTATGATGTAATCATTAGAGTAGATGATGACAGCCCTAAGTGGCCCATTTCTTGTCTTGTACACGCCATAAGGGAGGGCTTGTAACTATAAATACCCCCCTTAGGGTGCTTTGTAATTCATTCATACACTTTGAGTTTTAGATAAACAAACACATGTTGTGTTCTTTCTAGCTTTCATGCTAGGCTCTTTTCGTTTCTCTCTTGTGGGATTCGAATCATCCCCTTCTTCTAGCTAAGGTTGGCATCCTTAGTGGTGAAAGGAAGGAATTGAAGGTCTCTTGAAGGTGGTGTGGCTATATCCTTCTAAGAGTCTTCAAAAGCCACCAACTATCCAACGTTCAATCATCCATTTATCATCCATCTCACGTTATTCTTCAAGAATTCAACAAGAATTCATCAAGCATTCAACAAGAAGCATTCGTTCTTCATCAACACGTCCAAGCTTCAACAAACGTGCATCCATTCAAACGCTTCATTCGTTCATCATTCATCATTCGTTTAACCATTCGTTCATCTTTTCTATTCATTTGGTAATCATCTTTCATAGTTCTTTCCATCCTTTTCATCCATTTCTATTCCATTTTTGGTTCTTTGGAACTTTGAGAAGGGAGATTCCTATCTTCGTTTTTAAAGATCCTTAGATATTGTGTAATGAGATCATCCTTGGTCTCATTATGCATCAATTGATATCGAGCTTAGGAGTTTGAAATCTCTTAGTTCTTGAAACAATCTTTTCAATCTTTCCCTCTCCCACATGTTCCCATCACCCTACCATCACACGCGTCCATCACAAAATCCATCCTCCATCACACGTCCCCACTAAACTCCACAAAGAACCCGTGAGCCCAAACACAAATCCAATTCCCCTCACGTCCCTTCTATGCTAACCATCCTACCATGAGTTTCTTGTGATCTTTTGAATCAAGATTGGTTCTAATGGATTGCAAAAGGTCTAGCAAGAAATCCCAACGTGATCTGATCTGATGAAGCAACAAATTGATGATCTTGCCAAGCAAATGGAAGAATGTGGGATTCTTCCAAAGTCGAAGCACAAAATCACGTGTGGTTCACTCTTCTAAGGTTGAATATGAAGCACCTTATGCACGGAGTAAACATTCCAACAAAAAGAATGGGAAGAAAGTTCAAGAAGATTTCTTGCCATCCGATTACAAAGGTGACTCCATCAACAATCTTGAAGGAGTTAAGCAAGGAAGCATGGATGTACTTGATTATACAATAGAATTCAAGTGGCAATTATGGAAGAATGGCCTTAAGGAGGACGATCCACGCATTTTGGAATACTACTTTCTTGGTCTTAATGATTACATTCGACGTGTTGTTGTAAATCAACCTTTCACAAACTTGGAAGAGTTAAGTTCTTTAGCTCTCGATGTTGGAAGACAAAGGAGATGTTGTCTTTGCCAAAGTTTAGGTCACATTAATTTGGAGTGTCCTAACAAGAAAGATGTGTCTTTGGTTGAGTACCAAACGTATGGTAATGAATTAAATGAGGAGGAGAATAAAGAGGAAGAAAAGGTAGAAGAGGAGCATATGGAAAAGTGGCTTGTGACAAAAGAAGCAAGTGTGGCGTATGAACATCCACAAAGAGAGTGCAACATCTCTCATTATACCAACAAAGGAGAAGTATGTTCATTGAACCAAGAAAAGGAAAGTTGTGCCTCCTATGGATATACTGTTGTCCTTACGCAAAGGTTAAGCCATGACAAGTTCATTCATTTCAATCCAAGAAGTTTAGTAAGTCTTGGCTTTTACAAAATTTGCAAAGATTCATTATATTGCAAATTACTTCTATGGATTCTTGTCATACTTTGTTGGAAGGACCAAAGTTGCTTGATAGGAATATCATGCCTCTTGATGCATCTCTACTTCCATCTTATACCACACGGCCTAAGAAGGAAGAAAGCCATCTTGTGTTGATCATGAAGAAGGAGTATCGAGGGAATAAAGAATATAAGGATCCTATTCTTATACATTTGGAGAAGAATGAAACGGATCCAAGTATCCATCACATTTTGAATCTTCCCACGAAGCATATCTTCCATGAGCATCCAAAAGATATCTACTCAGATCACTTGGTTGAAAGTAGAAGATTCGAAAGGATGAAATAGCCCAAGTCATCAAAGTGCATTGTTTCATGCTAAATGACAAGGGTAAAGTGGTAAGAATAGACTTGGGAAGTGAAGCAACGTGACAACCCACGTTTACGGTGAAGAAACACTAATCCAAGTCTTATGGTGTTCGAGAATTGATCGGAGAAAGTTTAAGAAGTTCATCAAAGGAATCTCGATGACTTCAAAGCTTTCAAGTAAGTCTTTGTGAAGAAGGCAAGTGAGAGTTGATTTTCCAAAGTTTGAGGGCAAACTTTTTCAACAGTGGGTGTATGATGCATAATTGATGGCCTTATGCATCAAGGTCAACCATGGAGACATCTAATACTCACCTAGAAGAAAGAGAGCTCAAGTCTCTCATATATCTCTTTACTTGGAAGGGATCAACTCATATGGTTGTATACTTTTGCTCCTTAATTCAAGGACCATGAAGCTATCATAGAAGTCATCCTAGAGAGGATTAATCTACATTCCAAGAGCTTTCATATGGTTCAAGAATCTTTAAGTTTGGATGAGAATCCAAGGAGTTATTCATATTTGTAATATAGCTTAGTTCATTGTTTTCTTTATGATGTAATCATTAGAATAGATGATGAAAGCCCTAAGTGGCCCATTTCTTGTCTTGTACACGCCATAAGGGAGGGCTTGTAACTATAAATACCCCCCTTAGGGTGCTTTGTAATTCATTCACACACATTGAGTTTTAGATAAACAAACACATGTTGTGTTCTTCCTAGCTTTCATGCTAGGCTCTTTTTTTCTCTCTTGTGGGATTCGAATCATCCCCTTCTTAGCTAAGGTTGGCATCCTTAGTGGTGAAAGGAAGGAATTGAAGGTCTCTTGAAGGTGGTGTGGCTATATCCTTCCAAGAGTCTTCAAAAGCCACCAACTATCCAACGTTCATTCATCCATTTATCATCCATCTCACGTTATTCTTCAAGAATTCAACAAGAATTCATCAAGCATTCAACAAGAAGCATTCGTTCTTCATCAACACGTCCAAGCTTCAACAAACGTGCATCCATTCAAACGCTTCATTCGTTCATCATTCATCATTCGTTTAACCATGTGGTAATCATCTTTCATAGTTCTTTCCATCCTTTTCATCCATTTCTATTCCATTTTTGGTTCTTTGGAACTTTGAAGGAGATTCCTATCTTCGTTTTAAAGATCCTTAGATATTGTGTAATGAGATCATCCTCGTCTCATTATGCATCAATTGCATCGAGCTTAGGAGTTTGGAATCTCTTAGTTCTTGAAACAATCTTTTTACAATCTTTCCCTCTCCACATGTTCCCATCACCCCTACCATCACACGTCCATCACAAAATCCATCCTCCATCACACGTCCCACTAAACTCCACAAAGAACCCGTGAGCCCAAACACAAATCCAACCAATTCCCCCTCACGTCCTTCTATGCTAACCATCCTACCACGAGTTTCTTGTGATCTTTTGAATCAATATTGGTTCTAATGGATTGCAAGGTCTAGCAAGAATTCAACGTGATCTCTGATGCTTGAGCAACAAATTGATAATCTTGCGAGCAAATGGAAGAATGTGGGATTCTTCCAAGGGGTCGAAGCACAAAATCACGTGTGGTTCACTCTTCTAAGGTTGAATATGAAGCACCTTATGCGGAGTAAACATTCCAACAAAAAGAATGGGAAGAAAGTTCAAGAAGATTTCTTGCCATCCGATTACAAAGGTGACTCCATCAACAATCTTGAAGGAGTTAAGCAAGGAAGCATGGATGTACTTGATTATACAATAGAATTCAAGTGGCTATTATGGAAGAATGGCCTTAAGGAGGACGATCCACGCATTTTGGTATACTACTTTCTTGGTCTTAATGATTACATTCGACGTGTTGTTGTAAATCAACCTTTCACAAACTTGGAAGAGTTAAGTTCTTTAGCTCTCGATGTTGGAAGACAAAGGAGATGTTGTCTTTGCCAAAGTTTAGGTCACATTAATTTGGAGTGTCCTAACAAGAAAGATGTGTCTTTGGTTGAGTACCAAACGTATGGTAATGAATTAAATGAGGAGGAGAATAAAGAGGAAGAAAAGGTAGAAGAGGAGCATATGGAAAAGTGGCTTGTGACAAAAGAAGCAAGTGTGGCGTATGAACATCCACAAAGAGAGTGCAACATCTCTCATTATACCAACAAAGGAGAAGTATGTTCATTGAACCAAGAAAAGGAAAGTTGTGCCTCTATGGATATCTTTGTTGTCCTTACGCAAAGGTTAAGCCATGACAAGTTCATTCATTTCAATCCAAGAAGTTTAGTAAGTCTTGGCTTTTACAAAATTTGCAAAGATTCATTATATTGCAAATTACTTCTATGGATTCTTGTCATACTTTGTTGGAAGGACCAAAGTTGCTTGATAGGAATATCATGCCTCTTGATGCATCTCTACTTCCATCTTATACCACACGGCCTAAGAAGGAAGAAAGCCATCTTGTGTTGATCGAAGAAGGAGTATCGAGGAATAAAGAATATAAGGATCCTATTCTTATACATTTGGAGAAGAATGAAAGCGGATCAGTATCCATCACATTTTGAATCTTCCCGAAGCATATCTTCCATGAGCATCCAAAAGATATCTACTCGGATCACTTGGTTGAAAGTAGAAGATTCGAAAGGATGAAATAGCCCAAGTCATCAAAGTGCATTGTTTCATGCTAAATGACAAGGGTAAAGTGGTAAGAATAGACTTGGGAAGTGAGAAGCAACGTGAACAACCCACGTTTACGGTGAAGAAACACTAATCCAAGTCTTATGGTGTTCGAGAATTGATCGGGAGAAAGTTTAAGAAGTTCATCAAAGGAATCTACGATGACTTCAAAGCTTTCAAGAAGTAAGTCTTTGTGAAGAAGGCAAGTGAGAGTTGATTTTCCAAAGTTTGAGGGCAAACTTTTTCAACAGTGGGTGTATGATGCATAATTGATGGCCTTATGCATCAAGGTCAACCATGGAGACATCTAATACTCACCTAGAAGAAAGAGAGCTCAAGTCTCTCATATATCTCTTTACTTGGAAGGGATCAACTCATATGGTTGTATACTTTTGCTCCTTAATTCAAGGACCGTGAAGCTATCATAGAAGTCATCCTGAGAGGATTAATCTACATTCCAAGAGCTTTCATATGGTTCAAGAATCTTTAAGTTTGGATGAGAATCCA
The DNA here is from genome assembly GCA_029582165.1 of Portulaca oleracea. Classification (NCBI taxonomy): domain Eukaryota; kingdom Viridiplantae; phylum Streptophyta; class Magnoliopsida; order Caryophyllales; family Portulacaceae; genus Portulaca; species Portulaca oleracea. Next base: position 29,303,277 of record CM055880.1, on the reverse strand, counting down.
AGGAGTTATTCATATTTGTAATATAGCTTAGTTCATTGTTTTCTTTATGATGTAATCATTAGAATAGATGATGAAAGCCCTAAGTGGCCCATTTCTTGTCTTGTACACGGTAAGGGAGGGCTTGTAACTATAAATACCCCCTTAGGGTGCTTTGTAATTCATTCACACATTGAGTTTTAGATAAACAAACACATGTTGTGTTCTTCCTAGCTTTCATGCTAGGCTCTTTTCGTTTCTCTCTTGTGGGATTCGAATCATCCCCTTCTTCTAGCTAAGGTTGGCATCCTTAGTGGTGAAAGGAAGGAATTGAAGGTCTCTTGAAGGTGGTGTGGCTATATCCTTCCAAGAGTCTTCAAAAGCCACCAACTATCCAACGTTCATTCATCCATTTATCATCCATCTCACGTTATTCTTCAAGAATTCAACAAGAATTCATCAAGCATTCAACAAGAAGCATTCGTTCTTCATCAACACGTCCAAGCTTCAACAAACGTGCATCCATTCAAACGCTTCATTCGTTCATCATTCATCATTCGTTTAACCATGTGGTAATCATCTTTCATAGTTCTTTCCATCCTTTTCATCCATTTCTATTCCATTTTTGGTTCTTTGGAACTTTGAGAAGGGAGATTCCTATCTTCGTTTTTAAAGATCCTTAGATATTGTGTAATGAGATCATCCCTTGGTCTCATTATGCATCAATTTGGTATCAGAGCTTAGGAGTTTGGAATCTCTTAGTTCTTGAAACAATCTTTTTACAATCTTTCCCTCTCCCACATGTTCCCCATCACCCCTACCATCACACGTCCATCACAAAATCCATCCTCCATCACACGTCCCCACTAAACTCCACAAAGAACCCGTGAGCCCAAACACAAATCCAACCAATTCCCCTCACGTCCTTCTATGCTAACCATCCTACCACGAGTTTCTTGTGATCTTTTGAATCAATATGGTTCTAATGGATTGCAAAAGGTCTAGCAAGAATTCCCAACGTGATCTGATGCTTGCAACAAATTGATAATCTTGCGAATGGAAGAATGTGGGATTCTTCCAAAGGGGTCAAGAAGCAAAATCACGTGTGGTTCACTCTTCTAAGGTTGAATATGAAGCACCTTATGCACGGAGTAAACATTCAACAAAAGAATGGGAAGAAAGTTCAAGAAGATTTCTTGCCATCCGATTCTAAAGGTGACTCCATCAACAATCTTGAAGGAGTTAAGCAAGGAAGCGTGGATGTACTTGATTATACAATAGAATTCAAGTGGCTATTATGGAAGAATGGCCTTAAGGAGGACGATCCAGCATTTTGGTATACTACTTTCTTGGTCTTAATGATTACATTCGACGTGTTGTTGTAAATCAACCTTTCACAAACTTGGAAGAGTTAAGTTCTTTAGCTCTCGATGTTGGAAGACAAAGGAGATGTTGTCTTTGCAAAGTTTAGGTCACATTAATTTGGAGTGTCTAACAAGAAAGATGTGTCTTTGGTTGAGTACCAAACGTATGGTAATGAATTAAATGAGGAGGAGAATAAAGAGGAAGAAAAGGTAGAAGAGGAGCATATGGAAAAGTGGCTTGTGACAAAGAAGCAAGTGTGGCGTATGAACATCCACAAAGAGAGTCTGACATCTCTCATTATACCAACAAAGGAGAAGTATGTTCATTGAACAAGAAAAGGAAAGTTGTGCCTCCTATGGATATCTTTGTTGTCCTTACGAAAGGTTAAGCCATGACAAGTTCATTCATTTGATCGAAGTTTAGTAAGTCTTGGCTTTTACAAAATTTGCAAAGATTCATTATATTGCAAATTACTTCTATGGATTCTTGTCATACTTTGTTGGAAGGACCAAAGTTGCTTGATAGGAATATCATGCCTCTTGATGCATCTCTACTTCCATCTTATACCACACGGCCTAAGAAGGAAGAAAGCCATCTTGTGTTGATCATGAAGAAGGAGTATCGAGGGAATAAAGAATATAAGGATCCTATTCTTATACATTTGGAGAAGAATGAAAGCGGATCAGTATCCATCACATTTTGAATCTTCCCACGAAGCATATCTTCCATGAGCATCCAAAAGATATCTACTCAGATCACTTGGTTGAAAGGCCGAAGATTCGAAAGGATGAAATAGCCCAAGTCATCAAAGTGCATTGTTTCATGCTAAATGACAAGGGTAAAGTGGTAAGAATAGACTTGGGAAGTGAGAAGCAACGTGAACAACCCACGTTTACGGTGAAGAAACACTAATCCAAGTCTTATGGTGTTCGAGAATTGATCGGGAGAAAGTTTAAGAAGTTCATCAAAGGAATCTACGATGACTTCAAAGCTTTCAAGAAGTAAGTCTTTGTGAAGAAGGCAAGTGAGAGTTGATTTTTCCAAAGTTTGAGGGCAAACTTTTTCAACAGTGGGTGTATGATGCATAATTGATGGCCTTATGCATCAAGGTCAACCATGGAGACATCTAATACTCACCTAGAAGAAAGAGAGCTCAAGTCTCTCATATATCTCTTTACTTGGAAGGGATCAACTCATATGGTTGTATACTTTTGCTCCTTAATTCAAGGACCATGAAGCTATCATAGAAGTCATCCTAGAGAGGATTAATCTACATTCCAAGAGCTTTCATATGGTTCAAGAATCTTTAAGTTTGGATGAGAATCCAAGGAGTTATTCATATTTGTAATATAGCTTAGTTCATTGTTTTCTTTATGATGTAATCATTAGAATAGATGATGAAAGCCCTAAGTGGCCCATTTCTTGTCTTGTACACGCCATAAGGGAGGGCTTGTAACTATAAATACCCCCCTTAGGGTGCTTTGTAATTCATTCACACACATTGAGTTTTAGATAAACAAACACATGTTGTGTTCTTCCTAGCTTTCATGCTAGGCTCTTTTCGTTTCTCTCTTGTGGGATTCGAATCATCCCCTTCTTCTAGCTAAGGTTGGCATCCTTAGTGGTGAAAGGAAGGAATTGAAGGTCTCTTGAAGGTGGTGTGGCTATATCCTTCCAAGAGTCTTCAAAAGCCACCAACTATCCAACGTTCATTCATCCATTTATCATCCATCTCACGTTATTCTTCAAGAATTCAACAAGAATTCATCAAGCATTCAACAAGAAGCATTCGTTCTTCATCAACACGTCCAAGCTTCAACAAACGTGCATCCATTCAAACGCTTCATTCGTTCATCATTCATCATTCGTTTAACCATGTGGTAATCATCTTTCATAGTTCTTTCCATCCTTTTCATCCATTTCTATTCCATTTTTGGTTCTTTGGAACTTTGAGAAGGGAGATTCCTATCTTCGTTTTTAAAGATCCTTAGATATTGTGTAATGAGATCATCCTCGTCTCATTATGCATCAATTGCATCGAGCTTAGGAGTTTGGAATCTCTTAGTTCTTGAAACAATCTTTTACAATCTTTCCCTCTCACATGTTCCCCATCACCCTACCATCACACGTCCATCACAAAATCCATCCTCCATCACACGTCCCACTAAACTCCACAAAGAACGTGAGCCCAAACACAAATCCAACCATTCCCTCACGTCCCTTCTATGCTAACCATCCTACCACGAGTTTCTTGTGATCTTTTGAATCAATATTGGTTCTAATGGATTGCAAAGGTCTAGCAAGAATTCCAACGTGATCTCTGATGTCAGCAACAAATTGATAATCTTGCGAAGCGAATGGAAGAATGTGGGATTCTTCCAAAGTCGAAGCACAAAATCACGTGTGGTTCACTCTTCTAAGGTTGAATATGAAGCACCTTATGCACGGAGTAAACATTCCAACAAAAGAATGGGAAGAAAGTTCAAGAAGATTTCTTGCCATCCGATTAAAGGTGACTCCATCAATCTTGAAGGAGTTAAGCGAGGAAGCATGGATGTACTTGATTATACAATAGAATTCAGTGGCTATTATGGAAGAATGGCCTTAAGGAGGACGATCCACATTTTGGTATACTACTTTCTTGGTCTTAATGATTACATTCGACGTGTTGTTGTAAATCAACCTTTCACAAACTTGGAAGAGTTAAGTTCTTTAGCTCTCGATGTTGGAAGACAAAGGAGATGTTGTCTTTGCAAAGTTTAGGTCACATTAATTTGGAGTGTCCTAACAAGAAAGATGTGTCTTTGGTTGAGTACCAAACGTATGGTAATGAATTAAATGAGGAGGAGAATAAAGAGGAAGAAAAGGTAGAAGAGGAGCGTATGGAAAAGTGGCTTGTGACAAAGAAGCAAGTGTGGCGTATGAACATCCACAAAGAGAGTCTGACATCTCTCATTATACCAACAAAGGAGAAGTATGTTCATTGAACCAAGAAAAGGAAAGTTGTGCCTCCATGGATATCTTTGTTGTCCTTACGCGAAGGTTAAGCCATGACAAGTTCATTCATTTCAATCCAAGAAGTTTAGTAAGTCTTGGCTTTTACAAAATTTGCGAAGATTCATTATATTGCAAATTACTTCTATGGATTCTTGTCATACTTTGTTGGAAGGACCAAAGTTGCTTGATAGGAATATCATGCCTCTTGATGCATCTCTACTTCCATCTTATACCACACTAAGAAGGAAGAAAGCCATCTTGTGTTGATCGTGAAGAAGGAGTATCGAGGAATAAAGAATATAAGGATCCTATTCTTATACATTTGGAGAAGAATGAAAGCGGATCCAAGTATCCATCACATTTTGAATCTTCCCACGGCATATCTTCCATGAGCATCAAAAGATATCTACTCGGATCACTTGGTTGAAAGTAGAAGATTCGAAAGGATGAAATAGCCCAGTCAAAGTGCATTGTTTCACGCTAAATGACAAGGGTAAAGTGGTAAGAATAGACTTGGGAAGTGAGAAGCAACGTGAACAACCAGCGTTCACGGTGAAGAAACACTAATCCAAGTCTTATGGTGTTCGAGAATTGATCGGGAGAAAGTTTAAGAAGTTCATCAAAGGAATCTCGATGACTTCAAAGCTTTCAAGAAGTAAGTCTTTGTGAAGGCAAGTGAGAGTTGATTTTCCAAAGTTTGAGGGCAAACTTTTTCAACAATGGGTGTATGATGCATAATTGATGGCCTTATGCATCAAGGTCAACCATGGAGACATCTAATACTCACTAGAAGAAGAGAGCTCAAGTCTCTCATATATCTCTTTACTTGGAAGGATCAACTCATATGGTTGTATACTTTTGCTCCTTAATTCAAGGACCATGAAGCTATCATAGAAGTCATCCTAGAGAGGATTAATCTACATTCCAAGAGCTTTCATATGGTTCAAGAATCTTTAAGTTTGGATGAGAATCAAGGAGTTATTCATATTTGTAATATAGCTTAGTTCATTGTTTTCTTTATGATGTAATCATTAGAATAGATGATGAAAGCCCTAAGTGGCCCATTTCTTGTCTTGTACGCCGTAAGGAGGGCTTGTAACTATAAATACCCCCTAGGGTGCTTTGTAATTCATTCACACATTGAGTTTTAGATAAACAAACACGTATTGTGTTCTTCCTAGCTTTCATGCTAGGCTCTTTTCGTTCTCTCTTGTGGGATTCGAATCATCCCTTCTTCTAGCTAAGGTTGGCATCCTTAGTGGTGAAAGGAAGGAATTGAAGGTCTCTTGAAGGTGGTGTGGCTATATCCTTCCAAGAGTCTTCAAAAGCCACCAACTATCCAACGTTCATTCATCCATTTATCATCCATCTCACGTTATTCTTCAAGAATTCAACAAGAATTCATCAAGCATTCAACAAGAAGCATTCGTTCTTCATCAACACGTCCAAGCTTCAACAAACGTGCATCCATTCAAACGCTTCATTCGTTCATCATTCATCATTCGTTTAACCATGTGGTAATCATCTTTCATAGTTCTTTCCATCCTTTTCATCCATTTCTATTCCATTTTTGGTTCTTTGGAACTTTGAGAAGGGAGATTCCTATCTTCGTTTTTAAAGATCCTTAGATATTGTGTAATGAGATCATCCTCGTCTCATTATGCATCAATTGCATCGAGCTTAGGAGTTTGGAATCTCTTAGTTCTTGAAACAATCTTTTACAATCTTTCCCTCTCCACATGTTCCCATCACCCCTACCATCACACGTCCATCACAAAATCCATCCTCCATCACACGTCCCCACTAAACTCCACAAAGAACGTGAGCCCAAACACAAATCCACAATTCCCCTCACGTCCTTCTATGCTAACCATCCTACCACGAAGTTTCTTGTGATCTTTTGAATCAATATTGGTTCTAATGGATTGCAAAAGGTCTAGCAAGAATTCCAACGTGATCTCTGATGCTTGAAGCAACAAATTGATAATCTTGCCAAGCAAATGGAAGAATGTGGGATTCTTCCAAAGGGTCGAAGCACAAAATCACGTGTGGTTCACTCTTCTAAGGTTGAATATGAAGCACCTTATGCACGGAGTAAACATTCCAACAAAAGAATGGGAAGAAAGTTCAAGAAGATTTCTTGCCATCCGACATAAAGGTGACTCCATCAACAATCTTGAAGGAGTTAAGCGAGGAAGCATGGATGTACTTGATTATCTGATAGAATTCAAGTGGCTATTATGGAAGAATGGCCTTAAGGAGGACGATCCACGCATTTTGGTATACTACTTTCTTGGTCTTAATGATTACATTCGACGTGTTGTTGTAAATCAACCTTTCACAAACTTGGAAGAGTTAAGTTCTTTAGCTCTCGATGTTGGAAGACAAAGGAGATGTTGTCTTTGCCAAAGTTTAGGTCACATTAATTTGGAGTGTCCTAACAAGAAAGATGTGTCTTTGGTTGAGTACCAAACGTATGGTAATGAATTAAATGAGGAGGAGAATAAAGAGGAAGAAAAGGTAGAAGAGGAGCATATGGAAAAGTGGCTTGTGACAAAAGAAGCAAGTGTGGCGTATGAACATCCACAAAGAGAGTGCAACATCTCTCATTATACCAACAAAGGAGAAGTATGTTCATTGAACCAAGAAAAGGAAAGTTGTGCCTCCTATGGATATACTATTGTCCTTATGCAAAGGTTAAGCCATGACAAGTTCATTCATTTCAATCCAAGAATTTAGTAAGTCTTGGCTTTTACAAAATTTGCAAAGATTCATTATATTGCAAAATTACTTCTATGGATTCTTGTCATACTTTGTTGGAAGGACCAAAGTTGCTTGATAGGAATATCATGCCTCTTGATGCATCTCTACTTCCATCTTATACCACACGGCCTAAGAAGGAAGAAAGCCATCTTGTGTTGATCATGAAGAAGGAGTATCGAGGGAATAAAGAATATAAGGATCCTATTCTTATACATTTGGAGAAGAATGAAACGGATCCAAGTATCCATCACATTTTGAATCTTCCCACGAAGCATATCTTCCATGAGCATCCAAAAGATATCTACTCAGATCACTTGGTTGAAAGGCCGAAGATTCGAAAGGATGAAATATCCCAAGTCATCAAAGTGCATTGTTTCATGCTAAATGACAAGGGTAAAGTGGTAAGAATGGACTTGGGAAGTGAGAAGCAACGTGAACAACCCACGTTCACGGTGAAGAAACACAAATCCAAGTCTTATGGTGTTCGAGAATTGATCGGAAGAAAGTTTCAGAAGTTCATCAAAGGAATCTACGATGACTTCAAAGCTTTCAAGAAGAAAGTCTTTATGAAGAAGGCAAGTGAGAGTTGATTTTTCCAAAGTTTGAGGGCAAACTTTTTCAACCGGGGGTGTATGATGCATAATTGATGGCCTTATGCATCAAGGTCAACCATGGAGACATCTAATACTCACCTAGAAGAAAGAGAGCTCAAGTCTCTCATATATCTCTCTACTTGGAAGGGATCAACTCATATGGTTGTATACTTTTGCTCCTTAATTCAAGGACCATGAAGCTATCATAGAAGTCATCCTAGAGAGGATTAATCTACATTCCAAGAGCTTTCATATGGTTCAAGAATCTTTATGTTTGGATGAGAATCCAAGGAGTTATTCATATTTGTAATATAGCTTAGTTCATTGTTTTCTTTATGATGTAATCATTAGAGTAGATGATGATAGCCCTAAGTGGCCCATTTCTTGTCTTATCTGCCATGTAGGGAGGGCTTGTAACTATAAATACCCCCAGGGTGCTTTGTAATTCATTCATACACATTGAGTTTTAGATAAACAAACACATGTTGTGTTCTTTCTAGCTTTCATGCTAGGCTCTTTTCGTTTCTCTCTTGTGGGATTCGAATCATCCCCTTCTTCTAGCTAAGGTTGGCATCCTTAGTGGTGAAAGGAAGGAATTGAAGGTCTCTTGAAGGTGGTGTGGCTATATCCTTCCAAGAGTCTTCAAAAGCCACCAACTATCCAACGTTCATTCATCCATTTATCATCCATCTCACGTTATTCTTCAAGAATTCAACAAGAATTTATCAAGCATTCAACAAGAAGCATTCGTTCTTCATCAACACGTCCAAGCTTCAACAAACGTGCATCCATTCAAACGCTTCATTCGTTCATCATTCATCATTCGTTTAACCATTCGTTCATCTTTTCTATTCATTTGGTAATCATCTTTCATAGTTCTATCCATCCTTTTCATCCATTTCTATTCCATTTTTGGTTCTTTGGAACTTTGAGAAGGGAGATTCCTATCTTCGTTTTTAAAGATCCTTAGATATTGTGTAATGAGATCATCCCTTGGTCTCATTATGCATCAAGTGCATTACCTTGAGGTTGCACCCAACTAACCTTCATCAATGAAAATGACAAATGACATAAATGCTAAAGCCGAAACCCATCTGCTATGGATAAGATGGTTAATGGACTATCCTCCCAAAAAAATACCTAGAACATCTCCTGGCCTACTAAAAATTTCAACTTTCAAGCATACGTTCAGTTAGAATCTTTCCAGCGGTAGCTGTCCAAACAAGAAAGCATGCTTTGATAGGAGCTTTTAACATCCATACAGCACAAATTGAGCATCAATTGGGAAGAAAGATCTGTATGAAATTCTTGAAATTGGTTTGGAACAACTTCATGAAACAATAGGCAGCCAGATTGAAAAAGAATTCCCTCCAGCGATCTGGGAAGCGACTCAAGAGAGCATCCTGACTTATGTTAACTTACAACAAAGGGGGAAGATTATGGGTAATAGGTAATGCATGTGCAAGAGGGATCTCGAACATCCAAATCATCTTTTGCTTCATTGTGACTTTGCTAGGTCACTGTGGGCTTTAGCCTTTGGTTGTCTCGGTGTTTCTTGGGTTGTAGCCTTTTTGGGATTCATCTCCTATCTTAGGAGAGTTTCTTTGGTACGAAACCCAAGAAGGCATTGGTAACTCCACATGTGATTTTTTTGGTTATTTGGAAAGACAGGAACCGAAAGGTTTTTGACAGAGTTGAAATCCCTCACCAAAGATTGCAAGACATTTTTGTCAAGTCTCTCTACTTTTGGGTGATTGAGAAGTTTCGCTCTTCCTCTTTATATGTGGCACATTTTGTGGATAGTTTGTTCTTTGGATGTACATAACCTCCTTGTATGGTGCTGGTTGAGTGTTCAGTTCTTTTAACCCTTCCTTATATAGGAAAATAAGATATAATATTAACAAGATGAAAAGATTATATGCTTATCAAGCATCCTACAAAGTTATATACAATCAAAATAAAGGTTATCTTCCAAATCCCACTACATCAAAAGGCGAAGAGCTAAACCTCCCAATAACCCAAAAGTAGAGAGACTTCATAAAGCTATCTTTCAAGCGCTGAACAAGAGTTTCTACTCCCTCAAAAACTCTTTAGTTGCTTTCTCTCCAAATAGTCCAAAAAAATTACATAAGGAATAACCATGGATCTTTTCTTCTTCAGCAATGAGATGTTTAACTTATAAGTCAAACTGATTTGATAGCTAGGAGACTCATTCGATAGTTAAACTGCTTAAACGTAAGGCTACACCTGTTGCAGTCCCCCTAAAACACACAAACACACAAACCAATAAATAAATAAATAACAACCTAAGAAAAATACTATAAAATCATTAAGGAGACCGAAAAACTATATGGGAGAACTTATGGCGGTGAGTGTCACTCACCTACTATATAGAGGAAGAAACCTTGGAACACTTCAGAAATCTTGTACCCGACCAACTATAGTAGGCTGGCACATTACGACTCCGAGATAGAAGACATGAGAACAAAGGTCGAAAATCATTATGGGGACAGAAAAGGGACTATATGGGTAGGAGGAACTTAGGAACACTTCAAATCTATTTGAGACAACTCTAGAGTAGGCGACACATTAATAAAGCTTAAATTGAGAAAGAAGTCATGAGAGTAGTATTAAATTGTTTGAATCCAAAGCCCTCGATCAAACGTATAAAACACACACATTCCGAGTTCGGGATGTTATTGTGATCGAGCAAGCGACGGGGAAGCCCACGAGATCGGACGAAGCCACCCTGGCCAACATCCCAAGATTCAAGTCAAAATAGGTGGTGAGCACATGAATTGTCTTTGGTACCAATCCATAGTCTAGTGCCAATTCTTCTACTTCTTCCACTTTCCAAAAATAACAACAATTACCCCTAACAGTAATAGCCAGACTCAGTTAGCCCACCTCGCATGACTATATGCATGGTTTATCATTCATATTCCTGAAAGACTCACCCATCATTCAAGAAACTAACGGCTTGTAGAAATAGCGCCAAAACTTTTTCTAATAAAGTAATGGATCTGATTTATAGCAATATACAATAACTTGAGTAACTCAAACTGCTTTTTCTGTGAGCTACACAAGACCATTACCATAAATGAGGATGTCTTTTTTGAGTTTCTTGTGCATGGTTAGGGTTTGGGGGGGGGGGGGAGGTTCTCGTTTTGCAAGTTTCTTTTGAAGGCATATAATTCCATAGATAGGAAATTTCCTTCGTCGTACATAAAATTGGGGTACATCAGAAAAAAAAAGGATGAAGACCACGCATCTCTAACATCATTATGCATCTCCAACATTGTCTTGTTCGTGCTTACAAATAGAATCTGTATGATGAATTCTTAATGCAATTAGGCCTTAGACAAGATGGCATTATCAATCTGACTTTCCCTGTCATCGTTGCACACTCACACACTTGGTTTGACAAAGGAAGCTAAACTTGATCTGATCCAGGGATAGTTTGAACATATTTCTTAGTAATTCATGTCCTAGGCTTAAAAGTGGTACGCAGTTTATCCAATGGAAGCAAAACTTGAAGTTGACTTAAAAGAAGCACACATATAAGAAGTCAGGTTTCTCAAAGTCGTCAAGTGACACAAGAGGGAATAAATTAGTCATATAATTGGTTAAATACTCAGGGGGCGTTTTTTCTTTGACGATGCAAATCATAATATTACAGAATAGAACTAGTGGAAATTGGGCAGGTATGTTTTTCTGAACACATTATACTCCTTACATGCAAAAAGAACACAGGTTGCCAAGAATACAGGTACTAGAACAGCTCGGCCACCCATCATAAATCAAATGTGTCTCAGATTCATAAACTGTTCCGGCTCATACCAAACACTTTAAATTCTAGTCCACTACCAAACAATGTATATCAAAAAATCACAACTATTAGTTCAAAATTGATCAGCGCAAACGAAAATTAGATCAGGCAGACCAACTTAATCAAGCTGAATCCACAGTTTAGAAACATAAGCATTTTCCATTCTCAAAAAACATCAAACAATAATCCCAGATTTCACTATTTCCTCCATTAAGGGCCTTATCCACAATCAAAATAGCAGCTAAAACCTAATTAAACTACCGCAATGGCTCTACATCCAAACTGAAACACAAAATCAAAAAGAATTCCCGAAATGCAAGCAATTACCTTAGCGAAATTGAGGTCAACATAGAGCTTTGAAGAAGATTGAATAACCCTAAAAGCATCATCAACAGAGAGCCACAACCTTGCATTGAAGCACGTCCTCATCGCCAGGAGCAATCGAAAGAACTGAAAATGTAGAAATCGAATTCAATCAAAAACTGATCCGAAAGGATGAACAACAAAAGAAAGATTGGGGAAGAGAACAAACTTTGATCGGCGACTTTGACGACCTGGTCGAATTGAGATCGGTCGATGTGGCGATTGAGAGAAGTGAAGAGATCTTCAATGGATGCCGCCGGTAGGGGTTTGGGTATCAACGCCATGGTTGCCGAGATCAGTCAGGGTTCTGCGTTTCCAAGGACGATGAATGTTTATTGCTCGATCTTGCGTTTTGAACGAGTGATTAATTGGTTGTCACTTTGTTTTTTTTTTTCTTTTTTGTTTTTTTGAAGGATGGCAATCTTTTTTGATTATTCAAAACCTAGACGGGGCTCAATAGTTCAAATCTACATAATGATAATATATAAGTTAAAAAGTAGTGATAACATTAACGCCCCTCAAAGCACCAACTCCGTGTAAAATTCGATTAAATTGTTGCATTCTTTAAGTGTGGTCTTGTATTTATGTTTACATTCAATTTTGTCATTTCTTCTTAAAATGCAACATTGTTGTCTCCAGATCGCTACCGATCTTGATGCATGTACTATTTTCCATCTCCACGGTTCTTTGATCTTTCTGATCCATACTATCTTAATTCCTAAGAGGTATTGTTAGCTTCTACTACAATATTCTTATACGTTGTCAATTGACTGGCCATGTTGACATATTTCTTCAATGCTTCCTTTTTAACAATCTTTTATTTCTTGTCTCGGGTTTTTGACTATTTGGACGATGCGCGTATTTACGAGGTCGTTCTTTTTTTTAATTGTGCAGACTTCCTCTTCAATGCTTCCTTACTGACCCACGTTAAAAGATCGGCCCAGCACAATGACTCGGGAGTGGTGAGTCGGTCTCTGTGATACATGGCATACAACCAACCAATGTCTGTAACGTGGGTTAATGAGAAAAAAAGGAGATATTAACGAGATTATTAGCTTTCTCCTTCTTGTTTTCTTCATGCCCTTCATTGGCTACTGCACGGGCACCACTTTCGTTGGGTTTGGCCCCAGAAGTCTTCTCTAGGGCATCGACGTCGATCCCCTTCAGACCGGGGAGTGGTTTGAGTTGCTTTTCATAAGATTCAGCTTTCTCGATGTTGACACGAGCAGCGGTGGTCACAAGTCCAACCAAAGCATCGATGCTCTTGTGAGTCTTAACTAGTTCCTCAAACAATTTGAAAGCCTCTTGCTCTCTACCATGCTTGAGCTTGAAGGAAGCAACCTCTTGCATTATCACAGAAAACTTGTTGTCTTCCGTCATTGCATTGGACCACCATTTGACTGCGGAGTCAAACACGGCCACTGCACCGTCGATATCTCCAGCTCGCTCTTTCAGGGCAACAATGGTGTCGACAGTTGCAGGCATGTCTTGAATATCGGTGACCTTGGAAAGGGACTCGTGACCACTGGAAGTGCCGTGCGGCGGCGCCACTGAGCCACTAGCGAAGAAATACCTTGGAGTTATCGGGAATTTTTGACATTTTGCTACTGGATTCTTGACCTTTCTGCCTTGTTCTCCACGACCAATACAACGGCTTGAAGGAGCACGGGCATCAAACTGTCGGGAACATGCTTAGTAGAAGCGATGTGACAAGTTCCGTGCACGAACATTATGAGCAGGAATAACCCGGTATTCATGTGTAAAGGAAGCACGCGAATAACAGAGGAAAGGTTGGCGAGAAAATGGATGGAGATACCCGATCCATCTGTTAGTATGGAGAAGCGAAGAGCTCGATTTACAAAGATCGACTCTTTACGATTAGCAAAGCACGAGTCGGCTCACGAACTAGCTTAAATTGACCTCCATCAACTTTCTTTACAAAGGCGATCAAGCTTCTTACGGTATCGAAACCTCTTCGGACCTCTCAAAGAATCGGGTTGTTTGTTGCTCTGAGTGTTGAATCATCACCGAAATTCCGTTTTATAATCTCCAAGTATGTTTCTGTGGCTTCTTGTGTATTTCCGAGGAGCTGGGGCAGATGAAATACAATGTGACACCATATAAAATTGTTGTTGAATACGGAAGACATCAGATTGACACAACTATTACCTGCTGCACATATGCCAGTTGGACAGCAATTGGAGCTAATTCACTCTCTATTTCTTCATCTGTCCAGTTATCATCCATTAGAGTTTCCTGGCCTACCCTGCTAGACAGAACCAATAACTTAATGAGTCTTTACTGCATTACCAATTCATGCTACAGAATTAGGTACTCGCCATGAACTCTGGCACAGATACATTTGACATAGACAAGGGCTTTCCAGTTTCAACTACTGTTGCTCCATCAACACGCCTCTTTCCTGGCTAATTGTCCTACAGGTGAACTTGTTCAAGCTCAATAAAATCAACATTGCCTTTAATTAAGCATGATACAGCTATCAACTTTCTCTTTTAGAAATGGATATAAAATATGTGTCTTGTGATTTTATGCTTTTCCAGGAATCAATATTTGGTCCCTCAGGTTAACTGTTCTTGTAACCTACCTAGTTCACGGAAGCAGGCATGGCAAAAGGCCCAAAACAAAGAAACTCCATATCCTCCATATTAATTATACAGCCATTGATAGCATGTAGACATGTAACTTTCAAGACGCGTGAGTCGAGACTGTCCATAGCACATCCTCTTATGTATTGATGCAGCAGGATACCCTAAGGCAAATTACAACTATCTTTCATCAATATGAATACCTCCACAGAGAAAAATGACATAACATAAACAACGCAAACTCACAATTATGCTCGCATGAGAGCAGAATATATCGGCAAGAAAATTATTATTCTCAATTTAACCCAATGATTAGCCGTTAAGTTACTCTCACTCTTCATTTGCCATACTATACCCACACATTCCAGGTTCAGGATGCTATTGTGATCGAACAGAGCAGACAGGCAAGCCCACCAAGGATCAAACCAAGCCACCCCGGCGAACATCCCAGCACAGTTCAAGTCAAAAATAGGTGGTGAGCCTGTGAATTGTGTTGGTACCAATCCACAGTCTAGTGCCAATTCTTCTACTTCTTCCACTTTCCAAAAATAACAGCAATTACCGCTAACAGTAATAGCCAGACTCAGTTAGCCCTCCTTGCACGACTATATGCATGGTTTATCATTCATATACAATAACTTGAGTAACTCAAACTGCTTTTTCTGTGAGCTACACAAGGCCATTACCATAAATGAGGATGTCCTTTTTGAGTTTCTTGTGCATGGTTAGGGTTTTGGGGGGGGGGGGGGAGGTTCTCGTTTTGCAAGTTTCTTTTGAAGGCATATAATTCCATAGATAGGAAATTTCCTTCGTCGTACATAAAATTTGGGTTCATCAGAAAGAAAAAGGATGAAGAACATTGATGTATATTTGCCTAGCTATATACATCAAGGCCTAGCTACAAGGACCTTAATCCAGTTTGAAGCTACAAATGTCGTCTTGGGTAACATCATATACAAGGTTTATCAAGGTAGAAGGCGTAAAGGACCTTGAAGGTACTCTAAGCTTAGTCCTCACACTTCTAAGCTTATATGGAGTTACTCTCACATTTAGAGGACATCAATGAGCTTAAATCATTCTCAAGTCCTTATTGAGAACTCATCTCTCACGGCAGCAAAAGACTCCATCAAGTACACTTTGATATTTTGCTTTATAATTCTAGATCCATACGTCTATTGAGGAAATCATCATAAGACAGATTGGAGCTCT
Organism: Portulaca oleracea; assembly: GCA_029582165.1. Classification (NCBI taxonomy): domain Eukaryota; kingdom Viridiplantae; phylum Streptophyta; class Magnoliopsida; order Caryophyllales; family Portulacaceae; genus Portulaca; species Portulaca oleracea. The sequence continues at coordinate 29,287,576 of CM055880.1, read as the reverse complement.
TTCAATAAGCTTTCCAATGCTTTTTGAATCATTGAAAACGGACAAGTATTGAAGGAGTTATAGCAATTTCTTTCTCGAGTTGTATTTTAGAGTTTATGATGTCATAAATAGAATTTATGATGTAATAGTTGATTCTTGGTTTCTTGAACCCTAGGTACACGTCCAAGGGGTCCTAGAGTAGTATAAATAGACCCCGTAGGGTGCCATTGTATTCATTCATTACATCTCATATCAAATACAAATCAAATTTAAACACATTGTGTTTTCTCTCTAGCTTTTGTGCTAGAATTGGTTCTCTTGAGGGAGAGTCTTTTGAATCTCTTCTTCTATTCTAAGATTGGCTATCTTAGATGGTGATAGGAGGAGTTAGAGGATTCTAGGAGTAGTGAATCTGTATCTCCTTAGAAGATCCCAAGCCATTATCATTCAAGTCATCGATTCAACACCATTGTAAGTTCAATCATCAATTCGTTTGAATCTTTGAATGTCAATTGCATTTTCGTCTCATCAAACTTCATTCCAACCAGAATATACTTATAAATCCATCCTTACGTTTGTCCATATCATCCACCCCTTTCGTTTATCATCCATTATTCATCCAATTACATGCCATCCATCATTCTTGTAGTTCCTATCCTAGAGAATCAATCTAGATCCGTTCTACATTTCATGTGTAATGTGATCTTTGATCCCATTATACATCAAAATTGGTATCAGAGCTTTGTGCATTGATTTCTCTAGTCCTTACATCTTTTATCTTGTTTCATCACGTATACATCCCACCATTCTCACGCCGCCCATAAGTTCTTCCAAGAACTCATAAAGAACTCATAAAGAACCATAAACTCCACAAAGAACCTTAAACCAAACTCAAACCTAGCCTAACACATTCCCCATTTCGTCCCCTACGTTCCCCCACTATACCGTGAGTCTTGCTTGAAGTCTTTCTTTATCAAGATTCATATTCTATGGCTTGCAAAAGATCTTTTCATGAATTCACCAAGTGAATTGAAACGCTTGTAGCAACAAATTGATGATCTTACCAAACAAATGGAAGTATTTGGGATCCTTCAAAAGGGAGGATCAAGAAGAGCTTGTTCACGTAACGTTTACCCATATGAAGTTGAATATGAAGCATCTTATGAATGGAGTAAACGTTCCAGCAAGAAGAATGGATATAATGTTCAAGAAGAGTTCTTGCCATTCAATCACAAAAGAGACAACATCAACAAACTTGAAAGAATGGAGCAAGGGAGCAAGGACGTGGTTGAATATACCATAGAATTCAGACGGCAACTACGGAAGTATGGCCTTAAGGAGGATGATCCACACGTTTTGGTATGTTACACTCTTGGTCTTAATGATTACATTTGGTGTGTTGTTGTACATCAATCTTACGCAAACTTGGAAGAGTAAAGTTCTTTAGCTCTTGACGTTGAAATTCAAGTAAAGAGTAAAGAACTCTTGGACAAAACCCGTACACAACAGAGACCTACAAAACAGCCCCTAAACCACCTCACACCTACTATCCAAAGCACCTCAAATCAGCCCATAAACCTCCCCATTCCTATTGTCCAAGATGAGGAAATCATTGACCAAAGTACAAGACTATCTTGCCAAAGTTTTGATCATGTTGAAAGTGCATGTCAAACGTCATCCTGTGAGCAACCAAAATTTGAAAGTGAATCATTTGATGTATTTGACGTGTATGAGGATGTTCATGAAGTATGTGATAACCTTGGCATGAATGAGGAAGTTAATGTAGTATGTAGCGTGCCTAAAGATGAGTTAAAAGTGTATGACAACCCATTGTATGAGGAGGAAGGCGTGAATGAAGAAGTTGAATTTGCCGAATGTGATGTTTTTGTTGAAAACGAGCAAGTTCAAGAAGTATGTAGTAGCATGGCTAACGAAGTAAATGAGGTACACATAGAGGAGGATCTTGAGGTAGAGGAAGTAGAAGAATTGAATGGAGAAGAGCTACATGATGAAATGTGTTCATTGATCCAAGAAGGAGAAAGTTGTGCCATCATTGACGTTGACATTGATCTTGACCAAGATATTAGCCTCGCTACAACAAATGTCCAAGAATTGCAAATGAAGAGCTATTCAAACCATGGCAATGATCTTCATATTGATCCAAGAAGTTTAGTAAGTCTTGCTTTTTACAAGATTTGCAAAAATTCATTATATTGTAATATTACTTCTATGGATTCTTGTTATACTTTGTTGGAAGAATCAAAGTTGTATGATAGGAGTATCATGCTCCAAGAGGCGTCCTTATTCCCACCTTGTGTCTCACGGCTCAAGGAGGATCAAAGCATTCTTATGACACTTATGGAGGATAAGTATCGTAAATTTAAAAAGCCAAGGAGCTTCACTCTTGCCCTAAAGGAGGCTGGAAATCGTATGCCATCACTTGTTCTCATTTGTGAATATTTGGATGAAAGACAAGCACCAGCGACAAGTGACCTCTCTCACTTATCTCTTTGGGTACGTTTCTCTCCCATGAGTATTATCATGCATCAAAGGCTGCCACCAAATCCTATGATTCATCACCGAATGGTCTGTGCAAAGGATCAAGCGCAATTCATGGATAACTACATCAACGGCTTTGATTCTCATAGTATACAACATATTTTGAAAGAGTATGTACCATTGCAATGTAAAGAGATTGTATTTGTATACTTTGATAACATTTTTGTATGTAGTAGAAGTAGAAAGGAGTATGTAAATCCTTTGGAGTTAGTCTTGATCATGACGAAGCATGAGGAGCCACAAGGAGAATTGGAGAAGTACTTGGAGAATTGTCCTTACCTCTCGTCCAAGAATGAGCTATCTCAACATACCTCATCAAATGGAGTAATTCAAGTGGACAAAAGGAAAGAAAGAACTATTCAAGAAGGGTCCATACTTGCATCCATATTTGAGGAGATCATACCATCATTATGATTTGAGATGAAGTACTTGATTCTTTCGTCAAAATCAAGTCACTTGGAGGAAGCAAGTCCTTTGACTAAAGAAGGTTTTCTAATGGGAAGATACTTGTTTGATTCAAGATTACTTGAGCTTGAATATATCAAGGAGTTATGTGAAGATGATGATGATTTTAAAGAAGTATTCAAGGTATATGAGAAGCATCATCAACAACCCTTTCATATTAATCATGGATTTCTTTTCAAAGGGAATCAATTGTGTATTCCAAGGAGTGGAATTCGTGACTTCTTAATCATGGAAGTACATGGAAGTTCTTTTGATCATTTGGGACTTCTCGTCATTATTACAAGATGAAGGAGTATTATTTCTGGCCTAGCATGATCGTTGACATTGAGCAAACGTTACAATGTTGTGATATTTGCAATCCTTCTATACTATATGGAGATGAAAGCTTGAATTCTAAGGTTGAAGTACCATGGATTCAAGGAAGTCTTACTATTGTCTTCATCATGAGTTACAAGCTTGTGAATATATACTTTGAAGTTGAGAAGTTATACGAGATTTCTACATTCTCTATGAATAAACGAGAATTGAAGTTCCATGATGTCATTGGATTAGTCATGAGAAAACTTGGAAGAAAGTGGAAGTTCAAGTCAAGCATCAAAGGAATCTATGATGATTTCAAGGCATTCAAGAAGAGAAGTTGTAAACTCATAAGAAGGAGCAAGAGAAGTGATGTCAATAACACATATGGAAAAACATCTTATAAAGAAGGAAGGAAAACAAGGATGAAGAAGTGTTATGTACTGGTGTATAAGAATTTTTGTCTAAGTTTGAGGACAAACTTTTTCAACCGAGGGAGAATGATGTATATTTGCCTAGCTATATACATCAAGGCCTAGCTACAAGGTCCTTAATCCAGTTTGAAGCTACAAATGTCGTCTTGGGTAACATCATATACATGGTTTATCAAGGTAGAAGGCGTAAAGGACCTTGAAGGTACTCTAAGCTTAGTCCTCACACTTCTAAGCTTATATGGAGTTACTCTCACATTTGGAGGACATCAATGAGCTTAAATCATTCTCAAGTCCTTATTGAGAAGTCATCTCTCACGGCAGCAAAAGACTCCATCAAGTACAGTTCGATATTTTGCTCTATAATTCTAGATCCATATGTCTATTGAGGAAATCATCAATAGACAGATTGGAGCTCTTTCAATAAGCTTTCCAATGCTTTTTGAATCATTGAAAACGGACAAGTATTGAAGGAGTTATAGCAATTTCTTTCTAGAGTTGTATTTTAGAGTTTAGGATGTCATAAATAGGATATATGATGTAATAGTTGATTCTTGGTTTCTTGAACCCTAGGTACACGTCCAAGGGGCCCTAGAGTAGTATAAATAGACCCCCTAGGGTACCATTGTATTCATTCATTACATCTCATATCAAAGACAAATCAAATTTAAACACATTGTGTTTTCTCTCTAGCTTTTGTGCTAGAATTGGTTCTTTTGAGGGAGAGTCTTTTGAATCTCTTCTTCTATTCTAAGATTGGTTATCTTAGATGGTGATAGGAGGAGTTGGAGGATTCTAGGAGTGGTGAATCTCTATCTCCTTAGAAGATCCCAAGCCATTATCATTCAAATCATCGATTCAACACCATTGTAAGTTCAATCATCAATTCATTTGAATCTTTGAATGTCAATTGCATTTTCGTCTCATCAAACTTCATTCCAACCAGAATATACTCATAAATCCATCCTTACGTTTGTCCATATCATCCACCCCTTTCGTTTATAATCCATTATTTATCCAATTACATGCTATCCATCGTTCTTATGGTTCTTATCCTAGAGAATCAATCTAGATCCGTTCTACATTTCATGTGTAATGTGATCCTTGATCCCATTATACATCAAACATGCATCTCTAACATCATTATGCATCTCCAACATTGTCTTGTTCGTACTTACAAATAGAATCTGTATGATGAATTCTTAATGCAATTAGGCCTTAGACAAGATGTCATTATCAATCTAACTTTCCCCATCATCGCTGCACACTCACACACTTGGTTTGACAGAGGAAGCTAAACTTGATATTATCCAGGGGTAGTTTGAACATATTTCTTAGTAATTCATGTCCTAGGCTTAAAAGTGGTACGCAGTTTCTCCAATGGAAGCAAAACTTGAAGTTGACTTAAAAGAAACATACATATAAGAAGTCGGGTTTCTCAAAGTCGTCAAGTGACGCAAGAGGGAATAAATTAGTCATATAAATGGTTAAATACTCAGGGTGGCGTTTTTTCTTTGACGATGCAAATCATAATATTACAGAATAGAACTAGTGGAAACTGGGCAGGTATGTTTTTCTGAACACATTATACTCCTTACATGCAAAAAGAACACAGGCTGCCAAGAATACAGGTAGCTCGGCCACCCATCATAAATCAAATGTGTCTTAGATTCATAAACTATTCCGGCTCACACCAAACACTTTAAATTCTAGTCCACTACCAAACAATGTATATCAAAAAATCACAACTATTAGTTCAAAATTGATCAGCGCAAACGAAAATTAGATCAAGCAGACCAACTTAATCAAACTGAATCCACAGTTTAGAAACATAAGCATCTTCCATTCTCAAAAAACATCAAACAATAATCCCAGATTTCACTATTTCCTCCATTAAGGGTCTTATCCACAATCAAAATAGCAGCTAAAACCTAATTAAACTACCGCAATGGCTCTACATCCAAACTGAAACACAAAATCAAAAAGAATTCCCGAAATGCAAGCAATTACCTTAGCGAAATTGAGGTCAACAAAGAGCTTTGAAGAAGATTGAATAACCCTAAAAGCATCATCGACATTATCGGCCTTAATCAGAGCCACAACCTTGCATCGAAGCGCGTCCTCATCGCCAGGAGCAATCGAAAGAACTGAAAATGTAGAAATCGAATTCAATCAAAAATTGATCCGAAAGGATGAACAACAAAAGGAAGATTGGGGAAGAGAACAAACTTTGATCGGCGACTTTGACGACCTGGTCGAATTGAGAACGGTCGATGTGGCGATTGAGAGAAGTGAAGAGATCTTCAATGGATGCCGCTGGAAGGGGTTTGGGTATCGGCGCCATGGTTGTCAGGATCAGTCAGGGTTCTGCGTTTCCAAGGACGATGAATGTTTATTGCTCGCTCTTGCGTTTTGCGCGAGTGATTAATTGGTTGTCACTTTGTTTTTTTTTCTTTTTTGTTTTTTTGAAGGATGGCAATCTTTTTTGATTATTCAAAACCTAGAGGGGCTCAATAGTTCAAATCTACATAATGATAATATATAAGTTAAAAAGTAGTGATAACATTAACGCCCCTCAAAGCACCAACTCCGTGTAAAATTCGATAAAATTGTTGCATTCTTTAAGTGTGGTCTTGTATTTATGTTTACATTCAATTTTGTCATTTCTTCTTAAAATGCATCATTGTCGTCTCCAGATCGCTAGCGATCTTGATGCATGTACTATTTTCCATCTCCACGGTTCTTTGATCTTTCTGATCCATACTATCTTAATTCCTAAGAGGTATTGTTAGCTTCTACTACAATATTCCTATACGTTGTCAATTGACTGGCCATGTTGACATATACTCAAACGATGAATGACAAGCTCAAACATAATAACATATAATTTTGAAAAAAAAAAGCATCCAGAAGAATCAGTAAAATGAAGAGTCAAAATGGATACTAGAGGCGACAAGGAGAAATGGGGAGTCAGATCGAGAGTTAGAGCAGTGAGAGATCGAGATTCATGATAGTTAAGTCATGAGATTGAGTGACGTAGGAGACATGGGCAAGGAGGGTTGACTAGGAATAAGATGGGAAAATGGAAATAGGAAGAAAACCCTAACGTGGGTTGTCCACTTATAATTCACTTCAATAGCTTCTTTTTTCGGGGGTTTTCGGTATTTTCAATTTTTTTAGTTCAAAACCAAATAATGCATAACCCTACTCTCAACTTTCTTAGGGACATTTGCATCAACAAATAACCTCAAATCTACCAAACAAGCTTTAAGTTTCAAATTCCCTACATCGGCAGGTAGATTATCAATAAAAACTGAAGAAGAATAGGGACAATTATTATTGGGAATGGCTTTTTGAGAAAACTTGGTAGCGTTACTAACATTGGCTAACATACGAAAACTCTTAATGACCACATCAAACCTAGGAGGGTCATTAGATGGAGAATTCAAGAAACTCAGCCTAAATAGTCTTAGCTCTTTAGAACAAAGTAAAGAAAAAGCCTGAAATGCTTGCCAGAACAAACATGTTTATTTGTTGAACCTCACCCAAAAGCTATTTCAGAGAGACCCTCTACGATCTAGAAATACTATGATGCATGCAACAAAGCAACCTTGAAGAAGATCGTCGACGATGCTAGAGAAGAATTAAAATGGTTGAAATATACAAAGTGACAGTTCCCACACGCCTTTCCGAGGAGGATATACCCTTAGATGGCCTGGTGGCCTAGCAGCCCGACTCTCACACTAGGGCTAAATTTTTAATGAAATAAGGCTAAGAAATTACAGTATGGAAAAGCAGTGAAGATTGGTAATTATTCTTATATGATGTACCATTGCTGATTTGTTGTTGAAGCTCTAACATTAAGGAGTGTAATTGGAGGACATTTAAAATTTTCTGAATAGATCTAAAACATTTGTTATTTGTATAAGGGCGTTCATTTGAGTTGCAAACAATTTATTTATATTAATTATTTTTACTGTCTATTTTAAATTTTAAGATTTTTTTATGTGAAATTTAGACATTTTTTGGTTAATACTGTCCATGGACAATTTTGGCTATGACATACAGTCATACATGCATCCATGTTTTACGAGGTTCGTATTAATGGGTCTTTTGGCACCCCCTGCACACTGATATACATAGCAAAACCTCATTGTTTAGAACCTCAACAGTAACCGCCATAAGCGAACTTAAAACTATAAATTACACCAGGATATGACATTGATAAGTGCTCACTAAGACGATTTTTCTCTAAAATTAGTTAAAAGAAAGGTGGGAAGGAAATGGCCGAGCAAGGCATGCCAAAATACAGGAAAAATGTTGCTATTACATCAATGGCCTCCCATGCATTCAAATTCTGCAGTCGCGAACTGTGGTGCTTCTGCTTGGATGATAACTTGATTCTAATTTCGACGGGAGATCAAAAATCATTGTTTGGCATAGCAACTGTGTCCAATGGTTGTCAGACAACTTTCCCTTGCAACCTTTCCTTTCTCCGAGCCTCTTTCCCAATAGTAACGCGCCTGTGTCCGACACCAAATCATCTTTCAGCTCTTTTGGCCCGTCTGATCGGTAAGTTTGTGAAGAATGTTCTGCATCGAGACCAGAGCAACATGTCAAACAAGGATCACAGCTACCTCAAAAAAAAAAAAAAAAAACCACAACCAAACGGAAAACACAAAACATTCTCCACTTGTCCACAACCATCCAGAAACGAAACAATATTAAATGGATCTCTAACCAAAATGCAGTATTATGTTTTTCAGCGAATAGTACAAACTGGGGATTCTGCACTTTTTGTAATTTGGCAAAGCAGAATCGGCAAGGACGTAATGTACCAACTTACTGGGCAATTTTAAGTCAATTTCAATCCCTGATGGAGCTCAGCGGCCGAGATTAGTAGCTTTACAGGTCGAAATTCTATGGATTGGTTGTATCCTCTGCTATCATATTAAACAGATCAAATCACGTTCCAGAAGATGTTCAAAGGCCTGGAGATTTTGGACCAAGAAACAGTTAAAATTGCATTATGGTGTACAACTAGTTGATCGGACTGAGAATGGATGACAGATGCTTACCCTCAGGCAAACATTGCGTGCATAGTAGTCAGGTGTCTGGAATGCATCATGAATGGCTTTGTATTCTGGAAGACATATCGTATATAATTAGTACATGTCCGTGACAAATAGATGCTATTTAGATCTTCCACACAGACCTTTCATGATGGAGTTGAAGTTGTATGAACTTTGTTCTCTTTCTTCAAGCCTCTTCATGCAAACCAGAATGTAAAGCTCTAAGATAGAACAGTCTGCATAAACAAATTGAAATGCATTAGGCAAGTGAAGAATTTTATCAAATTTTCCTTTTATGTTATAGCCCCCAACCGCGTGGGGACTATGTTCTTTTCTCAGTTGCCTCTATTTTATAGAGCAGTGCCCCACTCGAACTTCTAACTAAAGCAGTTTACCTAATGAAAATGTAGAAGTAGCAGCATCCGTTATCAATATCACAAGATGCATAGGAAAGACAATGGTAGCTCATGTTTGCCATACATATAATATCAAAAAGACAAAATGGTCTGACCTTGCTTCTGGTAGGGTCAGGGAGGAGCAGATTACAAAGCCTCACCTCCAACCAATACACATAAATCGTTCCAGCACTATATTCCAAACACAACTTAATATCTCTGTCACAAATAGCCATTAAAAAGAAGAAAATACACTCAATAAAGGTGAAACTCGGTTTTCACCAATATGTCCCTCCCTCTGCCCCATTGAAAAAAGGCCCCCTCTCACTGAAGGCGATTGAACATCCAGACGCATAGATACTCCCCTAAATAAAAAAAAGAACTCCTATGGAAGCTTCAACATCAGGGCATGATAAAAGGATGGTACGGACATAAAGAAATAAATAGTAAATACAACAAAAACCGGCATAGAGGAAAAAGGTCCACCAGGTAAAAACAACTGATTTTGAATAAACAATGGATTGGCAGTCTCCTCACCTTTTAAGTAATCAAGTTTTGGCTGCCTGTGTTAAGCACATAAACGCTGTCTTGAAGTTCTCGACTTACAGGAGGCCAGTCTTCATGTTCATTGAGGAAACACCCAAAAATCTGGAATCATGGAACACATTTGATACAATGGAAGAGTTGTTAACTGAGTGGAAATTCCTGTGCTAAAGTCATAGAATAGATTAGCATCTCCCAAGCCAAAGAAAACTTACAAGAATCGCAGCAATTGGTGAACAATTGAATCTGAATCCCACAGTTTGTTTACTATATCTTAGAAGTTCTTATCTGCCAATATCTTCTATTAATGGTTAAGAAAGAATATGAAGATTCAGCCAAATAGCTCTACATCACTTTCAGTTAAATGGTATGCCACAAGTCTTTTGGCCTTGTCTAAAATAAATACTATGGTCGCAGAATCAATCAAATGAAGCCACTATATGCGCTCCTATCTCAAATTTCACAATTTACAGCTACTGGTGAGAAGATCGAAAATTTAGATTGCAGCTAGGGCACAATAAGATGCTGAATTGACCACTTCAATTAGAGAAATCACAAGTTCAAAATTAATCATGCTATTGTCTCATCTGTTTTTTCTTCCTACCCCTAAAATACCCTTAACTAAGATGACCAAAGTAACTAATCACGTATTCCCCAATTGACATCTCATTTCTCTATTTTACAGTTTTCCATAATTTCATATTCCCCCCCCCCCTCTCCCCAGGCCCCACCCTCTGTCTCCATTCCCCAAAAAAATCCTCTGCGGTAGCTGAAACATTACTATTAAGTTTAGACAAATTAATATTGTGCAAATGGTCAAATTGAGGCTTCTCTGTGCCACTTCTGGCAGCTTGCTCTCAAACTAATTAGAATCACATTTGAACAATGATATTGCTCCACATAATCTTAAATGCACTCAAACAATCAACATTTTACAAGCAAACACCATCACTATTTAAAAGAAAGAATGAAAAGAAAAAAAATGCATCAAGCTCATAATAAATCCACATCATTCAGGAAATGTTGGTAAACTCAAGAACGCAGCAGATGGTTTGAGCTTTTTTCATTCAAAACAGACAATTGCAAACAAGGGAGAAAGGTATAGAAAGTGTGCCAGTACATATCAGACACACAGAAAATCCCCTTCCTCCCTTCCCTACATCCCACAATCACAAGAGTATCATCCAACATAATATGCACACCCATGCATAAGAAATTCGATACATGCTAAAACCAAAAAAAATGTCAGAATGGAGAAAGGATACATGAAGCTCCTTGTTGAATTGAATGGCATAACTCTGAGGAAGGTTAGAATCTACAGGCAATGATAATGTGTGTTCCAGTAACCTGCATAAAACCCAAGTCAAACACCATTCAAAGAAACTTTCCGCATGACAATATCATCCATGAGAAAAAGAAGATAATAACAACTACATGCCTAAGCTATGCTACCTTTCTAAATCCTCCTTGGCGGGAGGACAAAACAACAACTTCCTATGTGAGAAAGCGAGATCAAACTCTTTTCTCCAAAAGTGTCGACATCCTGCATGGGAAATTTTGATACATTTGGTTCATCTACTACATGCGACACAATTTTGGTCTCACAGTATTTGCATCTAGTTCCATCAGCAACTGAATTATAGCCACACCAAAAAAATGAAAGAAGAGAAAAAGAGAGAATATTTTTGTGTCAATCCATAAAAAGAAGTTAGAAAGCAACCATTATATAAGGAGTTCTACAAAATCACATGATATCAACTCCTAGCCATATCAAGCATGTCGCCCACGATGCAAAGGACATTACTTTACTGGCAGCACAACAATTTCCACAAAAAGCCAAAAGGTGTTGCAGCTTAGAACGTTGCCTTACTAGCAAGTAGCAAGACAACAATTTCCATAAAAAGGTGCTGCAACTTGAACTTCCTTTGATTGAAGTCTTCTCTAAACTTAATAACACTCTTATTCATTAATGTGTCACAAATTCAACAACCAAACAAAATGAAAGAAAAATTTTATGCATTGAATAAGAAATTCTACGGGGACATACCAATCTGCAGCTCATACCAATCACAACAGCTTGTGAGGTCACGGATGGCATTGCATCCAACAAGCTATAAAGCAAACGTTGTTTTCCCTGCAAAGATTCCAAAACCAACGTAGAATATATAAAATTTGATATCAACAATCATAAAGTTTAAGAGAAAGTATGGGAATCAATTTCTCCCTAAAGAAAGAAAAATCTATCCTATACCAATATGTACTGCATAGAGAATTATAGATATGTCAAAATCACGTACAGACTACACAAGTACTGTAGAGACTTTAGAAGAAGAGGAAGCTGATTATATACCTGAGTAAACAGATCAAATTCATCCAGAACAAAAACAATTGTCTTGTGTGCCAAGCCACATTCACTGAAACAAAGCAAAAGAAAGAATAAAAGCTAGGTGAGTCTCCAAAGTAAATGCGACCATTTGAATAGCGGAAATAAACTCAGGAATTTGCAAATAGAAGACATTAACTTCTTCTACTGGACGAAAAAAAACAAAGAAACCGAGGAAACAAGGTTTGAATTTGGTTTAGAAGACAACTGATTATTTTGTTTTCCTAAGTTTACTGGTAAAAAGGAATTGGAAACAACACTATTAAAGTTGTTTTTTGTCAAAATCAAGCAGATAGACTAGCAAAGAAGGAGACTGATAGAGGGGCCCAGCAGAAGGGTCACAACACCTTCAGCAGCCACCAAGCCACCCACAGCATCCATCCAAGCTGGCTACACACTTGTGAAACAAGTCTTGGCAACTTCAGCCACTCAGCCGATCAGCATTGGTCACTCAGACCAACATTAGTTCCCAACAGCAACAGTCCAAGCAGCAGTAGTCTTTTTCAATATCATATCTCTTGATTGAGGAAGATTCAGCCAAGGTTCCCTAGGAGTTTTTTGTTCTATGTCATGCCATTTTCAAGTCCAAGCCAAGTCCCAGCATGTTCGAGCATGACATCTGCAAGATTCAAGTGCTAGAACAAACAATCCCAGCAGGGTTGTTTTTTATCAGTTTTTCCAGAACCTCAGTTCTGAGGCTAAGTGTTTTGTTATCTGTCCATAGGGGTTGTCTTGGTCTTTCCAGCATAAAATTAACCTGTTGAGATTACTCCCAGGTTAGCATTGGTGCGGGAATTACCTCAGTAACATTATTTTTACCCCCTTAGGAAGGAAAGCCTTTCATTGGTCCATTTGGCCACTCTTTTGGCATTTGGTCCAATCATAACTTAGGTAGCATTTTCCTTTTATTAAATTGTACTCGAGAACATTAGTATATAATCAACTGTATTAGTTTTAAAGCTTTGTAGATTAGATCAAGTCAGGGAGATTAGGCAGATTAGCTTATGTTAAGCAGCTGCTAATCAAACTGTATGTAGCCTTTATATTCTGAGTTTTTAAGCAATGGAGGGGATCAATCAGTGTTTATTCAATAGTATTCTCGAGTGTCATAGAACCTCTGAGTGTTTGTAAGTGTCCTACAACTCTCAATCCTTGCTTAAATCAGCTCTTGTCAATGGCTTTTGGCAAACATCCAGTAAGTGTCAGTTGTGCTTGATCATCCATGCTTTGTATGTCTGTAGAGGCATGAATTTGAGAGTCCTTTGCCCTTGAATGCAGTTGTGGTGTGTCTGTATGGATTATAAGCAAGCGTATCTTTTATATTATGTATTGGGTTGTCTTCTATTCCAGCCAATTGCTTTCAAACAATTATTGTGTTTCAAGCATTCATTTGTGTATGTGTGATTGTATGGTGCATTCTAGTTCAATACTCTGATCTTAGTGAGCTAGCATACATCATCTTGGTATCAGAGCATTGTGTTCTATCTTGGAGTGTGTTGCTTGTTGTAGTTGAGATGGCCGGAACTAGTAAAACACCACAGGAAGTCCTAGAACAGACTTTGAAAGAAAAAGAAGTAGAGCAGAAAATGAAATTCTTGAGTGAGCAATTGCAGTATTATATGAGATTGCATAGAAATGAGTTAAATAGGGAGACTGATGAAGAGATGGAGGAAGAAGTAGGTGAGAATCCTTTTAGTATGACAGGGAGAGGAGGTCGAGATCCTAGGCCTACACATAGAAGGAGGAGAAGAGTTAGGAGATCACCTAGGATCAGTGAACTAGAAGAAAACAGTGAGATGGAAGAAAGGAGGGAAGATAGGAGGATAGATAAGCTAGATTTCAAGATTGATATACATGAGTATGCAGGAGAGTTAGATCCTGATGTTTTCCTAGATTGGTTGCATACAGTAGAAAGGGTTTTTGACCTAAAGGAGGTTTTAGAAGAGAACAAGGTGAAGCTAGTAGCCTTAAAACTAAAAAAAATATGCTTCTACTTGGTGGACTAATATGCAGAAAAGGAGAATAGAGATTAGGGAAGATAGGGTGAGCACCTGGAATGAGAAGAGACATAAGCTGAAATAAGCTGAAAGAGAAGTTCCTTCCAGATAACTATATGAAGGAAAACTATTTCAAGTTACAACATTTTGTGCAGGGAAGCAAGTCTGTGGAAGACTATACAAAGGAGTTCGAACACTTGCTTTGGAAGTGTAATATGCAAGAGAATGAAGTGCAAACTTATGTTAGATATCTTGCAGATTTGAATGAAGGGATCAAGAATGTTGTTGAGCTGCAGGTCTATGATTCACTTGACGAGTTAAGCTCTTTAGCTCATAAAGTGGAACAACAAAAGAAGGTTAGAGTGAAGGAGTACAGCAGCAGATACCCAGCCTAACCTTATGCATCAGCCAAGCCAAACCCTTACAAGCCTTACAATCCCCCCACAAATAACCTATCCACCCCCACCTCAAGCCAGAAATCCAGCCCGAAGACCCCCACAAAATCAGCCACAAAATCCCCCACAAAGAACCCCAGCCTCTATCAGTAGAACCTACCCAGAAAGAAGATGTTTCAGGTGTCAAGGACTATGGCACATTGCCTTAGAATGTCCAAACAAGAGAATGGTTACTCTTGCTGAGTACCAAGCAGCTTTGTTTGTTGAACCTAAACATGTGCAGGGAGAAGAACAGGATTATGAAGAACCTGAACATGATCCAGTGTATGATGATCATGTTATAGAAGAAGGTCCAGATGAGGGAGAAATGCTTGTGATCAGGAGAGTTCTGAGTAGCTCAGCAGTAGAAGAAGTAGAAGAGCAGAGGGAGAATATCTTTCATACAAGGTGCACCATTGGAGGGAAGGTGTGCTCTTTGATTGTAGACAGTGGGAGCTGTACCAATGCAGCCTCCAGCACCATGGTGAAGAAGTTAAGCCTAGCAACTAAGCCCCACCCAGCTCCATACACCATTCAGTGGCTCAGCTCAAGGAAAGGTATCCAAATCTCTACTAGATGCCTTGTTGGTTTTTCAATTAGTCAATCCTACAAAGATGAGGTCTGGTGTGATGTTTTGCCAATGGATGCATGTCATTTGCTTTCGGGTCAACCTTGGTTGTATGATAGATCAGTGAGTCATTGTGGTAGAGCTAATGCAGATACCCTTACCATGAACCACAAAAAGATCGTTCTTACCCCCATGAACCCTCACGGTTAGCCAAAAAATCCAAAAACCTGTGTCTTGAACCTAGTCTTGATGTGATGCTCTTATCTGATCATCATGAATTTAGCACACAAAGAGACTTGATCCTTTTAGACCTTGAAGAAACCCATTGCAGAATGTGACCCACTTATTCCTACCCTTACTTGTGATTTTGACTTGTGTTTCCTGATGAAATGCCACCTGGTTTGCTACCTAAAAGGGATATCCAACACAAAATTGACCTAGTGTCTAGATCAGTGTTGCCTAATAAGCCACCATATAGGATGACACCAGCAGATACCAATGAGATACAGAGGCAGGTGGATGAGTTGTTGGAAAAAGGAATGATTAGGGAAAGTCTGAGTCCATGTGCAGTGCCAACCTTGTTAGTGCCTAAAAAAGATGGAAGTCAGAGGATGTGTATAGATTGCATGGCAATTAACAAGATCACTATCAAGTATAGGTACCCTATACCTAGGCTTGAAGATATTTAAATGAGTTACATGGGTCAGCAGTCTTTTCTAAAATAGATTTGAGGAGTGGATACTACCAAATAAGGATCTATGAGGGAGACGAGTGGAAAACAGCATTTAAGACCAAGGGGGGTTTGTTTGAATGGTTGGTCATGCCTTTTGGCCTGACTAATGCCCCATCTACATCATGAGACTCATGAATCAGGTCCTGAAACCACTCATAGGCAAGAGTGTTGTTGTGTACTTTGATGATATTCTTGTCTATAGTAGGTCTGAGTAAGAACATGTCAAGCATTTGCAGGAGGGTTTAGAAATTCTGCGCAAGGAGCAGTTCTTTGGAAATCTCAAGAAGTGTCACTTCTTTACATCCCAAGTGAATTTCTAGAGGTACATTGTCACAACAGCAAGTATTCAGGTTGATGAGGAGAAAATTCAAGCAATCAGAGAGTGGCCTATGCCCACTTCTATTCATCAAGTTAGGAGCTTTCATGGCCTGGCTTCATTCTACAGAAGATTTGTCAAAAATTTCAGCACCATTTTGGCCCCAATGACTGAAGTGGTGAAAGGGAAGTCCTTTAATTGGACAACAGCAGCCCAGAAAGCCCTTGAAGAAGTCAAGGAGAGGCTCACTTCAGCCCCAGTTCTAGCACTACCCAGCTTCAGCAAAGTTTTTGAAGTAGAATGTGATGCTTCAGGTGTTGGCATAGGAGCAGTATTGACACAAGAGGGCAAGCCAGTTGCCTACTCCAGTGAGAAGTTGAATGATGTAAAGAAGAAATATAGCACCTATGATAAAGAGTTCTATGCCATCATTAGAGCTCTTCAACATTGGAGGCACTACCTTATTGGAGCAGAGTTTATACTTTACAGTGATCATGAAGCTTTGAAGTTTATTCAAGGACAGCACAAGCTCAACACCAGGCATGCTACTTGGGTCGAGTACATGCAGCGTTCCACTTCATGATCCACCACAAATCAGGAGTGCTAAACAAAGGAGAAGATGCATTAAGTAGGAGGTATATGTTGCTTCATATACTTGATTCTAGAATTGTTGGTTTTGAGCATTTGAAAGCTTTGTATCTGGAGGATGATGATTTTAAGCAAGTGTACCAGAAGTGCCAACAGCAACCCTAGGGTCTGTATCATATAGACCAGGGTTATTTATTTAAGGGGAGCAGACTGTGTGTTCCCAAGAGTAGCCCTTGGGAAGATGTCAGCCTTGATTTCATTGTGGGTTTGCTAAGAACACAAAGAGGCAAGGATTCAGTGATGGTGGTAGTTGATAGATTTTCAAAGATGACACACTTCATACCTTGCCACACCACCTATGATGCCACAAGAGTTACAAAATTATTCTTCCAGGAGGTTGTCAGATTGCATGGAGGGCCAAAGACAATGGTGTCTGACAGAGATACCAAGTTTTTGAGCCATTTTTGGGTTACATTGTGGAAGAAATTAGGCACACAGCTCAAGTACAACACCACTTGCCATCCATAGACTGATGGACAGACAGAGGTTACTAATAGAACACTTGCAGTCCTATTGAGAGCACTGATTCAAACACATAAAACAAGATGGGATACTCTCTTGCCCCATGCTGAGTTTGCTTACAACAAAGCACCACCCAAGGCCACAGGCTACTCACCATTCCAAGTAGTCTATGGTAGTAAAAATCCAATTTCCCCTTTGGATTTAGTTCCACTAACTACTTCTGTCAAATTTAGTTTTGAAGCAGGTAAAAGAGCAGATCAAATCAGAGGGGCTTCATCAACAAGTGAAGGAAAGAATTGCCAAGTATACTTAGCAGGTGATTACATCAGCCAACAAACACAGGAAGAAGGTCACTTTCCAGCTAGGAGACTTAGTTTGGGTCCACTTGAGGAAGGACAGGTTCCCCAGCAAGAGAAAAGGAAAGCTTCTACCAATAGTAGATTGGAGACAATGCCTATAGGTTGGTCCTATCTGAAGAGTATGGAGGTTCAACAACATTCAATGTAGCAGATCCTCGACCATACTATCCAGCAGATGACGACCTTCCAAGTTTGATGACAAACTTTCCTCAACCTGGGGAGGATGATGGAGACCATCATGAAGAACAGCAAGCAGCAGCAGCAGCTTCATCGGCAAAGGAGGCATCCAAAGAAACTTCACCACCACTCTCAACAGCAGCAGCAAAAGGAGGAGGCCATGTTAATTCACCAAACTCAGCAGCTAAGGAGGCATTTCCAGTAGAAACAGCAGGCTTCCAAATCAGCCAGGCGGCACACACATGATTCGGCTACCGTGGAAGGGTCACAACACCTTCAAGACCACCAAGCCACCCAGATCCATCTGCTTACACACTTGTGAAACAAGTGTTGGCAACTTCAGCCACTCAGCCCATCTGCTTTGGTCACTTAGACCAAGTTCAGTTCCTAACAACAACAGTCCAAGCAGCAGTCTTTCTCAATATCATATCTCTTGATTGAGGAAGATTCAGCCAAGGTTCCCTAGGAGTTTTTTGTTCTATGTCATGCCATTTTCAAGTCCAAGCCAAGTCTCAGCATGTTCGAGCATGACATCTGCAAGATTCAAGTGCTAGAACAAACAATCCCAGCAGAGTTGTTTGTTATCAGTTTTTCCAGAACCTCAATTCTGAGGCTAAGTGTTTTGTTATTTGTCCATAGGGGTTGTTTTGGTCTTTCCAGCATAATATTAACCTGTTGAGATTACTTTCAGGTTAGCATTGGCGCGGGAATTACCTCAATAACATTATTTTTACTCCCTTAGGCAGGAAAGCCTCTCATTGGTCCATTTTGCCACTCTTTTGGCATTTGGTCCAATCACAACTTAGCTAGCATTTTCCTTTTATTTTCCTACAAATTGTACTCGAGAACATTAGTATGTAATCAGCTGTATTAGTTTTAAAGCTTTGTAGATTAGATCAAGTCAGGGAGAATGGGTAGATTAGCTTATGTTAAGCAGCTGCTAATCAAACTGTATGTAGCCTTTATATTATGAGTTTCTAAGCAATGGAGGGGATCAATCAGTGTTTATTCAATAGTATTCTCGAGTGTCTTAGAACCTCTGAGTGTTTGTGAGTGTCATACAACTCTCATTCCTTGGTTAAATCAGCTCCTGTCACTGGATTTTGGCAAACATCCAGCAAGTGTCAGTTGTGCTTGATCATCCATGCTTTGGTGTGTCTGTAGAGGCATGAATGTGAGAGTCCTTTTCCCTTGAATGAAGTTGTGGTGTGTCTGTATCGACTGTAAGCAAGCGTATCTTTTATATTATGTATTGGGTTGTCTTCTATTCCAGCTAATTGCTTTCAAACAGTTATTGTGTTTCAAGCATTCAGCTGTGTATGTGTGATTGTATGGTGCATTCTAGTTCAATACTCTGATCTTAGTGAGCTAGCATACATCACGAAAACCTAAACCCTAATCCTTTCATCCCCATCTCCATTCTAATCTTCCCCTTGTTTCTCTTAACTCAATTCACCCCAAAGATCCTCACCATTCAAACACTGCCCACACTGGCGCCAACCCTGCCCCAACCATCGCACCACCTCCACGAACCCTAAACCCTAACCCCACCTTCACAGACTCGAGCCCCCACAACCCCCATTCAACCACCACATCCACAAATTCGACCACCACCATCTCTTCCATCCTTCACTCTCACTTCCCACAAGTCACCATTGTTGGAACTTCAAGTTGCATTGGCACCCAAGAAGAGGAGAACCGATGCTGCAGGGCCCTCACAACAACCAAATCCGAGGGAGCTTCATGCCCAGCGAGGTGCTAACCGTGCCGCTATGGAACAAGGTAACGATCCCATTCCTTTTCAGTTTAATAACCCTATGCACACTGCTAATTACTTGCGTTTAAAATCCCGTGGATTTGTTTCTACTCGTTATATCGATCATGCTTTGCTACAGTCTTTGGGTATTTTAGACGATATAAGATGGCTGTTTGCTAGTGGGGGGATGGGTGACTACTTAAACATCAAAGAACCCTCATATTCAGACTTGACCTTAGAGTTTCTGAGTACTCTATACACTAAGGTTCAGAATGGTAATAATTGTCAAGAGGGGGTCATTAGGTTCCGTCTACGTGGCCAAGATTATCAGCTGAATTTGCGTGCTTTCAATAACATTTTCCACCTACCGTCTCCCTTAGATGTGAGTGAGCGTCGTGTGCCACCGTGGTATAACCCGGATCCCTTCTGGGAATTGCTCACCGGGCATCCAAAATTTGACTCTAGTAGATCAAAAGCGACTGATATTAAGAACCCCATGATTAGAGTAGCTCAACGCATCTTCGCAATGAGCTTTTTCACGAGAGATGACAGTATGAATATGCCTCAAGTGGCTGAGTTGTTTTTGATGAGGAAAATGTATGAAAATCAACAAATGGACCCTGACTCCTTTTTAATAATGCATCTGTAGGAGATAGCTAATAGGGGTAAAGGAAAAATTGCTTGTGGGGGGATTGTCAGTAGGATTGCGAAATCCTAGGGGTCGTGCCGAATGAGGACTTTAGGATTCTAGGTTCTGAGAGGCTAGATCACAATTCTTTGACTACCATGCTCTTTATTGTCTCTCGGGGGGGCGGGGGTTAGCATTTACTGGAGGTACCCTAATAGGCATTTCATGCAGTTGCCTAATGTAGCCCGAACAATGATCCAAAACCGAGCCAACTTCTCCTTTCTACCAAGGAAGGATGCCGACCCGGCTCCCCTATACCTTATCGAGTACGAGCCTAACTCCGACCAAGAGCAACCCCAACCCCCTCCTTCATTTGGCCCTTCATCCTCCAACGCCTTTAACATGGATGACTTCTCTAGTGCACTTCGCGAGATCAGCGACGAGCAAACCTCCCTTAGGGAGTATGTCCAATCGGAGCATGCTGAGCTCCGAAGCATGATTACGTCGCAAACCCAACACTTGGCCAACATGAGCGAGTGTTTATCCGTGATGCGTGGTTGGTTCAAGAGCCAAGGAGTCCATATTCCTTACCCTTACCCTCCGCCTCCTCCTGATGAGTGATGATTTGATCATTGACCTTTCTCCCTTCCCTCGCCCCCCCTATGTTGATTGCTTCTTCTTAGCATTGAGAACAATGTTGTGTCCTAGCATGGAGGGGTGGGTTTTGAGTGATTTAATTGTCTTGTCATATTGATTTGGTTGCCATGTTTGATGTTTGGTGATAACTTTGAGAGAGTGACTTGTTTGCATATACATTTGTACATATTTTTGCATCATGCATATAGTTTGCACGACATATAGTTATATTTCAGTAGCTAGAAGTGTCTTTTCTTACCTTTGTTTTTCTTTCCTCTTCATAGGTAGTTACTTGAGCATATAGGTTGCATTTAGTTTATGTTGTTTTTAGTTTCTTTAGTTGAAAAAAAAGAGAAAAAAGGTAAAAGCCAAAAAAATTAGAAAATTATGAAAAAAAAAGAAAAAAAATTAGAACGCCATTAGGTTAGGTTAGGTAATCCTCCGATGATGATTGTAAGCTAAGTAGTGTCTTTCGTAGCTTTGTTTAACCTTTGCATAGCCCGACTGTGATTCAGACTTTTGAAAAGAATTTTCGAAAACATCTTGATTTGGGATTGCATTTTGATTGTAAAGATTGATGGCCCTTCTTGATCCATTGATGTGAACTTTGCATATGAACGCTTATGTTCTTTGATTGGTTTAAGCACAAACCCGTGAGATTACTATATAAGTCAAAATGAGTAATCATTTTTATTAGTCTCGTATTCCCATGTGTGACTCAACCTTGGTTGCGATCTCTAAAACTTGCTTTTCATCTCTTTGAAACTGCATTTTGCATCACGCATTGACAACATGATTGAGGAATTCACTCTCGCTTATTATAGCTACATAGCCAGATAGCCACCCGAATCATGTAATTTCCCGCCTATAACCCTTCTTTTAGCCTTCGATGACTCCGTCCTTCTTGAAATAAACCGAAATTGTAAGCCTTGGCCGATTACATATCTTCCTACCCGAAGCCATTGAATGGAGTTTATTGAGTGTGATTAGTAGGGTTACTTGTGAATACATTTGTAGAATTGTATGTTGGGAATGTCATGAATAGGAAGTGATGGGTTGTTCCCACTTATGTAGTTTCAATATAGCTTGATTATGTTAATGAAACCTGCCGAGTTTTGTGCTGAATTTTGTATATCTTCACTTGCATTCACACGCTTCGAAAAAAAATCAAAAAGAAAGAAAGCAAAAATTGAAAAAAAAGAGAAAACAACAAACAAAAAAAAATGAAGCAAAAGTGTGACGACAAACGAGGAATCTAGTATTGAGGCGGTTTCCAATAAATGTTTGGGGCTTATTATGATTTCTTATGGGTGAGTACGTAAGGTACGATAACATTGCGTGAATTTGGCGAAGTACAACTCCAAGCTTGGCTTCGAGCTCCACTTATCCAAATACTTTCTGTCCCTTACCCCTAACCTTAGCCCCGTTACAACCCCTTCAAAGACCTCTTGATTGACATTCGCATTTTGCATATAGCGGTAGAGAATTGAGATGATTAGCAAGCATATGGTAGATTGTTTCATAGGCTAGAGTATTGAGAGAACCAAACATCGAATTCATTTTCAAAACACATGAGAGGAGTGTTTCCACATTCCCAAGAGTGACGATTGTTCTCAACTGTCTTAGTTTTATACTCATACATGTGCTTTCTTAATAATTTGGTGACGGAGGGGTGATTGATTTGATCTTGATGGTGTAACTCCCCTAAATAATTTTCGAAAATTTCCCTCTATCTTGTGCCAAAATATTTTAATCACTTTTGGCTGTGTTTTGGTTAGACCTAGTTGCTTGAATTCCGTAGAATGGTTGAGTTTCTCGCGTTTTCATTTTTTCTTCTTCTTTTGAGTCCTTTTTCCTAGTTTTGAGTCTAGTACTTGCTTGGGGACAAGCAAGGTTTTAGCATGGAGGGGTTTGATAATTAAGTGCATTAGTTGCACTTATTTCTAGGTGTTTTAGAAGCATAATCATGGTAGATTTAGGCCAAAAATGTATTTAATCTCCCCTATTTCTCTATTTAAGCTTGGTCTTTGTGTTTTCGGTATTGATTTGCATATTCGGGGCAAAAAAGTCGATTTTAGGAGCAAATTTGGGAAGACCAAGTGTGCCACGGGCATCAACAACTATTGATAAGACCGTGGTACAAATTTCAGTAAGAAACGAGCAGAGAACAGCCAAACAGAGCCAACCACGGGCTGCCCGAGGGGATCGCCACGGACCGTGGTGGGCGCTGTTTCCTCGCTTTGGCAGTTATTTTTGCGGAAATAAATTGGAAAGAGAGATAAAACGTCGTTCACCATTCATCCTTGGCAGAAAAAGACAGAGCTTTACTCTTCTCCTATTTCTTTCTTAGTTTCTAGAATTGATTACCATGTTTAGGGCGTATTTCTTGTTTCCAATGACTATTTGTGAGTACATTTCGTTCTTTCTAGGGTTTTAGGAACCACCAATGTGGCACGTGTTAGATTAGAATGTTTTAGTTTGTGCTTGAATACTTGAATGAATCAATAGAAGGTTGCATTTTTCATGCTTACGAACGTTCTTAAGGCCTTGGATGTTTGAAATTCTGAGATTAACTTTTGAGACCTGACATTTTGAGACCTTCAATTCTATTTAACCTAATAGGCAGACGAAAGTTGTTTATTAGGTTAGTCAAGATAATTCCATTTAGCATCGAAAGGGCGATAGAATTTAGAGGTTATCGATTCTTGATTGGTTTGAGTTACTTTCTTGCCCATGCTTTAACTTGTCTTTCAGACCCTGTTATTAGGTGAGTAAAACCCTAGAAGCCTTCATCCATTAAATTACCTCAAGCTCAACTTTTCATGTCGACCTTAGTTTTAGTTAGTTCGTTAGAAATCACTAAAAATCATCAAACCCGATTGGCTTAGCATTTAAGTAAAGGGATAGTTTAATTCACTGCGTTGCTAAACTAAGTCCTTGTGGGATCGACCTTGACTTTGCTACAATAGTACACGTGCGCTTGCGGCCCTGTCACTTGGTACGTAGCATCCCTGTATTAATTCAACTGAAATTTGAGCTCCTGTTGGAGGGAAATTCTCTAGCATTGTAGCAACCATTTGAAGCCTTACGAAAACTGCACACAAGAAATGTACTAATGAAATTTTTGTATCAATTTATAACAGGCATCGATCACTTGCAACCCCTGCATTCATATATATAACATCCCTGTATCACTTGGCATGATATTTCTTGGTAGCATCCATGTATTGATTATGCTGGGCAACCATCATATATATCAATACTTGCAACATAAATAAATATACATTGCTTCTTCAAATTCCAACCAACATAAATTGCAATGGACAATACACAACAAATTGGAAACAAAGTTGGAGCCAAGAATCAGAATTTATCTAGTGAAGACACACGATGTAGCACAACCACCCAAGCATTGACTCATTCAGCTGCTGAATGAATATAAGATCAGCAACAAGAGTAACACAAAAGAATCTCTAAATGAAAAACCAAAGAGTCAACACCCCACCAAGCTCGTGCCTTAAACCATAAGCCCTCAAAGACAGAAGTAAGGCTTAATGAAGCCAAAGTATTGTTGATAAACAAGTCAAAGAAGCCATCGATCAGTATCGATTTTCCCCGTGTCCTTGAGCCGGTTTTATAGCAACCTTCGCAGCGATCCGATCACGGAATAAGTTCATTTGTTGTTTAGCATCATCAAGCAATTGTGGTGGGGCCACAGCCGGAAGTTGAGGGGCAGGGGTTATAGGAGTACCTTTTCTATGTAAAATCCAGAAATTGAGGAGTGTACAACACGCGATGATTATCCTCATCTGAAATTTTTTGTCCTGCGATGACATTCGGTTAAGTACTTTCCACATTCCTTTCAAAACTCCAAAGGCATGCTCCACTTGACTCTGAATCACCGAGTGACGGTAGTTGAACTCCTGGCATACCCTCGCCCTCTTCGACACCGCTGTTCGGAGGGACTTGAAGTTAGAGAGAGGGTACAAATCCCCATCCCCATACGATGCTAAGTACCTAGCGGTATTCGGGTATACTGAGTCTGCCAAATAATACTTACCTGCAAGAAAACATGTTTTAAATTTCACTTCCAATGTACAAACCACATATTATAAACACATCCCTTTTGATTCCATAGCTTTTGCCTATCCGCCTGATTAACTGGACACTCGTGCCAGAAAATATTTGTTGAGTTGCCCATAGTAGCCATGACAATGTTTATGATACCTTTCTCCCCTATACATGTCCACAACCATATCAATTTGAGCAGTTTTCAACCATGGATAGTTTTATACAGCAAATACATAGAAATAGTCCAAATCTGCTAAATCTGGGGTGATAAGGCATTTTCTAAGAGCATACTAACTATTATCAAACCAACAGAAAACGGTGACAAGCACCCAGTTTTAAATTCCCAAGACAAAGTACCAAACCAGCATTCAGGGCACAGTTGCCCGACGGAAAATTGTGTCCATGGGGGACCAAGGAAATGTTAAATTGTTGAGAAAATCCATAAATTACTTGAAGATGACATCCATAAGAGTCCATTTCACTGATCAAAGTCCAGAAGATAAAAATGGACAGCCTTATCTAGAATTGCTAAAATCAGCCACATAATTAGCATCAACTAGCATAGTACAACAATTTCCATAGTTTCATCTAGGTAACACAAACACATTTGCTCACCAACACAACCATCATTTTCCAATAGTATAGAAACATAGGACAACAGAAGTTCATTTAATTTGCTCACCGATACAACCATCATTTTCAAATAGTATATAAACATACAATTAACACAACCTCATTTGCTCACCAACACAACCATCATTTACCAATAGTATAGAAACATAGGACAACACAAGCTCATTTCATTTGCTCACCGACACAACCATCATTTTCAAATAGTATATAAACATAGGACAACACAAGCTCATTTGCTTACCAACACAACCATCATTTTCCAATAGTATAGAAACATAGGACAACACAAACTCATTTACAAAAATAGTTACGAATACCTGGAGAAGGGTGAGGGTATTTGTATTCCGGTCGTCGCACGCAGTCACTAAACACAGTATAGTCGTGGGCACTGCCTTCCCACCCACAACATACAAAAGTGAAGAGCAAATCGAACGAAACAATTGCCATGACATTCCACGTCTTGTTCCCAGTTCTGTTTCGACACGGTTCGCCTTCTCTGTCATTGACAATACACTGGATGTGGGTCCCATCCAGGGCGCCAATCGCGTTCTGCAAAATTTGACATCACATTCAATTGTTTAGAAATAGGATACATACAAATAACTTGAAGAAAGAATCGCATTGGAACTCATTAATAGGTATTCATTTGCCTTATAAAAAAAATTTAAAAAAAAAACAGAAACCTGTACTAAAAAACAGATTACAAACAACCCTCAAAATTTGTCAAAATAACTTACAAAACAGATTACACTTTTACACTTGCAACTTCATATCAGTTAAACAGTAGCACACAATGTCAAACTCAAAGATTTTGTGATTAGAGATTACCTTATAGTTGTCAAGGTAGTAGTTGTCCGGATAGTAGAAAAAATCTTGAACTTCTTGCAAGGAATTATGATAGGGCTTTATTACATCACATGACAAAATACTGAGGGCGTTAATTACCATGATATGGTACGCTGCCACAGTATTGGGAGTCCGTTTTGAAATACACGATACATCCCTGCAACTTGCACCAGTTGCCAACATATGCAACGAAAGCATAACAATCTCGTTGCATTTGACATATTTACCTTCATGTATTAGGTTTCTCTCGTTAAACAAATTGACGAGAGATAAAAATGCATCAGGAGTTAATCTACAAAACCACCGACATCTCTCGGCGTCAAAATACACAAGGTGATGAACGAAGACATCCCCTTTTGGCATCCACCACGGAGTGCGTCTAGGGGCATGCTGCATTCGAGCACGATGCATATATGCCTAGATGTCCTCCGCAATATCGTCTAAAATTGCGTCCTACATTTGTTCATCAATTTCACCCATGCTACAACAGACATAATCAAAAAACAACAAACGATAAAGACAATAGCAAACAGGAATATAATGCAACACATCACAACACATTAAAAATTACTGCAAATTAAAGGATGTCCCACGCACACACATACAACATAACAAGTAACATCAAGTGAAAGCAAGGCATTCAAAGTTGTCCATCAAACCAACCAGTGACACACATAACAAATTAAAAAGTGTTAGCTACATAAAACAAATTTAACTAAAAACGGCCTCAAACAGATCGCCGTCCAACAGATGTCAATCTTTGCTCAATTCGTCAATGAGGCTCTTAAAATAACCAGGACGAAGACTTTTAGGGATGCTCAAGACAACAACAAGTTCGTATCCCGAATGTGGTTTATAATCTTATACACGTATGAGTCCCCAGCACTAAGTACGATCTGATCTTTGGATACAATGTCCAACATTTGCGACCAAAGCTTTTGTTGGTGTGAGGAGGACCTTTCCTGGAGAGCAGTATAGAATGATGAAATATGCTCCTGGGAGTACTTCCCCTTAACCCTTCTTGAACTACCCTCCCCACCGACCACTTTTTGTCATCGCCATTTTTCACCCGATGAAAAGGTAATTCTTGTAGGGGATGCACTTAGATCTTCTTAACTACAAGACATGGGGTTATCCTCAAAGGATGGGTCTTCGCTATCACCTGAGCCTTCAGTAACTTCGAGAGAGACATTATCATCTTCTCCGATGTCATCCATGATGTTAGCAGATGAACAAGCATTCCTACCCGTTGCGTACGTCCCCCGAAAGACAGCCTCAAGCAGTTGTAAGTTAGATGGTGGGCTGTTGAGGAACGTCAAGAAATTTCGCTTGAATGTCTGCAATTTAAACAATATTTATTCAATGATCAATATATGTCAATCGATATTAATAAATCAAAGTAAAAAATAATGTTAAACAGTGGACATACCAGTACGAAGTTGTCCCAGCAAGTTGGCGTTGGGTTAATTGTGTTATTTTCTGCATTCCATCCATTACCTGTTTGATGTTTTATCCAATCCCAGGCCTTGTATTTTTTCTTAAGATACTTATACCTACTGATGATTGAGTTCTCTTCCTTGTGATAGTGGTTCAAGCTCAAAAAATGTTGAATCTTACCCCAACAATGTTTAGTACTCCCCATCATTTTGTCTTGTTTTATTTCTCCAACATAATTCGGTCCTCATTAATCGACCATCTTTTCCCCCCGTTCCTGATTTTATCTTCCCCTTTCCGCTTCGTGATGGGGCCATATCTCTGCCAATTACATGGTTTTTGAATATTGCAACCACTCACATGAAATGGACTTTGAACACTAAACGCACAACACTCCACAAAATGCAATAAAATAAATTAACATGATAGGGGGGTCATCACATTAACGATCAAGGGAGCAACATGACGACGATACAACCAATATTTTGTCACCTACTGACCATGTATACACAATGGCTTCCTTCACATAATCAAATTATTTGGCATTATAGTTTGTGAGCTACCTAAAATGAATATAAAGAGCTACGACAGTTCGGATAGTATGTATATCAAGAGCTAAGTTGTGATTTGTCAGTGGGTATGAAGTTTAACACAGACACTCACGAACCCTACACATTATAAATTTGTCACAGAAAATAAATCAAGAGCTACGACAGTTCGGATAGTATATCTATATATATCAAGAGCTAAATAATATTTTTTGACATTGTGATTTGTCACTTGGTATATATGAAGTTTAACACAAACACTCGCGAACCCTAAATTTGTCACAGAAAAAAAGAAGAATAACAGTGCACACCAGTTCATGAGAAGTTTACAACGTTTATGACAACATGCACCACCATTCAAAGCAACAACCAACACAACTTGTCGGATTACCACCAGATAATTAACAAACATTCACGAACCCAAACAAAAATTAAAACTTACACCCATGTCCAAACACTTTCACCAGTACAATGCAAAATATCATCATATACTTAAGCATGGAAAAATATTGTTGAAAGCTTTAAAATCAGTGCACATTTATAGACAACATGTCACAATTCATATCCTCACGTACTGTTGAAATCTTCGAAATCGGCCAACAAATCAACAAGATTCAATTTTTTTATTTTTAAACAAACTTTCAATTCATATATACTACTACAGATCAAACCAAACAACATCAATTTTAACAAATATAGCAATTTTACGCATCGGGAAAAAACAAGAGGCCGGCCGGAGACAAACCTTAGTGAACTGTAAAGAAGCTTTGACTTGGATCTGCACATGCAAAACAATTGCAGAGCCTTAATTTTTTCACTTCACCAAAGATGGAAGATCGATCGAGCAGAACAATTTTAACAAATATAAAACATGTTTGAAGATCGGTACATGCATTACCTTGTTAGGATGATTCTGCAGCTTGCGACTTTCACCTTCTTCGTCCTCAATTTGATTCTCCTTTTAGATCTACAAAATCAAACGGGATGAGCAGATGGAGATTTAGCAGAAGTTATGGTAGTGGTTACCTTCACCTTCCCAACCACCACATTTATCCTCATCTTCACCAGCTATACCGTACTATACCGTACTAAACCCAAAGAGGCAAGGATACAATGCTGTCCAGATGCATATCAAGTTCCTCATTCCACTCCCTGACTATCAGCGGTTTCCCATCAAAAAAATGAAATCTTTGATTCAATTCATAGCTTTATCCCTTTGTTCTTGAGATTTGAAACGGACAAGAAACATACCTTTCTTGACATCGGAGATGTGATCTATATTTAGTGCACTCCAAATTCTTTGCAAGAAACCACACATTACATCATATCGAGGGTTAGAACCCAAAACACAGCAAATTACAGAATTACTCCAATAATCTATGGTTTCCATCACATCTTCCTTATCTATTTTTGCACATGCAGTTACATTGATATTCACTGGTTCAATAAATCTCAATTGCAACCCCTTATCGTCTTTGAACAAATCTGCAAAAGTACTTCGCTGTTCCTTCTTATGAGTTGGTTCCTTTGACGGATCAACGCTAGTTTCAGTTTGTACATTCTCTATTTCAATATCACCTTCTGTTTGTCCTTTGTTCTCGTGTTGAGGTCCCTTCTTAGCATTTGTTTGCTCTTGTTTCTTCTTTTTCACACTCGGCGGAGTCTTCTTCCCCTCCGGCGTCGAGGGTTGACGCCCCCCTTCCTCGTCGAAACCATAAAGGAATATTTTTTTTTGGGAAAAGAGAAGATTTCCATATAACAAAACCAACTACAAGATACTCAGGCATACCCGGGGGTCAACAATGGAATCCGACCCAGGATCAAAACAGTTTCAGAAACCAAATGAATCAAAACCAAATGAAAAAAAACAAACCAAAGACTTAAGAAAGTCTTAGATGAATATCATATTTAATGAACAAGCAAACCGTGTCTGCATCATTGCTTCTGCCCTAATGACACCTTCGGTTTCTTTCTCCTCAGATATGATATATGAGAGTAGTCAAAACCAATCTCTGCTTCTTCCCTTTGAAACCGTCTGTACCCGAGCTCCAAACTGTCCAGTTAGGACACGAATCAAAAAAGGAAACCCAACAAGAGTTACCCACCAAAATCGAGAATTCGCATTCAAAAAATAAGTGAGAATTCGATTCACAATCTTTCTCACATAACACACATCTATTAGCCATAGAAACACCAAACTTTTGCAATCTATCAAATGTCAATAGCCTTCCATTAACTGCAAACCAAGAAATAAAGGAGCATTTTGGAATTCTAGGATTGCCCCAAATCAACATATGCCATATAACAGTAGGCTTATGATCTTTGATAAAATCATAACCCACTTTGATAGAATATTGTTTACCTTCAGCCAATAACTTCTGATAAAGAGGGTCAAATAAGTCCCTAATTTTCAGCAGTCTTCTCCAGTACCAACTGGAATTCTGCTTCAATTCACAGTCCGAAATAGAATTCCTGCGTAGGAGAATATATATATATATATATATATATATATATATATATATATATGATGTTGAAGATTTTATGACCCCGGCCTTCTTCAATCTTTGCTTTTTCTCTCACTTTGCACCTAATTATTTCTACAAATTGAATAGGTGGGTCCTTGCATTCACATGTCACTAAAATGAAGAAGAAAGGAGGAAGATTACAATTGGAACGCAAAGAAAACCAAAAGTATGCACATG